>JARGCV010000397.1:215000-1415000 GCA_034064705.1 Bothrops alternatus | reverse complement strand
AGACCTATCAATATTACTGTTTAAAAACTATTATAAGTGCAACAAATTCTACAATTTGAACTAGAGCTGTGATTTCACACAATATGTAGTGATGAATGACTAAACATTTTTATTGGAATTTTATTGGAGTAGAGATGCGCTTGTCCCTACATTACGCCCTAGAATAGTATATAGTAAACATTTTTATAGAAACTATATAAAAGATATTTAAAATGGAAGACTTGAAGCCAGGATGAAATATTTCTTTCTGGAACAGTCTGCTCCTTGAGATTCTACTGAATTGTAGAAAGCCAGTAAAACAATATTGTTCACTTAGCCTTTGAAAATTAGCAGAAATCCGCTGTATGTTTATTTTTAATACATTTTCTAATATATTTTCTGTATTATTGTAAATATACTACTCAATCTACCAGCACCATTTTTCCTCACTCAGATAAAACAGCTGCCCAGAGTCCTAAATCTGACAAACAGCTTCAGCAGCTACTGATAGTGATGTGATGCCTATTTTAAGATAAGAAAGGAAATGAGAAATATTAATAATACTGTAATGTTATAAATTCAAGATGTGGCTGGATATGGATAATAATTGTCACAGTTGGAACACACTGGGAATTAAATTTATTGATTTATTAAAAACTTTTTAAAAATTAATTAAAAACATTCTTCAGGATACAATATTGTCCCTGACATCTCACTTTAACATGTCACTGAAATTCTGGAATGAGTCAAGCAAGGGCAGTTGATTTGTTTGCATAGATGGAATTCCAGGGCCCTCAGCACCTCAACTCCCAAGTTTGCTGCAAAAACATTTGTGTACCTGCAATTTATTGGGAAGGAATCACCATCTGGAGTATATATGTTAATCTCACAATCACCCTTTAATCCAAGTAGATTACGCTGGCCAGAATGTTGTTCTCAGCTATAATGGCTTTCTGCATCTTCAGATATTATCAGCTCACCATAATTCCTCACTGAAAGCCAAGAAGCAGCTCTCAGAATTATTGAGAGGGCTCATCCCATTCCAGTTTCTCTTTTTCTACAGTTGCTAAGTCAGGTCATTCATTTTCAGGTTTGATTTGCTACAAGGAATGAAATTCTATATTTATCCACATATATAAGTGAATGGGGAAAATTGTTGTGTTTTCATTTCATTTCATTTCACTAAGGCAGTTCAGCACTGCATGAAAAAAGTTTAACCATGCAATAAGTATTACTCGAAGAAGGTTCAGCACTTCATCAAGTTTTGGTTTTGTTTTGAAATTACCAAATAACACTTAAAATAATGTGCAATCAGCTCCAACTAAAACCATTTCATTTCATATGCACCTATTGAGAGGGATATTACAATTTTTATTCCAATTTCCCCTCTTGTTTTAACATTTGCTAAAGAAGATTTTTTTTAGTGTTTTTCTGCAAGTGTATGGATCTGCTTTTTTAACTTTTGATCAACTGACTGTTGATCCATCAGTTGTGACAGGAATTGACAGACTTGTTGTCCAAGCCTGACTTCATTGGCTGAAAATGTAAGAGTCCAAAGACTCTTCCATCTCTTTCTACCAACAACATCTTTATTGTAAACCACCCAAGAGCCACTTAGATGAGATGGACAGTGCAGAAATGTGATAAATAAATAAAACATAGTCAATTTGTTTCCGTGTACTCCATCTAGTCATTTTGGTTGTTTTTAAGAATTAGCAATGAAGAAGCATTTTTAAAAAGAATGACATCAGAAGTTAATGTCATTCTCTTGCTTCATTTCAATTTCCTGGGCCATATAATCAAGCATCTTCTTGATATTTCAACTTCAACATTCCAGATTCCAACACAAGCTGCACGTTTTGGTTGCATGTTCTGTTATGGTGTTCTTGTTTTAACTAATAAGCATTATATTTGCTGAGTAGATATAATTTCTTTGGACAATGAAAATGCTTTTTATGTAGGTTATTGGAAATGTTTGAAGTGCGTTTTGTCTTACTTTAGATTTCCTGGAAGTTAATGTTTTAGCTTAATGTAATTTATTCAACCTTTTAAAATCATAGATCATTACTAATGGAATGCCCTTTCTTTGATTAAATTTATATTATGGTTAACCAAAAATATCCCTCTTGTCTCTTTTAAATTTTTTTAGAACTTCTTGCCAGTATAATTAGAAAAACTGAAAACATATTCGACATTAGGGGAACTGCACAATTATTTTACTATATTTTGCTGATATTTTTACTATATTCTTATATTTTGTAGAAATACTTATGGGGGAAAAAGGAGGAAGAGATGTTATGCTGCCTTATTTATAAAATAAAGGTGGGACATAAATATGTGCCCGATCTTGTTTAATTAATTGGTTACTTTACCAATTTAAGAAGTGAGACTTGATATCTTTGGGCCATAGTAAGATACAATGTATTGTATTGCGATACAACAGAGCATGTAACTATTGCCTGCTATCTTGTCCTGTGATTTCCCAATATACTTAGAGGCTGATAAACACATTTGGGATACTGCTGAGCTGGAGCAGATAAGGGTTTTTCATAAGGAGATGGGGAAGGTGGGGGGGAGAGATAAAAATTGGAAAATCTTTATGTTATCTTACTATCAATAGATATTCAATAGGATGAAAGTCTTTGCATGATTGAGTTTATTTGGTTGGATCCTAAGAATATTAAAATAGTATAGTATTATCTTGTGTAAGAATTTCCAAAAAACTATCTAAACTGTATTTTGAGTCTAAACAGATGCTGGGTGGCTTATAATTTTTAAAAGAATACATAGTTTTAAAGAAGGAAGGCGACCAGCCCCACAAAACCACATGAATAAAAAATTCAAATTGCCAGAGGCTCTATAAGTATCTTAACTCTATATTTATTATATTATATATTATATTATATATATATTATATTTATTAAATTTCTATACTGCCCCTCTCCCGTAGGACTCGGGGTGGTTTAAAACCCAATAAAAATATATAAAACAATAAATATTTAAAATTAAATTAAATTAAATTAATACAAGGCTGTTACTAAAAACCTGTTAAAAAACCCAATTCTAAAACCCGAACAGCCTTGTTTAAAAATTTAAAACCCGAGGAGATCTAGGCCAGGCCGGCTTGATTGAAGAGATGAGTCTTCAACTCTCTTCTGAAGGTGCGGAGATCATGACACGTCCGGAGTTCTGGGGGGAGCTCGTTCCACATTGTCGGTGCCCCCACAGAAAAGGCTCTCCCCCTGGGCGCCACCAGCCGACACTGCTTAGCCGATGGCACCCTGAGGAGGCCCTCTCTGTGGGAGCGAACTGGTCGATGGGAGGTATTTACTGGCAGAAGGCGGTCTTGTAAATAACTGGGTCCTATGCCATGGAGCGCTTTAAAAGTGGTAATCAGTACCTTGAAGCGCACCCGGAAAGCCACCGGCAACCAGTGCAGCTCACGCAGGATGGGGGTCATTCGTGCCCGCCAGGGTGCCCCCACTACCACCCGTGCGGCCGCATTCTGTGCCAGTTGAAGCCTCCGCGTGCACTTCAAGGGGAGCCCCATGTAGAGAGCATTACAATAGTCCAGTCTGGAAGTGACGAAGGCGTGGGTGACCGTGCGTAGCGCGTCCTTATCTAGGAAGGGGCGCAACTGGCGTACCAGACGAATCTGGTAAAACATCCTCCCGGCCACGGCCGTCAGATGGTCCTCAAGGGATAGCTGTGAATCTAGGAGGACTCCCAAGTTGCGAGCCCTTCCCGTGGGGGCCACTGACTCACCCCCGATAGACAGCGATGAAGTCAGCTAGTTGTACCGGGACGGCGGTAACCACAGCCACTCGGTCTTGGAGGGGTTGAGCTTGAGACCGTTCTTCCCCATCCAGATCCGCACGGCCTCCAGGCACTGGGTCAGCACGTCAAGAGCTTCATTTGGGTGGTTCGGGGTGGAAATGTACAGCTGAGTATCATCAGCGTACTGATGGAATTCCACCCCAAAACCTCAGATGATCTCACCCAGCGGCTTCACATAAATGTTGAACAACAAGGGCGAGAGGACCGACCCGAGGTACCCCACAATCAAGGGGCCTCGGGGGTCGACCTCTGACCCCGTCAACACAAACTGCGTCCAGCCAGAAAGGAAGGAAGAGAACCACCGAAACACGGTGCCTCCTATACCCAGCCCCGCCAGCCGGCGCAGCATGATACCATGGTCGATGGTATCAAAAGCCGCTGAGAGGTCCAATAGCACCAGGATAGAGGAGCAACCCCTGTCCCGGGCCCGCCAGAGATCATCCACCAATGCGACCAAAGCTGTTTCCGTGCTGTAACCTGGCCTGAAGCCCGACTGGAACGGGTCCAGGTACGACGATTCCTCCAGGTGCTGAGGGAACTGTCGAGCAACCACACTCTCAACAACCTTCGCAACAAAGCGAAGGTTGGAGACAGGACGGTAATTAGAACAGCCGGGTCCAAGGCGGGCTTCTTGAGGAGGGGTCGCACCACCGCCTCTTTCAGGGCGGCGGGAAAGACACCCTCACTCAACGAGGCGTTGATAATTGCCTGGAGCCAGCCTTGCGTCACCTCACTGGAGGCCAGTACCAACCAGGAGGGACACGGGTCCAATAAACATGTGGTTGCTCTAAGACCACCCAGCAACCTGTCCACATCATCAGGTGTCACGTAGTCAAACTATGCCTGGGAACAGGTCTAGATCTTAAGATCCCAGAACATTTGAAGGGTGGGAACTGAATATATCCATGGGGAGTTGTTTCAAAGGCAGGTATTGGGATAGAGAAGGCATGTTTTTGTGGCCCCATAAACAATTTATATCTATAGGGACCCCAGGTGACTCACTCTGCCTTGTACTTGATGGGCAGAAACTAGAGAAGATAGATTAAAAAGATCCAATTCTATAAGGGTTAACTTGCTGATTTGTTTGCTTGCTTCCTTTCCATGATAGTCACCTGGCACCAGGCAGTTGGACACAATAATTAAAGAAATGTCTGAGATAATGCATGTTGATAATAACTCTTCCCTTATGAGCTGATTGTTTACTATTTTTCCAACAATAAAATTGACTAGAAAATTTCTGACTACAAATGATAATATTTCTATCATTTTTTTATGTTTCAGCTGATAAAAAGGTCATTTACACATACGTTTTTGTCAAAACCATCTTTATTAAAGAAGAGTGTTACAACAGGCTTAAGAACATGGTAGTATGAAACCAGCTACAATGAAAAGAGCCTTATATAGAAATGAAGATTATCATGAATGCACATGGTGGCAAAGGCAATAAAATTTAGTCTCTTTTATAGCAGAAACTGCTGGCACAAAAAAACACTCTAAAAGTATGTAGTCTTGGCAGTGGATTTGGATTTATGCCATGCTACTTAATAATTTAAAATTAGAGAATGAACAGAATAGGTTCATACTCAACTATAATTTTCTAATGATTAGCCCCAAAGTATAGATTTTTCATTATTGATACTAAGAATAGAAATTAAGTTTATATTCTAATGCTGCAGTCATTTATTAGATATTATTGTCTTTCTGATTCAATCCATGCAACTTCCAATTACATATTTCCTGATTTATGCAAAGAATAAATATACAAAAATATTTTTTCCTTTATATTTTACCTTTTTATTTACCATGAGACTGCTCTATCAAGAGCCAAGCGACACCAAGTACACTAATCTAGTCAGCAATTCAGTTTAAACCAAAATTTCGTTCAGTACATCTACTTACAAAAATGGGTGTAAACTGTTTATATAAACAAGAGCTAATAATTGTAACCTATAGAAAGGGAAAGATCAATCTTGTGATTTTATTAGAATGGCACAAAAGTGAGAAGTTGTACAACAACACACTGGTTCAATTTTAAATTTTCTTAAACCCCCAAGACAGTGCAAATGATTAGTGAAAAGAGATTTACCATAGGCAGACAACTCATGCATTGAGCAATTCATGTTCTTTATCTGTTTTCCCAACAGCATCTGGATTGGACAAAGGGTCCAGATCAGCAAAGAGACTAAACCAAGCTGTTAGATCTTTAGAAGAACTTCCAGTTTCTGCAAAAAAGAAAACATAGACAATGTTGGCCAAGTCAGTATTTGTCTTGGACTGCAGTTTTGAAGGATAACATATGAACAAATGGATTTAGGAGGCATTACTCAATAAAGGATTTTAGACACATCTAAGAAGACCCTTTATCACATGTGCTTATGATCAGAAAAATATTCTGCAGGTATGTTCACTCTTTCTTTCCCTTTATATAATCAATGTATGTAAATTTGAAACCTAGCTTTCATGAGATTGTTTTCAAAAGTCATTTATCACACAGTCAATATAATTGCAAATACAACATTAGAATGGGCATGTGAAATCCAAATTATGTACACATTTGCCTATGCTATATATTCCAATTTTCCCCATTTATCCTGTTCTGATAGTAGAACTTCAACATCTTGGAAGGAATGTTTGGGAGACAAAATGCTGATGCTGGATTTTTCTCTCTAAAGTGAAAGTTCTGCCTACTTTTGAAGAGAAAAATTCAGCATGTCCAATGGTTTCCAGGATATTATTACAAGGGCTATAAAATTCTAAAACTTCAAAGCCATTAAAAGCTATTATAGAAACATAAGACAACAATTTCAATAATATTTTACATGCCAAGAAAAAGCAAACATAAGTATTCCAAGCACGATGAATACTTTAGTCAGAGTGCAGTAAACATAAAGTATAGCTTCAAAGGAAACTGTTCTTTGCTAACAGACCTCTGAGCTCAAAGATAACAATTTTTTTATTTTTATCTTGTCTTTATCAATTACCTTTCATTGGTGTCTTGTTGACAGTTGGGTTCAAGCTGTTGGATTTCTGTCCTGTCTGCACTGCAGGTGATGGGCTAATGCTGCTGGCTGCCCATCCTAAGATTCAATAAAAGAATTGCATTGTATGAATCAATAGCAATTACTTAATCATTTTAAATCATTCAAGGCAATAGTACCCAAACCATTTTCTGAAAATAAGAACTCCTTGACATGTCTTGAAATGCAACTTTCATTTTGTTTGATCATGTAATTGATTTAGGGAGCAAAGGTTTTCCTAATCATGTATATTTTTCTTTGTATTATTTTACTTTTTCATAAATTCTCTTTGTGTATTTCAATTTTGGCTTAAATATGGGCTGGTCCTAAAACCTAAGAAAGAGATCCAACAAGACTGCAGTTGTTCTAAGATAAGCTGTTATTAACAAATTAGAACTAAATAGAAAATCAAAAGATTTTCTCTTAAGGTAGCAATACGGGGGGGAGGGTGCACGATGGCTCAGTGGTTAAAGACACTGAATTTGTCAGTTGGAAAGCTGACAACCCAGTTGCAAGATCTGAGCACTGTGCACTGAGGTGAGGTCCCGTTCCTGCCGCAGCTTTTGTCCACTTAGCAGTTTGAAAGCATTCAAATGCGAGTAGATTAAAAGGTACCACTTCTGTGGAAGGTAACAGCATTCCGTGTGCTTTTGGCCACATGACCACATAAAATGTTTTTGGACAATGCTGGCTCCCTCAGCCAAGAAAGGAAGATGAGCATTGTGGCCTGGAGTCAGACACAACTAGATATAGAGAAATCTTTATCTTACAGGTAATCCTAACTTATCACCATTCAGTGACCATTCAAAGTTACAATGGCACTGAAAAAAGTGACTTATAATTGGTGCTTGCACTTATGACTGTCACAGCATCCCCATGGTCACATGATCCAAATTCAGGCACTAGGCAATTGGCATGTATTTCTGACTGTTGATGTATCCTGGGCTCATATGATTGCCATTTGCAACTTTCTTAGCGGGCTTCCAACAAGTGAAATCAATGGGGTAATCCAGATTTGCTTAACAACTTTGTCATTCACTTCACAACTATGCCATATGAGGTTGTAAGCAAACTGATTTTAAGAGTATTTTAATTTTACAAAAATGTAAATTGCTCTCAGCTTCAGGTGTGAAATAAACTAAATAGCAAGCTGAGCTAGGTTTCTAGTCTGGTGTTTAGCTAGAGTGGATTAAAGTAGAATGCTTTATTAGCTTTATAGATTAATTCTTCAATTTGCAGAATTGTAGCAAAAATGCTATTGTTCTCTGCCAATGAAATATATTAGAAGAAATAATAGTTATCACAGTGAGCATTTCAGTCATGCAAATGGCATGTTGTATGCATTTTTAATACTTCCTCAATTATTTAAGGAAGATTGGGATTAGCCATGATATAGTGACCCAGGTTCCTCCCAATAAGCAATTTTGATGTAAAAAAGCAAGCTGTTATATCAAGTTCCATCTGAGAGAAAGGATGCTATCTTTGAATAACAGATACAGCTTACTCTTTCAGTGATATTTTGTTTTTTCAATCTATCTATCTTGAATGATGGAACATTAACTGTTTTTTCACCACAAGATAATTGTATTATTTATAGGAAATAGCAATGATTGTGCTGCAAACTGAACTTTTAAGAGACAACGATAAATAGCATACCAAACACAAAAGGACTGAGGAATAGGCACCAAACCATAATTCTACCAAGGTGTTCAGGGATTTCAGAGCATTGGAAAATATGAACATAGGTCACAATATATTGCCACTCCATGAAAAAGGAGGCTATTGTCACTTTTTGATTAATGGACACATTACATAAAGCAATAAACAATTATTCTTTCTACTAGGGACTAGATTGACTGTGTGAAAACTGATTTAATATATTCAATTTTAAGGCAAGTTGAAAAAGTTTAATTGCTAACTTGAAATATATGGCAATTTAGTAACCCATCTGTAAAAATACTGGAGTTATGGAAAAGATTTTAGAATCAAAGCAGGACTTCCCAGAAGGTAAATTTATAACAAATTGAGTACTTCTATGAGTACAGCAGGTTTTAAGAAACACTATGGAATTTCTATTGTGGATATTTTAATTTATTGTAAAATATCTTTATTGCAATAATATATAACTATTTGTGCTTTGTTTAAATAAAACTTGTGGTAAAATGTTTGGTGTTACAAAGTAAGAAAAATAAATTATTTCTGAAGAAATGGGCAATTTTCAGTCCTGCTTTCTCCAACCTTCCAGCCCTGTTTTTTTTTTTATCAAAAATTATTTTATTAAAACCATCAACATTATACATGAGTTCATACCAAAAAGCAGCCATCATATATCCTGCAATACGACTTGTAAATTCGTCTCAGTAGTAGTGCAATCTTTTATGATCCCTAGCAAAAGGTCCTGAGGTACAAATTCATTATCCTGAGGTAGAAATTCAGTACGCTTTTCCAATATTAAAGCAATCAACATTAAATCTGGGTTCATATTAATAAGCTGTCCTCATAGGACCTGAAAATACAGCTCTTATATATGGTCTATCTACATTCATACAATCAGCATTGAACATGAATTCATAATATGTATCGATCTTCATAGCACCTGGTATACATCACTAAGTGTTAATCTTTATAAACGTCTGGTTTGGTAAGCATTTTTCATTCCTCACATCAAACCTCAACTATACACCTGTTACAATTTATTTGATTGGTGCTTCTCTTTTCTATAGCCTATCCACAGTTTCTAGTCTATAACACATTATTCATCTCAGTATTAGTACAATCTTTTATGGTCCTTAACCAAAAATCCTGAGGTAAAAGTTTAATAACCTGAGGTAAATCTTGTACATGGTTTATCTACTATATCTAGTCCATCACATATTGTTCGTTCACACTTCTGAATTAACTTCGTCTCAGTACTAGTGTAATCTTTTATAGTCCCTAACCAAAGATCCTAAGGTAGAAGTTTCATACCCTGAGATAGAGATTCAGTCCGCTTTAACAATATTAAAGTAAACATTAGTCAGAAGATTATGTTAAGAGGCATTAGTTATAGAACATATACATTCAACATTGGGTGTTAGTTTTTGTAAACATTTGATTTGTTAACCCTTCCTCCCTCCTCCCATCGAGCCTCAGCTAAACGCCAGCTGCATTCTGTTTGATTGATGTCTCTCTTGGATATAGTCTATCCACTGTTTCCAGTCCGTCAAAAATTGTTCATTGGTGCGATTTTTCAAGTATGCTGATATTTTCGCCATTTCCGCCAAATTTGTTACTTTCACAGTCCATTCTTCAATAGGCGGTATTTCCGGATTCTTCCAGTATTGTCCCAGCTTCCAGCCCTGTTTTATTATCTCAGAAATTACTCAAGAGCAAGTTACATATTTTTGGTTTGTTTTTTTAAAATCCACAGTACAAAATCATAAAAAAGAGAAAATAATCCAGCTCTGCTTTCTTTTACGATATCAAAATGTCTACACCTACTCTTCATTTCTAGGGGAAACAGAAAGTGTAATCCACTTGAAGTTTGCCTCCCTCTGTTCAATAATAGTTGAATTGTTTACACACAAGCTGAAACAGCAATTGTAATAACATGTTTAATTGGATTATGAATTGATTGATCTAATAACTTTATATTTGTTTTTATTTAAGAATATTTGCTTCTAAAATGGCAATTTTCATTAACTATGAAGTATGCCTTTGGTTAAGTATAATATTTGGCAAGCTCCATTTTCCTATTAAATAATGTTGGGATCCTTACTATATTATCTCTTTGACTCTAGCTCTCTCCTTCAAAAGATCTTGGAGACTATTTTTGTAATGAGATTCGACTGGATAGGTCCTTGATCTATATTGGTAAAGAGGCCAAACACTGTATTTATACATTATGTAACTCCAAATAGTTGCCCCATTTCTTTTCAATGTATATCTAAATCCAATAATTCAAATGCTAACTTTTTCAGGCCATCATCTACCCAATATGTTTGTATGTTGATGTTATTATTATGTCTACCTCACAGATGGAAATGAGAAAAGTACTTAAGGCATTAGCTTTAGTCTGCAGGGAACAAAAACTATGAATAAAATATCAGAAACCCAAGGTCTTAGTTTTTTGCCTGACACTATCATAAAATCACATAAAACAGAAAAATGGGACTCCATTCAAATAGGTGCACACCTGTGAATTTTTGGAGTACAATTTCATACCTCCTTATCCTAGTATACTCATTTTTCTTACTAGACAAGTTTCACACAATGTACCTGTACAGTCAGGGTCAGATTTTACCATTCAAAAGGAGTCTGTTATGCTCCTTCAGCTGCAAAGTCTTCCAAGCTAAGGCAGTCTTACAGCTTCTCTGTGGTTCCCAAATTTGCTCCCTTACAAATCTGTAACTTTGAATGGATCACTAAACAAAGAGTTGTAAGTCAAAGACTACCTGTACAGTGTGTTTATGTTTGTACATGTGCACACACAAACAGAAAGCCACATATTTATAGCATTTTTTTCAGCAACCATATAAAAGGTTTTATTTATTCCATCACTGCATCCAAATATATAGTTTACCTCCAAGAGCATTCAGCACTGATCATACTGCCTGAAAAATAATGGGAATTGAAATGGTTCTTCTTCCAAAAGTCTGTTGAATAGGTGATAGGAAAAAATACATGTCTCCATCCCCCAGTTTTTAATTTTTACCTTCCGTCATTTAATTGCTGTTTAATGTAACACAGTCACTACTGTGAGAAATGCTATACAACAGTGATGGCGAACCTTTTAGAGACCGAGTGCCCAAAAACTGGCCCCACCTCCACTCCACCCCCGCTCCGCCCCCAACCCTGCCTGCCCACAGGGCCACTCACCGCCTCCAGGGCCTGCCGCAGATTGCTCAGGCAGCTTAGCAGTGCCATGGCGGCCACACCCTCTGCCCACGCCCCACAGCATCAACTGTGCGTGATGGGGCTTGAGGGCAGAATCTTGCCTGGCTGCCATGTTCTTGGCTGTGCTGCTCTGCGTGGGACATGCTCGGGGGCAACTCTCCTCCAGGGGGCTGCTGGTGAGGAGGGAGTCGTGTGGGGAGGCAAGGTTGGGGCAACAGCACGTGTGCCCACAGAGAGGGCTCCGAGTGCTGCCTCTGGCATGCATGCCATAGGTTCGCCACCACTGCTCTACACATTTCTTCTTATTTCTAGAACCTTTTGGTTTCTTTGCTACACTTATTTATTTATTAAATTTGTTTGCTGCCCACCTCGCCACAAGGCAACTCTTATCCTGGATCAAGGTAAATCACACCACCTAAAACAATCTGGTCTTTAGCATTTTCCCAGTATTGAGAAAGCAGTTATTTTTCTATTCAGAGTTATTAAGCTAAAGAACTTGGAATAAAACCACTGAAATTATAATGACATATTCACATCTTAGATTTGCCAGTCCTAATAGTGTCCTTTTAAAAACAGTCTTTTTATTGCTACTCCAAATGATATTATTTCTTCTACCTGAGCAAAGTCAGAGAAATAATTTTCCCATCAACAAATGACAACCAACCCAACCCACATTAACACCCTGGAGGAATTAAGTACCCTTCACCACATGTCATCCCTTCATTCTAAAAATAACGAGACAATTTTTCCTTTCACCCTTTACGCCTCCCTCCCACAGCCACCATCTGCCCAAGAAACAGCAGAGAAATTAACATAAAATATTGGCAGCACAGAAGATGTTCCACTGCACAGGGAGAACTTAACAAGAATGGTGATTTAATAAAGCATGTTTTCTTTTAAATCTTGTCCTGGAGATACACATCTTTTAAATATGACAATAATTAATCAATATTCAATGAGAGCAAAAATGATCATGTTTTAACAAAAAAATCTATAAATAAAGTTAGAATAATATAAGGGTTGGAATTACCACTTCCTAGAAATTATATTTGCAAACTTCTCAGGATATGTATGCATGTAATCACATTCAGGTAAAATGCAAAACAATAGTTTTAAGTTTTGTAAGCAAAAATTTTCTTAATATTTCTTCCCTTGGCATTTATTTATCGAATAAACCTATACAGGCATTCATCTTCCAGAAGGAATTCGGGGCAGCAAACAAAATTAAAACACAATAGAATAAAACATCATTTGAAATAATAAACATCACTGAGGCTATGGTAAAACTCACATTTATTCACCAATTGCCCCATGCCAACTCCATCAACATCCCAATCAAGTCTTCACTGGTCAAGAAATAATCCACTGATGGTTCTGACCATCTGCAATTTCCTATTCCCATTGTCTGAGTTGTAGTATCAATTGCATATTGCCCAAGAAAGTACAGTGAATCTAAACCATAGTTTAAAGTACATTTGTTAAATTCACATAAGATAGCAAACTACGATTATTTAAAGTGGATGTGGATTATTTAGAAATTGTTTCCTTACAGTCTTCTCAATCAAAGAACACTGCTACATGTTATAGTAGGATTTGGCACTGAATACCTACACTCATTCCTGTGTTACCTTTGGTCAAAATAATGACAGAAACAATAATGTCACCAGACAAATTACTAATCTGGGATTATAATGTCAGGAATGAAAACAGGCCTACCTTGAAGAGAACGTTGCAAATTATTCATGTTTTGGTCTAAAAGCTGAGAAGGAAGGAAGCCTGATGATGGTGACTGATTGCTCTCCATTTCTCCCACATAAGAGTTTGCCCCTGTGTCAGCAAGGGTAACCTCTCCAAAGACAGCTACCCATTCCCTGCTGAATTCGCCATCATCCAAAGAAGATGCATTGAGAATCTCATTCAATAATACCATGTCACTCTTATCAGTAAGTTCAGATTCTAGGGAGTTCACAAGCTGGTCCTTTGATACTGCTAAAAGAATAGTAACATACAAATTGATAGATTAATTAAAATAAGAACAAATGCAAGGAATAGCCACCCCAATCTATCCAAAGGGAATGAACTCAAAAGCATAGTACACATAATACTGTCAGGTAGGAATGAGAAAAACTCCTGCCTGAAACCCTATAGAGGTATCATCAATTAAAATAGACAACCCTAGACTATATGGACAGTTCCATCTGGTACATACAATTTCCAATATAAGCCATGATTAAAGTGTGCATAATTATTTAAATTTAAATAAACATTTGAGCTAAACAATCTTCTTAACACAGTTCTCCAATTTTATATTTTGGAATCATTCTGTAATCTGAAAACGTCTGATCTCTCATCTTTCAAATTAACCTTAATTAACTTAGTTTATGCAAGAAAGCATGTTCTGACTACTGTAGTACACTTCCAACTTTTAAAAAGTACCTCCACAGTTTCAGCAAATAAGTATTTTCACTAATAATCTAAAATATGAAATTTGTTTTTCTGCAGTGGTTTTCATTCTTCTTGTAAAAGGAGATATAATTTAATAAGCTTAATAAATAAAAGGTCCGTGAGGGTTTACCTAGCAAAGAAGAATTTACTTTCTAGTGACATTACTCTTACTGAGCATAAAATCAAGAGTTTGGCTGAAAAGGAGTGACCTTATCGTGGAAGGCTTATTGCTCTCATGCCTAAAAGATAAAGTAAATGCACCAGAGCTATTTTATGTATGTTTGAGCATAAGAGACAAATATAGATCAAAGGTATTCACATAGAAATTATAATCTTTCCACTAGTAACAATAATATAACTGCTCAGAAGTAGACATTTATTAAATATTAAATAATATATTGATATCTACATGATTTTTTATGGAAAAAATATAATTAGTGCTACTTAATGAGTCATTGAAGCTTATTGCTAATCTGTCATTTTCTTAACATTCTTCTTTCAAAATACTAAGCAGAGTTGGTTTAATTTTTTTATTTAATTCTTGAGTTGTGACACCATCTGGAAGTGCAAGGACTACATGATACATTGAGAAATGTAATTAAAATTCAGAAGAAAGCAATGGCAAACTTGCCTTCCGTTAGTAGTGGACTTCAATTCATTGATTACAAATTTAGCATGACTCACTATTACAGTGACTGGGGATTGAGGAATTTAATCTTACAAATATAAATGATAACCATCTTAGGAAAGGTTAATTTAAAATGTATTTAATTTATTTATAAGGCTACTTAATTCCAAGATGACTCTGTCTTTAACAGTAAAAACAACTTAAAAAGAAGCAGAAAAAAGAAAAAGGTATTTGAAGGAGATAACTATCCAATGCAGCAGAGAAAATCTTATGAAAAGCTCATCATCCACCAGAACCAAAGGCCTTGGGGTGGGGGAAGACAAGTTTTTACTGTGCTGAACAAAAGGCACAGTAGGTGCCATTTAAATCTCTGGGAAAATGCTGTTTCAGAGGACAGATGCAGCAACAGAGAAGACCTACTTTATGGGTGCCATTAGATGACATTATTTGAACAATGGTATTTAAGAGCATGGCAGTATTAAGCCAGCTAATTTGGTGTAGTGATAAGAGACCAAAGCTAGAAACCGAGGGAACGTGAATTCTAATCCCATCTTGAAGCCAACCTTGGGCCAGTCATTCTCCCTAGGCTGTAGGAAGCAGGCAGGGGCAAGTCACTTTTATTTATTTATTTGGGTTTGTATGCCGCTCCTCTCCGGGGACTCGAAGCGGCTAACAACATATATATAACAATAAAATTACAATTAAAAAAACCCAAACAACGATATCTAAAAAAAAAAAACACCAATAAAACACACATTCAATTCAACAATCAACCACAATCATCCCCAGGCCTGCCGGCAAAGATGAGTTTTTAGATTTTTCCGGAAGGCCGGGAGAGTCGGAGAAACGCGGACTTCAGGAGGCAGTTGAAATCTTATCAAGAAAAATGCATGGCCTTGTTTGTCTTGGCAGTTACCAGGAGTCAAAAGCACATGTGTGAGTGTGAGCGCACGCACACACACACACACACACATTAATGCAGATAACCTTGAAGATTTAAATAGAGAAAATAAAAGAACTAAATCTGAATTGTTAAATAAATCAAAAGATGAATTAACTAGTAAATTACAAGGCTGCTTAAAGCAATCAATTTGATGAAGATTTTTTAAAAAGGCTTCCTTCAAAGCTGCTTTGTGAAGCAACATAATAATTTTGAAATGAAAAGAAAAGTGGAACACCATGTTGTCTAGTTTAGTTTGGGTATTGGGCACAAAAGTGCTGTGGAAGCTGCAGCACAAGTGCAGGCATGCAGGGGAGTGGGTGGTGCAGTGTTGTGCAATTGGATGCCACAGTGTATATGGGGATGGGCAGGTGCTGTAGTGCAGCATGAATGTGGAAGTATGTTATGGGATGGTAGATGTATAAGTATTATGGCCTGGCATGAATGCAGCTGGGTGGGGGTGGCACATACTACCCCCTGGCACTAGCGCATCCAGGTGAGCAGCTATACTCCTCTCTGGGCCCATATTCATCATGCCACCCAGTAGTTCCTCTTGAGAAAAAGTGGCACGAGCTGGAAAGACTTACCAGAGTGACTTGCAACCTTCTGCCACCTTCCCCAATGACTTTGTGGGAAACCAGCAGAGAAAGTCACAAATGGTAATCGCATGACCATAGGACTCAACAGTTGTAAGAATGAGGTGGTTACCTAGTACCCAATCACAATCATGTGACCATGGGAACATTATGACAGTTGTAACTTCCAGAACCAATTTTAAGTCCCTCTCTTCAATGCTCCTGTTATTTTGAACAGTTGCTAAATGGTGATTGTAACCTAAAGACTACCTATATCTCAAATTAAGCAACTATTCAGAATAAATATAATTTCCTTCAACATAATTTTTATACTGCTAGGCGGTCAACTATGCATTTATATTCTTCACATATGAAAGCAGGAAATATAAACATTGCAATGAGTTGGGCAATATGAATAACTGCTTGAAAAACAAGAGCTTAATACAGCAAAGAAGGTTTTATTATAAAAATATATGCTTTCTGATTTTTCTTTATCAGAGTTTAGTAACACAGACTAAAATAATTTGGGAAATTAAAAAGAGAATGTAAGACACAGATCTGACTTTTTAAAAATGAGGCAGGAACATATAGGCAAATAGTCACATATAATCTCTAATAAAGCATAAAAAACAACTTAAACTTGGGAAAAATACATAAAACTACAAATCTGAATTTTTAGGATACATTTCTAGTTGTTTTTACAGTTTCACATTGGTCAATAATGGTCAGTAACATTTGTGAAATGCACTAACAAAATATAGGCGTTGTGAAGTTCCAACTGTATCATAATAATAATAATGAGGAGGAGGAGGAGGAGGAGGAGGAGGAGGAGGAGAAGGAGAAGAAGAAGAAGAAGAAGAAGAAGAAGAAGAAGAAGAAGAAGAAGAAGAAGAAGAAGAAGAAGAAGAAGAAGAAGAAGAAGAAGAAGAAGAAGAAGAAGAAGAAGAAGAAGAAGAAGAAGAAGAAGAAGAAGAAGAAGAAGAAGAAGAAGAAGAAGAAGAAGAAGAAGAAGAAGAAGATGGACGGGACCTCATCGAGTCCAACCCCCTGCTCAGGCAGGAACCCTACACCATTTCAGACAAATGGCTGTCCAGTCTCTTCTTAAAAACTTCCTGTGGCAGCTGGAACTTTCATTCTCTTCTATTAAACTAGGAATGAATTAGGTATTTTAAAATTTAAAATACCTCACCCAACATATTGCAATACAGAAAATGTTAAGTTATAGCAAAGGTCACAGTATGTATGAAACAAGCTTTAGAGTCTACTGATCAATACTGCAGAATAATACAGAATACAGAATAATAGAGTTGGAACAGATCTTGGAAGTTTTGTAGTCCAACCCTCTGCTCAAGCAGGAGACCCTATTCTATTTCAGACAAATGGGTGTCCAGTCCCTTCTTAAAAGCCTCCAGTTATGAAGCACCCACAACTTCTGAAAGCAAGCCGTTTCAACACTTGCCAAGATAAGGGTGAAATAAAAAAAGCTTTCTTCAAACTGCATAATGTGGCCCACAAAACATGCCTAGCTGGAAATCCAATGGGAGAATATCTAATGCATAAAATGAAGTTTGATATCAGAGTAACAAGTGAATTTTCGTTTGTAATGCTTAAGCATTTGAAGTCAATAGGCATACTGAAAAACAGCTAGCATCTATATAAAAATGTTGTAGCAAATAAAAGATTTACATACCATTTTCTCCATGCTTCAACTCTAATAAGTGATCCGTAGCTTCTAAAAAAGAGAAAATTTGAGGAAACAACTGATATACAGATTCTTCTGTAAATTTTATACTTAGAATAAGTAAATCTATTGAAAATTATTTGGGAACAGGTTCCACTGAACTCAGTGAAACTTACTTCTGAAATATTTATATAGTTGCAATGCATTTCTAAAAAAAATACCTGAATTTTCTCTGTGATTGAAGTTTTCTCCAAAAGTACTCAGCATATCATTAGCATCTTCTGCTGTAACCAAAATATTTTCTAGGTGAAATCAAATCCAGCAAAGAAATGAACAATACTGAAAATAGCCAGTGCCTCATAGATTTTTCTATCTGATCATTTTATTACTGGGACTTTTTATTTAGCTTGAAATAGTCCTGAAGAAAGTATTAATCAGTAAAAAGGTTTTATTAATCAATATATATATATATATATATTGATAAATCTAGCTTAATTCAAGATAATCAGTAAAAGCATACTGAACTTTAAAATAGCCAACTTACACAACTTAAGGGATTTCAAAATAATACATTCCATTTTAAAAAAGATCCATGCTACATCCAAAAAGAACACTGAATCATTTCTACTTACCACACTATGTATACTGTTGATATTTACAGATAATTAATAGTTTACAAACATCAATATTTAGCTGGGAGATCCAACATCCTCCATGTTAAACCCTAACACAAGCTGCAACACTATGCTGTTGCAAAAATAAGGGCTAGACTTTCTTTTGCTATCTATGGATAAAATCACATTTTAGTCTTAAAATTATATTTAAAGATATCAAGGTCTTTCGAGTTTTGCTGTCTCTGCAATAGAATTCTATTCTATTTCTCTGAGAGATTTCTATTCAAATTAAGAATAGGGGCTATTACAAAATCATTTTAGGAATACTCTGGCTTCCACTTTGTATGGTATTCTCTGCAGGACAACTCCTGAAAAGCAACCAGAAACTTCAAACTGTATAGATCAATGCAGTTTGGTATATGGAATGGATTGGTTTTGTTCCAGTGCTGAAGTGATATACCAATTGTTTTGTTTTTTCTTACTTAATTCATTTTGTCAATTTTAAAAGTCTTAACCTAAAAACGTACAATTATTTTAATATTGCTATTAATATTCTATTATGTAGCTGTTGTTGGATTATATTTTTGATTACTGCACATTACTCAGGTAATTTTTATAAAAAGTCAGTACAGTATGGAAATATAAATAGGAAGTATACATAGTTTAATTAAAATGTCCAGATTAATTTAAGTATTCTTGCTCTCAGACTTACATAGAACAAATTCTTAACCAAGTCCAGATCACAAACTACATGTATGTTATCATTCATTGAGAAACAGCATATACTGGTAGATGTCTGATCCATTTGCAAAGATACAGCAGAGTGCTCTAGCTGATTTAGTAGAGATCACCATTTCTTTTTTATTGCAGTAACAGTAGCCAGGCACAATGCTGTCCATCTCTTGAAGCACTAAGGTGAAATGCTACAATATTTATTTTATGAGAATTCATAATTGGTTAAATACAAACTTAAATCAATTGCAAACTCTTAAATGGGTTGCTTGTACTTTAAATATTTCAGAGTTGGGATGAATATCCTGAAATGACGCATGGTATTAATACTCTAAAGTAGCTTGTTAGAATAAAATGTTCACAGCTTTAATTAAGACAACTGGGAATCTGGAGCATGCTTGGTATTTGAAAAACATAATATAAAAGAATACCTGAGTTGGCTGTTTCCTTGGTGTTGCTTTCATCATCTAAAGATATCAACCTTAAATTGAAAGGAGTGAAAAAGAGCTTATTTCCTTATACATACATACATACACACACATATATGTGTGTGTGTGTGTGTGTTTGTATATGCCCCATCTTCTTGATACACTAAACATTCCTAGCATCATTTATTTCCCCAATGAATTTGCATGCATTACATGGCCAAAATAAATCAGATGTAATCTTGTGATTTTTAGCTTCTAGTGATATTTCTGATTTTATACAATTTAGCACATCTCTGTTGGTTGCCCTGGTTGTCCATTCAATACACAATACTTTCTGTCAGCACCACAGTTCAAAGGTGACAATTATTCTTCAATTAGCCTTTGTTAGTGTTCATTTCTCAAACCCATATATCATTATAATTAAGACTATTGCTCTAATTAGTCTACTTTTTGTATTTATATCAATATCTCTGCTTTTCCAGATCTTCTAAAGTATCCTGCTTTTGATTTTAGGTGCAGAATTGCCATCTTGAATAATTATTTATCCAAAGAAGATAAATTATCAAACTAATTTAATTGCCTCTTTGTTGATTTTAAACTTTTCATGTCCATCTGTAGTTGTTGTCATTGCCTTTATTTTGTTGAAATTAAGACTCAATCCTATGCATTTCCTAATACAGTGTTTCTCAACCATAGCAATTTTAAGACTTGTGCACTTCAACTCTCAGAATTCTCCAGCCAGCCATGTTGGCTGGGGAATTCTGGGAATTGAAGTCCACCCATCATCAAATTGCCAAAATGGAGAAACACTGTCCTACTATATACTTGTATTTCAGATAGTAAAAATGCACAAGGATGAATGGCCCTTTTGAATAGATGAGGTATGATTTTTGAGGGATTCTCAGCATTTTTAAAGGCTTTTGTATAAATATTCTATAATTACACATATTTTTATGTTTATGACAAACCTAAAAATATGGAAAATTATGAGGGTGAAGGTTTGCTCTCTGAGCTTGAGGGTTGGTTTCCAAACGTTTTGTTAGCAGACTAGATAACATCTTTGGCAGTATTTAGTGGATGTCTGTGTCAGTGTTATACTTCAGGTATGGGGGGTGTCGAGTGAGGGTCTTGTGATGGGCCAGGTGTGAGTCATCAGAGAGAGCTTGTGATGGGAAGGTAGTTCAGGTCAGGGTCATTGGAGAGTGAATTAGTGGGTCAGGAGTGAGTCATCAGTGGGAGGATGGTAATGGGTCTTGGGATGGGGAGATTATATCACATCAGGCCATTGGAAGCTGAACTGCTGAGGGGGAGGGGCTCGAGGATTGGTGCTGTCTCTAGATGGCTGTTCGATTTATTTGGATTCTGAGGGGTTCATAGCCTGGTTGTAGATCAATATGTCTGTTGATGGAATTGCTTGTGGAGTGCCAGGCTTTGATGAACTCCCGAGTGTGGTGGGTGGTAGCATGGCTGATGATTTTAGTGTTGCTCCAATTGAACTGGTGTTGTTTAATATCAGTGTGGGTAGCAATTAGAGATTTGGGATTGTGGCGTTTGACTAACAGCTGGTGTTTTTGGATCTTGATTTTTAACTGACATGATGTCTGTCTCACACAGAAGTGGTTGCAATCGTTACAGTTGATTTTGTAGATGACATTGCTTCTTTCAACTTCTGTGTCTTGTGTTTGGTTTTAGATAATTCCTGGCAGAGTGTGGCTATGGGTTTGTGGGCTATTGCTATTCCTATTCTGGCTGTCATTTCTGACACCCCTTTTGTGTATGGTAAGGTTTGTTTTTGCATGGTGGTCAGCTGTATGGTGTGTGATGGTTTGAGTGCTGTGTGTAATAGGATAGCCATTACAGAGAAAGATGACAAGCAGCCGTTTCATTTCTGCTTTTTTAGTGCTGTGGTGCTACAGTGTCTCCTGGACCTTATGAAGAAGGTCTGGACACAGCTTCTTTTGTGTGCAATGGGATGATTATTTGCGAAGCTGAGGATCTGGTCCATATGCGTAGGTTTACGATATACGCAGGTTTCTAGTTCTCCATTGTCCCGTCTCCTTACATTGATATCAAGGAATGGGAGTCTATTGTTTGTTTCCTCTTCATGTGTAAATTTGATCCCAGGGAATATGTTGTTAAACAGGTAGTATGATTTCTTCAATTTGGGAGCGTTTGATGACAACAGTGTCATCGACGTAACATATTCAGAATTTTGGTAGAGCTATGGATTTGAATCATTGCATGACTCCTTCTGCTATGAGGCCTGATATGGGAGATCCCATTGTGATGCCTTGTACTTGCTTGTGCATTTCCCCATTGAACTTGAAGTAGGTGTTGAGGCATAGATCCAGGAGCTTCATGATGGTTTCTGTGGACATGGAGTGTTCTGTAGTGGCATCCGCTTTGTGGATATGATGTTTGGTAAGTAGGTGGTGTATGGTTTGTTTAGCCAGGTTGATGTTAATTGAGGTGAAGAGGGAGGTGATGTCGAAGGAGACCATAATTTCTTCCTTGTTGATCTTGGTGTGTTTGATGCATTGGATAAATTGTTCTGGGGAGTTTGTTGAGTGGGTTGAGCCATTGATCAGGTGTCTGAGTTTCCTCTGCAGAGTTTTTGCTAGTTTGTACATAGGTGTTCCAGGTAGAAACATAATTGGGCCCAAGGGGATCCCGTTCTTGTGTATCAGATCAGAGTCATTGGAAGGATAACTGCTGTGGGGGAAAGGGGCTTGAGAGTTGGCTGTTTGATTGATTTGGATTCTGAGGGGTTCATAGGCTAGTTGTAGATCAGTATGTCTTGTGGAATTCCAGGCTTTGATGAACTCCCAAGTGTGGCAGGTGGTAGCACAGCCGATGATTTTAGTATTGCTCCAATGACCCTGACCTAATATAATCTCCCCATCACAAGACCCACTACCAGCCTCCCACTGATGACTCACTCCTGACCCACTAATTCACACCCTCCAATGACCCTGACCTGAAGTACCTCCCCATCACAAGCCTCTCTCTGATGACTCAGACTTGGTCCATCACAAGACCCTCACTTGATACTCCCACATCTGAAGCCCTTATATAAGTACAACACCGACACAGACTTCTACTAAACATTGCTGAAGACGTTACCTAGCCTGGTAATTGGAAACCAACCCTCAGGCTTTGAGAACCCTCATTCTACACCCGAGCTGCAGACATTTGCCACTATGTAAAATTATTCCCTTTTCTGATTAAATAAAAAGGAACTCCTTTCTGAACTTGTGTGAGGCAACTGAATAAGCAAATTATTGGTTATGTGATAACTGATGACTTAGCAAGATTCACTACAATTAATGTGTCTAGGGTCGTGCTATCATTTTTTGGGGACTTGAGTCAAACATTGAGGACAGATCTTTTGCTACAGACAGTGGGACTACAGATGTTTTTAGGAAGAAAATGAAAAATACCAAACATGATTAAGAGAGGGAAGAAAGACTGAAAGTATAACAATACTGCTTCTGTTACTATATAGATTATCATATATTTGAATCAAAATAATGAAAAGGAAGACTTTTATGTCTTCATTCATGCAATCATGAGGCTGAAAAGGAAGCTGGCATCAGTCAAATCATTTATCTCTTCCCTTCAAGGTTCTTTTTAATTGCTAGAAGTGCTTTTGCTGACTATGTTAGGGAAGAAACTAGAAGCTTTCTTTACAGCAGCTATTCAAACTTGCTTTTATACAAGTTAAAGTGTTGGTGTTTGCTAGAGAATTCCTAAGCTGTATCAGTGGCACACAACAGATGACTCAATACGGGTGTGAAAATGATAGCTTAAAAGAAACTTCTCAGTAATATATTCTTTCTGAAGCTACTAAATAATACATACTTTATGAGTCCAGATTAAAAGAAGTTTTTTAAAAATAATTTCTCTAGGAACAAATAATTTCATCAAGATTTTTAGAAAAAAAAAATCAAATAAAATCCAAGTCAGCTTTAAAAGCTTTTTTCCTGGTATATTAACAATTTGTTTTCATTGATCTGAAACATAGATGACAATAAGATTTGCCCATACTTTCTGACTGTTTCCACAAAAAATGAATGCTATCTCTTTCTGATTTTTTTTCATTTCTACATAGCTAAACTATTTAAGTCCTGTATTATTGCAACATGGATGAACCAGTCAAGATGGTGTTCTAACTACACCATGATTTTCAAGCCTGGATGAGTCTGGATCCAAAAATGGAAGCACAGAGTAGTGTTTTTTTTTATCAGGAGAGTCCTGTTCCACAGATGGCTGGATGTAAGGCTCATCTTTGAGCAATTGGGCGAGTGAAAAAAACTAAAAGTGTTTCTCTTGTATTTTACATTCAAATGCAGAGTGGCATTCCTGTTGAGGCTGGTAGTTTGTATGTTTAGTCTGTTGATTCTAGGCTGATACTGATACTACAAACTCACACTATGGTTGTAAGAATGATGAAGCAAAATTAGTTCTCTATTCTTACTAAAGCTGTAAAATGCCATTGGCAGCAATTTTTAAAGTATCTTAGATCCTTTTAAGGAAAGACCCCTTGTAAAGTTACCTGAAAAGAGGTTGAACCCACTGATCCTGAGGAAGTGGGCAGATTGCTTTGTAAAATAAGCTATGTATCTATATATTATACTCCTACAGCTTCTGGCTTATATGGGCAAACTTGAGAGTGGACAGAAATCAGGGTCTGGGCCATTGTGAGGGCATATATGGGAGGATGGCAATCCTACTAGTCTTCCTGGATCTACCAACATTCTTTAATACTGTAGAACAGTGGTTCTCAACCTTCCTAATGCCATGACTCACACGCATGCAAGGACGCGGAAAAGGAAATAACTCCAACCAAGGAAACGGGCAGAAAGTCCTGGCGTTTCTATGAAGCAGCAGCAGCAACAAATCAGGGCTTCCCAGTTCCTGGCTCTGAGCAGCCCCGGCGCAAAGAGGCCTTTCCTCTTAGGCAGCCCTTGGAAAAATGCACTTTCTTTCTGTCTTCCCCCTCCCTCCTTTCGTGGCCCCAGTGGGAAGAAGGGAGGGGAGAGCCACCCTCTTACCTCCTCTCGCAAGAGCCCGGTTCGCCAACAACCAGAACCTGAGAGGGAACCAGTGACAAGCGCTCCTGCAGTGGCTGAACCCTTTCACCCTCATGCACCATCACACACTCACTCGTGACCCTGCCCTGTTTCCTCCACCCCACTAGGGAGTTCAGCTGCCCATCTGCCCGGCTCTTTCTCCGCCCTCCAGGTGAAGGGAGCCTGGCCGCCCTATCTTGCTGCTGCTGCTGCTCTGCTCTACCTGTCAACTGCTGAGCTCGAACTCGCCCTCCTTCCTTCCTTTCCTCCCTCTTTCCCTACTTCCTCCCTTCCCAAGACCACTCCGACCCTCGTGCGCTGGTCCGACGCAGCCTTTGGATGCCTGGAATATAGAGATGGCTCTCCTGCTCGAGCTAGAGTGACCCCCTCAGCCAGCCGAATCTCGCTGCCTGAGGCCTTTTCGGTGGAGTTGCGGGCGAGCCGAAGGAGAGGGCCCGGCAGAAGGTTCTCTGTGCCCCTCCTGCACTGCCATGTTGCCAGGAATTGCTAGTTTGGCGGCTCGAGCCCAGCTGCGCAGAGGGAGAAGGTGAGGGAAGTCGGCTTCTTTCTTTTCTGGCGACTGCTCCCCAGTGTTTGCTTTATTTGCTGAATCCCTTCCGTGGTCTTGGGAATGTTTTACGGCTAAGACCATCGAAAATATGTGTTTGCCTATGGTCTTAGGCGACCCCTGTGAAAGGGTTGTTCGACCCCCAAAGGGGTCGCAACCCACAGAGAACCGCTGCTGTAAAACATAGTATCTTTTCAAACAGTCTGCATCATTTTACAGTGGTTCCATTCCATTCTGAGTATATGTTTCCAATTATGGTATTCTTAGAAGATGAGAGAGCAACCTAGGGCATTCTAATATGAGGTGCTATGGGTTATATCCAACTTGTTTTACATATACATGAAGCTACTTAGATAAGATTCTTCAATATAATATCATCAGTACAGATAATATTCGACTTATGACCAGTATTTCCACTGTTAAATTGTTGCTGTCGTTGAATTGGGCCTAACTTTATGACAATTTGTATGGCAAACATTGACACTCCAACGGGTATCACAGATTGTTGCAACTTACTGTAACTGGTTGCAAATAGCACTTGAAGTGTAATCCTGTGATTGGATAGTATGAGAGTCATAAGTGTGAATACATATTGTAAGTCACTTTTTCAAAAGCTACTGTAACTGAGCAATCATTAAACAAAAAGTTTTTAAGTCAAGGGGTACCTTTATGTTAATTATGCCCAGCTTTAAATCCCTACCCAAAATCAACTGGAAGACCTGATGGATGTTTCTGGAGACTGAGATGATCCAGATGAGAAGAAATAAAATGTCACTTGACCCTAGCAAGGTGGAGGGTTGATTCAAAAACTGACTAAAAGAACATCAACTTTAGTTCTTGATCAGATCAAACATAGAAAAAAACTGAATATTTTAGATTCTCAATTCTTACTGGAATAGTAGTAGAAGGTATGACCAAGAGAAGTTTTGCCCAGATTTGACTAGTGGCACAAACCTACACAACAGTCACTTGTGCTCTTTTTACCTCATGTTTAGACTACAATAATGTTCTCTGCATGGGTCAGTTTGTAAAGATTGCCTGAAAACTAGATAGATAGATAGATAGAGAGAGAGAGAGAGAGAGAGAGAGAGAGAGAGAGAGAGAGAGAGAGAGAGAGAGAGAGAGAGAGAGAGAGAGAGAGAGAGAGAGAGAGACAGAGACAGACAGACAGACAGACAGACAATAATTTAAGTTATTGCTATATGTATTTATCTAGACAGTGCTGTATTTTTATTAATCTATCATCTTAAAAGCATTCAAAAAATTTTTAAAAAATGCGGAAGTGCTGGTAATAACACTGACTTTCATTAAGTTCATATTGATTCAGCTACATTTTAGAAAAAGAAGAGAAGAATTCTTGCTCATGCAAGATACACAGAAATTACAGTATGTTCAAAAAAGCATCTACTTCTTTTATAATCTGTCACTTTTGTCTGGAATTCAGGATCATGGCCTCTCTGGCATAATAATATGGTTCTGGCCATAGGTTTCCTTGGTAGCTCTTTTTATGGGTAAAACAATAGTTTAGAGAAAAATGGCAGCTCACATAAACAAAGATTACCAGTATTGAGTGCACTTATAATTAGAAATCTGAATTGTTCTCATTGTTGATGTAGAAGGTCCTTGTAAGGTAATGGATTATATTCCTTTAACTGATGAATACTGTAAGACTTACTGACTCTGTTGATCATCTTCTGATTTGGTATTATGCAGTTCCTCCTCCTTTTCTTCATTTTCCATTAATTTATTTATAGGTTCTTGTAAGTTCTAAGCAAGCCATTAACACAAATGCAAAAGAATATAAAGAATCAGTAATAAAGAATGCTGATCTTTTAAAATATGTTTTGAGTAATCAAACTGTGTAAAATAAAATACAGTAATTACTTTGATCTAAATGAGAGAAAAATATTAAACGTAAGAGATCAGTAACTAAAATTTATTAAAGGCATTATAACAAAAAGAAAGAGAATATTTGCTGGCACAAGTAGTACAAAAATTTGGCAAAGCAAAAACTAACATGAAAGCTTAGGAATAAGCAAAATGCTTTATTTTTTATCATCAGAAGTAATATTAATTGCTTAGTTGCTGGAACATAATAAATGAGTTGTGAGGTATCCCATAAGAGTCACAACAAGATATATCATATCTTCTTTTATATGTAATCACATCAAACTGGTTCTCATTACAAGTAATTATATATGTTGGTCCAATTCAAAGTTCTGATTTTAACCATTAAGACTACAATGCCTTAAATAATTTGGAAATAGCCTGCCATAAAAATAGTCTCTTCACATTACATTACCTCAAACTTATAATTCTTTATAAAAATCTAGTCCTGATCTGATGCAATGAAATAATGGCTACTGAGAAAAAGGCCTTTTGTGTTGGCAACACAACAGATAAAGATTTTTTTTTATTCTTCCAGAATCTTTAAAACCTAGTTGTATTTTGAATTCTTGAATATTAAATTTTAGTAGATTCTAAATGCTGTAATGGCATTTTAATAATACTATGTTTTGTTTCTATAAATTATATTTTATGTACTACACTTCACAGAAAATAATAATAAAATACAATAAAATTTGTAATATTGCTGTATCCCTGATCTTAATGATTCTCAGAACATAAATATTAATTGTGCTGGGGACAGCAGGACGAGAAGCAACGGATGGAAACTGATCAAGGATAGAAGCAACTTAGAACTAAGGAGAAACTTCCTGACAGAACAATTAACCAATGGAACAACCTGCCTCCAGAAGCGGTGAATGCTCCAACACTGGAAATTTTTAAGAAGAGACTGGACAGCCATTTGTCCGAAATGGTATAGGGTTTCCTGCCTGAGCTGGAGGTTGGACTAGAAGACCTCCAAGGTCCCTTCCATCATCATCATCATCATCATCATCATTATTATTATTATTTCATGTATATAGTCTAATAAATTGTGCCATTGATTTAACTATAGCCCAGTATTATAGTGGACTATAGTTAAATCGATGGCACAATTTACCAGATTATATAGGGCCACAGAACACTGTCTTTGAAAAGAAATATATTATTTGAACCCTTGTGTAATGTTTGGTATTTATAAAGCCAGCTAGTGACTGCTACTCTAAGGACCAAACAGTTAGCATTATTGTGGATATATGATTTACACATTTTTGGAAGATTTATTTATTTTTAATATAGATTTCTACAGATATTCAATTATTCAATTTATCTCTGACTCTGATAGAATCATGCTGCCAAAAAACCGCACATTGCATTTTCAATCTGCACAAAATAGTATTTTTTTTAACTCCCCCTTTTTGATTTTCAATTCTTATAAAAACAGTTTATTCATTTACTTATTCCTAGTCCAATTCTGTAGTCCAAAAATACAGTTCATGGGTAGCAAGTCTCCCACCAATATTTATTTGCATCAACCAAAGCAATACACAAGAGAGAGCAGAGCCAAAATATTTGCCTTATTTTTCTTAGAGAAGTGTTTGGGGACAACATCAGTGGTGGGATTCAACCGGTTCGCACCACTTCGACAGAACCGGTAGCTAATTTTTTGTTGCCCAAGCCCAGAATGAACTTCCAGAAGCGGCATCCACACAGAGAACCAGTTGTTCACATATTTGAATCTCACCACTGGACAACATGCATCCTCACTACAGTAGTTTGTGGAAATGCACAGTTCTATTTTACAGCTGAAGAACTCAGAGGAAAAAAGACCTTAAAACTAGAAACTTAGCTTTGCCCAAAGAACTTGGCATGCTATACAAAGCATGGTATTGTTATCAAGCTAATGGAGGTTATGCAATCATTTTAGTAGTATGTTTCTGATTAAAATGCTTTTAAAAGTACTTGTTTTACCGTTATAATCATATACAGAATTTCTATTTTTTGCAAAGACAATTACAATGTTATCTTATTTTTCTTTTTAAATGCTGTTATCAAGCTAATGAAATACTATAGCTCACAATAAGCAAAGTAATAGGCAATCAAATTTTATTTCACACATACTAGTATTAACTATCACAGAACTTTTTATTTGGGGCATTGTGCAAAATTAAAGACAACTCTTTTATACAATACACCTGTGTTTCTATATAGTTAATGGACTAATTTACTGGTGGAGATAGAGCAGTCTTGCCAATGTAATTTTGATCTTTGTTTCGCTAAAACTGATTGTACTTATATTACCTTTGGTATTTTTAAATAGATTTGGTTAACAAAATTATTTCATTTTTAACTATTGCATAAGGCTTTCCTTGAAATATTGACATAAATTACAACCCTAACATATGTAGAAAGAAAAGATGATTTTTTTATTATTTATTATTATATTAGAATCACTATCTGCCTTTCCTCTGGAAACTCAATACAACTTATACGGGACCTTTTTTATTTAAATCCACAAATTATTTGGTTATAGTAGCACTAATTCTATACAATTCATCTCTAGCATATGGTTCATGATATATTAAAATTTATGATGTTTACATATTAGGATTATTTTGGAAAATGCTCTCTTAGTGTGCAGCATAACATATTAAGTTTTTCTTAAAGAACAGGGAAGGGGAAGAATATACTGTACAACCAAATTTAGATCTTATATAAACTGATATCAGAGTTCAATATTTATCTTTTCGAAAAAGGAACAAACTTCACCAAGGCTAGCATGGCATAAGAAATATATTAGAAATGAGGCAACCTGGGACACTCCAGAGGTTCTGGGATTGCAACACATCCTCCCTCATTCCTGGCCATGATTTGCTTATCTCTGATAATATCAGACTTAATGATATTCCAAATTTAAAGACATAGAAAATGAAGCTCAAGGCTAACCTAGATATTTATACTGCTTTCCTTTAACTGCTTATTTGAAGAATGGAAGTTAAGAAATAAATTAATTCATTAAGACTGCCGCAACTATTTTAGTCTTCTTGCTACTTAGATACTTAAATATATAATTTTTCCACACCAAAAAATATTTTAGGATACAATTCCTAAGAGAAAATGGAATTGGTTAAGAACTTAGGAAACTCTTTTTCCTCCTGCTATTTCCCTGTTTGAGTTTTCAACCTATAAATAATATTTTTCATTTAAAAAATTATAATGAGTGATATATGTTATATATGCCTGGATTGGACAATCTTCTGCTTGCTTCATTTCTGTAATTTCAAAGGCAGAAAAATATATTATATGCAAGCATTCCTCCTTTATCCTTCTTTTCATATGCCAACTTTCAATATTTCATTCCTATTTTATGTAAAGTGACAATTGCCTGTTCCCTTTGAATTGGGGAATTAAAATTTAATTATCACTGAGATCAATGCTTAGAAAAAAAAATGAACCTCTCTCTTGCATACTGTGGTCCTAACAAAAATCTTAACTGACCACACTTCTCTTTAGTTTGTTGTTTTATTGTTTTATTAATGAATTTAGGATGACCTTCATACCGCATAATTACCCAGCAGCATCCAATGTTTTTGTGAACAGGCAGAACAAATTATGAAGAAGCTACATACCAAATAATAATAATAATAATAATAATAATAATAATAATAATAATAATAATAATAGAGTTGGAAGGGACCTTGGAAGTCTTCTAGTAAAACTCCCTGCTCAGGCAGCAAACCCCATACCATTTCAGACAAATGGTTGTCCAGTCTCTTCTTAAAAACTTCCAGAGTTGGAGCATTCAAAACTTCTGGAGGCAGATTGTTCCACTGATTAATTGTTTTAACAGTCAGGAAATTTCTTCTTAGTTCTAGGCTGCTTCTCTCCTTGATTAGTTTCCCTCAATTACTTCTTATCCTGCCCTTAGGTGCTTTGGAGAATAGCTTGACTTCCTCTTCTTTGTGGCAACTCCTGAGATATTGGAACAGTGCTATCACGTCACCCCTAGTCCTTCTCTTCATTAAACTAGACATATCAAATTCCAGCAACCGTTTTTTATGTTTTAGTCTCCAGACTCCTAATCATCTTTGTTGCTTTCCTCTGTACTCTGTCTCAACATCTTTTTTACATTGTGGTGACCAAAATGGATGCAGTATTCCAAGTGTGGCCTTACCAGGCGTTATAAAGTGGTATTAGCACTTCATGTAATCTTGATTCTATCCCTGTTAATGCAACCTAGCACTGTGTTGGTTTTTTTGGAAGCTGCAGCACATTGCTGGCTCATATTTAACTGATTGTCCATGAGGATTCCGAGATCCCTCTCACAGTTACTACTACTGAGCAAGGTACCACCTATACTGTACCTGTGCATTTGATTTTTCTTGCCTAAATGTAGAACCTTACTTTTTTCATTTTGTTAGATAGTGCCCAATGTTCAAGACTATCAAGATCCTCCTATATCTTAATCCTATCTTCTGGAGTTTTGGCTATTCCTGCCAGCTTGATGTCGGCTGCAAATTTGATGAGTTCCCCATCTATCCCCTCATCCAAATCATTGATGAAGATGTTGAAGAGCACTGGGCCCAGAACAGAGCCCTGGGGCACCCCACTATACACTTCATGTAGATGTGGTTCCATTGAAGACCATATGCTAAGCACAGGTGGTCAGCCAGCTACAAATCCATCTGCTGGTGATGCTGTCTAACTCACTTTTTCTATCTTATCAAGTAGTAGGTTGTGGTCTACTTTATCAAATGCCTTACTGAAGTCCAAGTAAATTATATCCACAGCATTCCTCTGGTCCACTAATTTTGTCATCTGGTCAAAGAATGCAATAAGAATTGTCTGGCATAATCTGTTTTTGACAAATCCATTTGGCTTTTGGTAATCACTTTGTTTGCCTCTAGATCAGTGGTTCTCAACCTTTTTCAGGTTGAGACCCCACTTGCGCCGCCCATGCGCGCTGCGACCCTGGCCTGGGCGCATGCGTGCGTGACGGGCCGATCTGCACATGCGCGGCGTGCGCGCAACAATAAAAAACAAACAAAAAAATAAATGAAAAATAATAATAAAAACAAAATGGCGGACCACGACGGGCCAATCCGCGCATGCACGGTGTGCGCGACGGCCCAACCCGCACATGCGCGGCGCGCACGACGAGAAAAAAAACAAAAACAAAATAAAAAATGGTGGACCGCGACGGGCCGATCCGCGCATGCGCGGCGCGCATAAAAAAAATAATAAAAAACAAAATGGCGGACCGCGACGGGCCGATCCACGCATGCGCGGCGCGCGCGCGATGGCCCAAACCGCATATGTGCGGCACGCGCCCGCCAAAAAAAACAACAAAAAAACAAAACAAAACAAAAAAAATGGCGGACCGCGAAACGGTCGTTCGACCCCAAATGGGGTCGCGACCCATAGGTTTAGAACCGCTGCTCTAGGTGTTCTCTGATTCATTACTTATCTTTTCCAGAATCTTTCCAGATATTGAGGTCAGTCTGATAGATTTGTAGTTTCCTGGATCCATTTTTCCCCTTTTTTGAAGATGGGAACTACATCAGCTCTTTTCCAGTCCTCTGGTAGTTCCCCACTGCTCCAGGATCTTGTTCAGATATAGTTCAGATATAATTCAGTTGTTCTTGAGATCACATCTGCCAATTCCTTCAGAACCCTGGGATGTAATCCATCTGGTCCTGGTGATGTGAACTCGTCTAGGGTGGACAGGTGCTCGCTTATCATTTTGCTGCCTATCTCGTGTTTCTAATCTGTTTTTTACAGTACTAATCTGTTTTTTATGGTACTGTTTTTGATAGGTTGGATTGTTTTTTCCCCTTTGTGTAAAGATGGATGCAAAAAACAAGTTAAGTAGTTCTGATTTCTCATTTAGAATGAGACTTCACACTCCATAGCAAAGAAGGAGAAGCAGTTTAGTTTTATGAATGTTGATAGATTAATAACTAGGTTCTATGAAAGACCAACTGTATTTTGCAATAGATTTCATTTGTTTAGATCACACTATTAAAATAGCACTATATAGGTTTAGGCAACTTTTATTTACCTTCAACATAGTGAATTGGTAAGGCTGATAACCTCTGAAACTTTCATGGATAGCTGCCATGGTATGAGATGTTTTCTCCCAAAAATGAAGAAGAGTTGTCTGTAATGGAAAGAAATATGATTCTTCAAATGGTAACATTTCCTGTGACATCTAACAAAAATTATCCAGCTGCAGATATTTTACTACATAAAGTTTTTATGTCTGTCACATAAAAACTATGACTCTCATTCCTAAAAATAGCCCCTAAGTTTTATAGATTCTTTCCTTATGCATACCTGGTATGTTGTAAGGACATGAGACAGAAGATTACATCTACTTGCTCCAAGAAGATCCACTTTCTGACAGACATCAGTTTTCAATTTGTCAAAATTCAATTTTGTATGACGGACTTGTGCTTGGACCTATAAATATAAAGATTACTTGAAAGAATAAGAAGCTCTTAAATATCAGATCATCCAAAATGCTTCCCTTGGTTCCAAAATAACATTTAATTATATTAATTATATTTAATTAATAATAATTGTATCATCATTACTTTGTATTATACATCTGTTTCAGTTTTAATATAGTTATAACATCCTTCAATAAGAAGTTTTTACAGATGATTTCTGGAATTATTATAAAATAAATATAACATTGAGAAAGAGTGTACAATTCATTTAGCTCTTAACTTCTTTATTCTTGGTAGAAAGAGACAGTCAGAATGTTCAAGAATCTGGTGATTCTTAAGGGTGTGGCTTGCTGGCTAGCTGAGGACTCTTTTCTACAAACATTGCAACATTATTTTTCCAGTAAAAAACAAGAAGTAGAACTCAGGGAGAAAGTGAGAATTCAGACCAAAGGCTTCAAAATTGCTGGGAGAAAATAATAAGATAGATTTGGCAACCAATTCAGCCAGGAACCCATGATTATATCTATGAGGGATCCATTACTTCTAGTGGTGGGATTCAAATATGTGAACAACCGATTCTCTGTTTGGATGCCCATTCTGGGCCTAGGCAACAAAAAATTAGCTACCAGTTCTGCCGAAGTGGTGCGAACTGGCTGAATCCCACTACTGGTTACTTCTTTTTTCAGTATATAGTTTTATATAATATATATTACTAATCTCAATCTTTTTGTTATGACTGCGTCTGCTATCATGCAGATTTCAGCCCATTAACTTGAAGCAGCTAACACAGGTTTTTTACTTTGATATATCCCCAAGTATAAACATGTTTGGAAGGATATGGCAGGCTTGCACTGATATTTGTGTGACACAGATACTCAATTCCTCCTTGCTACAAATTCTTGATTGCAATATCATAAACCCAATAGTTAAGTCTATGCTACTTGGGTAGAAATGGTCTGGAAAATAAATCCATAAAAGGCAACGAGAAAGAAGCATGGCACTTGTTTGAAATATGTTTATTTTTTCATCAAGCTATTAGGAGCATATTTCAAATGAAACATGTTCACACAAACTACCCTCAACTAAACTGAATGATTCTCAAATATTCTCCATTTAGACACTCCTGATTCTTTGGTGATCCTAGTAACATCAATCTGAGAACAAGCAACTACTAGAGTAAAAAATTAATATGAAATGTGATCATTTGGAAAATACTTCTATTCAGATTGTGCAAAATATCCAAAATGTGTATAGCTAGTGAGTCAGCAAAAAAATTATATGATAAAATGAATGAGAGATGAACTGAACAGAGGGAAAGGAGAGAATAAAAAAGATGAATGGAAAATAAAAAGAAACAGTTGTTGGATATATACTATTTTCTCCTAAACAGAGAAGATGTTAAGATTGTCACTGTCACATGTCAAACTGCCCTTTTTAAATAGAGCTTACTTTCAAGAAGTTGAATTAGGGACTGGAGCTTAAACATTTTGAAGTTTTAAGAACTTAAGGTGCAATTCAAAAATTATCGCTTTAAAGGGAGATCTTACAATGGCTCCCATAGCTTCTACCTCTGGCTGTATCCTAATTTCAGAAAATCCTAAGAGAATTCACAGAAAAGGATAAATATGGACAGAGTGCATAGCTTTTTGGATACAAAAGATATGGTTAAAAAGCCTTCCCAACCTATCTGAAATGCTCCAGATCCATGAGGAAATTTAGAATAACCACTTGATAGTTCTAAATGAATCCTTTATGGTTGCTTGCAGTGGAAAAACAATAGTAAAACAAAACAGTAAGAGAATGAAAGATATGTCAGAAATTTTAAAAAGGCAGAGCTGTCAACCCCTGGCTGAAAACGCCAACAAAGCAAAACATCAGAGCCACTACAAAGTTCTGATGGTTACCTTTATTGAGCAGAATCAAACCGGTATGGTTAAAGGGAAGGAAATGACGGGAAGCAGTTAATTAAAAAAATGAACTTTTCCCACCCCTCTCTGACAGTACAGTTATATTGTCCAATAATCTTCTAGTAATTATTATGAGAACAGACTTTAATTACGCCAAAACAATTCTTCAGCAGCTTCGAGTCTCATGCTGATATAGTACACCTGTAGATTCAAAGCTTTCTTTCCCCCCTTCTATGGCAATTTAGAAGAACACTGCGGCCCTACAGGCAATAGGGCTCGTAGCTTGACAAGAGCATTCCAATGTTAGACTATTCTTTGAAATAGGATTGTTCTCTATTCTTAAAACCAAGCTGAGTGGCTCACAACCTAAGAGTAAAAATGTATCTACAAACAAAAAAATAGGAAAATCATATTCCTGGGGTAACTCTACTGCCAAAGACATAGTATACAGAATTCAGGAACGCAGATTGGGATGCTGCGCCACTGTAGAAGGAAGAGAAGTGAGCAGCATTCTCCACTGATTCTTTTGACCTAGTTTCACAACTAAGATCTCATGGTTGGTGATGTTTGGGGCAGTGACCCTAGAAGCTACCAGAGACTCAGAAATATCAACAGCCACTACCTCATCCTGCCCAGAAGTCACAGCTAATGCTATATACAAAACCAGGAAAAGCACATTTCAGAAAGAGTAAATGTATTCCCCCCACCCCCCATGTCAAATTAGGTTTCAGAGACTAAGCCTTGGTTAACCCTCTCATCCATGATAAGGATGGATAAAGATGGATGAAGGCTAAACTAGCGTTAAGTAGCACTAGCTGGAGCCAGAATGCACTGAGTAAAGAAGCAATAAACTCCTATATAAACACACAGGAAAGGGACTATTTACAGTGAAATAGACGCAATCATTCTTTATGTTCTCTGAATGTAGCATAAGGCAAAATTATTCAGGTCAATTCAGGTTCATTTTTTTATTTTAAAATGTCATTGTTTATTTATATAAGAATAAAAATAATGTACATTGTGACTTTCAATATTAACATTATGGTTTGTTTAACTATATATTTCTATTACATCTTAAAACTTTGTCTAACTTATTTTCTGAACCCGGATTAATCTATAACCATTCAATCTAAATGTAGCTAGTGTTTAAATAAACCATGTTATAAATATTAAAGCCAACAGGTAAGGAAAACAGAGGTGAAGAAAAGTACAAATGCTCATTCTCAGCTTAATAAAATAAGCTGATTATGAAATATAAATTGACCTAAAAAACAGTATATTTATCTGTCACCAAAACTTATGGATGAGCAGTCCAACTGACTCTTAATTGATCCAGGAAGAGTGAGGCTACATGACACATAAATAAGGAAACAATTGTTTGTAATCAATCAGAATTCAGAGAAAGAACTCATATTGAGATTTTCTGAGAGTCTGCAGTCTGAAAAGTTTGTTATCACATGCTTAGGACCCTAAATGAAAGAAAATTGCACTAATAGAATAGTAGAAATAAAATCACTTTGGAAATTTGTATAACATCCAGAATCCTTCTGTGAGGGAGATGGGCAGTTTTAAAATTTGATAGCTTTAGGTATTGCTTAATGTTTATTTTTTAAAAATATAATAAGCAGAATGCTCCTGTACAAATATATTATAATAAATACATTTTATGTGAACTGATTTATTTTATTCAAATAAAATTCAAAGATTTGCCAGCTAATCAATCAGACTGTAAACAGTTTTTCCTGCTGGGCTAGCAGTATGTTCCATTACTTTTATTTATACAGCATTTGCACATATATTTGTACAGAAGCATTTAGATTATTATACTGTACCTAAAGAACATTTAAAACATCCATTTAGGGGTATTTCCTTCCTTCCTTCCTTCCTTCCTTCCTTCCTTCCTTCCTTCCTTCCTTCCTTCCTTCCTTCCTTCCTTCGTTCGTCAATTCTGGAAATTTCTCTTTGTAAACTTGAGACCCAAACAGATAATTTCCAGGCCTGAGTTTTTAAACAGATTCTGGATATGGTTACATTTCACAAACATCATGCAAGTAAAATATTCCATCACGTCACAGTATTTTAATTTCTAGTGAGAAATGAAAGAAATGAAAAGAAATGTAATGTAACAGTACTAAAATAATGGAACAATATAATAAACAGTGAAAAAGAAAACAGCGAGAATATAGCGATATAAGAATAAAAGATGGGAAGGTGGGGAAGTTGGGAACAAGGGGGGAGATGGGGTTTGCTATCCATCTAGTAGCTGCCTACAGTGTGGTATTCTCCCCTTGGGTTCCCAGGCCGATGGGTAGAGCCAGGTCTTCAGGTTCTTACTGAAGGATAGGAAGGTGGAGGCAGATTTCACCTTGGAGAATAGGGTGTTCCAAAGGGCCAGTCTTGCCATTCATTCCTGCCCTTTCTTTGAAATCTGAAGTTAATTCTGAAGGAATTGCAACACAACTAGCCACCTCACAGGATCATTATTGTTATGAGGAAAATAGGAGGGGGGGGAAAGAAAAATCAGGTTATTTGCCATTTTGAATTATTTATAAAAATAATAAAAGTGGGATAAATAAGTCTAAAAAATCTCCTGTAGCTAGAAGGAAGACTGGGATTGGGGAAAAAAAAAGACTAATGGAACAGCTTCTTTGTTAAGACCACAGAGATAACTGCTGAGTTTATTTCCTACTAGTTGAAATGGTAAGATAAGGAATGAAGAATTTACTGCTAAAACGAGAATGACAGGGATAAATGTAGTTTTACTAAAAAGCTATTTTTACAAGAAGCTTCAGATGGTTTTATTAGAAGACAAGTTGGATTCTCTTAACTGCCTGTTTTATTTAGTGATTGTATTTATATTTCATGTGTTTCTTCCCTCTTATTTTAACCCCACTATTACTCTGTAAGGTAAGATATCCTATACCTACATAGTGTCATGGATAAACAAAGACTTGAATTCAAACGTAATCCAAAACTTAAATCACTGCATCTTACTCATATAATACACAGGAAAGAAAAAGCAACTACCATATCAAAACAAAATATTTGCCTTATATATTTTAAAGGAGTATATAGTTTATATTTTGTACTGCTGCAGAAAAAAGGTAGCAGGTTTATCTGTGGAAGCCAATATGTCATTAGTATCTTTTATTCTACAATTTAAACTGATACGCTATTAAAGTCGTGGATAATTGTTCTTAATTACTAAGAAGCAGATGCTCCATTCAGGCAATGCAAAGCAGTGTAGAAACCATTACTTAACTAGAGATGAGAGTCCTTTCCTCTCTGTAACAAAGAGTACATTATCGCTAAGTACCATGTGACTCTAATGGCAAGGAAGACTTTGACATGTATCTGGAATTTCTCATTGCTACCAAATTAAAAAAATGTTTTAAAATTGCTCTACTTTGTGAATTTTATTTAAGGCATTAAGGGAATATAGGTGGTCCTCAACTTATAACCACCACTGGGACTGAAAAATTCATTGTTAAGCAATGTGATTGTTAAATGAGGCACCCTATTTTACAATCTTTTTTTGTCAAAGTCATTAATTGAATAACTGTAGTCAAGTGACATACTTTGTGACCCTAACTTACAATCTTTCCTGCTGGCTTCCCCACTGACTCTGTTTTTTGGGAGTTGTCTGGAAAGATCACAAATGGTGATCATATGACTGCAGGATGCTGCAACTCTTATATATTTAAGCCTGCTGCCAAACTCCAAGATCACAATCATGTGACTGTGGGAATGCTGTGATGGTCATAAGGGAGGAGAGGTCCTTAGTCACTTTTTCTAGCACCATCATAACTTCTCACAATTGCTAAACAAATGATCGTAAGTCAAGGACTACCTGTACAAATAGTCCTTGATTTCTACAATCCATTTAGTGACTGTTCTAAGTTACAACGGCACTGAAAAAAGTGACTTGACCATTTTTCACATTTACAACTGTGGTAGCATCACCATTATCATGTAATAAAAATTTGGATGCTTGGCAACCAACTCATATTTATGATGGTTGCAGGGACCTATGGTCATGTGAACCCCTCTTGCAACCTTTTGACAAACAAAGTTGATACTCAACAATTGCAGTGATTCACTTAACAACTATGGCAAGAAAGGTCATAAAAAGGGGCAAAACTCACTTAAAAACTATCTTGCTTAGTAACAGTAAATTAGGCTCAATTGTCATTGTAAGTTGAGGACTACCAGTACAGCATAGAAAAAGGAACAAATATCAATTGAAACAAGTTATGGAAAGCCTACAGAGCATGCCTTCTGAAATTCTTTGTAACTCTTTTAAAAACAGTTCTGCTTTAAATCACTTGATTAGGAGGGAGCGAGGGAGGAAGAAAAAGAACAGAAGAATTGGTAACATTTTGTGTAAATATCAAACTGCCTCTCCCATAGAAAAGTACTGGAGATTTTAGAAATCTGGCTTCTTTTTAAACTTGATATTTCTTTTATCAAATCAACTTTGCTCTTTTTCTATTTTGGGAGACATTGTATTGATTGGTAGCCTGAATGACAAACCATGCTTCTAAAATCCCCTTTTCAATAGGGTGTGGATTTCAACCATCTGCTAACATGATGGTTTGGGGTATTTTGGGAACTGAAGTCCACATCTCTTAAGTTGTTGAAGTTGAAAAACACTGCTCTAAAGCAGGGCTTTTCAACCAGTGGTATGGATACCACCTGTAGTACATTGGCACCTGTCAGGTGGTACGCGACTATCCTAGAAAAGTGGTAGCAGGGGAGGGGAATGAGCTGAACCGGTGGCAGCACTGTATAAGCCTATTCATATGAAATGATTCATATTTATGACGGTCAGTGTCCCAGGGTCATATGAAGTGACCAAAACCTGCTGCAACCATCCAGCAGATGGGGAATAAACACTAAATACCCCCACCCCACCCCCAATGCCAGTCCTCAACAGAAATGCTCACAACAATGGAAACCTTGGATAGGAGGAAGAGCGACCCCGGGTGGGCAGGCAGGTGTCTTGCTCAGCTGTGGTTTGGGGGGCACTTTTTTCAGTGACATTGTAACTTCGAACAGTCACTAAGCGAACTGTTGTAAGTCGAGGACTACCTGTACTTTATCACTTTTTTCTTTTTTTTTTTTTGGTCATCAAGTTTTTGACACCTTGCTAGGCGACTGGTGGCACTCAAATGTTGCCATATCCTAAAAGTGGTACAATGGGTGAAAAGGTTGAAAAGCCCTGCTGTAAAGCACAGAGTATGAGGACTGCAAACAGAGTCAGCCTGGTTAAGAATCAATTAAAAATCTGAAGTTCTCATTTCTATGAACAGTAGAACGTGGATTATGCATAATAAACAATATTAATTGAAAAAAATGTTTAATTCTTAAGAATAGTTACAAACCTTTAAGTCTCCTTGAGTTTTAAGTATTTATGAACAAAGTAATGGAGGGTGAAGTTTATTTCAGAATTTTTATGGTGATTGCTATATAGCCAAAGCAAATCTATGCATAAATAACAGGAATGCACTAGTAGATTTAAGGTACAAACTTAAAGAGAAAGGACAAAAAAAGAGAACAAGGTGGACATTAAACCAAACTATATTGAATGAAAAGGATTTTCAGCAATATATGAAAAAAGAAGTATTTTTCTTCTTAAAGGAAAACAAAAAAGAAGATACTTCACTTCAAAATGTTTGGGGTATGGCGAAAGCATACATGAGAAGACTTGCTATGACTTATTTGGGGAAAAAGAACAAACAGAAAAGACAAAATAAGGGAAAACTGGAGGAAAAATATAAGACACTTGAGAAAGAATTACAGAAAGATACACAAAACAAAAAGATTAAAAATTTAATGGAACTGAACAAACATAAAATGAAGAACTGGCAATGAAAATAAGCTAAGCAAACCTTTTTTGAGCATGCAAACATACCAGAGAGATGGTTGACATATAAAATTAAAAAGGAGAAAGAGAAGAGATGGATTAAACAATTGGAAGATGCTGAGGGGTTTTTACAACATCGAAATGAAGAAAAGAAAAAAATAATCTGGGAATATTATGAGAACTTATACAAGCAACAAACAGTTTCAGATGATAGGATAAAACATTTTTTGGAAGAAACAGAGATACCTAAAATGCGGAGAAATTTAAAAAGCTATTAGAAGGGGAAATAACAATGATGGAATTAATAGAAGCAATCAACAGACAAAAAAATGGTAAAACACCAGGACCGGATGGACTACCAGCAGAGCTATATAAGACATTGCAGGAAGTACTAGGTAATGTAATGTTCAAACTTTATAATGAACTTCTTTCTGAAGCTAAGATACCAGATTCGTGGTCCGAAGCTCTTATTACTCTTATTACTCTCATACCAAAGGAAGAAACGGAAACACAGAAAATAAAGAACTACAGACCAATTTCACTACTGAATGTGGACTACAAAATATTTGCATCAATAAGACTTAAAAAGTTTTTAAATGAATTTATACAATTCGATCAAAATGGCTTCTTACCCAAAAGACAGATTAGAGACAATATGTGAATTATATTGAACACACTAGAATATTATGAAACACACCCTGAGAAACAGATGGCATTGATGTTCCTGGACGCACAGAAGGCATTCGACAATGTGAACTGGCAATTCATGATAAGCCAATTACAGGATTGTGGGGAGAAATTTATAAATGTAATCAGAACAATTTATAATAAACAATCAGCCAAAGTAATGATAAATGGAGATATGACTGAGAAGATCAACATTATGAAGGGAACAAGACAGGGCTTTCCCCTATCTTCACTGTTGTTTGTTCTGACATTAGAAGTATTAAATAGACATATAAGACAGAATAATGACATAAAAGGGATGAAAATTAAGAGGGAAGAATATAAGCTACAAGCATTTGCAGACAATTTAGTATTTATTTTGGAAGAACCATTAGAGACAGGACCTGTATTAATAGAACAAATAGAAAAATGTGGTGAGGTAGCTGGGTTGAAAATTAATAAAGATAAAATGTTATGAAAAATATTACTGAAAAACAAAAAAAAGAACTGATGGGAAAATTAGATATACAGATTGTAAAGAAGGTAAAATGTTTAGGGATCCAACTGACAGCAAGATGCACAACAATTAAAGAGGATAATTATCATAAATTGAAAAGACGAATTAGATTTGGATAAATGGAAAAATGTACACAACTATCATTAATGGGAAGGATTGCAATAATCAAAATGAATATATTACCACAATTATTGTTTTGTTTTCAACAATACCAATAAGATTAGATAAGAAATATTTTGAGGGGCTTAATAAAATAATCTTGAAATATATTTGGCAAGGGAAAAAAGGCAAGGATTAATCTAAAAATGTTACAAGATACAAGACTGAGAGGTGGGGGTTTGGTCTACCTAATTGGGAATTGTACTATCAGGCTGCAGCATTATCATGGTTGAGAGAATGGATCTTACTGAGGAATACAAGATTATTGACATTAGAGGGACATGATTTACAGTTGGGATGGCATGCTTTCATGTGGTATGGAAAAAACAGAATACATAGCTATTTCCAGAGACACCATATAAGGAATTCTTTATTTGTGGTCTGGGAGAAAGTAAAGAGAAAGCATTATTTGAAGATTCCAAATTGGCTCTCAACTATGGAGGCGCTAATACACCCCAATATGTTTAACATGGGAAACATTATAAGATATAAAGACTTACTAACAGATAAGGGGGAGTTGACAACCAAACAACAATTAGAGGAACAAGGAATAAAGATGGATTGGTACATGAGAACGCAAATACAATCTAGATATGAAAAAGATGTTAAAATAGATGGTGTTAATTTGGGGACAACAGAGTTAGATGAAATACTCAAAGGAACGGAAGAAAAATGGATTTAAAAAATGTACAGTTATCTACTACATATGGAGTTAGAGGAGGAACAAGTGAAAGAGACAATGATAAAATGGACACAGAATTTTGGATACACAATTGAATTAGATAGATGGCAGCACCTATGGGAAAGAAACTATAAATTGACAATGGTGATTGCGTATAAAGAAAATATGTACAAAATGTTTTACAGATGGCACATGTCTCCAGAAAGATTAGCTAAAATGTTTAAGGACAGGTCTATGAAATGTTGGAAATGTCATCAGATACCAGGTTCCTTCGACCATATGTGGTGGACATGTGTAGAAGCTAAAACTTATTGGAATATAATTAGAACATGGATAGAAAAGATGATACAACAACGTATAGAACTAAGACCAGAAATATTCCTGTTGGGTATTTTACCAGGGAAATACAATAAAGAGAAAACATATTTAATTATTCATATAATTATGGCAGCCAGGATTGTGTTTGCACAAAATTGGAAAGCACTGAAAGCCCCCCCCAGAGGGAGAAGTGATTGGGAAAATACTGGAATGTGCAGAAATGAATAGACTAATAATGACAATTAAAGATAAGACAGAGTCAGACTGCTATGAAATCTGGGGATTTTTTTATGATTGGCTGAAAAGAGAATACGGTTAAAAGATAGTTAACATCAATTTAGATGGAAGAAGAAGGAGCAGATAAGGAGGGAGATCCAGGCTACACAGTATTGAAGGAGGTTGTATAAATATTTATAGAAGTATATACTGAGAAGGTTAGATAAATAGAAGTATTAATGTAAGAGAAAATTAATCTTATTGTATATAATACAGATAGGGAAATTTGGAGAGAGGAGTTGCTCAGACATTACCCCTGAATTGTATCTGAAGAGGGATGAAAGGAAAGAAAGGAGAGGAGAGAGAAAAGAGTAAAGGAGGGGAGAAGGAAGTAGGAAGGTTGGAGGAGAAGAGGAGAAGGATGGAAAGAGAAGAGGAGAGGAAGAAGAGGGAAGTAGGGAAGAGAAGAAAGGGAGAAAGAAGGTAGAGAAGGAGTTTGGATACAGTGAAAGGGGAAATGGGCGAACAACACCAAAGTCATGTGTATTTATTTCATTTTATTAAAAGTATCTTATATATGAATGTAAAAAGAATGTATGTTGACATTTGATAAATATCACGGTATATGTATGGGGGAGAGTTTGGAAAAATAAAAAATTATTAAAAAAAAACAATATTAATTGAAAAAAATGTTTAATTCTTAAGAATAGTTACAAACCTTTAAGTCTCCTTGAGTTTTAAGTATTTATGAACAAAGTAATGGAGGGTAAAGTTTATTTCAAAATTTCAGAATTATTATGGTGATTGCTATATAGCCAAAGCAAATCTATGCATAAATAACAGGAATGCACTAGTAGATTTAAGGTACAAACTTAAAAGTTTGCAAAATATAACTACAAAATATTAGGTAATAATACCCCCCCAATATAGGCCAAAGTAACATGGAACACTGGGGGCACAAAATGGTGATTGGGTGCTGATAGGAAAGCTAGAGAAAAGGGGGAGAAAAAAAAGGAATAATATGTCTGTGTTCCAAAATAGGAACATTTTGCTTTGCAACATTTTGTTACAGGGTTATCCTTTTCATGAATACAAATGTTTATAATGAGCTCTAATAGTAGAGATTTTAGTTTTTAGAACAAAACCTGATTCATTTATCCATATCAGAACATTAGAAACAGAAACATTTCCCCCAAAAGATTCAAGAACACTGAAAAGTATCTTATAAAAATAAAATTTCTACAATTTGGTATTGCCTGCTCTGGTGAGCAGTGACTGATTCTTCAAGATCTTAAGCATTCTTTCATATCTCCAATTACGTTACCTTTTCAAATAGGATAATGTGCACAACTGAACCTGAGCATTTTTATATACAAAAGCTATAATATTATTAAAGAGTTAGGTTCCTTCATTAAATACAAAACTTTCTTTTCAAGAAGGACATCCCAGGGATTTGAATAGTAGAAATGAATCATGCTACTAAAAGCAATTCTATAACAACACAGCAGTGTTGTATATTTGTTTTTTGCACTGAAATAACATTTCATAACTTGCATATATTTTGCAAGTTTGCATATATTTTAATTACTCCGCTTATTCTAATACTGACATGATGAAGTATTATACAAGACTCCAAAGGCCCTCACTTCATCAACCTTCACCCTATTGACAGATATAAGCACCTGAGGTATTTTTCACCAATATCTTCATAAACTTCAAGAATAATCTTTAGATTTTTATGAGTAGTAGTATCAAAACTAGTAATAGTTCAGTATACATGAAGAATAAAATAATAGCAGCATGAAAAGGTATTAGGCTGTGCTTTAAATTCTATTTTCACAATCTCAAGAATGATGGTGATGAATTTTTTAGGATGATGAAATACGTGTCAAAAAGTAGTTTAATACTTGCACAGAACAATGGTACAACAGTTTTCAGTCCTGTTATCAATACAAAATGTAAACTGCTATCTACTAGGACACCACCCAAACATTTCATCAGCTTAATAACAAAATGGCTGCCTGAAAGATATAGGAGAGAAAAAAGAACATTTCACAAATAGAAAAAAACAGCTTAAGGGCCTCATTTTTACTCTGGAAACATAGCTGATGGCAGCTTGGTTTCAAACAACAAATTTCCATCTGCCAGCTTTACTCAAGTGACAGGAAACTTAACAATTTAAATTGATTATGGTAAGTAAAATCAGGAACAAACAGAACAAAGAATTTTACCCACTAATGTACATAAAAACAGATATGCACAATGTATTTTCAGAAATAAAGATGCTTTATTTTCTAGTTAATTACAAGTTCTATTCACCTGAATGCTTCCTGTTCAGTAACACTTATATGTTTGTTGGCCAGATGTTGTTAAATTCAGGAGTATATATCCTTTGTGTCAGAAAAGAGAATAAACAGGGAACATATAGAAACATCACTAAGAACAAAAATATCATTTAAATGTACATATGATATATTACCACTGAGAACAAGTAGACAGAAGAAGAAATTATAACTTTTTGGTATTTATTTTAATCGAACACAATGTAGACAAGGAAAACAGAGGCCCACTAAGTATTTTCCATCATTCAGCTACAACCCAGAAGGTCAAAATACTTGACTACCTATATGCAATTTCCCTCCCTTTCTCACACACAAACATGAACAAAATAAATATCTAATTTCCAATTTTCTAAAAAGTCTAACATTTTTACAATAAAAATTGTATTGGCATAGACATGTTCATAATCAACTTAAACTTCAAATACAGTAATTGCACAGTACAGAGCTAAGAATTCTTAATCTGAGGATGATGGTTTGTTCTCTGAGCCTGTGGGTTGGTTTCTGAACATTTCGTTACCAGGGTAGGTAACACCTTCAGTGGAATTTAGGAGATGTCAGTGTTGGTTTCTTCTGTTTATAAGGGCTTCGTGTGGTCAGTGGGTCTTGTGATATGGAGGACACATCAGGTGAGGATTTTGTGACAGCTCAGGTGTGGGTCACATCAGGTGAGGGTCTTGTGATGGGTAGTTCACATCAGGTGAGGGTCATTGAGTTCTCCGGAATAGGGCGGCATAGAAATTAAATTAATAATAATAATAATAATAATTGGGAGGTGAAGTGCTGGTGGCGGTGTTGCATGGGTTGGTTGAGGGTTGGTGCTGTCGCTGATTGGCTGAACATAAGAAGAGCCATGCTGAATCAGGCCAAAGCCCATCGAGTCCAGCATTCTGTGTCACACAGTGGCCCACCAATTGTACATGGGGATCTTGAGCAGAAAGAGAAGGCAAAACCCTCCCTTTCCCTTGACCCCCAACAAATGGTACTCAAGGGAATCCTGCCTGCCTCAACCAACATAGAGGCGGCACATGGACATCTGTTTTAATAACCACCGATACACTTGGCATCCATGAATCTGTCTAACCCTGCCTTGAAGCTATCAAGGCTGACAGCTGTCATGACCTCTTCTGGAAGTGAATTCCATAAACCAAATCCCTCTGGGTGAAGAAATATTTCCCTTTATTTGTCCTCACTTTCTTACCTATGAGCTTTAGGGAATGCCCCCTTGTCCTAGTATTGTGTGATAGAGAAAAGAATTTTTCTCTATCCACCTTTTCTATCCCATGCATGATTTTATACACTTCGATCAAGTCACCCCTTAAACGCCGTCTTTCAAGGCTGAAGAGACCAAGGCGTTGCAATCTGGTTTCATAAGGGAGGTTCTCCATTTCCTTGATCGTTCTTGTTGCCCTTTTTTGCACCTTTTCCAGTTCCATTATATCCTTCTTGAGGTGCGGTGACCAGAACTGTACACAGTACTCACCATCGATTTGTACAGAGGCAATACAACACTTGCTGACTGTGCAGTTGATTTGAATTCTGAGGAGTTCATAGGCTATTTGTAGGTCAATGTGTCTGCTAATGGGATTGCTTGGGAGTGCCAAGCTTCAATAAACTCATGAGCATGATGGGTGGTAGCATGGCCAATGATTCTTGTATTGCTCCAATTGAATTGGTGCTATTTGTTGTCTGGGAGATTAGGTATTTGGGATCATGGCTATTGATCTCCAGCTAGTGTTTATGAATTCTGGTTTTCAACTGCATGAAGATGTTACCTAGCCTAGTAATGAAACGTTTGGAAACCAATCCACAAACTCAGAGAATGAACCTCCACCCTCATCCTATAGCTACAGATATTCGCCACTATCACAATTCTTAATCTCTATGTTTATTATTAGATAACAAATTGGAAATAAAAAGTTCCCAACAGAATACTTGAACTGTGGGAATATACAGAGTACTGAACATAAAGTAAATAGCCACTCTCAAAAAAAAGTTTAATGCTGATTTACAAGTTCCAAATCATTTTTCAGTAGATAATTATTAATCTATATATAGCTTATGATATATCACTGCATTCAGATACTCATTCATAAACAATAATTTCATACTCAGATATTCATTCCTAAATAATTTCCCAGCATATAGTTAAATATGTTTTAAGTTAGGTCCATCTTTCGATGTTAGATTATTTCACAGATCTACACTAATTTGTATAACACACCAGGGAAAAACTATAAAAAGCAAGCTATACCAGCTAGCCTTTATGTGACTAAATGTTCTAAATATAACAAATACTTACATTAAAAAAATAAAATGGTCAAAAAGACACCAGTACTAAAATATTCTATAAATATACACAAATTCCATTTATTGTCATGTACTCATTATATCACTGTCATATCATAAAGCTAATTTCAACATGGCTACTCAATTTTAGATGCTGCTGTATAAATTTACAAATGTTTTCCTTTGTTTGATGAAAATGGTCTATACTGCTGTCTCTTGTGATTAAAAAAAATCGCCAATTTATATTGAGGTAGTCAGTAAAATACTACCATGCAGTGGCAGCATTTAGAATTGCTTCATTTCTTGTAACATTATCAAAAAGTATATAATTAAATGTACATTCCCTAATAATACCATCAGTATTAATGCGTCAAATATCCACACAAAATGCTTCATTAATCTGTTATAGAAATAGTCTATATTTATCATATATAATTGCCAATCTCAAATATTTTAACCAATATTAAACATTTAATCAAACATTTCAACACAAGTGTTCAGTACAGATAATCCTCAACATATGATAGCAAAGGAGCCCCCAACCTGGCTCTTTCAACCCATATGTTAAATGAATGCAGAGATCTTAAGTGCACATAGGGTACCTCAGGTATGCCTACTTGGACCTTCCAAGGCCTCCCCCCACCCCAAGATACCCATGGTCAGCTTCCCACCCTGGGGTCCCCACAACTACCCTCACACCTCACAGTCCCTTCTGAAGATCTGCAGGAGATAGGGGAAAGGAAGGAAAGCAGGTTTTTCTTGCTAGGCCATGTGGGAGAATTCCAATAGCATCCTTTTCTCCCCCTCCCTCCTCAGTGGGCAATGCGAAACCTGACCTGCTGGACTGAGCAAAGCAGCTCTTTCTCCCTCCTCTGCACTGCCTCTTTAACTTTTAACTCTTCATTGTTCTCTGTGGTGGCAGAGGGAGATCCAGTTTGAAAATGCACTTTTCCATCCAGCCACAACATGATGAGCAGAGTTTGTTACCACAGTGGCTAAATGGAAAAGTGCATTTTAAAACTGGATCTCCCTCTGCCAACACACAGAACTACTTTGCCCAGTCCAGTAGGTTAAGTTTCACAACGCATGCTGAGGATGAAAGAAGGAAGGGCTCTGATGGAATTCTCCAAGTGGCCCAGCAAGGAAAACTTCCTTTCCTTTCCTTCCCCTACCTCCTAAATTTGCAGATCTTCAAAAGCTAAGTGAGGGATTGTAGGGGGTGGAGGAGGTGGTTAGACGGACACCAAGGGTGGGAAGCTGAGCACAGGTATCTCAGGGAATGAAGCAAGGCCTTGCAAGGTCCAAGGCAGGCATCCCTGAGACACCCCATGCACACTTAAGGCCTCTACATTCATTTAACAAATGGATTGGAAAGAGCCAGGCTGGGAGCTCTTTCACTTTTCACTTAACATCCTCCTGAATTATGACTGTAATGGGCAGATCTTCAGAAGGTAAGTGAGGATTGTGAGGGGTGGAATAAGACTGTATGTATTCCAATTGGGGCAAAGAAGAAGGCCTATTGTCTTTGGGCACAGGTCGGCAACCTGCGGCTCCGGAGCCACATGTGGCTCTTTGAGCCTTCCCCTGTGGCTCCCAGCCTCCTCTGCCATTTGCAGAGAGAGAGAGAGAGAGAGAGAGACAGTGCTTCCCTGCTTCTCTCTCTCTCTCTCTGTGTGTGTGTGTGTGTGTGTGTGTGTGTGTGTGTGTGTATAAAAGAGAGTGGACTCACAATGTTCTCCAATGAGCAGAAAAACTTACCGGGCGGGGCTCCTGCCTTGGCTGAGTCTCTGCAGGAAGCAGGAAACAGGAAACAGAAAGGGCAGGAGAGAGCTAGCTAGCCCAGCTATGCTGACTCAGGAATTCTGGGAGTTGAAGTCCATGAGTCATAAAACAGCCTAGGTTGCCTACCCCTGAGTTTGCTGAAGAACAGCTTGAAGCCAGCTTGCCAGGTGAGTAGAAGATCAGAGAGAGGGAGAGAGAGGGGGGAGAGAAAGAGAGAGGGGGGAGGGAGAGAGAGAAGAACGAGAGAGAGGGAAAGAAAGAGAATGGGGGAAGAAGACTGGCAGACCAAGGGCAGAAAGAGAGAGAGGGAGGGAGAGACCCTTTTGACATCTAAAATGAAGATAACACTGCATATATCCTTTTTTACTTGGTTCTTCGGGTTTTCTCCCACATAGAATTTGAAGTGTCTTGGCGACGTTTCGATGAAGTCCCATTCGTCATCTTCAGGCTGGTGCTTTCGGCTTCGTGCTTCTAGGAGCAATGTGTGACTGTAGCTGTTTCTTCCTTTTAACTGCCAGTGGGGGTTTGAATTGATTGGCTGGGAGCTCGGCTGTGTTCTGATTGGATGAAGGTGTGTTCTGATTGGTTAGGGGCTTGGCTGTGCTCTGATTGGATGGGGGGTTGGCTGTGCTCTGATTGGATGGGGGAGTGTTCTGTTTGGGTGGGGGCTTTGTTGTGCTCAAGTTAGTCTGAGTTACAGGGGGATTAGAGATGGTGAGCTGCATAGCTGTTTCGCTTCGCGTTCATGGTCGTGCCTCATCTTCATGGTGGGTGTCAGTTTGTTTCATGTATGGATTGGAGGGGTTTAAGGTGGCTAATGATGCAGCTGTGGTCTGGCTTCTGGTTTGTGGTCGTGCCTCATCATCGGTGTGGGTTTGGGTTTGCTTTTTGCCTGGATGTGTGGTGGTGACATCCTGCGTGGTTTTTGTGAGTGTAGGTCTAGTGTCATTCTTTATGTTATGGAATTGTTTGTCAATAAGGGCGGGTTTCCAAATGGCTGGTAGGCGGGAGGTATCATCTCGTTTGTTCATGCTGTGAGGGCGTTTTTCTATCTCGATGGCTTCTCTGATTATTCTGTTTATATATATATATATATATATATATATATATATATATATATATATATATATATATATATATATATATATATATATATATATATATATATATATATATATATATATATATATATATATATATATATATATATATACACATACATATACATATATATATACACATACATATACATATATATATGTATATATATATGTATGTATATATGTATATATATATGTATGTATGTATATATATAAAATAAAGGTAAAAAAGGATATATGCAGTGTTATCTTCATTTTAGATATCAAAAGGGTTTTGTGGCTCTCAGTGTTTTATTTTCTATGGGAAATGGGTCCAAGTGGCTCTTTGAGTGTTTTGGGTTGCCTACCCCTGCCTTTGGGGATCATGTAGGGCAAGAATAAGGGGCGAAATAGATAGGTGGGCATGATGCAGCATCTCTGCAAAGTTATGAATTCTACATAATCCGCTGGTCATTTGTAACGGTAAGTGACTGGGCGGATTCTGTAAAATTTGTAACTTTGAAACAGGGCCGTATATAGCTTTTGGGGGGGTGGTTCTTTTGTAACTCTGAATGGTCATTAAATGACCTGTCGTACCTTGAGGATTACTTGTACTTAATTTCAGGTATGATTAAATTAAACATGAAAGTCTAAATTATTTTAAGAAATGTTTCTATGGATTTGCCAGCAATTAGGAATCTAAGCAATCACCGTGTGCTTCCAGCTTTTTAAATATTGAAGTGTATTGTCTATGGAGATTCTCAATCATCCAGGTCATAGTTGTCCCAAGATGCTTTTTTCCTCCCCAAAAGGCAGCTGGACTTTCTTGAAAATCCTTTGAAAACATTTCACTTCTCATCCAACAAGCTTCTTCAGTTCTAACTAACTGGTGGAAAATGGAAGGATTTATATTCTTTGCAGTCATCCAAAACATATCATCAAGTTGATACATGGTAAAGAAAATAGTCTGGCCTTCCTGGACTATGCAGTACACATCAAGGAAGATAGAAGTCTCAACACTGAAGTAAACAGAAATCCCACACATGCATATCAGTAGCTACCTTTTGATTTTCACTATCCATTGGAACACAAACTAGGAACGATCAATTCCTATATCACAGGACTGAAGCGTTGCACACCAGCAAAACAAAAAAGAGAAAGAACAAAAACATATCAAGGAAGCCCTCAGAACTTAGCTATCCTAATTGGCCTTTGTCAAATCCACAAAAAGATCCAGTAGGAGAACCCTCACAACAGAGAGAGAAGAAGAAAGCAACAAATGGAGCAATGTTGTCATTCCATACATTGCAGGAATACTGAAAGATCTCAAGTGGATTTTCAACATACATGCAGACCTGTAGATTGGGGAAATTAAACAACCACTTCACAAATGTATGGCATAACACAGGAGAACAAACTTATCAAGACAGGATTCAGCATCTGCATCTGAAAGATAAGACTCACTCCTTTGAAGACAGCAAGGTTCACATTCTTCACTGAGAGGACCAATGGTTTGAAAAGGGAGTCAAAGAAGCTATCTATATTGAAACTGAATAGCCCAGTGGTGGCGAATCTCTGGCACAGTTGCCAGAGGCGGCACTCAGAGCCCTCTCTGTGGGCACGCGCTCTGTTGCCCCAGTCCTAGCCTTCAGCTGGGTTTTATAAAACCTTTTCGCTTTAGGCCTCCGCTGCCATGTGCAAAAAAAAAAAAAAAGGTTCAGTCAATTTCAACTTCTCACGGGAAAAAAAAATCTTGCAAAGTTGGAATTGATTGATTGAACTTTTTAGTCCCACCCAATCTTCCGTTACCACCACAGTCATGCCCACCCAATTGGCCACACCCAGCCAATGGGCCACACCCACCCGGCACTCGACGATGCATAAGTGGGTTTTGGCTTGCAGTTTGGGCACTCAGTCTCTAAAAGGTTCGCCATCACTGGAATAGCCCTTCCTCAACAGAGGAGAGGGATAGAACACCATCTATCTCCTCCAGTTCCAAGAAATTCCACACCTTTTTACACTCTGACTCAAGTGACTCTGAGGATTGATTACAGACACACCCCAGTGGCTTCAATGACTCTCAGAGTACTAACAACTGACTCTCAAAGTATTAACGACTGGATGATTACAAAGAATATAAAACCTTCCATACCTCACTATTAGAACTGAAGAAGCTTCTTGGATAAGAAGTGAAAAATTTTCAAAAGAAAAAAACCAAGAAAGTCCAGTAAAGCACTTTGGGTTAAAACTTATTAATTATATTGCTGAACACTGAAATCTTTGGTGGTTTATCTTATATTGATATTACTAAAATAATACAATATGAGCATAAATGTTCATCTACATTCTAATAAGTGTCAAAATACTGGCCAGACCAAGACCTTTGTAGTTTTTGAAGATGGCATTACATGTCATCCAGTCATTTTAGCCTTCCATGAAGCAAACTATGATCAACATCTGACAGCTATCTTGAATATAGTGACACAATTGTTACTTTTTCACTGCTAAAGACTACTAAAGCAGCTTCTTAAAAATATAGAATTCTTCACTGAACTGTTACTTTTTTAAAAAAACGCAGTTATTTGCCTTTATTTAATTAAATAGAATAGAAAAAAGAAAAAAATGTAAAACCCTCTCTCTCACATCTTCAGATATCCACATCTGCCTATTTCAGGTCCTTGGGAAGAACCTGATACGTGAATAAAAATGTCAAATTCAATATGAACATCTGTCTGACTGTGCAACAAATTTATAATGAAATATGGCATCCTTCATTAAAATTGTCCATGCATGTCTTCAGTAACTGAGAGGCTGGTAGAACTTGGCCAAACAATGTTTAGAAATGGCCAATTTATGTAGGTAGCACTGGTAATTTTTAGCATATTTATGGTATCTAGTTAAAATATTTACATCTTCCTTTCTCTTAAACAGCCAAACAGCTGATCTAGGGTCATTAGACAGATGCCTATTAATGAACTAATAATATTTTTACACACTCATACACACCATATGTAATTCAAGTTGGTACTCAGGAAACCATTTGTTATCAGACCTTTTAGTAGGGGAAAATATATTCTTAGTCAGAAATGTTCTGATACATAGAAAATAATCAGCTTATGTTTAATTAGCATCTGACTGTTGACTGTACAATTATACATTTCTCAAAAGAATCAAATCCATTATTACCACTGACTATTATTTGGCAAAGTGTGGAAAACCTCATACCTTCCTAAATTTTTCCATCTGCTTATAAAGATCAGGATCCAGCTCCTGAGAAACATCTTTCATCCATAACAGAGCTCCCCGGTATTCAGTCCGACATTGTTCCATTCGGTTGACTGTCAACCATGTATCAGAAATAGCTCTGTATCTAAATGTCTCCACTTCTTGGTACAGTCTGCACAAAGGAGTACGCAATGCCAGTCTGTAACAAAAAGAAAAACATATGGGCTTAGGACAGCTGTCTCAGAATTATTTTTTGAAGTTGACTAGCAAGCTCATAAAACATGAGAACTATATTTTTAATGTAAGAAACATATTCAAAGTAATTAGAACAGATATAGATCTTCAAGTCTCATTTCAAAACACAGTACAGAAAATAGAATTTTCACAATAAAACTGTGTAAATAAAAGAACATAACACAATCACACAGCTACTTGCAATGATTTCAGGGTTGCTGCCTTAAGTACATTTAATCATAACACACTAATTATAAAGGATTTAAAAGTAGATTAAAAGTACCAATAATAAGTGGTAACACCTTGTGTTTCGTCTTAAATTTTGTATTTCGACCGCATGAGATCAGATCCCCTCCAGCCGCGGTAAGCAGGACAGGGTTTGAAGGAAGCAGCAATGTTTAGGGCACATTTTCTAGCCCTTTCCTCATACTATGGAGGTGAGCAGTGTGATCCTAAAGAGGGCTGCTCAGTTGCTCAGATAGATGCCGAATCCAGCTGTTGCTTCATCAGCAAGAAACGACCATTAGACCTGAGCCACCTGTGTGTAGGTCTGCGTCCACAGCTCCCAGTGGTTTCACACCTGCTGCTTCTTCGCTCGCCTATCGCCACAGGACTTTAAAATTTTGTCGGAATTAGGGAAATAGGGAAAGTCAAGATGTCAAGACTTGCGCGTGAATTGGATTTAAGTGAGGGAGAGGTGTGCATAGTTAGCCTCACTCTCTCTTCCCAGATTCCATCTTGTTCCAATGGCAGGACAAAAGTCGAGACAGTTGGAGATGGGCTGGGCGCAGTGGTTGACCAGGGCATCTTTCATGTCTTGCTGTGCTCTCAGCATACCACATTGCTTGCAGAAACTGCCTTCATGACCGTTGGTTCTATTTTGATAGATCTCATCCGTTCCATCCGCCAGAGTCTGTTTTCACAGGATAAACAAATCCCTTACTCACCGAGTGTTGAAGACACAACAGCTACTCTCAACAGTTTAGCCAGCCTGTCGAAGCTGTTGCCCGGGGTGTGGCCGCTGCGCATGTTACAGCTACTAGGAGCCACAGGTTGTCAGGTGGGGACCAAAGGTGTATGAGCTGCCCTAAAAGACACGACACGCCCTACACCAGAGGTACTGCCCCTCCCTGGCCACCCCATACAATAATAGATGGATAATAAATGTAGTATTTAGGACACCAGTGAACATATCATTGAATTTATATAGTAGGTTAATGATAACAGAACAACAGAAGGGACATTGGAGCAATTCTAATCCAATCCTCAGCTCAAGCAGGAGACCCCATATCATTTCAGACAAATGGGTATCCAATCTCTTCTTAAAAACCTCCAGTGACAGAGCACTCACAACTTCTGAAAGCAAGCCATTCCACTTGTTAATTGTTCTCACTGTCAGAAAATTTCTTTTTAGTTCTAGTTTGCTTCTCTCTTTGATTAGTTTCCATCCACTGGTTGTCTTGCCTTCTGGTGCTTTGGAAAATAAGTTAACCCCTATCTTCTTTGTGGCAGTCCCTCAAATACTGGAACACTGTTATCATGTCACTCCTAGTCCTTTTTTTCATTAAACTAGACATACCCAATTCCTGCAACCATTCTTCATATGTTTTAGCCTTCTGTCCCCTAACCATCTTTGTTGCTCTTCTTTGCACATTTTTTTCAGAATCTCATCTTTTTTATATTGTGGTGACCAAAACTGGATGCAGTATTCCAAGTGTGGTCTTACTAAAGCATTACAAAGCAGTACTAATGTAATTTTTAAAAACAAACAAATTTTATTGTTTTTTTTTTATTTTTAAGACAAAGTGCTCAAGACACACCATGGTGTTAGGGTAATCAAACATCCAAAAACAAAACATATATACATAGTTCAATCAATACATCAAGTATTCCCTCTCTTTTTCCCTTAAGTGACATAATTTATTTAAAATAGTCCAATTCCAGCTTAAATTTATTCAACCTAAATCTGTTTTTAAAGCTTTATAAATTTATACTACCATAATCAAATTAACTTTAAGTACAAACATTATCAATTCAGGTATCCCTTCCAAATATGTTCTAGTTCCTTAATTTTATCATAAATCTTATTTATTTCTTCTTCCACTAATATCCCTTATTTAAAATAAAATATTAATCTATCCTATACGTATCTAATCCATTCATCAATCAATCTCTTTAAGCTGACAGAAAAAAACCAGACCCTAAATCATTTCAATCCATTAGACAGAATTCAAATTTCATCCAATTGTCCTAATAACATCCATGTTAACAAACACTGATCATCTTATTAGATTAACTCAACATTACATAATAATTTTCTTACAAGTAAACCTATTGTTCTAAAAAAACACATTCTTAATCAATTTAATATACATATTCCATTAATCACCCCTTTTTCTCTTATTAGAAATAATAATTTTCATATAGATAATCCTATCAATCCAAAAAGTACATTCTTAGTCAATTTAACATATATCTTCCATTAGTCACCCGCTTCTCTTACATCTAGCTCATAATCTTAGTCCTTAAATCAATCCATAATTCTAAATTGCCTTTAGTCCATTACATAAAATTTTAAATTTCACTTCTTTTCAGTCTTATTCTGGGATTCTTTATATGCCAGGTAGGTTTCCATAGCAGAGTTTTCCTTCCAGCTGATAAGTCTCTCTTTATTGCTTGTAATATCCTTTGAATCAATGATGACCATCTTGGCCTCTGCATTGGCCCTCTGTTTCTCTTAACCATAAAGTCTCGTTGTTTTAACATTTCAAATCTCAGTCTTTGCTTTTTCTGGTCCTCAACACGAATGAACTGCTTATAAGACAAAATCATTTTCTCTTTATTCTCAGTTAAGTCCTCTTCTTGTGTAATCTGTTTTATAAATAGTCAGGTGTAGTCTGAGAGTCAATTTTGAAGTTTAAAGGAGAGGTTCTGGCTCTTAATTTTGTAGTAAACTCTTTCATTGTAGCACATATTTCTTCTTTAGGCTCACAGATCTTTTCCAGAATAAGTTTACAGTTTAAATGTGAATGCAGCTTCATTTTAAAAATTGTTCAGCTGCATCAAGTTATCTTTCACTTAAAAAACAGTTTGAAGGCCAAAACCATCTCATCTCCAAATAGTCAACAATTACAATATTAGCTTTTGACTAGTAATGTCCTCAGTAAGCTAAGAAATCTTTTTCAAGAGTCATTTTTTCCCTTTTTTCTATTTTTTAAGGAAAAAGTGGAGAAAAAATACTCTTCCAGTATAAGACAATAATATCTCTCAAACAAAAAAGAACAACAGCATAAACTGATAGTACAATTCTTAGCTATACAGCTTCTTTATCTTTCCCTTTTGAGATAATTTGAAAGTCAAAGTCAGACTCAAAGTCCAAAAAAAGGGGAAAAATTGCAGTAAATAATTTCACCACAAGATGTCCCCAGAGGTTAACCAGTTGTTCAGTCTTTACAGACCCCCAATAAAAATAATTTCTTTCCTCTTTTCCTCCTTTTCTTTAGTTATAAAAATAGTAGAAAATTAAAAAAAAATCCTCCAAATTGCTAGCGTATTAAGTTTCTGTAACAAGGGTTTTAGGACTCCTAAATATTCAAAAATAAAATCAACCATTGAAAAAGTTAAAATTAATTTTTCTTTTGGTCCAAGGCTTTTCTTCCCCCATCAACAAAGTCGCTTTAAAAAGATAGGGAAATGATTCCAAAGGCTTTTCACAGGAATAAATAGGAAAGGGAGAGGCAAGGAAAGGTCTCACCAAATCTTCCACGGTGGTTCTATTTCGCTTAGATGTTCTTGTGGCTTACGGCTGGTGCAGCTAAGTGATCGACCATTTTACTGACCAATCTTTACTCCGTCAGCCCAAAGGAGATTGCTTGGATAGCAGAGGGCAACTTTCGACCCAATCAAGGGTCTACCGGCGGGGGAAACTCGGCCAGCAAAGAGACGAGTCTCTTTGCACGACCGTAGCGCTGCGACCCGGAAGCGGAAGCAGTCTATAATTTTAATGGTAGGTTTATTTTAACAGTAAGAGACAGAATAACAACAACAAAAATCCACAAAAACGCATTTCAAAAAAGTTATAAATTAATTTGCATTTTAATGAGTGAAATAAATATTTGACCTCTTTGCAAAACATGATGGCAAAACCCTTGTTGGCAATCAAAGAGATCAGACATTTCTTGTAGTTGGCCATCAGATTTGCGCACATCTCAAGAGGGATTTTGTCCCACTCCTCTTTGTAGATCCTCTCCAAGTCATTAAGGTTTTGAGGCTGATGTCTGGCAGCTCGAACTTTCAGTTCCATCCACAGATTTTCTATGGGATTAAGGTCTGGAAATGGCTTCTTCTTGAGCCACTCCTTTGTTGCCTTGGCCATGTGTTTTGCATCACTGCCATGCTGGAATACCCATCCGGAACCATTTTCAATGCCCTGGCTGAGGGAAGGAAGTTCTCACCCAAGATTTGACAGTACATGGCCCTGTCCATCATCCCTTTGATGCAGTGAAGTTGTCCTGTCCCCTTAGCAGAAAATACCCCCAAAGCATAATGTTTCCATGTTTAATGGTGGGGATGGTGTTCCTGGGGTCATAGACAACATTCCTCCTCCTCCTAACACGAAGAGCTGAGTTGATGCCAAAAAGCTTGATTTTAGTCTCATCTGATCACAACACTTTTACCCTGTTCTCCTCTGAATCATTCAGATGTTCATTGGCGAAGTTCAAACGGGCCTGTATATGTGCTTTCTTGAGCAGGGGGACCTTGCGGGCGCTGCAGAATTTCAGTCCTTCACAGCATAGTGTGTTACCAATTGTTTTCTTGGTGACTATGGTCCCAGCTGCCTTGAGATCATTGACAAGATCCTCCCTTTTAGTTCTGGGCTGATTCTTCACCGTTCTCATGATCACTGAAATTCAATGAGGTAATATCTTGCATGGAGCCCCAGACCGAGGGAGATTAACAGTTATTTCGTGTTTCTTCCATTTGCAAATAATCACACCAACTGTTGTCATCTTTTCACCAAGTTGCTTGACAATACTCTTACAGCCCATTCCAGCCTTGTGTAGGTCTACAATCTTGTCCTTGACATCCTTGGACAGCTCTTTTGTCTTGGCCACAGTAGAGAGTTTGGAATCTGATTGATTGCTTCTGTGGACAGGTGTCTTTTATACAACAAGCTGAGGTTAGGAGCGCTCCCTTTAAGAGAGTGTTCCTAATCTCAGCTCATTACCTATATAAATGACACTTGGGAGCCAGAAAGCTTGCTGATTGATAGGGGATAAAATACTTATTTCACTCATTAAAATGCAAATCAATTTATAACTTTTTTGAAATGCGTTTTTCTGGATTTTTTGTTGTTATTCTGTCTCACAGTTAAAATAAACCTACTATTAAAATTATAGACTGATAATAACAATAATAGAGTTGGAAGGGACCTTGGAGATCTTCTAGTCCAACCCCCTGCTCAGGCAGGAAATCCTATACCATTTCAGACAAATGGTTGTCCAGTCTCTTCTTAAAAACTTCCAGAGTTGGAGCATTCACAACTTCTGGAGGCAGGTTGTTCCACTGATTAATTGTTCTAACAGTCAGGAAATTTCTCCTTAGTTCTAGGTTGCTTCTCTCCTTGATTAGTTTCCATCAATTGCTTCTTGTCCTGCCTTCAGGTGCTTTGGAGAATAGCTTGACTCCCTCTTCTTTGTGGCAACCCGAGATATTGGAACACTGCTATCATGTTCCTCACCGTCCTTCTCTTCGTTAAACTAGACATACCCAATTCCAGCAACCGTTTTTTATATGTTTTAGTCTTCATCCCATAATCATCTTTGTTGCTCTTCTCTGTACTCTTTCTAGAGTCTCAACATCATTTTTACATTGTGGTGACCAAAACTGGATGCAGTATTCAATGTGTGGCCTTACCAAGGCATAATAAAGTGGTATTAACACTTCACATGATCTTGGCTGTGTTGGTGTCATGATTCCAATAGATGAAGCCAATTAAAAGAACTTCAGGGCAAAGATTTCTTCCTTAAAGAACATTTTATTCAGGAAACTAAGTATCGGCGCTTACATAGTTGAACCAAGACTAATGTTCCTCCCCCCGAAAAATGCAACAAGTTGCAATTCCCAGCCCAGAAAGACTGTCATAAATCACATTCATCAATTAATCTAAAACTACAGGCTCTGCTCCCCACTTTTCAGCCCGCCAAAACTTTATCTAGAATAGACCTTGAAGATCACCCAGCTGCAATTATTTAGGCTAATTGAAAATGCTCAAGCATTTCCCCCTTCCCCACTTCTACATCTGAGAGTCCCAAAGAACAGAAAAGGCACAAGCAAAAGGTAAAATGGCTGCAATTTCTTAGCGTTGACAGTTGGCTTTTTTGGCAACTGCAGCACACTGCTGGCTCATATTTAAGTGATTGTCCACCAGGACTCCTCTCACAGTTACTACTATTCAGCAAGGTATCATCTATACTGTACCTGTGCATTTGGTTTTCTTGCCTAAATGTAGAACCTTACTTTTTTCACTATTGAATTTCGTTTTCTTAGATAGCACCTAATGTTCAAGTCTGTCAAGATCAGTGGTGGATTTAGCCAGTTTGTACCACTTCGGTAGAACCGGTAGCTAATTTTTCGTTGCCCAGGCCCACAATGGACTTCCAGAAGCGGTATCCACACAGAGAGCCAGTTGTTCACATATTTGAATCCCATCACTGGTCAAGATCCTTCTATATCTTAAGCCTATATTTTGGAGTGTTTGGCTATTCCTGCCAGCCTGGTGTCGTCTGCAAATTTGATGAGTTCCCCATGTATCTCCTCATTCAAATCATTGATGAAGATGTTGAAGAGCACTGGGCCCTGGGCTACCCCACTATACACTTACCTCCATGTAGATGCAGTTCCACTGAGGGCCACATGCTGAGTATGAATCCATCTGGTGGTGATGCTGTCTAACCCACTTTTTTCTATCTTATCAAGTAGTAGGTTGTGGTCTACTTTATCAAATGCCTTACTGAAAGTCCAAGTAAAATATATCCATAGCATTCCTCTGGTCCACTAATTTTGTTACCTGGTCAAAGAATGCAATAAGATTTGTCTGGCATATTCATTTTGACAAACCCATGTTGGCTTTTGCTTATGACTTTGTTTGCCTCTAGGTGTTCGCTGATTCATTGCTTGATTATCTTTTCCAGAATCTTTCCAGGTATCGAAGTCAGGCTGATAGGCCTGTAGTTTCCTGTATCCATTTTTTCCCCCTTTTTGATCATTTCTTTGTCAGTGGGCAAAGTACAAAATCAGCAGGGGATCAAATAATTTTTCCCTCACTGTAAGCAATTGTCCACTAGACTCTAAGATCCTTCTCACGATTACTAATATTGAGCCAGGTTTCACTTATTCTGTACCTGTACATTTGTTTTTTCTTGCCTAAATGTAAAACCTTACTTTTCTCTCTGTTGAATTTTAATTTTGTCAGATAGGGCCCAGTGTTCAGTCTGTTAAAATCCTTGATTCTTCTGAGGTGTTGTGCTATTTCAGCAACACCAGCTAGGTGTTGTCTACAAATTTGATGAGTTCCCTTTCTACTGGGTCTAAGACAGAACTTTGGTGTATCCCACTGTTTACTTCCCTCCATGTATATATAGTTCCATTAAGTATGGTTTGTCAACCAGTTATGAATCCATCTGATGGTGCTCTCTATCCCACATTTTTCTAACTTACCAAGAAATAGATTGTATTCTACTTTGTCAAATGCCTTATGAAATCCAAGTATACTATGTCTATAGCAGGGATGTCAAACTGCTGGCCCGTGGGCTGGACGCATCACGTGGAAGCCGTGCCTACCCCATTGCCAGCAATGGCAAAACCGCCCCGATACATTGCATGACGTCATGTGATGTCGCGAGTTTAACATGCTTGGTCTTTAGCATTTTGCTAGTCCACTAATTTAGTCACTTTGTCACTTTGTTTGATACGATCTGTTTCTGACAAACCCATGTTGGTTTCTGGTTATAACTTTGCTTGCTTTTAGTGTTTGCAGATTTGTTGCTTGCCCAGTATTGATGTTGGGCTGATTGGTCTGTAGTTTCCTGGATCTGTTCCCCCACCCTTTTTTTTTTTTTTTGAAGATGGGAACCACATCATCTCTTTTCCAGATCTCTGGTAATTCCCTGGTTCTCCAGGATCTTTGAAAGATATGATTCAATGGTTCCAAGATCAGGTCTGCCAGCTCCTTCAAAACTCTGGGATCTAATCCATCTGGTCCTGGTGATTGGAACTTCTCTAAAGTGGACAGGTATTCTCTTACCATTTTCTTTCCTATCTGAATTTGTACTCCTAGTCTATCTTTTATGGTTCTGCTTTTGTAGGTTGGGTTTAGTAAGCTTAGTTCTTTCTCACCCTTAGGTTTCCTGACTTCATCCTTGCAGATTTGGGCTATATGCTGATATTCTGCCTTAGTTATGTGTCCTCTTTTCATTTTTTATACTTATCCTTTTTGCTTTCAGTTTATTAAAGAATTCTTTATGTAACCAAGCTGGTTTCTTCTTGGATTTATTTTTATTTTTCAGTTGTATTGTGCTGGACTGGGTTTTTATAATCATATTTTTCAGAGTTTCCCAAGCTTCTTGAGTTGTTTTCCCCTTAAGATTTTCACCCATTTTCATCCTTCCTGATCTTGCTGAAATCAGCTCTTTTAAAGTCTAAAATCCTAGTCTAATTATGTTCTATTGCATTATATTGAACTCCAATATGATGTGGTCACTCTCCCCAAAATTCCTGCAACTTCAACCCCCTCTATCATTTCTTCTCTGTTAGTAAGAATTAGATCAATTACACGATGAGCTAAAGAATTATTTTAATAAAGCTTCATAGGCTACACATGCAGTTCAGATTGGCTGCATTTCAGTTAAGAAGTCATGCTAAAGTGTTTCAAACTTTAGATTGTTATCTAAATAGAGAAAATTTGTCATCTATATCAATAATCATTTCCAAATCTAAATATCTAGATTAAGAAAGTTTAGCATCTTTGTTCCATGAATTTATGAAATGGAAATGCCATTTAGTATTAAGTATTAAAGGAAAGGATATAAATATAAGGAAAGAAAAATCAAACAGAAAATTAAAGCAGGAATACAGACAAGAATTTTGTTGATAAAGTGCTCTAAGTCACTTCCTATTTCTTTTAAAATGAACTCCTAGAAAACAGAGTAGAAAGCAGAGTTAAGGGTCTGTTCCATAATTGAAATATGAATAATAAAGAAGCCCATCTGGCCCAGCATACCTTTGTTGAGAAGAAAAACAGAGTGCCTTTCCTGTAGCTTGCATCATCTTTCCTGCTCTGGTTTTATCTTGAGAACCCTGAGATCGGAGAAATTTTCCCAATTCATTTTCTTCCTGAGACAGAACTAAAGAAGATGAATAACCAGAGATACATAAAATATAGCTGAATGTGATTTATTTACATATTTTTAGAAAGAAAATGTTGCAAGAAATGCTATTCACATATCTCTATTATTCCTGATTAACTTTCATGTGTCTTCTGTACTTATGAAAAAGTCAGATTTACCAACCTTACCTCTCATTTTCCCACTCTTGCTGCAATGTAAAAATTATACTGATATTGTTCTTAAAAGAATAAGAACAGCTAAATGACCTTTATCTAGAAGATATAACAGCAGAACTTTCTATTTTAGGTTGAACAAAGATATAAACCTATTGGGATGAGATAAAATAGATGACTGTTGCCTGACCACAATGCTTAGAATTTCCTTTGATTATTTCAGTATCCTTTTCAATTTCTTGAGCCATAGTGAAGTGACAGTTCATTATTTATACTTTGATATGTTGAGCATGCTTAATTTCAGTGCCAATTTAAACTCTTGATAAATATTGAGGATTGCTACAGTACTTTCTTCATTTGTTATTATTAATGACTGCATGCATATGTGGGAGCATAGTTAACTAAACTCAGTAGGGTACATTTTTACTAGACACGCATTGAATTTGCACTAAACTGAAAAAGGAGTTATACCTGAAGATACTTACAACAAATCCTTTTTTGATAATGTTCAATTGCTTTAAGTAAATCCATACAAGTTCTCTGAACTGAATGGAACAGCTAAAAATAAATATAAAATTGAAACTAAGTAAAATATTCTTTGAAAGAACAGAGACAAACAAGTCATTTTCCTTAATGCGGCATTTAAACAAGCACTTTTCAAACTTCATAGGCTTTCCTTGCATTATGACTATGAAATAGTATTTTGCACTAATGGAATAAAAACACATAAATCTTAGATACGCATTACAGCATGCAAGATAGTGTAATCAAACCATGTGAATTTAGATTCATTTTACTAGGACAATTAAAAAAAGTTCTTTTAATGGTATCCTCTTTTGAAAACATTTATTTCTTGTAGCACAGATTAAAATCTTAAATTAACAAACATCCATTAAGTTATATCATTATTTACAGGATATCAAAATTTTAAGGACAGGTAAATAAAGCCATATTTTAATATAAGCTACACCAAAGAGCTTTTATATTACCTACATCTAAAACCTTGGGTCCTAAATTTTCCCACAGCATTATTCATTATTTCAAGAAGGCTTTTTAGTACTCTACCCCTATTTGTCACAATAATCTTTACTGATTACATTTGCTAGAGCAGGTGCTATGATTCTGCTTTTGAGACTACTGTATGCTTCAGATGTGGTTCATAGAGCCAACATGAAAGGAATATTGCTGCAGGTGGATGGACTCAGAAAGCCCCATTTGAATTTAACAGATATTTCACTTTAACTACCCCCTTTTCTCAATGTGTCCATTAAATTAAGGCTTTATTAAATTATGTATTTTCAATAACTAAACGATAAATGATAAATATGTAGAATCTGCCTTTATATTTGGGGATACAAATTTCTTGAGAGATTTGGAAAATACCTTGTTTTCACAGAATCATATAGTTGGCAGGAATAAGTCCAAACGTTTGTTCAGTGAAAAAAATCCAAATTAAACCATCTCTTGGATGGCTCTTTAGCCTTTTGTATACATCTGACATATGGAAACCAATCTGTCTATATAATTGATTTTATTACTGAACTACTCTTACTACTGTTAGGAATTTTTTCAGCTTAATATCCAGCTGGAATTTGAAATGGGAATCCATAATAGATGAATTCAAACATCCACTATATTTTCCTGTTAGTTAAAGTCACTATCCAACTAGATATTGTCCATCTAGCTCAATTATCAATTGTGTATAAGATCTGCACTGTGCAAAATCAAAATCAAATCAAATATTTTTTATTATGGTCATAGACCAGCATATTATTCAAATAATGTTGTACAGATAGTCCTTGACATTACTTATTATGAAAGTGCTGAATGGAGGAATGTATGGCCTCTTTCTGAAGTTCTGACTGTTTCAGCACCTCCCAGAGTTACGTGATCAAATATGGACACTTAGCACCAAGCCTGCCCTCATGACTGCTACAATTGTCTCCCCCATTGTGGGAAAGGTAATCTTGGTTGGTTAAGTCCACTGGCATCTGCCAGAAATCCTCAGCCAGTTAGGTCCAGAAACAGGCCTCCTCTGTTCCCACTTCCAAGAGGCCTGGACCTTCCCCGTCTCACCACACCTGGAAGACCTCAGCTCTGGACTAGGCCCAGAGATGTATGGGCCTTCTTCCTCCCCCCCCCCCCAATCACTCTTGAGAGGCTGGCCTTTTTCCTGTCCTACCAGGCCTGGATCCACTTATGTTTCCCTTTTGCTATAGCTGCTAACAGATGCACCCAGCCAATGCAAGGCTCAGTTAGAAAGGCAATCTTCCTCAAGGCTAGATAGGCAATTCTCAAGGTTGACCAGGAACAGGAAATCAGCAAGCAAACTGGTGGAGCATGGCAAAGGTCCAGGCCTCTAAAGAATGGCTGCGGGGGGGGGGGGAAGAGGGAGGAGGCCTGCATACTAGTGGGGCTAACTGGCTGAGGCCTTCTGACCTCTGGTAGGTTTCTGTGTACTACTGGTTGCTGGCCCTCCCAAGGCCTCCTCTGCCCTGTTGTGTTCAATTGTGGTCATAAGCACTACTTATATTTCTGCGATCTATGTTAGTAGTACTGAACTCAGTCAATGTACATATGTATCTGTTTCTAGCTATTTAAATAATTTATATGATTGCTCATTTCCTAAAAGTGACTCTAGATGGCATATGAGAGTTAAAACAACTAAACCAGATCTGTCTATCATGTTTTTAAAACAATTATGACTAGCTTCATGCAATATTTTGAAATCAAACAAACATTATGGTTTAACCCTATGTGTAAATATACTTAAAGATACATGCTATCTTAGGAACAATCGAAGGAAAAATTCTGCAGAGGATTGTTAAGAACATGTGCTAGATGAAATCTTCTTGGGCATAGAGTACTATTAAGTCAATGACTAACTAGCCTATCTCTCAAAAACTCTTCGGCAAAGCAACAAACATCCGCTGCTGTTCCCTCCCACTACCTAACTTATTAAGTTACTAAGTCAGTCTTCTGAATTATCTATTCCACTGTTGACTAATTTAACTGAAGCCCATTTCAGATATTGCTCTGCTGCTAGGGGTTCTTTTAAGTGGAGATTATAGGAACTGAATTTAGTACAGCACTTTTATAAGGTAAATTACGAGGTTTACCACTGAATTAGAATTCTACCTGGAAAACATCACACAACATTACTTAAGTTTCTTGGTATACTCAGATATATCCGCAAAGTCCTGTAGAATTACATTATAGGATCCTAAAACTTAGTACTGATTATATTTTTCTTCCTGTTGTTGGGTTCCTTGTGCTGAGATCAAAGTGACAAAAAACTACTTTGTAGCATGACAATGCAATCTTATTTTCCTAAGATGTTTTGATTTTGAACTGGAAAGTTGTTAACAGGAATAACTTTAGTACACTCATACTATGCCTTTATATACATGTGTATAATTCAGTTACTGTAGATAAATTTTGACTTCACTTACAGAGGTGTCATATATTAATTATTACAGAAAAGTTTTCATATCATCAGAAAAAGGATTTTTTTGCCAGACAACTTTGAAACTCTGCTGAATGACATATCTTCTGTTACTGAAATACAGCTATGTCTACAATTTATTTGGAGGCCATTCTGTACAGTGAATATGACAGCAAAGTTTTTAACAGGTATTTCTAAAGCCATATGTTAAATGCAAAGTTACTTCACAGATACCACCTAAAGTTACTTTAGTGTTGTAAGTAATATATATGATTGATAAATATTTAAAATGTCATTCTCAAACTGGAACTAAGTCAAATTATCAGTCTTTTTTTTTTAAAAAGCCCATTCATTGTATTTTTTGTTTCAAAAGTCTCAATAACTGAATAACCTCAATAACTGCTACATGCCAGATATATTTGTGCTATACTGTATCTGAATACACTTTAAAACACTTATTTTCACATGCTTTTGAAAGAAAAATTGTTAACATTGGCACATTGAGGAAAAAGTTAAAATAAAGGCCTCCATATGAGTAATCTGCTTGTGTATAATTGTTGATGTTTCCTTTCCATCAGTAAATGCAGGTATAAGAAAATAGGGTAACAAAAGGAAGCTACAATAGAAAAACTAGAACTGAAAGGTACTTGCAACATTTAGGTCTTACATACCTCCAGTTTAGCATCCAGATCTGCATCTGAGGCTACTACATGCTCATCCTCTTTTTTCCCAGTGACTTTGATAAGAGTTTGTTTTGTTTTCCAGTATTTCTGCTGCATTTTATTTACTACAGATTTCTCTTGGCCTTGAGCATATCGATCATAAAATTCCCTTGAATAACTGCTGGAAAGCAAATAATACAGTTAAGAAAGACATAAACATTATACAATGTAACAGATTTATTTGATATCTACAGCCATATTAATATTTCTTGAATTTAGTTTCATACTATTTTTCACTGGTTTGTGAAACACTTCATACTATTACTTTTCCAATGTCTGGCCTGCCAATCACTGATTCTACTTGAAATATAAATAAGATTTCAGTAAAGTACAGCTGCAACTCTGCTGGTAGCACACAATTACAAGTTGCCCTCCACTTATGATAACAATTGCGCCTAGAATCTTAGTCATAGAGTGGTTAAACAAATGACCATTTTACACAATGATCAGTTGTGGTAGTTAGGTGACTGTGTGCATTGTTAAATGAAGCATCAGGGCATGGACCTCCTGCATATAGTGAGAGGCCCAGGCCCTCTCCCATCATACCAGGGAAAATGATTGCAAGAACAATGGGATAGTGGGACAATGTTTTACAATGGCCAGAAGTGCTATACACATCATAAAGCACCTGTTCTGAGGCCATCACTGCAAATGATTGTTAAATGACTAGTTATAAATTGAGGACTATCTATACATATATGCATACACACAAGCACACAAACATACTTACTATTTATGGCTGTCCATGTTTTAAAAATATTTTTCAAATGCTATGAATTAAGAAAAATAAATAATTATTATTCTCATTGTACTTCCAGCCTTATAGGCAGTAGAGCTAAAACTTAAACAAAATGAAAAATGTGAAAAAAGATATAATTTTAACTTTTATCCAGTTAAATATACACAGCAAAGAAAACTGTAACATTTATGCATTTAAATTATCCCAACATATTTCAGTAATTTATTGTAAAAAAAACCTATCTAACCAAAGAATATAGTATAACCAACAATTAAAAGTCAAACGTAACAGAATAACAGAGGTGGAAGGGATCTTGGAGATCTTCTAGTCCAATCCTCTGCTCAGGCAAGAGACACTATACCATTTCAAAAAATTTCTGTCCAATCTTTAAAACTTCCAGTGTTGGAGCATTCACAACTTCTGGAGGCAAGCCGTTCTAACGGCTAAGAAATTCCTCCTTAGAAAATATCCATCCTCCCTTCAGGCCACAGGCAGCCACTACTACTACCTACATATATAAGATTTAAGACATTTTTAAAAGCCAGTACTCAATTAGGTGCAACCAACTGACATCAAAAAGCTAAACAATGTTAGATTTACTTAATAGTTTGATGGAAAAACACCAGAAAATATCAGGGTATTGGGGCCAAATTGGGAAGATGAAGAACATTTTCTAAGTAGCAATGGCAAATTACTTCTGTATTGTTGTAACAACTGTAAACTGATAATTATTGTTCAGCAATATATTCCAGCAAAATGGTCTCTAGGTCAGGGCTTTTCAACCAGTGGTACGGATACCACCTGTAGTACATTGGCACCTGGCAGGTGGTACGCGACTAACCTAGAAAAGTGGTAGCGGGGGAGGGGAATGAGCTGAACCGGTGGCAGCACTGCATAAGCCTGAGCTGGAGCTGCAGGGCTGTCAGGGCTCAGCGGAAGCACCAGGATCAGCGCCAGGCTCCAGCTGGAGCTCGGTGCTGATCCTGGTGCTTCTGCTAAGCCCTCAAGAAGCACCAATCACCTGGAAAGCAGCACTGATCCCGGCACTTCTGCTAAGCCCAGAAGAAGCGCCGATCAGTTGGAATGTTGCAGCATCTCCAGGGTCTTGTGATTTATTCAGATGCTTGGCAACTGATTCATATTTATGACCGTCACAGTGTCCCAGGGTCGTGTGAAGTGACCAAAACCTGCTGCAACCACCCAGCAGATGGGGAGAGGGAATAAAAAACCAAACATCCCCACCCCACCCCCATTGCCAATCCTCAACAGAAATGCTCACAACAATGGAAACAGGAGGAAGATCGACGCCGGGTGGGCAGGCAGGTGTCTTGCTCGGCTGTGGCTTGGGGGGCAGTTTTTTCAGTGACATTGTAACTTCGAACAGTCACTAAGTGAACTGTTGTAAGTCGAGGACTACCTGTACTTTAGCACTTTTTTCTTTTTCTTTTTTTTTTTGGTCATCAAGTTTTTGACACCTTGCTAGGCGACTGGTGGTACTTGAATGTTGCCATATCCTCAAAGTGGTACAATGGGTGAAAAGGTTGAAAAGCCCTGCTCTAGGTGACCACATGAGAGGGAAAGAGTAAAAATCTTCAGTGTAGGATATCCATTTCTATCTCTTCAGTACTATACAATATTTCTGGGTAATTTTGTCATGTGGCCACTATTTATTTCCTTTCTCTCTGAAGTAATCCCCCCCATGGAATAGTTTTGAAAAATATTTTACAATATATTTACAAAATATATTTTCTATTCAAACTTAAAAAAATAATCTTGATTTTGGAAGACTTACTAAGAACAACTATATCTTTGTAATTTTGCTATAATTTTAAATGCAGACAATCTAAAATTATATTCATATAATTGTCTATTCCACATGAAAATGACTGTGTAGCATATAGTTCTAGATTAAAAACCAATAAATACATTAAGAAGTCATAATTAAAACATTCTAAGTTTTCACTTGGAACAGGCAGTTATTAAAATTCTTTTCAGTAAAAAATTATTGCAGAATCAACAATGGTTTTGCAACAGTGGTAGATAAAAAACATTCGCTATATTTATTAGAATACTAACATTAAACTATGGGCAGACTGTATTCATCTGACAAATAGAAAGGCAACATCTCCAAACTAGAAGCTTTATTATTAATGTAATGTTAAAAAAGGAAAAACATAGAAAAAAGGATATATTTTAGCATACCGGCTATCTTCAACTTACAACCACAATTGAGCCCAAACTTTATGTTGCTAAGTGAGACATTTGTGAGTTTTGCCTCATTTTATGATCTTTCTTGCCACAATTGTTAGTGAATCACTACAGTTGTTAAATTAGTAACACAGTTATTAAGTGAATCTGGCTTCCCCATTGACTTTGTTTGTCAGATGGTCATTAAAGGTGATCACATGACCCCAGAATGCTGCAAAAGTCATAATTATGATCCAGCTGCCAAACATCCAAATTTGGATCATGTGACTGTGGGGATGTTGCAATGGTTGTAAGTGTGGAAAAACGGTCATAAGTTACCTTTTTTCAATGTTGTGCCTTTGAACAGTCACTAAACAAACTGTTGTGAAGACTATAACAGTATTCAAATTGCATTTACTGAAGTATGTACACATTCACAATTAATAAAAAAAATAGTTTTTTCTTACATCAGTAGTATTATGGAACCTTGCAAGGGAAAAAAGACTATTAATGCTGATGATAATAATCATGCTAAATTGTGATATGAACAAGCAATTTCATATCTATATTAATTGGGTACAGCCATATTTCAGCATGTGTTGTTATCATATCATAAAGAAGAAATAACATTCTGATTTGTATGCCATTTAACAGTAAAAACTCTTTGATATAATCATTAAAAAAATCATTGGTAGATTGGCAGACTGTACTTTTTACTATATTTTGTTCCTGAGACACAAACCATGTTCTTTTCAATTTTAATCACAAATTAGGTAGATGTCTTATAATTTCTGACCCGATTCATTTGTAATTATCTCTTAGTTTCTTGGGAAATATCAAACAAATATACATCTACTACTTTAGCCAAGAAAAAAATAATTGGTTTTTCACTCTGAAATCCAACATGCAGTGCATCAAAACAACAGGTAATATATAGATTGAAACATCTCAAATAAAAACTAAAAAGGAACCCAATGTTTTTTTTTCAAAAGTTGAACATCATGAAATCATGTAAACCAAAGCAAAATAATGTAAACAATGGTACAAATATATTGCTTAAAATGTCTAAATACTAGTCTAATAGGATATATGAAGAATCAGTTCGTGTGGTTGTTAAGGCTCCAGGTTAGAAACAGGGAGACCATGAGTTCTAGTCCTGCCTTTGGCATAAACCCAGCTAAGCAACCTTGAGCCAGTCACTCTCTCACCCAGTCATAGGTGAAAGAAAGGCTATGACAGAAAACGGTAGAGAAAAGGTGAAGTATCATTATGATGGCATCCAAGCCTTTGGCTCATGATAGGTAAATAGTGCTCCAAGGAAATAATGTCCTAAGGCCTCTAAGGGCAGGGAGGGTAAAAGGGTAGATATAGAGATAAGTGTGGCAGGAAAAAATGTAAGTCTTGACATCTGCTCTTTCAAAGTCACCAAAAGTCATGGAGATACAAACCTCCTAGTCTAAGAGATCTGTAAAACCCTTTTCCTAAAGAAAGGAAAAGCCATTTTTTGTCATTTCCCCCTACAAAAGGGAGAGAAAAAAGAAACACCCATATGTTAATTTGAACCCACCCATATATATGGCTTTTAGGATTACTAAGTATAGATGTGATCAATTAAACAAGCAATTATCCTTCCAGTTTTCACAGAATGGACAAGGTTTTGGAGGGAAAAGTGTTCTGGATGAAATATGTTGATCTTGTGATAAAGAACAATTTGGAAGTTAGGAATTTAGGAGATATGACCATTAATATAAGAAAATAATTATATACTTGGCCTAGCACTGCATGACCGTACAAATTTTAAATGTTCCAAATTGTTAAGATTAGTTTGGACCTTGATAGGGTGTTCTATACCTTTGAAAAGCTAGTACCAAGTTGAATGTTTCTTTGATGATGAAAAGGTCCTGCTAAAAACATGTTTGTTGTTTTTACAAAGAACTCCAAGAAAACAAATACATAGGAAAACAAACTACTGTTAAGTTCTAGATTATAATAGAATCAGAGTTGTCATCTTCAACCACAAGAAAAGGTAGGTGGGGTTTAAATGAAGAATACGCTAAAATAAAAGATACCAAAGCAAAAATCTCAGAATCCTACATAAATAGAACCCATTCATAACATGAGTCAGATATGCAGTTAGAATACCAAAACTAAGAAAAAGTCAAAATCAACCAAGACCTGGAAACCCTCTTATAAAGTGGGGCAACTGTGTCATAAAACAGAAATTTCAAGGTCATGATCAATCTGTCTTAATCTCTTCTGATGAAATATAGTCAATAGTTCAATCTGGGCAGATCAAAGATGCATTTCTCCAGTTTAGTTTAGAATTTGTAGGATTCCCCATACATATTCCACACAAAGTAAAGTTTTCAGTAATTAAGCAAATTGTTCAAATAATAAAAAATATCCAAAAATCATGATAAATTACATAAAGACAAATGAAAATTAACAAAGCTAAATGGCATTGCTGTATAATCAAACTTTCCATAATAGATAGTAAAGGCACCTAAATATTTGTGCCATTCCTAGCTCCTCTGAAATGCAACTTCTTAAAGAGGAATGCATTAGGAGCCAGGTGCAAAAGTTCAGAAATGTATAGAATGATTTCTACTGGTTAATAACTTCAGAAATCAGTTGTCATGGGCTAAAACAAGGGTGCCTTTCTTTTTAACAGTACTATATAACAAAAAGCCTGAAGCATTTGTTGAGGAAGAAAAGAGTCAAGTAAAATCTTTTTCTAAGTTTTCATTGATAAATCTTTTAAAAGCCAAGTTTGCTTTGATACTGGAAAGTAACATTTTATGGAAATAGTAGTGAGTCAAAAATCATAGCAGATGCTATGCTCTCCCCCTTTTTAAACACATCAACATTATTTGCATTTTTTGCAAGCAAGGTAGGAGGGAATTGCAGATGGAAGGTGGTAAACTGAGAAGATATAAATCAAAGGTTAAGTCCTCCTAGTTTCAATGAATATGAACAAGCTGTGTCTGAATGAAGCCAATTTCTTCCTTACTCTATTAGAAAATGTAATGTGGGAACTAAGCAAAACTGAAGGGATTCCTGATTATTGTTAATGGGGAGTACAAAATGATCAGGAACAGATTGTAAGGTTTACAATAAACCATCAATAGTTCCAACTCAGGATCTGGAGGATCAACAGGCTGAGCAGGGAAGATATATTTGAATACAATGGAGGTTTCAGTGAACTTGGTGGTAAATGCCTATGGTTACATTTTTTTTTAGACTTTCTGAATCTGTAACATAACAAAAATGAGTCAATGATAGTGTATTACATCACATATCTAGACACCACCTAATTTCTGGATATTCTAAATCAGACTTTTTATAGCTGGGACCATTTTATTTTCTGAGAGGCCAGAGCTGAAGTTTTTCAGGCAGTTCTTTCAAAGTTCCCCCATCTTCAATCTAGTTGATGCTTTAGCATAGCATTCACATACAAAGTGGCCAAATTCTCCATAATTTAAACACAGTTTTTGCATGTCAGCATGGCCTTAAAAGAGGAGTTCTGCTAATACGAACTATGTGGGCTCAACTTCCAAAAGCTATGAAATGGGGGAGGAGAGATGAGGCAGGACTAAGAGAATAGTGATTTCTTTCCTTTTCTGCCCATACTCACTGTAATTTAAGTCTTCCATCAATATAAGTAGTCCTCGATGTACAACTACAATTGAGCCCAAAATTTCTGTTGCTGAGACATTTGCTACGTGAATTTTGCCCTATTTTATGACCTTTCTTGCCATAATTGTTTAGTGAATCACTGCAGTTGTTAAGTTAGTGACAAGCTTTCCCACTGACTTTGCTTGTCAGAAGATCGCAAAAAGTGATCACATGACCCCAGGATACTACAATCATCATAAATATAAGTCAGTTGCCATGCGTCTGAATTTTGATCACATGACTGGGAATGCTGCAATCATCATGTGTGAAAATTGACTTTTTTCAGTGCTGTAATTTTGGTCACTAAACAAACTGTTGTAAGTCAAGGACTACCTGTACTTAAGAAAATTTAAGTGACAAGGTCTTTGGGATGCCCTTCTCCCCAAAGTCTTTCCTGTATTTCATCTGATAATCCCACTTTAATAATTACGGTATGCTGTTTTCATTCCAGCTTACATACTGAGCTATCAACTGTAAGTCAACAGTATACACCTATACCTTGCAATGGATTTTATTTGGCAATCTATTTGACAGACGTAACGAGACTAGTGTTCAAAAATTGATAAAGTTGTCCAAGTCTGGACAGCTCTGTATCAGGAGGGTTGCCTGTTTTGCAGGTTTCTCAGTCATTAAATTGCTTATACTTCTTACACAAGATTAGTTTGGTTGAACTGCACATCCCATTTCATTTGACTCTGAGCAGAGTCAAAAATTACTGCTTTGAATTGAGTTTTCTTTAAACACATCAATTTCTAGAATTGCCCCAATTGGCTGTACCTGAAATTACCTCCAAACTCCAGCTCAGCTTTGGGCCAATCACTGCTTCACAGGGCCCTGGGAGAAAGATAGGACAAAGTGCCTTAATTAAGAAGTGGAATCCTTTGATTAATGTCCCCACCACAAACCAAATCACAGAAAACTGCCTGGTATTTTCCAGCCACAGCCAACAACTGCTCATCTTGACTTTTCAGTTCCAAACAGCACACTCCCCAGAATAGGATTCAATTTTTATTATTTCTTAAAGCAGCCTGTATATACAGTAAAAGGCTTGTGGACAGAAACAGTTCAAGTTAATTACTGGAAATCACGAAGCAAACGGCCACCCTCTCCTTCCCCCCCCCGGGAGGGGAGGCGGGCATGCACCTGCTGGGATAATACCGGTATCTGTTGAAATGATGAGTATAGGGAAATGAGCTGGCTAAGGGAAGAGATGCCATTTTGGAAGCAGATTATTCCCCAGATGCAGAGAAACTGGGGCTCGGGTCCCATTTCGTTCTATCCAAATTACAAGCTCTTCATCCAGCCCATCCTCTCTCTCACCAGAGCAGTTCACCTGTCCTTCCTCCTCCTCCTCCTCCGGAGAGAAAGAAGTCAGAGAGCTCCGCTCACGGTTGCTGCTGAGGCGGCAGGGGCTATTATTTATGTGGCTCCTGACCAGCATGCGCAGCCCCGCCCTGCGGCGGTGGCGAAAACCGTAACCGCTGCCTCAGGAAGAACCTGTTTTTCCAGCCGCGGAGACCGAGGCTGAACCTAAGCAGGGCCTGGGCCAGAGGTCCTCCCGCGCGGAGCACCTACCTCGTCCGCGTTTCTGCGGGGAAGAAAATGAGCCGTGGCGGTTGGTTGCGCGCGCCCCGCTCCGACGCCGGTGGCTCCTCCTCACCGGGGAGCCCTCATGCCGCTCGCCGGCTCCTTGCCTTCCTCTCGCGCACAGCCGAGGCACCAGCGACTTCCCCGCCGCGTCCTTTCCTCGCGTCGCTCGCTGGGCACCGCGGTTGGCTCCAGGTGTTCCAGCGCAGCGAGCGTCACAAAGCCTCCGCCTGACAGGAGAACGGCCTCGAGCAGAGTTGGGCGGAGCTTCGGCCGCCCCCATTAAAGGCCCCTTCTACTTTTGCCTTCGGGAGGCGAGCGGACTGGAGCGACGCGCTCCGCCCTGACTCGGGCTTAGAGCGGGCTTCCCTTCCTCCCGCCGCTCGGGGCTGCCTGGCGCGGCCGGGCTTCCTGCTTTTGTTCTTTCTGTGCCCTCAGAAAAGGGGGTGGCAGGGTGACATTGACTCTTGGAACCCCCCCACCCTCGTTCTGCATAAACTTAAAAGATTAAAAAAAATAACTTCTAAATAACAGAACGGTGTTTTCCTTCCTTTCTTTGCCATGGAATGATCGACGTCACGACCGTAGCAATAAGCAGGTGGAATGCTTTCTGTTATTGCCAATGAATTCAACATTCAGCTTCTTTTCCCGTGCTATTTTTTTCCTAATCGCACGCTAAAGCATAAGAGTTCAGCCATAGAAAGGGGATTTCTTTTTTTCCTGTAAGAAGCGGAATTGCGGCTTCAAAACAGATTTTGTAATTCCGTTGTTTCTAGTTTGAGTTGTGGGGGAATGAAGAAGGAAGCGGATTCCAGTAGTAGGAGTAAAAAGCAAGTCACACAAAAGTTTGTCTTTTTATCTCAGCAACACTTATTAGACTGAGTAACGCGAACATACAAGTTTTTGAACTGTTCTCTTGAATCTCTTAAAGCACAATTGCACGTAACGGGAAGTATATGAGTTGATCTGCTAAACTGCATTTTCCACTTCGGATTTTCATTGTGTTAAGACCTGCAGCTATAAAATATTGCCTTTTATCTTAATTTTATATCCTTTGCTATTGCTGTAAGCACTTGAACTCTTTTTAGCATCTCGTAGGACTACACAATCTTTATGTTTATTTAAAGTAGATGAATTTTCCTTACTTCGCATACCATATGGCATATGGTAATAACTAATCATAACAGAATTTTCTGAATTTCCAGTACTTCAGTTTTTGCACTCTTTCCCATCTTTGTATTACATTAGTTTTGTATTCATATTTCATTTTTGTAGTTTTGGTAAGTAATATACGTGCAACTAATAAAAATGTAGTTACTATGTTTTTGTTTGACCTTGAAATGAAATCCAATTACATGTGTTTGTATTATAAAAATCTTAATTGTATACACTAAGGTTATTCCTTCTATCAGACTAGAATAACCTGTTAGCCCCTATCGTTTACTGTAATATATACCTCCCTCCCCTGTACATGATTTTTTAAAACAATATAACCATTTAAATTAGCTTAGTTTATTTAAAACTCTTCTTCTGGAGAAAAATTAAAAGATCTTTTAACAGTTGACACCAACATGATGGTACATAATCAGATTCAGAATTCAGAATCAAGATAATTAGTTGAGTAATTCTGTATGTTTTATATTCATATAAGCAATTTCTGAATTGATATTTTTAAAATATCATTGAATCTTCAACATATAGGATATATCATTATCACTTTGAATTAGCATGATAGCAAGGAATCACATTTGATTCCTTTATTCCTTAAAAGTTCCTAAATACAATTTCTTTATTCTACCTGAATAATAATGTAAAGCTTAAGAAGAAAGTAATAATTTTTTTAAATATTGTGCTTAGCAAATAACATATTGTCTTAATGATATTTTTAAATTACCAGTTAAAATAGGATACTTAAAATACACTAACCGATCTTATGGGCTGATTCTGATATAACAAGATAATATGGTTTTTGTACATAATTCAGGATCAAGCTTTACTCCTCTTTGCTTCAAGGGAAGCTAAATGTGGCCTGAAAACTGCTTTCACCGAACTAATGAATCAATAGTATATGTGAAAATAAGTCCCTACTATTAGGCATTAGCAGGAAAAAATGGGTACATTTTGCTTTAATAATAGAGCTCTCATCTTAGGTTGCATAGCATTTGTACTAAACTATTATTGCTGTGATAATAGTAATTTGGTAGCAAGGAAACACGAATACTACTTTTTAGCCTTATTTGCGTTTTATATTTATAGATCATAAAGCAACAGTAACCTTCCAAAGATACCAGAGAACATGCAACATATGTTGAACGAGAAAATAACGATGGAAATTACTGAGGCTATAAAAAGACGAAAAAAGGATAAAACTCCAGGACCTGATGGTTTACCAGCGGAATTTTATGTAGCTTTACAAGATATAATAAGTCCGATACTGAAAGATCTTTGTAATGAAACTTTTTTTGGGATGAAAATACCAAAATCTTGGACAGAAACTAAAATTTCTCTAATTCCCAAAGATGATACTGATCTCACACAAATTAAAAACTATAGGCCAATATCACTATTAAATGTGGACTATAAAATATTTACAGTAATAATAGCGGAAAGAATGAAGAAATTTTTGAATGAATTTATTCATTCAGATCAAAATGACTTTTTGCCTAAAAGACATAAAGAATAACTTAAGAATTATTTTAAATGCGTTAGAATACTATGAAAAACATCTGGGGAAACAAATGGCATTGATATTTTTGGATGCACAAAAAGCGTTTGATAATCTTAACTGGCAATTTATGTTTTATCAACTGCGAGTGATGGACTTCGGTGAAAAAAGTGATGGACTTCGGTGAAAATTTTATAAATGCAATTCAAGCAATTTACAAGGAACAATCAGCAAAGATAGTTATAAATGGAGACTATACAGATAATTTTGAGATTAGGAAGGGTACAAGACAGGGATGTCCACTTAGGTATTTATTTAACATCAAAATGTATAACAATAAAAAGATAACTATGGAAGATTATTGAATCAAATAAAAATGGATTTGGAGAAGTGGAAAAACTTTCAATTATCATTACTAGGAAGGATAGCGACTATTAAGATGAATATCCTACCCAAATTGTTATTTTTATTTCAGACGGTTCCTGTTAAACTAAGCCAGAAGTTTTTTGATGACTTAAATGCAACAATAATGAGATTTATATGGCAAGGGGAAAAAAACAAGAATTAAAATTAAACTGCTACAAGAATCAAAAGACAGAGGGGGCTTTGGGTTCCCAGACTGGAGACTTTATTACCAAGCCACTATTTTGTTGTGGCTTAAAGAATGGATCACACTGAGAAATAAACAACTTCTTTATTTAGAGGGACATGATTTGCAACTGGGTTGGCATGCTTTCCTTTAGTACGAGAAAAACAAAGTACATAAATACTTCCAAACTCATGCCATAAGGAATGTGTTACTTTTAGAGTGGGAGATAGTTAAAAAGAAAATTTATATGAAAATACCTGAGTGGCTTTCCACAATGGAAGCATTTGCGTATCCGAATTTAATTAACTATGACAAACTTGCGGCCTATAAAGACATTTTAGATAAAGAAGGAAAACTTAAAGATAGGCAAGAACTTCAACAAACTGGCATTGATTTAACATGGTGGTCATACTTGCAAATTCAAACAAGATGTGAAAAAGATGTAAAAGTAATGGGATTTTACAAAGAACAGACATCACTAGATAAAATACTTTTGAAAACAGATGAAAATCTGATTAAGAAACTTTATAAATTCCTGCTAAACTGGAAGATGGAAGAAGAACAAGTGAAAGAAACAATGATAGTGTGAGGCAAAGAATTTTGGTTATTCTATAGATTTAGAAGATTGGCAAAAACTATGGGACCGAAATATTAAACTTACTAAAGCAGCTGCATATAAGGAAAACTTATATAAAATGTTTTATAGATGGCACATGACACCAGTTAGAGTAGAGAAAATGTTTAAAAATGTATCAAATATGTGCTGGAAATGTAAACAACAACCAAGCACTTATTACCATCTCTGGTGGACATGTCCTAATGTTAAAAAATTTTGGTTTAAGATCCATATGTGGCTAGAAGAGATGATTAAAATACAGATAGAATTTAAACCAGAACTCTGTTAGGAATATTAGGTTTGAATTATGGAAAAGAGAATGAGTATTTAATATTGCATGTGCTGACAGCCGCAAGAATAATATTTGCCCAATTTTGGAAAAATGAAAATTTACCATCTGACCAGGCTATAATAACAAAAATACTTGAATATGCAGAAATGGATAGACTGACTTTAGAAATGAAAGAGAAAGAAGACACAATTTACTTTAAAACATGGGGAAAATTTTATTATTGGTTAGAAACACGCTAGAGTGAGAAAAGGTTATGAAATTTAAAGAGATAATTGATAATTTGTATTTATATTCCATGATTATTTGTATGAACTTGTTCTTATTTCTTCTTCTTCTTCCTCTTTGTATATTTGTGATCTTAAATAATATGGTAAACTATAATTAATATGTAGTATATTATTATTTTAAAGTGATTATAATTAATTAATATTAAACATTATTAAGTAATAAAATGAATGAGTTTTATTGACTAATTTGTTATTTACGTGATTATATGGAAAGTTGTTTAATAATAGAGTAATTATTAAGATTTAATATGTAAACCCGGACTGGTAGACTTGCTGAAGCGATGTTATTTTGTGGGATTAATCCCACTTTTGTGTTATCCCTTTTCCCTGGTCTAACCTTTTTGTATGTTTCCCATTGTCTTACCCTTTTTATTTATTTTATTTATTTATTTATTTTGCAATTTCTATACCGCCCCCCCCCGAAGGACTCGGGGCGGTGTACAGCCCAATTAAAAACATCAACATACAAAAAGTAAAATGATTAAAAATAGATTAAACAATTTGGCCCAGAATCATTTAAAACCCAATACATAATCTTAAAAGCAACAATCCCCTAAAACAATTATGGCCTTGTTGGTACCGGAGCTACTACGGTATCCCAGGCCGGCTTGTTGAAAAAGATATGTTTTTAATTCTCGACGGAAGGAGCGCAATTCCGTCATCGTACGGAGTTCGGGGGGGAGCTCGTTCCAAAGCATTGGAGCTCCCACAGAAAAGGCCCTCTCCCTGGGGGTCGCCAGCCGACATTGTCTGGCCGACGGCACCCTGAGGAGACCCACTCTGTGGGAGCGTACTGGACGGCGGGAGGTATTTGCTGGCAGAAGGCGGTCCTGTAAATATCCGGGTCCGATGCCATGGAGCACTTTAAAGATGGTCACTAACACCTTGAAACGCACCCAGGAGGCCACCGGCAACCAGTGCAGCTCGCGCAGGAGCGGTGTTACATGGGAGTGCCATGATGCTCCGGTCACTACCCGCACGGCCGCATTCTGGGCCAGCTGAAGCCTCCGGGTGCACCTCAAGGGGAGCCCCATGTAGAGAGCATTACAGTAGTCCATCCTGGAAGTGACGAAGGCATGAGTAACTGTGCATAGCGAGTCCCGGTCTAGGAAGGGACGCAACTGGCGCACCAGGCGAACCTGATAGAACATCCTCCCGACCACGGCCGTCAGATGGTCCTCTAAAAACAGCCGTGAGTCCAGGAGGACTCCCAAATTGCGAACCCTTTCTGTGGGGGGCCACTGTTTTGCCCCCAACGGACAACGAAGGAATCAATTAACTAAACCGGGACGACGGTAGCCACTCGGTCTTGGAAGGGTCTTTGACCCTATCCCCGTATTACCTTTATAAAACTCAAATAAAAATATTTATTAAAAAAATTAAAAAAATAAAGCAACAGATTCCTATTTTGTAGCCATCCAATTGCAATTATCCAAAACAATTATATATTTCATTTAAGAGGGAAATAATACAGCTGTGTTCATTGCCAGGATAATATTCAAGATAAAATTATTTAAATACACAATTCAAATGGAAGATATTGTTGACTAGAGATAGTCCAGCATATCTGCTGCAGGCTTTTTTCCTTAGGCCATATGAATTCTACACTTGGATCAGAAGTTTTAAAACTCAAGAAATCTGTTGTTCTTCTTAGTCCTTCTGAACAGGTTCCCTTTTTCTAGACAAATCCAAACTCCTAGAACTTCTTAAAAGCAGATGTATTACCTTATCCTGAGTTCACATCTACTAAGTTTGTTCTGGAATAAGAAAAGGGAGAGTAATAGAATGCTTCAAGTTCCAGTGGATTGAAAGAAAAATGTTATATAGGGAATAATTTTTAAAAACTCATTTAAAAATAATTAAAGTTTAACTTTAGTGTTTACAGTCACCTACTTCTTTTTCCTAGACATAGCCTTTTGGGAGGAGGTACAGGACATAGCCTTGAAATAAATATTTTAAAAATAATATCTGGGTAATGAAAGTTTCACTTGGATTAAAAGTAGAAAATAGGTGGGTTTTTTTTGTAAATTTTAGTAAAATAATATTTCTAAATAAAACTGTTAATGTCTGGTATGTCATGTATTATCTGTCAAATACTGCTATAGCATAAGCTATTATTATGTTCTGACAGTGTATCCTTTGAAATGCTCTAGTCCAGGGTTAGGCAACCTTGGCTCTTTTATGACTCGTGGACTTCAACTCCCAGAATTTCTGAGCCAGCCATGCTGAAGTTGAAGTCCGTGAGTCATAAAAGAGCCAAGGTTGCCTAACCCTGCTCTAGTCAAACAAGATAGCCCCTTTAGGTTACTCTTCATGCACCAACTTAAGTATTATAATAAAACATAACTAGCAATGCAATGGCTAAATTGGTGTTAGCCCATAGTGGGCAGAATTGTGGGGTTTCCCTTTCTCATGTATCATACCTTTATGTACTAGGAGGTGGCAATTGTCAAAAAGTAGATCAGTCTTAGATTTCATCTGTCTAGTAGTAATAAAAAACGACAAGAACATATTAATCATCTTATGGCTTTGACATACTTTGGGAAAGTTAATTTTGCTCTGCTCATCACTGAATGGATACAGCTGTTCACACAATGCACTAAATCTCCCTCCTTGACCTATTTTAGCAAACATCCATATATGCCATGCTGCCCCATATGTATTTATCCATTTAATTACAATAATTTATGTGCCTCCCAGATCCCAAAACTGGGAGGTTTACAAGTTCAAAATAAAAGTTGTATAATTCTATAAATAGAATAAGATGCCAGCAATATCAAACAATTAACTAGGCATACAATAATTGGATGCTAAGTGCCCACTGAAACCTTTTAAAGAGCTCTGCAAAAAAACAAATAAGGAACTTCACCGATAAAGTATTCCAAAGGAAAGGGACAATTTTGAAGAAAGGTTGATTTTTGCCTTATGCATTTTTGTTTCTTATACTTGCAGGACCCTAAGGAAACCCTCCCTGCTTGAATGCATCAGTTGTAAGAATAATTTCTCTCCCAGGTCCCTATTTATCCTCATAGTTGTATGAGATTTAAAAGAATCAAAAAGCAAAATGGTATTAGCACCAGTGGAGTATTTTTGCTTTTTTAAACTCTTCAAAGCAGCAATAGAAGATAGTTTAAGAAATGACAGATGAGGCTACAATTACAATTTTAAAAAAGAAAAGCAAACATGGCCTAGGCTATAGCCAAAATTTTATATAGCCTCCATTTCCCTATAGATACATGTAAAATTTGTGAGATAGTGACCCACTGAACCTTCCTGAATTTCAGCAGGGTCCTTTCTAAATACAACCGAATCTAGCTCTATTGCTAATATTTTAAATATCTTTGTGAAGTACACATTTTATCTTCCTAGAATGTTGATTTCTGTCTTCCTCTTTCTTTTGCAGCAAACTTCATCTGTTTGAAAATTTGCTCTTGATTAGATAATTTTTTGGAGTGGTGTGTAATATATAATGAAGTATAGTAGAAGATAATATTGTGTTGCTTATAGTTAAAAATTAGTGAGTAATGAATTCATCTTCTGATATAAATTTATTCCAACAGTGTAAAATTCATGTTTCTGCTTTTTCAAATATTCAGTGCACTTTGATTGTTATTAGGGGAAAGTTTTACACAAAAATACAGACATTCCTGAAATTAAATTCCTAATAAAGTACTTATTAGGAAAATATACACACAACTTGCATATATTAGATAAGAGTATTCAGTTTTAGTACAAACGTCTTGTTCTCAGGAAATTACTCTTTAATCCTGGGTTGCTTCTCTCCTTGGTTACTTTGCAACCATTGCTTCTTGTCTTGCCTTATGGTGCTTTGAAAAATAGGTGCCAGCCTCTCAAATATCATGTTTCCCCTAGTCCTTTTTTTCATTAGACTAGACACTCAATTCCTCAACTGTTTGTCATATGTTTTAGCTTCCAGCCTCCTAAGCATCTTTGTTGCTCTTCTCTGCACATCTTTTTTATATTGTGACCAAAACTGGATGCATATTCCAAGTGTGATGTTACCAAGGCCACAATCCCAGTGTATTCAATAGTGCTAACTCCAAGGAAAAGGTGCACTTTATTTGACTCTTATTCTAAAAGAATTTCTTAATTATCCACATGGATCACTATCAATCTCGGGTTTTTTTAATGGGTCAGAGGCCAATATGATTACTTTTTTATACAATGATCCAGATACGGACAAGTTTTATTATTACAAAATAAATGCATTTGTTTATTCACGCAAAATAGTGTTGATAGAAATGAAAAATAACAGAAAATGTCTGTGGCAACCATTTCTTTAAGGAATGGAATGACCTGCCAGAGAGGAGAGGCAAAGGACGCTGCAGGTCCCCTCTCCTAAAAAGATACATCTAGTGCAGGGGGTCTTCAAACTTGGCCCTTTTATGACTTGTGGACTTCAACTCCCAGAATTCCTCAGCCAGGCATGCCGGCTGAGGAATTCTGGGAGTTGAAGTCCACAAGTCATAAAAGGGCCAAGTTTGAAGACCCCTGATCTAGTGGGGCCAAGAAGAAAGGTCTTCTCTATAGTTGCTCCTCCCTGTGGAACATTAATAAAATTAGATCTCACTTTGATACTGTTTCGCAAGGCCCTGAAGACCTGATTTTGCCAATGAACCTGGGGACCACAGAATGGAGTGGAGTCCATTAAGTGGCTTATTTGATTGTTATCATCAGGGATGAAGGTTATTGCTTGTTTTTATATGAGATTTTTTTTATTTTTGTAAGCCACCCGTAGTTACTGAGAGTGAGTTGGGTAGCCATATAAATTTTCTTAAATAAACAAACAAATAAATAAAAGACATAGAACTACATATTGTTAAGAAGCACTGAAATCTATGGTAAATTAATGCATAATAATATAATTAATGCATAATAATATAAACCAACTGATTCATTGGATTTTTCTTGTTTCTGCGTGTAGCTAAGTGCTTCCCAAGATTTGTTTTAGGATTTTCTCCTAATCCTTAAATGTATACTTACTTCTCATTTCTATAACTGACAGCAATCACACTTTTTGATATTTCTCAAGAGAGTGATTAAAAGTGTTTTATCTTCTCAAGAAATTTACCATCAATGTAATTCACTTCTAGATAAAATAATCTAATTCTGTAAGAAAATTACTAAGCATGCTTGAAAATAGATATAATAAATATATTAGAAATTCTTCAACATTTTCTTCGCAATTTTTGTGTTTCAAAAATACTATAGTACCATTGCCTCTGCATGTCTAAGAATATAGTTCCAACTTAATTTTTTTTTATTCTGAACTTTTCTTCTCTTTTATCTGAAATAATTGGTAGGAATAGGAAATAGGAAAATTGAATGAGAAGAAGCACAGAGAATTAGGAATTATCCTAATAAAGCTAGTAATATATGCATATATGTACAGGTACTGTAGTCCTCACAATCATTTGTTTAGCGATCATTTGAAGTTACAATGGCATTGAAAAATTGTCTTAGGACACTCCTTGCACTTATACAGCTGCAGTATCCCTCTGGTCTTGTGACCAAAATTCAGGCACTTGGCAACTGGCATGTATTTACAATGATTGTAGTGCGCTAGAGTCATGTGATTGCCATTTGTGACCTTCTCAGCCAGCTTCTGACAAGCAGTCAAACAGGAAGCCAGATTTGCTTTACAACTGTGTGATTCACTTAATAACTGAAATGATTTGCTTAACCACTATGGCAAAAAAAAATATCATAAAATTGGGCATGATTCACTTAAGTTAATCACTTTGCTTGGCAATTGAAATTTTTATCCCAGTTGTGGACATAAGTTCATGGCCACCTATAATATACATTAATAATCTGTATATTGCTTAAACAGTTTGGTGATAATATATGAAGAACTTTTTTAATGAATAACACAGTATATATTTAGTTTAGTTTTAAAAACCTAATTGTGTGAGTCTATGGAAGAAATTTCACAGCAAAATTCTAGGTACCTGTGTTGTGTTCTCTCCGTACTATTTAAGGCTAAGCCTTTCACTCTTCCCCCCCCCATCAGCACAGCAAAATGATCAATAAAGCTGCAACCTTGAAACAGGTGTGAGAGGACAGACGCCACCAGCAAACAAAGGTATAGTAACAAAACAAAAGGTATTTTTCCTTCAGAAGTAGCAGATGGTCCAAAAGGCAGGAAAAGAAAACAGTGGCACAGCAAGACAAAGGGTAATGTTAAAAAAATGCAACAGCTCCGCATGCTGGCCATTAACAGAAAAAGAGGAAGAGAGGGATGGGGACTTAAGACAGAACAGTTAAGAAAGAAATGTTGATGCATGTTAGTAATAGTGTATGGTAGTGATTTTTTGTTGTTTGTTTAATCGTGTCCCGTTCTTGGAGGTACCTTGATTCTTGGATACTGGAGAATCCCTGCATTTTTCTTGGCAAGGTTTTTTGGAAGTGGCTTTCTACTGCCTCCTTCCTTGGGACTGAGAGACAGTGACTAGCTCAAGGTCACCATGTTATTATAATAATAATAATAATAATAATAATAATGATGATGATGATGATGATGATGATGATGATGATGATGATGATAAAATTGGAAGGGACCTTGGAGGTCATCTAATCCAACCCCCTGCTCAGGCAGGAAACCCTATACTGTTTCGGACAAATAGCTGTCCACTCTCTTCTTAAAAACTTCCAGTGTTGGAGCATTCACCACTTCTGGAGGCAGGTTGTTCCACTGGTTAATTGTTCTATCAGGAAGTTTCTCCTTAGTTCTAGTGTTGCTTCTCTCTTTGGTTAATTTCCACCCGTTGCTTCTTGTCCTGCCTTCAGGCTCCTTGGAGAATAGCTTGACTCCCTCTTCTTTGTGGCAGCCCCTGAGATATTGGAACACTGCTATCATGTCCCCCCTCGTCCTTCTCTTCTTTAAACTAGACCAGTGGTTCTCAACCTTTCTAATGCCGCGACCCCTTAATACAGTTCCTCATGTTGTGGTGACCCCCAACCATAAAATTATTTTTGTTGCTACTTCATAACTGTAATTTTGTTACTGTTATGAGTCGTAATGTAAATATCTGATATGCAGGATGTATTTTCATTGTTACAAATGGAAAAAGTGATAAAGTACAGGTAGTCCTTGACTTACAACAGTTTGCTTAGTGACTGTTCAAAGTTACAAGGGCACTGAAAAAAGTGACATGACCATTTTTCACACTTATGACCATTGCAGCATCCCCAGGGTCATGTGATCTACATTTCAATGCTTGGCAACTGATTCATATTTATTATGGTCACATTGTTCCAGGGTCATGTGATCCCCTTCTGCAACCTTTTGACAAGCAATGTTAATGGGGGAAACCAGATTCACTTAACAACCATGTTACTAATTTAATCTCTCTCTCCCTCTCTCCCCATTTCTCTCTCCCTCTCTCCCTTTCTCCCTCTTTCTCTCTCCCCCTCCCTCCCCTTTTCTCTCACTCTTTCTCCCTTTTTCTCTCCCTCTCTCTCACTCTTTCCCTTCCTTTCTCTCTCTCACCCTTTCTCCCTCTCCCTCTTTCTCTCCCTCTGTCTCCCTTTCTTTCTCTCCTTTTCTCCCTCTTTCTCTTTCTCTCTCTCCCTTTCTTTCTCTCCCTTTCTCCTTTTCTCTCTCTCCCTGTCATTCTCTTTCCCTCTCCCTCCCTCCCTCCCCCTCTCTCTATTTCTCTTTCCCTCTTTCTCTCCCTCTCTCTATTTCTCTCTCCCTCTCTTCCTCTCAAAGATCCTTAAAATCCTTAAAAGTTATGCTTGGGTGGAAGACTTTTTCTTTTACAGATGGGGTGGGTTGGCAAACAAGTACTCAAAAAAAAAAAAAAGGAAAGTGTGAATAGGCGTTCCAGTAGCTAGCTTGAAGTTTGAATGACTTCTTTCTCTTGCGACCGGCTTCTAGGAGGAGCAAAAGACATCCAGCACTGCAACCAGGCGCCCTGGACTGACCATTCCAGGGCTTCCTGCACCGGCTGACTTAGTTGTCTGCAACCTCCTGTTGTTGCTTGGGGGGGGGGAAGGGACACGGGCGGGAGAGATTCCTTCTTTCTCATCTGAGGAGGGACGTTATGTTGGACCGTCGACTCTGTGTTAAGCCCTGTGGGCCCGACATTTGTGGGCAAGCGGGAACCCGCCCGCCGAGCCGTCACCTCCCTATCACCCTCAAAAAACCCTCATGTTGCTCCGGAAGGTCTCCAGCTGGGGAGAGGGACAATCGGAGGGGGGTCCTCAAAGATTGGAGTGGGTCAAAGCCTCACCTGCTCCGACTTTTATTCCCTCTCCGGGATCTGTTTCTCCAAGCGCTCGATCCAGCTGGCGGTTGGGATCCCGGAGGGTCGCTCCCCTCCCGCCGGTGGATACTCTGCAGGGTTTACTCACAGGTAAAGGTGGGAGTCAGTCCCGGCTCAGCCCTTTACACCACTAATGCTGCGCGTTGATTAACGGGCTCATCGGGTTTGTTTGGTGTTTCCCCCCCCCCCAACCTTTCTCCCTCGCCTTCTCTTGCGCCACCAAAGACCCTTTTTAGGATGGGGAAAGTTAGATATCTAGAAAGTGAACTTCTTCAGGAGGAAGTTGTTTAAGGGCGGTGGCGAGGAGAAGGAGCCTCTGGGATGCTTACTCACAAGTAAACCCGATGGCTTCCTTCTCCACTCTCTACCCTCCTTCCCCAAAGTGGATTACGCATTTGGCGAGGGAGCCCGTTTTGCAGCGTGCACGTGTGCGGCTCCCATTCCCCTCCCTACGAGCTAAGAGGAGCCAAATTATTTGAGTAAGGGAGGGTAGGGTAGGGTAGGGTGGGGTGGGGTGGGACAAACTTTTGAAGCATTCCCTCACCCCTCCCCCCCCAGAAAACGACCTCCTCTGTCTGCGAGGAAGCTGCGAAAAGAGAACAAGAAAGGGTTGGGTGGATGGGATGCTTAATGCTTTTTCATGGAAGTTTCCCAAAACAGAAGGATGCTACTTTACAGCTGTCCCAGATTCCAGCTATTTCATTCTCTCCTTCCAACATTTTCACCTTCCACTGAGTGTACTTGATTCTCAGCTAAATGTTTTCTGACAAGTCTCTCTCTCAATGCATTTCCATTTTCCTAACATTTCTGGCAGTGGAGTATACACTTCCCCAATCAGAGCCTCACCTTTGGATCCCGACCAGGCAGGAGGCAGAATAAAAGGAAGCTGTTTAAAGGTGGGAAGAGGGAAAATCCCAAGGTTGGCTTGCTCCCGATTCATGATGAAAAAGGCGAAGGGAAGCTTGCAATTCGGGCTGGCAGGCTGGCTTGCTGGCTTTCTCATCCGCGCCAAATCCCTTCTCTTCGCTTGCAACCGGGCGATTCCGAGTTTAAGTGCAGCTCCTAGCAACCCCGAGGAAAATCTCATGGATGAGGGTGGGGAGACTCAGTTAAGGTGCTTGCAACCTCCTTCACGCAAGGGCAGAGACCAACCCCATGAATGGCCATCCTGGCTCATGCCCATGCAAAGCAGCAACTCTGACTAGACGGGGGAGGGTCAACAGAAAGGAGGCAAGCAAGTGAACAACACCTCGGATGCACCAGCCTGTCTTCTGCTGCCCACAGCAGCCCCCTCCCTCACAATTGCACTGAATGCATCAAGGCGAGCTGGCGCTTTTATTCACAGACACCAGATTTTTTTCCTCAGATCATAAAATGTCCATTCCTCTCCCCAAAAGGGAGGGAATCAAACTACAAAAGGAACCCACCTCCACGGCAAAGCCCTCCAGCGTGCTGATTCCACAGCTAACAACCCTTCCTTCCTTCCCTCCCTCCCTCCTTCCTCCTCCTGCCTCACCCCCCTCAGCTCCCTGCCAGCCCGTCTGCGATGTGGAGCAGCTCTGTGAGCTTCACAGATTCCCTGGGAAGTTACGTCATGGACGCCAATGTCTGGGCCGCAGCTTCTGATTGGTGAAAAGGCTGGGAGAAGGCGGGCTGAGTCGTTGGATCTTGCTAGCTCTACCTGAGAGGCAGGGAATTGCTCCTTTGATGCTTTCAGTCTTACCATTCTCTGTGCTGTTTTTATCCGCCTGAAGACAGATAGAGGAGCGGTGTCTTGGTTCCTAAGACCATCGGAAATATGTGTTTTCCCATGGTCTTAGGCGACCCCTGTGAAATGGTCATTCGACCCCCAAAGGGGTCGCGACCCACAGGTTGAGAACCGCTGAACTAGACATACCCAATTCCAGCAACCGTTCCTTATATGTTTTAGCCTCCAGTCCTCTAATCATCTTTGTTGCTCTTCTCTGTACTCTTTCTAGAGTCTCAACATCTTTTTTACATTGTGGTGATCAAAACTGGATGCAGTATTCCAAGTGTGGCCTTACCAAGGCATTGTAAAGTGGTATTAATACTTCATGTGATCTTGATTCTATCCCTCTGTTAATGCAGCCTAGCACTGTGTTGGCTTTTTTGGCAGCTGCAGCACACTGCTGGCTCATATTTAAATGATTGTCCACTAAGACTCCAAGATCCCTCTCACAGTTACTACTATTGAGCAAGGTACCCCCTATACTATACCTGTACATTTGGTTTTTCTTGCCTAAATGTAGAACCTTACTTTTTTCACCACTGAATTTCATTTTGTTAGATAGCGCCCAGTGTTCCAGTTTGTTCAGATCCTCCTGTATCTTAAGCCTGTCTTCTGGAGTGTTGGCTATTCCTGCCAGCTTGGTGTCGTCTGCAAATTTGATGAGTTTCCCATCTATCCCCTTGTCCAGATTGTTGATGAAGATGTTGAAGAGCACTAGGCCCAGAACAGAGCCCTGGGGCACCCTACTACACACTTCCCTCCATGTAGATGCAGTTCCATTGAGGACCCCATGCTGAGTACGGCCGGTCAGCCAGCTACGGATCCATCTGGTGGCGATGCTGTATAATCCGCATTTTTCTATGTTATCAAGTAGTAGGTTGTGATCTACTTTGTCAAATGCCTTACTGAAGTCCAAGTAAATTATATCCACAGCATTCCTTTGATCCACTAATTTTGTCACTTGGTCAAAGAATGCAATAAGATTTGTCTGGCATGATCTGTTTTTGACAAACCCGTGTTGGCTTTTAGTAATGACTTGGTTTGCCTGTAGGTGTTCGCTGATTCGTTGTTTGATGATCTTTTCCAGAATCTTCCCAGGTATTGAGGTCAGCCTGATAGGTCTGTAATTTCCTGGGTCCTTCCCCCCCCTTTTTGAAGATGGGAACTACATCAGTTCTTTTCCAGTGCTCTGGTAGTTCCCCAGTGCTCCAGGATCTTTGAAAAATATAGTTTAGTGGTTCTGAGGTCACATCTGCCAGTTCCTTGAAAACCTTGGGGTGTAATCCATCTGGTCCTGGTGATTTGAACTCGTCTAGGCTGGACAAGTATTCACTTACCATTTTCTTGCCTATCCTAACTTGTATTTCTATTTTGTTTTTTATGGCACTATTTTTGATAGGTTGGTCTGTTTTTTCCCTTTATGTAAAGACAGATGCGAAAAATGAGTTAAATAGTTCTGCTTTCTCCCTGTTGCTTGTCACCTTCTTGCCACTTTCACCCACTAATGGACCAATCATTTCCTTCAATTTTTTCTTGTTTTTTACATGTTGAAAGAAGCTTTTTTTTGTTATTTTTGACTTTGGTCGCAAGCCTTATTTCATTTTGAGCCTTAGCTTTCCTCACTTCGTCTTTGCAGGCTTGGGCTATTTGCTGATATTCTGATTTAGTTATGTGTCCCTCTTTCCACTTTCCATGTTTCCTCTTTCCTCTTTCCACTTTCTATACTTGTCCTTTTTATCTTTCAATTGATCAGCCATGCTGGTTTCTTTTGAGAGCTGTTATTTTTCCTCTTTGTTGGTATTGTGCTAGACTGGGCCTTTATTATCTCACTTTTCAAAATTTCCCAAGCCTCTTGAGTTGTTTTCCCCTGGAGGATTCTCATCCATGGAATCCTTCCCAAACCCTCTCTAAGTTTATTGAAATTAGCTCTCTTGAAGTCCAAGACTCTAGTTTGACTGTGTTCTATTGCTTGTGCTTCCATAATGTCGAATACCAATATTGCATGATCACTTCCTCTCAAGGTTCCTATGGCTTCAACACCTTCTATCATTTTTATCTCTGTTAGTGAGAATTAAGTCCAAAATGGCTAATTCCCTAGTTCTCTTCTCTACTTTTTGGGAGACAAAGTTGTCTGCTAAGTTTGTCAAGAATCTGTTTGATCTTCCACTTGGTGCAGAGTCTGTCTCCCAGTTGATGTTAGGGTAGTTAAAGTTCCACATTACTATTGTGATGTGCTTCCTACATACCTTAGTTAGCTGAGTAGCAAAAAGTTCATCTATTTCCTGTGTTTGGTTGGATGGCCTATAGTATACACCTATGGCAATGTCATCCCCCCCTTTTATATTGACCCATATGCATTCAGGATAGTTTTCATCATTATTGTGCTCTATTTCTGTAGAGATGTAGTTATTTCTTAAATAGAGAGCAACTCCACATCCTCTTTTATTTGGTCTGTTTCTTTTAAATAATTTAAATCCCTCTAGCTGTGTGTTCCATTTGTGGGTTTCAACCCACCATGTTTCCATAATGGCAACAATATCATATCTGCCCTCATTAACCTGAATTTCTAGTTCACCCTGTTTGCTGTTCATATTTTGTGCATTTGTGTATAGACATTTGAGTCCTTTATGACCGGCCCTGTGTTTATTTCCTACATAACCTGTATGGTGCCTGAGTTCCCCTAATGTCTTACCACCTATTTGGTTAGTGCACTTTGTGTGGCACTCACTATTAAGAGCTTTATTTTACTCGACAGCAAGGTTGATGTTCTTGTCCATACACATATCTATGTTACATGCACTGATAGCCCTATAATTTTTAGATTGCCAGGGACAGAGATGTTCTGTATCAGTTAGCTCACTGTCCCTACTGTTTAGTTTAAATATTCCTCCAGAAAATCTGTGAATTTATAGCCAAGTAACTCAGTTCCTTTCTTTGATGGATGGAAACCATCTCTTTTGTACATTTTTTCATTGGACCAGCTGCTGACATCGTGACTAATATATCCAAAGCCTTCCCCTTTACTCCACTCCTTTAGCCACATATTGAATTGTGCTATACACTGGCCTTTTCCATTTTGGTCCTTATACACTGGTAAGACTTCTGAAAAAATAAGCCTACAGCCTATTCTGCTAAGTTCCTGCCCCAGGTTCTGGAAGTCATTCTGCAATTTGTATCCAAGGTAGAACTAGAACTTATGGTCTTCCAGTTGATGCCTTCATTACTCCACCAAACTGGCTCTCTGTAATATAGTATAGAATATAGATAATTGTAATAGATAATAGTATAGTGTATAGTACGTATATTGAATAGAATACAGTTTAAACATTGCCATAAAGTATTATAATAGTAATTATATAGTAATAGTATTAAGATAGCAATTGAATACAGTTTCAGAAGCACTCAGAAACTATGTTTATTCTTACAAACTAAACATTTCCCAACAAACTAAATACCTCCTTCTTTATAAGAGATATAAAGAAACCACATATACAGGGACTAGTGTTTTTGTCTCTGAAATCTCAGTCAATCTAGAATCCATGAGAGAGTCACAATGAGTATATCAATTCCTTAAAGATGCTGACAAAATATCAGTATGGATTTCATCAGTACATTCAAACCAAGTCAAAAGTCACTGCTTCTATGTGGTCATTTCTGTAGAGATATGTAGTACCGAGAAACGTGAAATTAAAGTGTTGATTTAATTATAATTCATATAGTTCTCATTTTATAAAAAGCTGTATCATTTTTCAGACATAATTGCAATAAGTACCTGGTCTCTTTGCTTCTAGTTCTTAATTGACTCATAATTATCAGAATCTGTTGATAATGAACTTAATACAATATAAATGCATTTTAGTTCATTGTTGACTCAATCTGGTAAGTATTAGACTTCTTTTTTTGTTTATAGGTTTTATTTATTTATAACATTAAAATGTGAAAATACAAAAGCAAAGAGTAGGAAAGAACAGTAGAGAAAGGGGAAACAAGAAAGGTGTGAACAAAGGGAAGGGAAGAAACAAAAGGTACTGACTTCCGACTCTCTCTGTTGCAATAAAATCAGACATTAAAATCAAATCTCAATTTTTTACATTTTTATAGTAGCATGTACTAACCATTTCTGTATCGGTAAATCAGTCTAATCAGTAAAACCCAAAACCACAATACCATTTTTTCCACCTCAAGCAGAAGTCCAGAAGTGGTTTCCAAATAGAAACAAAAGTACTTATGTTCTTTTCTTTTACCAGCACAGTCAATTTGGCCATCTCTGCTGATTTGATCAGCTTTTGTAACCATTCATCCATTGTAGGAATTGAGGCTCCTTTCACTTTTGTGCATAGAGCAATCTTGCTGCCGTCATCATATATAAAATCAGAATTCCAATTTTTTCCCCCAGTTCTCTTTCCATTAGACCCAGAAGAAAAATTTATTTTTATTAATTTTTATTAATTTTTATGTTTACTTTAAGAATTTTCTGCACTAATGTATGAATCCTACTCCAATATTTCTTTGCCTTATCACATGTCCACCATAAATGATAAAAAGTCCCTTCTTTACATTTATATTTCCAGCATTCATTTGAAATACCTTTGTACATTCTAGATAACTGATCTGGTGTTAAATACCAGTGATACATAATTTTGTAAAAAATTTCTTTTAGGTTATAATTTAATGTGAATTTTAAGCCTTTTATCCACATATTCTCCCATTGTTCAAGCATCACATTATATCCAAAATTCCTTGCCCACTGGATCATACAATGCTTTACATGTTCATTTTCCAAATTCAATTTTAATAATTGATAACATTCTATGGCATAGAGAGTTGGTCTCTGACAGAAGGCCACCTGAAGAGACTAGAAGCATCTGCAATGTGGATGCCTGGGAAAGCCAAGGGAAATCATCAAAACAATTAAAAAAGAAAATTAGAATATGTGATGCGACACCCAGGAAAATACGGCATACTTCATTTAATCCTCCAGGGAAAGATGGAAGGCAAATAAGGTCCAGGCAGAAGAAGAACATCGTGGCTTCAAAATCTAAGGGACTGGTTTGGATAAAACTCAACAGCACTTTTTCATGCGGCTGTTGATAAAAACAGGATCGCCAACATGATCGCCAATGTCTGATAAAGATATGGCACAAGAAGAAGAAGAAGACCTTGGCAATTACATGATCATCACTACCATATAGTAGGATTTCTGATTCATTTTTAGCAAACTCAAAACCATGGCTTTTTTGTCTACTTTAAATCTTTCCTTCATCTGTTGATATGTAAACCAATGACAAGCATGACCTTCTAATTTTAATTCTTCCCTAGACTAAGTATTAGACTTCTAAAATGCATAAATGTTAATGATTCTGTTGCAAGTAGATGTTTCCTTTGGTTTTGGTTTTAGTATTTTAAAAGCTAGTTTTCTAGAGAGTTTGTTCATCTATGTCAGGGGTGTCAAACTTGCAATGTCATGTGATGTGTCGTGACGTATTGCGACTTTTTTGCCATTGCTGTCAATGGGGTGGGCACGGTTTTGCTATGATGCATTCAGCCCACTGGCCGGCAGTTTGACACCACTGATCTATGTGATATCAGCCTCTAAATAACCCATACTTACTTTATTATCTTTGATGTGCTTTACTATTTCATTCTATGGCTCGGGGGTTGTTTTTTTTGGAAACCAAATAGCAAGAATATACAGTCAATCCTCATTATTCCCAGATTGTAAATTTTCTTACTTATTAAAATTTATATGTAATCCCCAGATCAACATGGTGGTGCTTTCATGGACATTTGTAGACATGCACAAAGTGGTGAATTTGAGTAGGGTGACACACACATTCCCAGTTGAAGGTCGAACAAGATGACATTCTATCTTCTGGTTTTAGTTTTCTTCCCGTGAACAAGCATTCTGTATTTCCCCTGGCAACAATGGTTCATATTCACTAATTCAGTGTTTGCAATGATTTTAGAGATAACTAGAGCAAAATCTGAGAATCAACTGGATTTCAAATCACGGATGACCCGACTGATTTAACTAAATGTACCCCAATAGCAGGGTTTATATTTACAGTTTTTGGTTAAATGTAGAACCATTTATCTGTTTTTGTATGTCTTTCATAAAAATTGTTTATGTTCTACATTTTAAATAGGAAAATCAAATGTTAATTGTTAGGAGTATAAGTTAAAAGCACACTTCTCCATTTTTGAATCTGAAATTAGTTAATATCAGAAAATGATAGATCTTAAAAATAACACAGACTTCTAAAACAATTTTTGTACTAACAACATGTAAGTTGTTTTCCAATATAATATTTTTCGTAATATTCACATTTATTTTAACTAGTTAAAAGAATATGATTAATCAAAAAATTTAAGCAGGCTGACAATCATAAAATCCATGTAGCCCTGTATTACGACTAATTGTGCTATTTGGTTAAAAATACCCTTTTACTTCTGTCTCTAGACAGGAAGTTATTTGGTGGGTTGCTAAGTATCAATTTGGGAGTCTCTTATCTGCTGACAGCTGCACTCTCTATCCGTCAAGGAATAGTACTTGCTTAAAGAGGAAAAATGATGGTTTGTCTTCTAAAAAACTATCAATTGGTATAGAAAATAGTCTTTGTAAATCCATTTCTAAGTACAAGTATTGCTTGCTATCTTGTTCACCTTTGCTGAATTGGGAAAAGTGACTGCAATTGTCATTTCTTCAGAATGTGTATCAATCTGCTACATATTTCCAAGGGCAATTTCTGTCTTTTAAAGTGCAGAGATCACTTGGCACAAAAGAATCTGAATTCTAATAGGGGTTATCTCCTGCATCATGTAGAATATTTATTACTTTCTCCTCTAATGACTTGGATTTTTCTCATTGTCTGCTTCTCTGGACTTAAAAAAGAGGACAGATGATCTATTTTGTCTAAATTTGAGAAAGCTATATTTGCTACTCTGTGTGGGACACATGGCATCATACAAAGTATTCCTGTATACTATATTTAATCCAGAAACATTTAAAGAGATAGAGGGAGAATTATGTCCCATTTCTCTACAAATTTCAGAGAAATAATGCATAATAGAAGATTTAAACTAGTGGCATGTACGCTTCTTTGACTCAGGGCAGCATTTTTTCCTTGAATGATATGTCAAGGCCCACATCCTAAGAAGTGGGTAGAGTGCAGATATAAATTAAATTTGAATAATAGCATTTAATTATAGATTATCTCCCAGAGATTATAATGCATTTCAATCAGTGGTCAAGTACTGGAATTAGAGTTCTCATGATGTTCTGAAGATGAAGGATTCCAAAGAGGAAGAAAATGAGAACATAGACATTTTCTTCGCTTTAGTGTTGCTTTGTGAGTCTCTACCCACCAGAAAAGCCAAGTTCTTCTCTTCTGTGGCTGGAGGAATTTCAGTTATTTGCTTATTTTTCACATTTATATGACCACATATCTCACAAAAAGTAATTCTGGGCAGTGTAGGTTGCTTTAAATTCTATTTTTGAACTTTCAAAAAATTAAAAATCTTTTAAATGTTTATTATTCTGTAAATTGCTCAGAGTTGTTTGAAATGAGTTGAGCATCAAATAAATGAATAATGTAAATAAATGAATAATGGAGATGTGAACAATATTGGAGATTTAGTCCTTGTATTTTCCTGGTGGGACTGGGAAAAAACCATCAGTCAGAAAATCTGAAGAAAATTCTGTACAGAATAGATGATACAGAACAAGATGGACCATTTGATGAATCCAGCAAGATCCTATTTTTTTTTTTTCAATAATGGGTTCCACTGACTCCTATCCTTGACTCTGTATAATTTCTTATTTGCATACTTTTATTTGCCATAATTGTATTATGCTTAATGGAGAAAAAAGAATTTGGAGCTCTTCTACTTTTCCTGGTGACATCATTCTTTTATAAATTATAGTTTTATCTTGCTTGTGGTTACAGAATATTTGCATTATAGTCTCCTGCTTCTACCTCATCTTATTATTGCTAGTGTTTTCAACTTAAAACAGTTATTATATACTGAAACCATCATATTCAGTAGAAATCATTCTAATTTCCAGCCTCCACCCAAGGTAATTAGGTTACATCAATATTGTGCTATTTAAAGAAAATAAACCTTTCTTTAGAAAGAGAAATATTGAAACTGAAGCTCAAATACTTTGGCTACCAAATGGGAAGAGAGGAGTCATTGGAAAAGATCCTCATGTTGGGAAAGATAGAAGGCAAAAGGAAAAGACAGAGGATGAGATGGTTAGAAAATGTCACAGACGCAATGAGCCTGAGTTTGGGCAGACTCAGGGAGACAGTGGGGGACAGGGTGGCCTGCCATGCTATGGTCTACGGGGTGACAGAGAATTGGGCATGGCTTAACAACAACAACAACAACAACAACAACAACAACATGGGGCTACCCTTGAAGAGTGTTCGGAGACTACAATTAGTGCAAAATGCAGCTGCGCGAGCAATTGTGGGCCTTCCACGTTGTGCCCACATTTCGTCAACCCTCCGCATGCTGCATTGGTTGCCTATCGGTCTCCGAGCGCAATTCAAAGTGTTGGTTATTACCTATAAAGCCCTTTATGGCATTGGACCAGGATACTTACGGGACCGTCTTCTGCCACATACTTCCCTTCGACCGGTGAGAGCGCACAGGGTCGGCCTCCTCCGGGTCCCGTCAGCGAAACAATGCCGTCTGGCGAGTCCTAGGGGGAGGGCCTTCTCTGTAGTGGCACCCACCCTCTGGAACCAACTGCCCCCTGAAGTCTGCGTTTCCCCCACTCTCCCGGCCTTCCGGAAGAATCTATAAACTTATCTATGCCGGCAGGCCTGGGGATGATTGTGATTGTGTGTGAATGATGAATGTGTTTGGGGGGTCTTTTAAAATGCTTTGTAGATTTGGTTTTAGATTTTTGAAATGTTGAGATGTTGTTTTTGTTTATGTTGTTAGCTGCTCCGAGTCCTTGGAGAGGAGCGGCATAAAAATCTAATTAAAATAAATAAATAAATAAACAACAACAACAACAATGACATATAATAGATTAGTATTTCACACTTTATTTCTCTCTTCATAAAGTCTGCATTATCCAGTTCAGTGATTAGAAATGGGCTATGACTCAAGGTTTTTACTTTTAGCAGTTAAAATTGTGATTGAAGGCAATTTTATAAGAAATTGCATGCAGGGCAAGCCTTAAACTTAAATGAAAGATCCTTGAATGGATTAGCAGAATTCAGTTAAGTGATCTTAAAGTTAGGTTCATGAAATAAAGATACCGCGGTGACTGGATTCTTTTAGACTTGCTATTTCATCAGTGCTTGTGGATTAAAATAGAATAGAATAGAGCTGGAAGGGACCTTGGAGGTTTTCTAGTCCAGCCCCCTGCTCAAGCAGAAGAACCTATACCATCTCAGACAAGTGACTGTCCAGCCTCTTCTTTAAAATCTCCAGTATGGAGCACCCACAATTTCTGGAGGCAAGCTGTTCCACTGGGTAATTGACCTCACTGTCAGGAAGTTTCTCCTTAATTCCCAGTTGCTTCTCTCTTTGATCACTTTCCAACCATTGTTTCTTGTCCTGCCCTCTAGTGCTTTGGAGAATAATGTGACCCTCTCTTCTTTGTGGCAGCCCCTCAAATCTAGAACAATGCTATCATGTCTCCCCTATTTCTTCTTTTCTTTAGACTAGCCAAACCCAAGTCCTGCAGTCATTCTTTGTACATTTTAGTCTCCAGGCCTTTGATCATCTTAGTTGCTCTTCTCTGAATTATTTCCAAACTTTCAGCATCTTTTTTGTGACCAAAATTGGCTGCAGTATTCCAGGTGTGGTCTTCGTAAGGTTTTATAAAGTGGCATCTGTTTATACAACCCAGGATTGCATTAGCTTTTTTAGCTGCTGCTGCACACTGCAGGCTCATAGTCAAGTGATCATCCACTAGGCCTCCAGGGTGCCTTTCACAGTTGCTTTTTTTTAAAGCCAGTACAATCTGTACTTGTATCTTTGCTTTTTCCTGCCTAAATGTAAAACTTTGCTTTTCTCCACATTAAAACTCATTTTGATGGATAGGGCCCATTGTTCAAGTTTGTCAAGAACTTTTTGGATCCTGAGTTTGTCTTCTGGGGTGTTGGATACTCCTGCCAGTTTAGTGTCAACTGCAAATTTGATGAGTTCCTCTTCAGTTCCCTCATCTAAGTCATTGATGAAGATATTGAAGAGTACTGGGCCTAAGACATGTTGGAATATTCATGAGCAGGAAGAATCATCTGGTAACTCAGTCAGCCAATGTGAAGAAAGTGCTACTGAATCTGTGCAAAAGGGTATTGAGTTAGGAGCTGAATTTTCAGTCTCAGGTTTGTCTCTGTATCTCTCTGTAAGAAGTCTTCATTAAGCTATGTTGCTGTAAAGAAGAATGCATGGTATTGTAAATATTTTGATATAAATATAAAGAAGTTATTTTGAAACAGCTAAATGCAGTCAACCGTAAGAGCTTCTGATTTATTTTTTCACCAACAGAGAAATTAAAATTCTCTAACAGGTTATGGGCCCAGAGCTTACTAAGGACTGCATTGTAATTTAAAGCTGGAAGAAATTGCCTGTGTTTAGAAAGTATAAGAACAAGGCAGAATTAGCAGAATGGCTGCAATGGAATTTAAGAAAAGCTCTGTGCCTCATTTAGGCCAGAAGAATTACATTATATGGGCTGCAAAAATGGAATGATTGCTCAAAGCAAAAGAGCTGTGGTATATCATAGAAAATCCACCACAAGTGTTTGCAGCTGCTGATCAGAAAAGTCATGATCAAGCAATGGCTTATCTTGAATTTAGATGATGAACAATTTCTAAATGCTGCAAATTTAAAGACTGCAAAGGACATTTGGTTGAAGTTGAGAGCTGTGCACGTTCATGTTTCTGCATGCAGTATAGTGCAATTGTCAAGAAAACTTTACAGAGCTTGTTTGCAATCAGGTGAATCTGTGGAACAGCATTTAAATAAAATGCAAAGTTTATTTTTGGACTTAGAACAACGTGGGATTAAATTCTCTGAGTCCCAGAAGGTTTTATTGGTGTTGAACAGTTTAGATAAAACCTGGGACACAGTTTCTGCGATCTTTGAGTGTAAAGAAGAGCAAGACTTAAATTTTGAGGCTTTAAAGGTATGTTTGCTTAATAAAGGAGAAAAGCACCATTTTAGGAACAGCCATGAGGAGATGAAATTCCTGAGGAGGGGGTCCAGACTGCAAGTCTCTGGAGAAGAAACAAGCAATGGGACCAAGTTGCATCAAAAGAGAGATTTTGCAAGCAGAGATCTCAGCAAGAAAGGAATTGCTACATTTGTGGAACAAACACACATCTGAAAAGGAACTCTTTGCAGAGGAACAATTTACAGCGAAGGACATTTGTGCAAGCAAAAAAGACTGATTTGCAAAACGAACATTTTTGTGTTGCAAAAGTTTGCTATAGCAACAACAGAGACAAGTGGCTAACAGATAGTGGGGCAAGTCAAACAATTGTTAATGACTTTGAATTATTTTGCAGGTTTGTTCCAGTAGCATAAGAAGCTGTGGCTTTGGCAAATGGCCAGAAAGCAAAGTCATCGGAAGAGGCAATGTAAAAATTCCATATTTGGAATCAAAGTTTATCAATGTGCTTTGTGTATCTGAGATGGAACATAATTTGTTAAGTGTGTCTAATTTAGACAAACAAGGTTTTGAGGTCATTTTTGTAAATGGGAAGTGTCTCATCAAAAGGAATTTGTGCAGAAGGCATAAAGGAAGATAATCTATATGTATTGCAGGGACAAAAGGTTCAATGCTCCCATATATTTAAGAATGTTGCAGAGCATGATTCATGTGTTCATCTTTTACATAGAAGACTTGGCCATGCAAGCTTTAAAGTTTTGCAGCAAATGCAAGAGTTTGCAGAAGGGCTAAATTTGAAGGGATGCAAAACATATTTGGACTGTGCAGTATGCAAAGCATCGAAGTCAAAGGCATTCCCAATTAGTAAATATAGCACAGGACAAACAAAAAGAGCTCTAGAGCTGGTCCATGCAGATCTGGTGGGACCTATGCAAGCCAGTTTGGGAGGAGCAAAATATGCACTGGTAATTGTTGATGATTATAGCAGGTATAGTTTTTGCTACTTGCTTAGAGGTAAGACAGAGGTGCTACAACAATTCAAACAGTGGGTAAGTTTTGTAGAGAGAAGGTACAGACAACAAGTGTGTCAGTTGCAAACTGACAGAGGTACTGAATTTATGTCAATTAAATTCCAACAATGGTTGGGGCAGTTGGGGATAAGACACAGACGTACAAATCCTTACACAGCAGCAGAGAAAGGTGTAGCTGAAAGAAGGAATGGTGTTTTGCAAACAATGAAAGATTCATTATTAGAGGATTCTGGTATGAGCAGGTCATATTGGGGAGAAGCCATATTTGACTGCCAATTATATAGTTAACAGGCTGTGGAGTTCCTCCATTAATAATACTCCATATGTCATTCTATATGGGAGAAAGCCATCACTGGCACATTTGAGAATTTTTGGAAGTACTGCATGGGTACATATTCCGAAAGCAATCAGAAGAAAGGGACAGAAAAAGGCAAGAAAGCTCAGGTTTGTGGGCTATGAGCCAGGGTCAAAAGGATATCGCTTTAGCGATGGAAGTAAAAAAATTGTAATTTCAAGGTCTGCTAATTTTGCAGAACAAAATTGGGACAGAATTAATGCAAATTCTAGGTATGTCTCACTTAATGATGGTGATCTATTTAATGACAATAACTCATCTAATGATAGAAAAATAATTATTGAAGATGTCAGTGTTCAGGGAGGAGAGGCTGAACAAAACATGAAACCAGATAGACTTGAGACACAGGAGCAGTTAATACCACGTAGGTCAGAGCGATGTAACAAAGGAATTCTGCCTGACAGGTATTCTGCCAGCAAGGTAAAGGTTTGCAATGTATGGTATGAGCCAAGAAGTTATAAAGAAGTGTTGGCATTACCAAAAGCTGAACAAGAAAGATGGAAAGAGGCCATGGATAAAGCGATGAAATCCATGGGAGACCATGAAGTATTTAAATCAGTGACTTTGCCACAGGGAACCAAAGCTGTGGGTTGTAAATGGGTATATAAGAAAAAGGTATTGCCAAATAATGATGTACAGTATAAGGCCAGGTTAGTGGCACAAGGTTTAAAGAATGTGCACTACAATGAAGTATTTGAGCCAACTGTGAAAAGTGAGAGTATAAGATTAGCACTGGCATTGGCAGCGGCATTTAAGCATAAAATCTGGCACTTTGATATCACAACTGCATCCCTCAATGCTGAGTTAGAGGAAGAAATTTATATGATCCAAGTACCAGGATATGAAATTGCAAAACCTAACATGGTGTATAAATTAAACAAGGCTATTTATGGGCTGAAGCAGTCAGCCAGAAACTGGAATATCTGTTTAGATACTGCTTTAAAGAGTCTTGATTTAAGAGTTGCAAAGCTGATAATTGTATATATACTGGACAGTTACAAGGAGGGAATTGTTTACTGTTATCATTTGTGGATGATATTTGCTTCATCACAAAGGATGCATCACAAGTCAAGGAATTTGCTGATAAATTAGGAAAGAAATTTGAATTAAAGAATTTGGGAGAAATAAAAAATTATCTCGGTGTAGAGATACAGAAAAATGAAAAAGGTGATTATATTCTCAGTCAAAGGAGAAAAATTGAGCAGTTATTGGAGAAATATAATATGAAAAATAGCAATACTGCTCCCACACCCATGAGTGCGGATTTTTATAATAGTTTAAGTGCAGACAAAGGTGAAACCTGTGATCAAGAGATATATCACTCAGCAATAGGGAGTTTGTTATATCTATCACAGTGGTCCAGACCAGACATAGCTTACGCAATAAGCATTTTGAGTCATTTTACTGCTGCACCTACAAAGTTACATTGGATGGGTGTAAAAGGAAACTATAAATTTGGGTTTTCAAATACAGATTACTGAGGAATTGAAATTAAAGTGTTATGTCGATAGTGACTATGCAAATGACATAAAAACAAGGAAATCAAATTCTGGGATTATAATATTCTTTGGAGAGACTCTGATTGGATGGAAATCCAGAAAAAAAACAACTGTTGCTATGTCAACAGTGGAAGCAGAGTTTATTGCTTTATCTGAATTGTGTTCTGAAGTAACATGGTATGTACAGTTGTTGCAAGATTTAAATATTAATGTAAAAGAATCTGTAAAGGTATTTGAAGACAATGCTGCCTGTATAAAAATGGCAACTGGTGACAGGGTGAAGAACAGAAATAAACATGTAGACATTAAGTATTGTAATGTCAGGGAAGCTGTAAAAGAAAAATTGATTAGTTTACATCATTGTTCTTCTGAGGATAATTTGGCAGACATGATGATTAAACCATTGGGTGGTGTTCACTATGGAGAATGTATTAAGTCAATAGGTCTGATGTCTCTTCCTGTCATGAAGGGAGGAGTGTTGGAATATTCATGAGCAGGAAGAGTCATGTGCTAACTCAGTCAGCCAATGTGAAGAAAGTGCTACTGAGTCTGTGCAAAAGGATATTGAGTTAGGAGCTGAATTTTCAGTCTCTGGTTTGTCTCTGTATCTCTCTGTAAGAAGTCTTCATTAAGCTATATTGTTGTAAAGAAGAATGTATGGTATTGTAAATATTTTGATATAAATATAAAGAAGTTATTTTGAATCAGCTAAATGCAGTCAACTGTGAGAGCTTCTGATTAATTTTTTCACCAACAGAGAAATTAAAATTCTCTAACAAGATGGAACCTTGTGTTACCTCACTGCTTACTTCTCTCCATATGAATGTAGTGCCATTGAGGACTACTTGTTGAGTATGGTTTGCCAGCCAGTTACAGATCTATCTGGTGGCGATATTGTCTATTCCACTTTTTTCTACCTTACCAAGGAGTAGGTTGTGGTCTACTTTATCAAATACCTTACTTAGATTTAAGTTTACTACGTCCACAGCATTTCGCAGGTCTACTAGTTTAGTCACTTTATCAAAGAATGAAATAAGATTGGTTTGGCATGATCTTTTTTTTAACAAACCCATGCTGGCTACTAGTTATAACTTTGTTTGCTTCTAACTGTTCGCAGATCTGTTTTTTGATTATCTTTTCTAGGATCTTCCTAAGTATTAATATTAAACTGATTGATCTGTAGTTTCCTGGTCCATTTACTGTAAATATATGATGAAGAAGGCAACATGTGCTATGTTCTTGATTTTTCTGAGTTTTTTCAGTGTCATTAATTTCTACCTTCACCAAGTGAACTATGATGAAAAGCATGCTGAATTGCTTAAAGTAGGGGTTGCCAAATATAGTTTTGATTACCTTCTAGGAAACCAAGGCCTAATTAATGCTTACCTAGAAATATATCCCAGCTGTGGGAATTATACTTCCATATTAAGTACTTACTCTGAAATTGCCACTCATTATTAACTTTCCCCCCATTTTATTGAAACATATTGTTGCCTAGCTATTCTACCTCTGTAGCTTGTAGAATAGCTATTCTACAACCTATTCTCCTTGTTTTGTGTTTTCTGGAAGTTTCCAAATTCCATCTTTAAAAAAGAAACAGACTGTAATAAAGGAAATATGATTTTGGCTGTTCAAATAATACTTTATCCAATGAACATATTACCAAATCCCCATACTAGAATATACCATTCTGGATCAAACAGCAGTAGTATTGTTCTTTATTGGCTTTTAACTCTTTTTATTTAACACAAAGGAAATTTGCTTGATTTTAATAATAATATTATAGTAATATAATAATCCCCATACAGAAAGATACCAATATACCACTTTGGGTCAATAGCAGTAGTATTATTCTTTAATGGCTTTTAACTCTTCCTATTTTGCACAAATTTAATTTGTTTGATTTATAATAATATCTTTGAATAAAATACCGAAATGAGGCTATGTGGAAATTTCTAAGTGTAGAAGCTTCAAAGATTTTATATAAATGCTTATTTTAATTTTGAATTTTTACATGACAGTTTTATGATTGCAATAACATATATGCTGTTTATTATTACAATTACAATATTATTACAATAACATTGTTATTTTTGTTGTTACAACATTTCCATAGTTCTTTCCATTGCTGAGAGCATTTTAAATGAATTATCAATTTGTAATGTTTTAAAATCTCTGAAATAACGACTTCCGGTTCCGGATTGTGGCGCTTGCAACTGTGCAAACAGACTGCTCCCTTTGCCAGCTGATTCTCTACTGCCGGTAGACCCTTAATTGGGTCAAAAAGCCACCCTGGAGGGGTGGCTACCATTGAGGAGGTCCTTGTCATCTGTGGGAGAGTGGCAGCTTCTTCTACGGCCTGAGATTGCTCCTTTGGGCCGACGGTGGAAAGACCGGCAAGTAAAATGGCCGTTCACTTTGTCGCTGTAACCAGAAGTCAGAAGAACATCTAAGTGCAGGAACCACCGTGGCTGAGGCGGGTGAGACTTTCCCCCCTCTCTTGGTTCTCCTTTTTCTTTTGTGCCTGTAAAAAGCACTTTTGAAATCATTTCCCTGCTCTAAGAAAGCAGCGTTTGTGAGTGTGGGAAAAGAAGCTTAAATGGACTGAATTAATTTAAGGTGACTTTTTTATTTTATTTTTATTTTTTATTCACTTTGGGGTCTTGGAAATTTTTTTTAATATTGAATTTACTACTGGACTTAGTCTACATCTGAAGAATTCTCCTTTTTTGTGTGTTTTCTGATCTTGTTAATGTTATTCCTGGTGTCTGGGAGAAGATATTATATTTTACTAAAGACACCTTGTGGAAAAAGTCAAAATTGCAACTGTTTCTTTTTCAGATGGTGAGACTGACTTTGACCTTCAGATTACCATAAAAGGGAAAAGACAAAGAGCTGTATTTGTGGGGGTGGATACTGATTAAATGTTCCTGGAACACAGCCTCTACTAAAACATACAGACTGTTTCTAATTATTTTTGAAATGTAGAAACCCTATGTTCAACTTGACTATAAAGTCATACTGGAAAAACTTTATGAAGCTACTGACCAAATACATTTGCAAATAAAAGAGTGCACTATAGCAATAAGAACAATTCTGCTTTGAATCTACAAATTGACCCCCAGACTCTATCTGAGCATTCTATAGACCAAAAAACAACAGAAGCAGAACCAACTAAGATGAAAGAAGATTCCACTTTACTTCATATGCATTCTGATGAGATCTCCGACAAACCAAAAAGGACTGTAATTAAACCACTTACAATTCCAAAACCAACAGAAATGGATAGACAAGCTCAACTAACCAAGAACCATGGTAGCTTGGATAAGCAACTATAAACTACGAAGTTGGACATAATTGATTGTTATTCAACAGTTTCAAATGTGGAGACTTAACTCTTTAAAACAACAAGGGATTATTTACAAAGGAGCTAGGTCTCTAAAACAGAAAAGGGGATGCTTTTGTTTGACCCAAAGGATACTGCAAGGCACAAAAAATGACTTGTTCATTGATATAGAGGCGTTGCTATGGAATCCTGTCTGGCATAAAAAGAAAGCTAGAATAAGATTTAAGAGTGTGACTCAAGGCTTTATATAACGGGTTTAAAAGGCTTATTAGATATGGATTGATTTATGGTTTAAGACAGTTAAATAAGATGTTAGATTGAATAAAAATTAATTAAAGATTTGAATTTAATAAGAAGATGTTTGTCTATGTATTAACATGTTTGTTGTGGATATAATAATTTTGGGAGGGGGTTAAAGGAGTTTGACACAGATATTGAGGGACTGATAGATTATAAAGTATAATAGAGTAGAAAGATATTTTTTTCTTTTTTCTTTTGTTTTTGTTTTTTGTTTTCTTTCTCTTTTCTTGTTTGAACTAATATTTTTGCTGTTAGAAATGATAGTTATTTTGTAGTGGAAGAAGAATAAGAAAAAAGAAAAAAATGATATTAATAAATGATTATTGATTATGTTAAGGAAAAAGGGAATGGAGAGACACCTGAAGTGTTAATTATGTATTTATTTTAGCAATATGGAATATAGCAATTGAAATAGTAAAGCTTAATACAGGATTTGGACTTATTTAGATGAAATGTTATTGATGATTGTTTTGATTGACTTAGTTGTATTGAAATACATTAACTTGAATATAATATATTATTAGACGGAATAGAGAGGGGGTTTCTAATGACTTAATCTGAACTATATGAGTATGACTTTGTTTTTGGACAATTGACTACCCTGCCACCACATTGATTCTTAAGCACTTGTTTGTAAAATGAAAAAAACTAATAAAGCTTGTTTTTTTAAAAAAAAATCTCTGAAATAACAATTATTATTTTCATATCGCTGATGAAGGAAAATGAAGTCACAAGAAAATAGATCATGTATGCATCTTATTAAGTGAGGATAGAATAGAATCATAGGATGGGGAGGGACCTCAGAGGTTTCTAGTTCAATCCTCTATCCAAGGCAGGAAACCTTCCATCATCCTGAACAAATGGTTGCCAATCTTTTCTTTAAAACTTCCAGTGAATGGAGCACCCACAACTCCAGTAGGCAAAATGTTTCAGTGATTAATGGTTTTCACTGTCAGGAAATTTCTCCTTAGTACCAAGTAGGATCTCTCTTTGATGAGCTTCAACCCATTGCTTCTTGTCCTGTTCAAAACTTCTTCTTAAGTTCTTAGAAGAAGCAAGATTTGAACCAAGAATCTCTGTCTCCCAGCTGCAATATGTATTCATGAATTTACTGCTGTATTTTGATTTTAGAAGTATTGCCATATCAATAATATAATTATTATAAGGCTCATAAAGAATTCATCAATACGTTAGGAGAAGATACCTATAGTATATCAGTACTTTAATGCTTAACATACAGTAAGCATATGAGACACATAAACTGAAATGTGGCTGTTTATTTTCAAAACCTCAGCAGCTGACAAAGCTGACTTTCTTTGTCTGAGTTGATAGGCTATGTAGGATTGGGATTGGTTAATATTTATGAGAGCCTACCAGGAAAATGTAAACTAGTTTAGAAAATTGAAAAACATTTCAGAAGAAGGAATTTCATCTGCTTCAAAATAATTGCAGGAGTCCAGGAAGTCAGAGCTGAGGTCTGCTCAAAGGCAACTTTACCTTTAATTTATTAAAGTGTCTATGTTTATTTTCTATGTCCTTCTAGAAATAATGCCAGAGAGGGACAATAATAACAACAACAACAATGAATAAGCATCAATGAATAAGAAATGTTGGAGTATATAATTGTTTTATGAAGAAACAACTATAGCTCTAGAGAGCATTCGGATCATAATGCAATCTGCAATGTTTGTAAAATATTTTCATTTTTATAGTTTTTTTCAATTCAATAATGACTTTTTGTATTTTTATAATGATTATTTTTATATTTTTCTTGTTTTATTGATTGTTGTATACTGCCCAGAGTTATTTTTTCAGACATGGTTGACAATATAAATAATAAATAAAATAGTTGGCTGAAAATTGAAAATTTGCAATAACTTAAAACCCGTATCTATAAAAATGCCATATATTGTTATTTTGAATCCATAATCTTGCACTGTATTTCAGTAAGTAGGATATATATAGCAGACATCAGGAAATGAAGAACACTGCTAGATTTCTAGGTTCACATTGTTGTATTTGTCCTCATTATCTAAAAATGGTGGCATCCTCTATTTAAAGAAGTTTAGAATTCAGTTTGGTAGAACAAAATTTCATTGAGGGCTCTATGAGCATTATGGTTGCCCTCAAAGGGCCAGATGGGCGTGGCTGGATAGGCATGGCTAGGTGGTCACTGCTGGGTCACTGCGACTGGGTAGGCTTGGCTAGGTGGGCGTGGCTGGATAGGTGCAGCCAGCCCAGTTCCGCTGACTCAAGACGGCAGGGTTGACATGGAATAAGTCGCATCAAAGAACTCAACATGGGGACAACTTGGTCCCCACAAGCTCCTTGCCTCTCCAAACTGCTGGCAGCCAAATATGTGTGTGCACACATATGTGGGTGCACATGCGCGCACACACACACACCACATTCCACATTTGGGGACTTTTATCCACAGAGGAAGGAGAGGTCCTTCTCTCCAAGCCGGCATGATTGGCAGCTTACCAGCTCAGATGTGGATAAAAGTCTCCAAGCTTGGAATCATGTGTGCATGCGTGCATGCAGCATGCCAAAATTCTTGGTTGAATTACAAAGATCTCTGTACAAAAGGAGGGATAATGGGAAGCTATGTGAGGAAAGGCTGCCCCAACAAGCCAGCATCCTTCTTGAAAGCTTTTCCAAATAGGAAACAAGGGTCTCCATCTTTTCCCAATAACTCTCCAATGTCCAAGAAGCCCAGAAATAGAGTTCAAAATCCCTAAAATATACATCCAAAGTTTAGTTTTCGCAGGCAATGCTGGTTAGATGGCAGAAGAGGGGGTGCAAGCTGCAACCTCCACTTTGGGAAGCCCACCCATTCTCCAATGCAGAGGCTGCAGGGAAGACACATTCAGAAGGCAAGGCGCAGTATCCATATTGGACACTTCTACTATCCAAGCCCCCGGATGGTCAAGGAAAAGAGCTGTTGGGAGGAATTCCCCCAATCGTGAAGCCAGCTACCGGAAAGAAGTTTAATTTCAAGGAACAAAGTTGAGTGACAATTCAGCTCGGGTCCCCGGCTAGCTAGACAGAAGGATCCTGAAACAAGGGTTTTAATACCTTTTTGTGCTTTTCAAACTTGTCAATTCTGATTGGTGTGTTTGAATCTGTCCTTCCTGATTTGTTGGTCACTGACTATTGTTGGTCAGATTTCTTCTCTAATCTTGCCTAAAAGGTGTTAATTACTTTTATTGTTGTGTGTTTGTTAATCCTGATTGCTGTTAGCTGGTTCTTCATTGTGTGTGTCAAGTGTTTGTCCTTTTAGCTTTAGGCTGCTATTGACTCAGGTCAGTTCGCCTGGGGTTTTTTCCAGGTTATTCCTTCATTTGAGTGGGGAGGGGGTGTCCAACTTCCATCAATTCCCCCATTTTGGGCTATCACTGATGTATCAGTGATTAGCCCAACTGGTTCATATATACGGTAGTGATGGTCAATTTGGCACATCATGATAGATGTTTTCTTGTCCTGTTCTTTTCCCCTAATGGGGGTTGTGCAGATCTTTAGGCATTTTAATCCTAAAGGGATTATTTGGCATAGGCAACAAAGGAGGGCCCCACCTATTGCGACTGTGATTATGCTGACAATAAGAATTCTCAACCAGTGGAAGTCTGGCAACCATGAGAAAAGCCAGGAAAGGTCCCAAGGTGACTGGTTGTGCCCAATGTTTTGTGCTAGTTCTTTTAAATGTTTGATATCTTGCTCAATTAGTCCAGATTGGTCAGATAGATTGAAGCAGCAGAGCCCTCGGAATTCTTCACAGCCATGATTGTGCCTTAACAACAGGTAGTCAATGGCTCCTCTATTCTCAAGGGTGGCTTCTCTGACTTGCCTTAGTTCTTGGTTTAAGGCATCTAGGGCATGGGAAGCGGTGTTTAAACTTTTAGCTAGGTACATGCCAGGCTGTTTATATTCCTTGAGTTTCATGCTGCAAGCCCTGGCACTCCCACTAGGGAGACGGCTAATGCAATATATTCAGGTTTTGTGAGGAGGGAGGTCTTTGAATCACAGTCGGGAGGTAATGTGTGGAAGCTCCTTCTTTGTCACCTTTGTTGGGAGGGCATTAGCATGGTTAGTTGTCCTAATGTACAAGGGCCTCCGGTGGAGTTTGCAGGTAGATAGGAATAAGCTCTCAGGCCACATAACAGAAACCATCCTGTAGGAAGTTTCACATAGCCATATGAGAAAGTGATGGTTGTGGTGTGGTTGCAGGCCAGTTCAGTGTTAGTGAGGTTGTGGCAGTTGGAGACTTTAGGCTGGTGGCATCCATTCAGTGTGAAACAAGTAGCTGCTTGGGTTACCGTTGCTACTTGTATTGTGTACATGCTATTGTCCTTTATGTTTGTACTAGTCCCCCAGTCAAAAATGTTATAGTATGAGGCTATCAATGAGTGCTCTCTTAACTTAGTGTCATTAGTGATAGCTTTTGGTGCTATTGCTACTCCCATCAGGCATGTGGTTAGGATGTCTTTCACTGACCTACCTCCAGCAAGGCAAAAATCTGTGGTGTTCAGCACTTTCTTTGCTAAATACTCCCATACATTCCCCTTTTCTGGAAATAGTTTTGGTTCTATAAACCCAGAGATACATTTCAAGTATAAGGATACAATACAAATAGCATATAGGACTCTAACAAAGGTAAACTTAATCCCCTCCCCCATTTGTTTCAATCTCGAAAAATGTTTTTAATGTCCACTCTTCAGTTTCTGGGTTTTTCTGGAGCTTCAGGGGTGGAACCTTGGGTGTTGTCTCAGGTGCAACGCTGTGGTCTATGACTGCTGGTTTGATGTGCATCCAATGGATCCAGGCATTCCTTTCAGCTACCTTGATTGCTGTCTGGGTGGTTAGTAGAACTTGAAAGGGCCCACTCCACTTTGGTTGCAGTGGTGACTTGCGGCTGTATGATTTTATCCAAATCCAATCCCCTGGTTCAAAATGATGCAGGTTTTCTTCTAATGGTAATGTCTGTGTAAGGGCACTTTGCTTCCACAGTTCTCTGAGCTTCTGGTGTAGAGCTGTAAGATAGGATGATAAGATTACTTCCCCTCTCTCTAAGCAGAGGGACTGGGGGTCCAGGCCTTTGAGTGTGTCAGGTGGTCAACCAAACAGCAGTTCGAAGGGGGAGATGCCTATGTCTCGCCTTGGTCGGGTTCTCAGATGGAACAATGCTATGGGTAATGCTTGGGGCCAGGGCAGGCGAGTCTCCTGACAGAGTTTGCCTAGGAGAGTCTTTAATTCTCTATTTTGCCTTTCCACCCCCCCAGAGGAACTGGGGTGTCCTGGTGCATGCAGGTCTTGCCTGATACCTAATGTTGGAGAACATGTGTGATTACCTGTGATACAAAGTGCATGCCCCTGTCCATGTCTAAAACACTTGGGACTCCAAACCTAGGCATAAGTTCCTTTACCAGGTGTCTGGCAGTTTCCAGAGCTGTGGCATGGTGGCATGGGTAAGCCTCCACCCAGTGGGTAAGCTGGTCCCTGCAGACTAGCACATATTGGTAACCGTTGCTCCTAGGGAGCTGAATGTAATCCAGCTGGAGTTTCTCAAAGGGGTGTTGGGCCCATGGTCTTCCCCCCGTGTGTGTTGCCTTCCTTGTGGAAGCATTGTTTGCTTGGCATATCTGACAGGTTTTAGCTATACGAGTGGCCTCACTATAGACCCCTGGGGCATACCACACCCTCCTTATGGCATCTACTATTGCCTGTATTCCACAGTGCCCTTTAGAGTGCAACTATTGACAGATCAGCCGTAGCAGACGTCTGGGGGCTATGGGTCTACTGTCCGGGACCCACCAAAATCCTTCTTTATATACGGCTTCGCATTTTTCCTCCCATAATTTCCCTTCCCCAGGCTCCAGCAAGTCTTGGTATTGTACTGCTGGTCCTAATTGTAACGTGGGGAGCATTGTGGATGCTTTCAGGGGTTGAGTGGCAGCCCACTTTGCCGTGATGTCAGCAAATTGGTTCCCCTTTGTGACCCTTAAATCATCTCTCTGGTGCGCTCTGCAATGGATGACTGCCAGGAATGAGGGTAGACGGATAGCTTTTAACAGATCAGATATGAGGTCCGCGTGAGCAATTGGCTGGCCGCTGGACGTAAAAAAATCCCCGTTTCCAAAGTGCACCGGTCGTATGGCAGACCCCAAAAGCGTATCTGGAGTCTGTATATATATTGGCGGACCGGTTCTTGGTTATTTCGCACGCCTTCTTTAATGCAATGATCTCGGCTGCTTGAGCGCCGTAATGTGGAGGCAAGGGGGAAGCCCAGACTAACTCATGCAGGGAGACGACCGCTGCTCCCGTTATGCGGGTCCTGTCCAGATGGTAGGAAGAGCCGCCGGTAAATAATTCTAGGTCTGGGTTAGGGAGAGGGTTATCTGTTAAATCAGGATGTGGCAGTTCGGCATCCTGGACTAGGTGTAGGCAGTCATGTAACACTTCGTCTGTCAGGTTATTCGGTAACAATGTTGCCAGGTTAAGCGTGTTGCAGCGTTCAAAGGAAATATTCTCTAAAGTGAATAGTTACGCCTCATATTGGGCTAGGCGTTGTTGGGTAAATGCTTGAGTTTACAACTTTAGGAGTATTGCAAACACATCATGGGGAAACCTCAGCATGCTTCTCCGGATCCGTCTCAGAGTTCATGGGCTCCTCTGAGGGATCCTCCCATTTTCAGACCAAAAAGGGGTCTGCAGAGACCTTCCGGTTTCCCTCAGAAGGTACGGGATGGTCTCTGACCGGCCAGCTTTACACCATCGTTTAGGGACCCCTTGCACCTCCAATGTCCGTGGGCATCTCCACCTGCTCTCAGAGGTGGGTGGCTGTTCCCTTTTGGGGGCTTTTGCTTGAAATTTTACTGATGGAAGGGGTCCTGATTTGCCCAGACTAAAATCCTTTTCCTTTTTCTCTGCTCGCTTGGTCCTCCTCTCTCACCAGAAGGTCTCACACTCCGATGCCTTGCTTTCCCGGATCCCGCCGGTCACAGCTCCAGTGGAGCTAGCAGCGGGTCAGGGTGTGGCTAGAGGGCACACAGAGGGAGCGAGATCCAGCTGGTTCTAAGAGGAGGGTGCCTCACACATACACTCATACATTCTTCCTTTCGTTCCCCCAGATCCTTTAACCTAATGGGATTAAAATTGGTGGCATTTACCCTCTTTCTCGGTAGCTGTTCGAGCACAAGACTCAAAAACTCCCTTTACTACCCGTTGCCGACCGGGCAGGGTCCGAGGAAGCTTACCCGCAGATCAAGGTGTCCGCTGCCGGCTGGGTGATGACTCTTCTGGGCCCGGTCCGGTGGCTGGGTGAGCTGGAAGTCCTTTCATGGTCGCCAGATTGTTGGGAGGAATTCCCCCGTGTGGTTCTTCCAGCTGAGATTCTCCTTGACAGCGCGGCGCAGAAGAAATAGATCATGAAGCCAGTTACCGGAAAGAAGTTTAATTTCGAGGAACAAAGTTGAGTGACAATTCACCTGGCTAGCTAGACAGAAGGATCTTTAAACAGGGGTTTTTATACCTTTTTGTGGTTTTCAAACTTGTCAATTCTGATTGGCGTGTTTGAATCTGTCCTTCCTGATTTGTTGGTCACTGACTATTGTTGGTCAGATTTCTTCTCTAATCTTGCCTAAAAGGTGTTAATTACTTTTATTGTTGTGTGTTTGTTAATCCTGATTGCTGTTAGCTGGTTCCTCATTGTGTGTGTCAAGTGTTTGTCCTTTTAGCTTTAGGCTGCTATTGACTCAGGTCAGTTCACCTGGAGTTTTTTTTCCAGGTTATTCCTTCATTTGAGTGGGGAGAGGGTGTCCAGCTTCCATCAGAGCCGAAAAGGACCCTGCAGCCCAGCCCAACTCAACCCCACTTCCCTGAGGGAATGCCTGGTTGTATGTACCTCCTCGAGGTTGCTGCTGCTGTGCTCACTCTCCTTGCCAAGGTTGCTCATGATGGGTGTGGAGAGTGGGGGAGATGAGATTTGGTGCAGCTCTGAGGTGACTGCTTCACCTGATGGGTTATGATGGTGGCTTCCCCTCCAGGCTAGTGAGCTTTCCGGGTTGGAGGAGAGCAGAGGGGCAGTGGCGCTCCTGTTGGATGGGGCGGCTGCCAGTGCTGCCACCATGGGGTTGAGGTGAGGCAGATGGCGAGGTGGGGCACCCTGGCTGCAGAGTTCTGAGGTGCATGAGTGTGGTGCAGGTGGGGAGGGGTCAAGCATGGCTTATTGGATACCCTGGGCTCACATCCAGCTGGCCGTCACTGTTAGCCAATGAGTGGCTGAGGGGCCAACGAGCTGCAGCTGCTGCTGGGCACTATGAGCTCCCGGGTGCTTGCTATCTCCTGTGTTCAGGAAAAGCACTCAGCCAGGCTGGGATGGGCTGGGACCAAGGTGGCATGGGCTGGCCCCTTGCTGTCTCCAGGGTGGTCCCATAGGCTGGATCTGAACATATCATGGGCCAGATTTGGCCCGCAGGTCTTGAGTTTGACATGTCTGCTTTAGACAGATGAAGTGGCTGCTTTAGATAGTAGACATTTAAAAAAGGAGAAACTGCAAGGTATTAGAATTCAGAGTTCTGTAGGAACCACAAGAGAGATGACTTTGAGGAATGTGACCCTATTGACAATGCTCAAAAAAGATTCAAATACCAAGTATAACATATAGAATTTGGCTGAATTTTTCTTTATTGCATAGGCATTGACAAATTTCTTAAACAAAAATCACACTAGGATAAAGATACAAAAAGCAAGAAAGATAATAAACATTGTTAATGTCCATTTTAAGTTATTTCCTCTATTGTTTTGTAACTGATCTCTTAACCTAAAAGCTGTACTATTTTGAATGTTTGAGTTTGTCTTTATCTTTACTTACTGAAAACCTGTGGAGTTTTTGGATTGACCTTTACAGGTAGTCCTCGACATACGACCACAACTGAGTCCAAAATTTCTATTTTTAAGTAAGATATTTGTTAAGTGAGTTTTGCCCCACTTTATGACCTTTCTCGCCACAGTTGTTAAGTGAATCACTGGCAGTTAGAACAATTAACCAGTGGACCAAGCTGCCTCCAGAAGTGGTGAATGCTCCAACACTGGAAGTTTTTAAGAAGAGATTGGACAGCCATTTGTCCGAAATGGTATAGGGTTTCCTGCCTGAGCAGGGGGTTGGACTCGATGACCTCCAATGTCCCTTCCAACTTTATTATTATTATTATTATTATTATTATTATTATTATTATTATTATTATTATTATTATTATTATTATTATTATTATTATTATTATTATTATTACTGCAGTTAGTAAGTTAGTAAGGTGAATCTGGTTTCCCAATGAGTTTGCTTGTCAGAAGGTGGCAAAAGTGACCACATGACCTTGGGACACAACAATGGTCATAAATATGAATCGGTTGCCAAGCATCTGAATTTTGAAAGGTCATAACTATGAAAAACAGTCTTATATCACATTTTTCAGTGCCATTGTAACTTTGAACGGTCACTAATTGAACTGTTGTAAGTCAAGGACTCCTTTACTATTCATACGTATCTATCCAAGTTTTAAATTTGTCTGGATTCATTTTATTTAAAATTTGTGTAAGAAAGACCACTCCAAATTATAAAAAGATTTTTTCTTTATCTAAGAATATTACTGCCACTTTTTTTGGTTACGGTTGATGCGTTTTAATGCATTTATTATAAATCTGCTGTTTTCATTTATCTTCCTCTTGAGAAGGTAATCTCAGCAACAGTAGATAATCCAAATTTAGTTAAATTTATTCTTCATGATTAAAAATTATGCAATATTATTTCCCAAATTCATGGATTCCTATTTAATTCTTTATGTGAAGCTACCATGAACATACCTATTGAAAATCCTTGCACTAAGAGCATAACTTCATGGTTGCATTACTTATTTCCATTGGAGTGCTTGTAATATAAAAATAAATGTAGTCTATAAATGCTATAACCTAGATTTCATTTGGAATAAAGTATATCTACATCACATTTCCTTCTGTTTCCATCTGTTCTTGTATTAACACTGACCCATGGCAGCTTGCATTTATGGATATTCTTTTACATTAATGAAAAGTGGATACAGTTTATATCTTTTGCAGCCCCATCCCATTAAGTTCAATACAACGTATGTATTAGGTCATTATTTTAGTTATAGTAGCTTCATAGACATTTCCATATAAATAATTATTATAGTTTCAAATTAGTTTATGCAACACAAAATGTGTTTTAAGCGAATAAGTCTCAAAGCCCGTAAAATGCAACTTGTATGCAGCAACAGTGACATCTGGTGGCTCTTTGTACCCACTACAGTTCTGCAGGATATACAAAATATGTTAACCCATTATAGAAATTCTGTTGGCGGTTCTGTATGAGGACTGTACGCCAGTTCAAAAGCAGTTTTTGATCTCTATGATCCCAAAGTGTCTACTGAATTTGACAGTCAACCCAATTTATTCGAGGTCAGTTGCAATGCAACTCAAATAAAAGTTCAATTTTTGCAGTGATATAGGTCTGGAAAACTTAGAGGTGGCTCAGTTGCTTACTGAAGGAAAGCACAATCCCACTCCTTTTGCTGGTTTCTCAGAGGTTCTGCTGCTTAATCAGGTTCCTTAAAGGGAATGGCTTTAAAAGCAGAAATAGGAGAACTCTGAGGACTTGATCTAATGAGCTTGGCCTTAAGTGACGTGGAGGACCACAGATTCCCAACCCAATATTAAATGAGGGTCTTTAAAGTATTTTCATTACTGACAGATAGCATATAGGTAGATTTGATAGATATGTTAATTTAAGTTAATACAATAATGTCTTTGGTCTTGTATCAAAAAGCATCCCACATCATTGAAATGAATACAATATTTTCTTCAGGAAAAGCTTTACATAATGCAGTATAAAGAATTTCTGTCTCAATAGTCAAGCTGAAAGAGCTGCTTGTATACCTTTTGGAAAGTAGTTGTACAAATTATTTTTGGGGGCACAACACTGAACTACAGTCACAGTTGTCTATTTCGCAAGATTAAGTCAACTAAGGCTTTAAATTAATTGGTATACCAAAAAAAGGAAAGGAAGAAAAAACAAGCAGATAAGCCACGAGTGTCAATCTCGATCACATCATGTGACATATTGTGACGTATTGCGATGTTTCTTGCCTTTGCAGAGCTGGGGTGTTCGTGACCTCTTTGCAACGCATCTGGCCCATGGGCCACCAGTTTGACAACCCTGAGATGAGCAGAAGACCCACAATATATGATCAGTAGTTTGTTCTCTTTGACAGCAAGGGAGATCTTGCAAGCAGCTTGAAAAATGACAGAGTCTAGGAAGTGGCATGAAACTGTTAATTTCTGATTTTCTACTGAAGAAGGTGCTAATAGCAGCCATAAATATTTGCCATTACTTAAAAGATAGCAAGTCATGGCAGCCTTCCCTATCCTAATGTTCTCCAAATGAGGTCATCACTCTTGTAATCTAGAACTAGCATGAGCAGATGACTCACCACAGTCAAATGTAAAATAAAATAAAATGCATTAACAGAGGGATAGAATCAAGATCACATGAAATATTAATACCACTTTCCAATGCCTTGGTAAGGCCACACTTGGAAAACTGCATCCAGTTTTGGTCACCACGTTGTAAAAAAGATGTTGAGATTCTAGAAAGAGTATAGAGAAGAGCAACAAAGATGATTAGGGGGCTGGAGGCTAAAGCACATAAGGAAAGATTGATGAAATTGGGTATGTTTAGTTTAACAAAGAGAAGGATGAGGGGGGAGATGATAGCAGTGTTCCAATATCTCAGGGGCTGCCACAAAGAAGAGGGAGTCAAGCTATTTTCCAAAGCACCTGAAGGCAGGACAAGAAGCAACGGATGGAAACTAATCAAGGAGAGAAGCAACCTAGAACTAAGGAGAAACTTCCTGACTGTTAGAACAATTAACCAGTGGAACACCCTGCCTCCAGAAGTGGTGAATGCTCCAACACTGGAAGTTTTTAAGAAGAGACTGGACAGCCATTTGTCTGAAATGGTATAGGGTTTCCTGCCTGAGCAGGGGATTGGACTAGATGACCTCTAAAGTCCCTTCCAACTTTATTATTATTATTAATTATTATTATTATTATTAATAATAATAATAATAGGTCACATCACAGTGATATTTGAAATCTATAGAATAATTTCTGTTTCAGAATTTGTTTCCTGAGCTGCTGCTGATCAGGCAGGACCTCAACCAACTGCTTTGTTTTTTCAGTTTTGTTCTGGTACTCCTTCCATATTAGCAATTGCCATTCATGAGTTGAATCATGAATGTTCACAAATCACAAGTGTGCATCATGATTTAGTTTGAAAGCCAGGCGAGTGCTTAATTTCCCAAGTACATTGTTATTTAGCTGGAAGAGAAAGATCTGCACTGACTAACAGCAATGCTTAACACTGTAAGCATTAATATATTGTGCAAATAATGGAAATGTCAAAGAAAGTGTATCCTGTGGTCATTGATAAAAATAGAATATTAATAAAATGTTCTTATATGAACATGATGATGGACAGTGGGTTCATTATCAGAAGGGTGGAATTCTCTGAAGATATTAGCCTTAAAAAGTGTTAAAGGATGCATACTGCCAGTAATTCTAATATAGCAAAGATATTAAAGGGTACTTTCCAGTGTCTATCAAAATTTATCCTGATTGGCATGATGTCCATTACTGCTGAAAAGATGGAGCCACAGCAGAAATCAGGATTTGTCTGCTGGATGCCATGTTGCTGAATGTTACATTGGACATCTCCACCTGCTCACTCATCTGCTTACTTTGCAGTTAGTGGAAGTAAAATTACAATCTAGAAGACACAGCTCTCATTTTGCTTAAAAGAGTGGATATTTTGTTGAGTTCCACAGCCATGAATTGAATTGGCTACTCAGCTTGCATCAGTTAACAGAATTTTGTCCTCCAAATCTCTGAAGAGTTTTTTTTCTCAACATCTTTACTGACTTCTCACAAAAAAGGAGCCATTGCTTCAAAGATATTTGAAAGGAAAGCATATATATTAAGCTACATATAGGACCCAAAAGATCATTAGTTAACTTTGCTTTGTTTCTACTACAGAAAAGTGGAATTAGGGGCCCACGGGAATACTGTAGGCCTGAGTTTATCAAAACTCATTCCAGTTAGGAACTCCCTTGGCATTTGAGCTCAAGCAATTAGTATTATGAGCTTTGATGAAATTGGTTCACTGCTGCATTCATCACTATTCAGGGTTACTAATTACAAACTTTTTCAATGGCCCTCAGAACTGTAACTCTCTATTACGTTTTATATTATTAGAAAAGTTCACAAAATAACTTAAAGCTGTCCTTTCTGAGTTGCAAAAACTGGATCCACAGCTAAATTTGGAACATCATCTTTCGGCTGTGGCGAAGAGGACATTTGCCCAGGTTCGCCTGGTGCACCAGTTGCGGCCCTATTTGGACCGGGAGTCTCTTCTCACAGTCACTCATGCCCTTATCACCTCGAGGCTCGACTACTGCAATGCTCTCTACATGGGGCTACCTTTGAAAAACGTTTGGAGACTTCAGGTAATGCAGAATGCAGCCATGCGAGCAGTGTTGGGCTTGCCCAGAAATGCCCACATTTTGGCATCACTCCGCGAGCTGCATTGGCTGCCAATTGGTCTCCGAACCCAATTCAAAGTGTTGGTTATGACCTATACAGCCCTACATGGCATCGGACCAGGTTACTTACGGGACCGTCTGCTGCCCCATGAATCCCAGCGGCCGGTTAGGGCCCACAGAGTTGGCCTTCTCCAGGTCCCATCAGCCAGACAGTGTCGCCTGGCGGGGCCTAGGGGAAGAGCCTTCTCTGTTGCGGCCCCGGCCCTCTGGAACCAACTTCCCCCGGAGATCCGTGTCGCCCCCACCCTCTCCGCCTTTCGTAAATTACTTAAAACACACCTCTGCCGGCAGGCCTGGGGTAGTTAACATCTTGCCCCAAGCCAGTGTATGTCTGTGTGTATGTTGAATGATTGTTTTTTTTAAATTAAGGGGTTTTATATACATGTATTTTTATATGTTGAATTCTATTATGTTGTGAGCCGCCCTGAGTTCTCCGGAATAGGGCGGCATAGAAGTCAAACAAACAAACAAACAAACAAACAAACAAACAAACAAACAAACAAACAAACAAACAAACAATAAAGATGGCAGATACATTTGCTGCCATCTCATGTTTGTCTGCATAGATAAGCCTTTCCCCTTCCCCTCCCTTTTAAATGAAATAGGTCTTACTCCAGACAGCACCAAAAACAGGTAGAAAACCAAGCCTTCCTGAATCATAGCTCATTGCTTTATCTCCAGACCTACCTATGTTTTCTGAGCAGCTTTTCCTCCATGTAGTCAATATACACCTTGAAAGTGATTTGGCAAAAACCTCTCCCTAGGGAAGTTTGTTTTAGTTTGTTTTAAACTAAATATCATTAGATAATAAACACAATCTATATGCAGAAGGCAATAGAAAGTTTCCTTACAGAGCCATGTGCAATCATGAAACATTATCAAAATCATTAGATTTTTTTTAAATGTATGTACAAGTGAGATCATTATATGTGAAGTATGTTTATTTTACATACATACAATAACTTCCCTTGTATTATTACTGTTGCTGTCAGAACCTATATTCTAAGAGGACCCTTTTCTACCTAATTCTAACTTTACTCTTTCTATACTTCCGGGTTCTGCCATGCTCCTGGAGGGGAGGGGGGGGAAAGCATGCGGATTATTGCTCTGTTTTCCTCTATTGCAACACTGTAACACTTTGCTGTTTCTGCATTTCTTCCTCTGTGAACTATCTTTCCCCTTGATGTCAGCTAGAAGGGGGGGGGGAAAGAAAAGAATGCACCTCCAGCAACTGGTTTATCTCCACTTTAGGAAGGGAAGGTGTGAAGAGCTGACAAAACATTGCTTCAACCCCGAGACAGCCTGGCGTTATCTGCTCTTTCCCATAACAGACTTAATACCTGGGGATTGGCCCATTTGAAGTGACCGGATGAACTTTGGAATGGAGTTTGCTAACTTATTGATCTGAGCGGGAAACCCTCAGTTCTTGTCTATTATAGCTCCTATCAGCTTCTCCTAATAAAAGTTCCTTTTGAAAGAAACTGCTTCCACGAGTTCTGCTTTCTTGGGATGAGGTTTCTCTTCCTGGCTGGGTTTGTTTTGTTTTACTGCAATTAAGTCAAAGATGAATATTCTTTTTTTCTAGTATTTTATTGTTTTTGTATTTTCTTCTGATAACATTTTGGCGGCAATTTATTGAAAACAGCAGTACAGATAGTTCTCAACTTATGACCATAATTGAGGCCAAAATTCCATTGCTAAACAATACATTTGTTAAGTAAGTTTTGCTCCATTTTACCACCTTTCTTGCCATAGTTGTTAAGTGAATCACTGCAGTTTTTAATTTAGCAACACAGTCGTTAAATGAATCCATCTTCCCCATTGACTTTGCTTGTCAGAATGTCACAAAAGTTTATCACATGACCCCTGGTCACTGCAACTGTCATAAATACATGCCAGTTGCCATGGATTTTGATCATGTGACCAGGGATGCTGCAATGGTCACAAGTGTGAAAAACAGTTGTCACTTTTTTCAATGTCATTGTGACATCAAATGGTCCCTACAAATGGTTATAAATTAAGGATTATTTTATCATATATGTTAGCTCAATTCCATATTCTAAAATCTTATTACACTGAAATGTTCAACAGATTGCATCATGTGCTATACATTCTTAGTTGCTTATGTGTTTGAGAAATTCTATTTGACAGATTATATTGTACCTTGCATGGGGGAGTTCATATATGTATATCAATGTCATCAAAATCCATCTATGTTCAACATTTGGAATATAGCTACAATATTGAATATTTTAGTTTGGTCTAGTGGTTAAGTCACCACGCTGGAAACCAAGAAACTGTGAGTTCTAGTCCTAGCTATTAAAGCCAGCTAGAAGATGTTGGACATCACTTCCCAGGGTTGTTGTTAGGAAAACAGGAGAAGGAAGGCATATTGGCATGTTCACTGCTTTAAGATATTTGTATGTGGGTCAAGAAACAACAGTGAGAACTGGACATGGAACCACTGATTGGTTCAAAATTGGGAAAGGAGTCCGGCAAGGTTGTATTCTGTCACCCTGCCTATTTACCTTATATGCAGACAACATCATGAGAAAGGTAGGGCTAGATGAATCAAAAGTTGGAATTAAGATTGCCGGGAGAAATATCAACAACCTAAGATATGCAGATGATACCACTCTAATGGCAGAAAGTGAAGACAAACTAAAGAGCCTCTTGATGTGGGTGAAAAAGGAGAATGCAAAAGTGGGCTTGAAACTCAACATTAAGAAAACCAAGATCATGGCATCCGGCCCTCTCAATTTCTGCCAAATAGATGGGAAAGAAATGGAGGTAGTGACAGATTTTATCTTCCTGGGCTCCAAGATCATCGCAGATGGGGACTGCAGTCAAGAAATTAAAAGATGCTTGCTCCTGGGGAGGAAAGCTATGGCAAATCTAGACTGCATACTAAAAAGCAGAGAAATCACCCTGCCAACAAAAGTACATATAGTCAAGACCATGGTTTTCCCAGTTGCAATGTATGGCTGTGAAAGTTGGACCAGAAGAAAGGCTGAGCGCCAAAAGAATTGAGGCCTTTGAACTATGGTGCTGGAGAAAACTCCTGCGAGTCCCCTGGAATGCAAGGCGATCAAACCGGTCAGTCCTAAAGGAGATCAACCCTGACTGCTCTTTAGAAGGCCAGATCCTGAAGTTGAAACTCAAATACTTTGGCCACCTAGTAAGAAGGAATGACTCACTGGAGAAGAGCCTAATGCTGGGAAAGATTAAGGGCAATAGAAGAAAGGGATGACAGAGAATAAGGTGGCTGGGTGGAGTCACTGAAGCAGTAGGCGTGATCTTAAATGAACTCCAGAAGATGGTTGAGGACAGGAAGGCCTAGAGGAACGTTGTCCATGGGGTCACGATGGGTCGGGCACGACTTCGCAACTAACAACAACACAAACATAATAAAAGCAGGATAAAAATATGAAAAAGGAGGTGTGGCTAGCATGAACAATTCTGCATCATCTCACATAATCTGACGCTCTTGGCATTTTTGTCCAGATAATATTTTAGTATGAATCAATAAAGAAGCTTTACACAATATCCTGGACTTTAGATAAAGCACCATAGAAATATTTTCATATTTTTTTTCTACAGAAGCTTTCTAAAATCCTAGATAATTTATTATATGTAAGGATGGCTGAAAAATTAAAACTTGGTTCTACAAAATAAGATGATAGTTGCTATATTTTGGAGTGTCATACCCAATTTTCCCAAAAAATAGTCCAGTAGTTTAGTTATGTCAAAATCTTGACTCATTTTAACAAGATTGTTTTTCAAATGTTGAAAAAGTATATACAGAAATATTTGAGGTAATTGTCTGTAATACTCAAGAGAATACAGCAGTCAAATGGCAATATTTCTTTTAAAAACACATTGCATTTCCCTCTGAATGAAAGTGATGGGAAGAGCATCATTCACCAAATTCTGTTTAAAGATAGATATGGCAGGGAATAGCAAAAGAAAATTTCATTGCAAGCTAGAATCATTGGTAGGTGTGGCATGATTACTACAGAATTGACTGACCAACACCTACTTTGGCTCTTTTTCATAATTTTAGAATATATGATAGACTATGATTCATAATATTATTTCTTTCAGTTCGACTTGTCTGCCTTGATTGGGTTATTATTTTGATAGTATTTTTACAACTATATATTAACAATAGACAAATTCATAGTTTTAGTTCAGATGGATTCCCATAAATTGAACTATTTTTTCCCCAAAATTGGGAAATACCTTAAATCTAAATAAAACCTAACAAAAGCTCCCAATTGGGAAGAAGTACATTTTATAAGCCCTCCTGGTAGACCAGATCAGAAAATCAACTCCACAGGAAAGCTAAAACTTATTTTGCTGAGAGTGACTATAATAATAGAATCTTGCAAATAATAAGATTGGTTGTTCTACCTCCTTCCTCTTTTTCTACTTCTGTGAATCAGAGAGATACGGTACGCTCCCACAGAGAGGGCCTCCTCAGGGTGCCGTCGGCCAGACAATGTCGACTGGCGACCCCCAGGGGGAGAGCCTTCTCTGTGGGAGCTCCAACGTTTTGGAACGAGCTCCCCCCCGAACTCCGTACGATGACGGATTTACGCACCTTCCGTCGGGAACTGAAAACTTTCCTTTTTCAACAGGCCGGCCTGGCATAGAAGCTCCGGCTCCAACCGGGTGAAAATGTTTTAGGGGGATTGTGCAATTTTTAGGATTTTTGTAATTTTTATGATTTTAGGATTTGTATATATTGGGTTTTATAGATTTTATGGCCTAATTTGTTTAATTTATTTTTAAATATTTTAATTTTGTACATTTATATGTTTTTTAAATTTTAAGGCTGTAAACCGCCCCGAGTCCTTCGGGAGAGGGGCGGTATAGAAATTTAATAAATAATAATAATAATAATAATAAAGATGTTTGGCTGAGTCTTTTCAAAATATTTTTTTGTCTGTTATAGACTGAATATGTTTGTTCTCTTATAACCTGTATATCTCCATCGAGATCATCTTCCTTATTCTACACATTTTCCTAGTCACATATATTTGGTGCATTTCATTAATATCTGACCATTAATATCCAACCAGATGGTGGGAAGATAGAAGGAAAGATACCGTATTTTCCCAACCAGGAAACCAAGACTCTGCTCTGATGTCTCTTCTAACAGTTACTCTCAGGTGATTTCATAGTCTAAATAAAGTATGCCTAGTTTTTGGCTTGGTTATTTAGGGTTTTCTCCACTGCAATCTTGCTCTGGAAAACATAATTCATGTGTATGTAGTTTTAGCAGGTACCTGGAGAAATCTTCATTGCATTTAGAAGCTTAACTAGAAAAACTATCAAGGGATATGAGGACCGGAGGCTATACCGGGAAGCTAGAAAACAGATCACAAAGCAATGGCAAATCAGGAAAAATGCATCGTTGTGTCCTTTTATTAGCCTTGAAAGCATGTCTTTTTAAAAAATACATACAAATATGTATATGTTTTCTGAGGTTTTCGTGGGTGTTTGTATGTAGGTCTTTGGTTATTCGGGTTTTCTCCCACGTAAAATTGGAAGTGTCTTGGCGATGTTTCGACGAATATTTATATGCCTATATATCTTTATTGCCAACAATGAAATATATGCATGCATAGTTAATACACTGTATATTTAAAACATTTATTTGATTCAGAGGAAAAAGAGAGAAGAAAGTTATATCTCAGGTAGGCAGAAGAAATTTCTTACTGCTGCCAAAGTAGTATTTATAAATTACAACTTCCCTCCATTTTTTCTGTTATTCTATTCAAGAGTGCATAAAGATCACTTATTTTCAGTCCCACTCCAGTAAAGTCAAAATGAGGAAGGGATTTAGTTTTCTGGGCCACAAGAAATACCGTGTTTCCCCTAAAGCAAGACAGGGTCACACTTTCTTTTTATCCCCAAAAGCCCCACTATGTCTACTTTCGGGGTACGGCTTATATTGATTGGAAAACAATTGTCAGTTTTATTTTAAGTATTTTAAGTATTTAAGTATTTTAAGCAGGAGGCGGAAGTGGGCAGGAGTAATATGTCTTACTTTCGTGGTACGGCTTATATTAGCCGACCCCCTGAAAACCCCGATACGTCTTACAATCGGGGGTGTCTTACTATCGGGGAAACAGGGTATCTCTGAAGAGCAGCAAGCCTCATATTTGGTGGCTGCTAAAATTCTTGGTAATTCAGTTGTGTCAAACACCATCAGTTTGTTCAGATGTTTCCTACATCGTATCATTTTACATTTTGAGTATCCATTTGACTAATGTATGTCATGAATATTTTTTCTACAAAAGTAAAATATATTAAACTTGGAGCTTTTGTTATTCCATATTATTTAGCTCTAAAAAAAATCAATTTTTATTTTTATCTGCCTACCTTTAAATAATATATATTTAATGTCTACTTAACCTTCTGTTAACCTGTTCCATTAAAATTCTTCAGACACACTGTAGCGATGCTCATAATCTCTACTTCATTATCTTAATTAGATCTGTCCTATATTGTCCCACTCTTCATTCTCATTAGTTTAAAGGTGATCAGCCTTCAAAAAGCGGGTGGACCGAATTCACTATTGTGGCCATCTAGCATTCACCTTCTTTTGAATCTTTCAGGTGTAATAATGATGCCACTTCCTGGTAGATTTAATTAAAACTTGCTTTCAAATGATGTGAAGAGTCATTTTGGAAAATGAAGACAAAATTAATTCATGGATGTAAAATGCCTACACTATAATGGATCTGAACTGAATTGGGTTCCTTATTAAAATGTAAATGACACATTAAAAGTGGCATGAAAATTAATGTCCCTGATCCAAGAAGCACTTTTAAAAACCTTCCCTAGACCAGGAATATTTATTCAAGTAGGAATACTAACAATAGTGTCAAAGTATTATTGTTTTAGAATTCTGTTTTTAAGAATCCTTTCTTCAAGGAACTTACCAGATTCTGCTTTAAACAAATCTGAATGTACTATCACTTAACTATTGGAACATTTTAGTTTGTGTCTGCAGCACCAACATATCTTGGCTAACTTTTCATACAATGCATACGTTCTTGCCAGATGAGAATAAGACTCTTTAATTTGCTACATCTAAAGTCTTCTTTTCACCCCTGCAATTTCATTTTCGTAGCTAATCTCAGACAGGAATATTTGAACACACTATGGAAAGTGGGTGACAAAAGGAACTTTTCTTCCCATCTTGATCACAACCAGAACCCTCACTCTGGATCTCTCCGTCCCTCCCTCTCCCTCCCCCTCCCCCCTCCCTCATTTTGAAAGAAGCTTCCTTTGGAAGACCTTCTGTGAATGCCAGTGCTAGTTTTGAAGAGATTTGTTGAGTTTTTCAGCTCTAACTTGTATCAGGTAAGTCATTTGGGGAAAACCTGGTTTTGAAGGATAGCTTATTCAATGTAGAAAATTAACATAATCATTGTAATCAGTGTTCTCAGCCTTAGTAACTAAGATGTGTGGATTCTGGGAGTTGAAGTCCACATATCTTAAAGTTGCCAAGGTTCAGAAACATTGTTGTAGATAAAATTATTTTCTCTGTTCCAAATTATCTTTCTAAAAATATAGATTTCTCTCTTTCTCCAGGTGACTGGGGCTTTCCCTCCATGCTCTCAATCCCATCATCTGATGTGTATCACTACCTTGCATCTCAATGTCTCTCTCACTTTCTGTTGGTCTTTCAGGTTGTTGGTTCCCCTCTGGCCATTTGCTTGCTCACTTCACTTGCTCAGCTTACTTCAGCCATTCTCTGCCTCATTTGGACCCCTCTGGCCACTTGCCTGCTTGCACCGCTCACCAAGTTTGCCTTTGCTCTCCTGTGATCATCTGGTGCCCTTCTGGCCATTCACCTCTTTGCTACACTTGCTGGAAAGTTTCTGGGCCCCCTGGCAGACCCTGGATATCCAATTGTATTTGCAGAACCCAGTGGGCTAATGAAAGCAGTATTTTCTTGATCAGCTAGATACGTGAGGATCTGATGGTAATCATTTCTCAGATCCAATACACTGAACCACTTTGCTCCCAATAAGCAATGCAGTGTTCTCGATCCATGAGGTAGTGTATTGATCTGGAATGGTCCTCTGGTTGAGAGTGCAGTAACCTGCACATCTTCAGGATCCCATTCTTTTTCTAAACCACCACTATAGGAGAGGCATGGGGGCTCTGAGACTCTTGGATAACCCCCGTTCTCTTTAACTTTGCCATCTAAGTCACCTAAGGGAATCCACTAAGACCTCTCTTTGAATGGCCTGTCTTCGTATAATCAAATTTGATGCTGGGCACTCTTAGCACATCCCATATTGAACTCATTTTTGGAAAATAAATGCTACCACCTCAAAAATTGATCTCTAGCCCGCTCTACCCATTCTGGAGTAAACAGGGTATCCTTCGTGTAGAACTGTTCTATTGGGATCTCACCCCCAGCCCCTTTCCCTGATGATGCAATGGACTTTGACCTAACAACATGCAGTCCTTCAACCTCATCAGAACATTAGTAACATTTTGAACCACAACCAAATTTCTCTGTCGGGTGTGCTGCAATGCCTTTGTAGGGATTACCTCCACTCCAACATCTCCTCTCATGGGGTCAGTTTTGAAGATACTGTTAGGCCCAGGCTGTTTCTAGTTCAGCCTGAGGGATGCTCGCAGACACCATACCTCCCTTGGTTGCAATGCCCTCCCACTTGGTCCAGATTCCAGAGTTTCCCCACTCCTTTTGCAGGGGCCTGCTGTGCTCACACCATGCATTGGTACACTACCCACAATGCCTGGTGAATCCCCCTGAATCTGGATTACTTGCAGGGATAAGAGATGTGAATAGGTCAGTATTCATCAGGAACTCCAGATTGCTCTTGGGGGCAAGTACATACAATGGCCAAGGTGCCAACAGTTTTGAAATACCCCACAACCAAGGGGCCAAATTAGATCGGGAGGTAACCACTGTAAAGAAGTGTCTTGGTTCCAGTGCCCCAAATCTCCAATTTGTCCAGCTTCTGTAGGGGAAGGTGTTTCAGATGCCTGTCATAGCAGCGTCTGTACAATAAAGTTACTTGTGCACCTGTGTCAAGGAGGCCTCATGTAAATGCCCTTGATTTGCACCAGCACTATGGGGAGGGACCTACTAGTTTGCTGAGGATTCTGCCAGCCAAGGCCAGCACACCTGATTTAGTAGTTCATGCTTTTGGCTTGGAGGCATTTTTTGGCTTGTGTTACCCATTACAATGTCTTGTTGCTTGAATTTCACCAATCTCTCATGGATAGAGACCTGACACAGAAGAAAGTATTTCTATTGATTCTGTGGCAAAGGAAAGCTTTGATGAGGTTTCACTTCTTGGTTTTGTTGCCCACTTCTGCCATCTGCAGTTCTTAAAGTTAAAGCTAGCTGGCATAGGTGGGCATCCAGTTGGTTCCTTCACTGGGGCCCTCAGAGTTTTTCACCTGGGTCTGACTTCTTGGTCTGGGTGGCCTCATGCAAGTATGTCTGTAATCGCCTTCATTCCACCAATTATAGCAAATCACTGGACTCAATAACTTCTTGGCTGGAATAATGGGAGATGCCCACCTTTAACCGATCTTGTCATGTCCCCATTTGAGGGTGAGTAACCTTTGCTGACAACGAGGTCACCACCTCCATCAGTTGGGATATTTGAGTCTCTGTGGCAAACTTTGCATTAGCATCTACAGCACTCAATACCCCAATATTTAAAGACAATTCTGATGGCGAGTTGGTCTTAGCTCTCTTGGCATCTACCAGGTCCTCTTCTATTCTCATCCTCTTTATGACTGTACCCAGACCAGGCCCGTGTGTAGAGCACTTCACAAGATCTGCTCTATCCTAGCCTGACCTATCTCTGTGGGCTCCATTCCTTTCCTCAGCACAATTTGACAAAGCAACTTGTTCAGGTGTCAGATTTATCCAGAGAATTGTTAACCTTTTTATTGGTACATGTGCTCAAACTGATAAATCAGGCAAGAAGTTGTCTTTGTTTGCCCAAACACATCCTGCAATATGATGAGGTAAGTCATACGATTCCCGACTAAACTTTAAATTTCTAACTGCTTCTGCAGTGGGACTTTTCAGACTCTCTGTGATCCTCTGCTTCTTCTGTGTTTCTGGTACACCCCATTACTCCACTGCCTGCATGGCTTTTTCCATCTGAGTTCCATACTCCTCCCCTGCCAGCATAGGCTGCATCCCTGATATGCAGTTTCTTCTATCTAGCCCCCAAATTATTGTTGCTAGCACATAGCCACAAGGTTTTCTATAACCTTGAAAAGCCTTGCCCATGGTGTGTCTGACATGGCAGAGTTGTGTGCTTCCCCCTTGGGGGTTAATGTCCTGTCCAAGACCATGGCTTGGTCCCCCGACTCCCTACTCCAGGAATCACTGATCTGGGTGTTTGAGTGGACCAACTGCACCCTCATGTCCTCTGTTAAATAAAGGCTCTTGTCCCCAAAGCAAACTGGGACCTTTTGCCTCTACTCTAACAATGTATAGAAATGGGAGGTGTCTTGGTCCACTTTCATGTCCTCAGTAAATATCTTCTGATCTTGAGTTAGGCCCTTAACCACTTGCAGAATTTGTTCTTCTATCCAGGCATCCACTTAACTCTACCTGTACTACTTGGTTTTTTTAAAATTTTTTTTATTATTAGATATCCATTTGTACATGCAAACAAAGAAAAAATTCAAGTTAAAGCCATTCAACTTAATACAATCATTTTAAATTTGTAGACCTTCTTCACTCCGTATATCAAAGTTTAACTATAAGCCAACTACATTTAAAAAATTTTAAGTTTCACTTCTTTTCAGATCTATCCATTGTACATCAAACAAACAAGTCTTCTTATTAAAGTTAATAATTTTCATGTCGATACACCCCTCCCTTCAATGCGTACATTCTTAGTCTATTTAATATATACCTTCCATTAATCACCCTCTCATGTCTCTTGCTCTTACACTTAGTCCTTAAATCAGTCCATAATTCTTTGCCTTTAATTCCTTGCATAAAATATTAAGTTTCTCTTCTTTTCAGTCGAATTCTGCGTTTCTTCCTCTGCCAGGTGGATTTCCATAACACAGCTTCCCTTCCAAGTAATAAGTCTCTCTTTATTGCTTGCAATGTCCCTTGGTTCCATATAAGCCATACTCTATGTATTCTGTCAGTTTGCCAAGAGAAATTTTTAGCCTCCTCTCCTAGATATTTTTCCAATGCTTTTATAACAATTCTTTTCAAATCTTGTTTCTCATTTGGGGATTTTTCCAGTCTCTTGCCCCTAATTGCTGTCATGGTACATCATAGTTGAGCGGTTTTGCACCTCACTTTTCATTTCAGTAAGTTGTCTCTCTTCTTGTCTCTCCACCTCTTCCATCTTTTCTTCAACCCCTTCCCAGACCCTCTTCGAATTTCTCCCAGTATCTTCTCTCATTTTCCCACTGTGTGTTTGTACTGTTTCTCCGGTTTGGTCCAAGTCCTCAATAACTGCTTTGCTTTGATCTTCCACCATCTTCTCCACTTCTCTGCTTTGTTCCACTGCCTCCAACGTCCTCATCCTTTCTTCCCACCTTTTCTCATATATGTCTATTATCATGTCCATCTTTCTCCTTATTTTTTCAAAAGTTGTTGACATTGCTTCTTTTAATTCTTTCATCGTCATTTCTGGAGAGCTTATATACATCCTTAGGTTTATTTTGCAATGTTTTTTAAGTTATGCGTCTCTGCTGCCCTCTAGAGGTCTCTTTCGCATTACAGTTTCTCTTTCGCCTTTCTCTTCCGGTAGCTCCTTAGGTTTATTTTGCAAAGTTTTTAAGTTATGTGTCTCTGCTGCCCTCTAGAGGTCTCTTTCGAATTACAGTTTCTCCTTTGCCTTTCTCTTCCAGTAGCTATCACTTTAAATTAAAAGCGGTCACCATCTTGGGTGCATTTTGTTTATTGTGAACGTAATTGATCCAAGGAAAAATATAAGAAATACTTGCTTTTTAAGCTCCTGCGTTCAGTCTGTCAATCTCTGTGCTTCTTTGAAATGTTTTCCTCGAGTGGTGGCTGGTCTCAGCATCTTGGTCTGTCAGCTGACAGATGCTGCGCCGGGCTGGAGCTATTGTGAGCTCACGGGGAGTCCTCTTTCTTCCCCCCCGAACATTTTTTGGGGGGTTTTCAGAGGATCTCAACCCACACTCACAGCTCTTCGCCCCTTCTCCTACCGAGGAGGGGTTTTTTCCGCCGCAAAAAACAGCTGTTTTGCGCTGTTTTGGTGGCTTTATAGGTCCCGTGTCACAGAGCCTCCAAACAAGGCTATTTCGACCCTGAGGCAGCCCCTGTACTACTTTTTTTGTACTACCTGTACTACTTATTAAAGGTGATGGGGTCTATTTTGCCTACTTGGCTTATGTCTCTATTGTGACACCTCTTCTGCAGAAAAATGGTTAAAAGAAATCCTAGAGGAGTCTTAATAGTATCACCCCCGAAAGACCTGCTAAAGGAGAAAAATCCTTCTGTCCCTTTTTCCAGGCAATTGGGGCTTTCCCCCACATTCTTAGTCCTATTCTCTGCAAGTATCACTCACCTGGCATCCCAGCATCTCTCTCCCTCTCCCTCCCCCCTCTGTTTCTATCTCTTTCAAGTCATCATCTTGTCTCTGGTCACTTGCTTGCTCTGCCCTGCTTGCTCAACATTCACTCTGTCTCCTCTCTCCTCCTTTGTTATTCTGTCTCTTTGCCCCCTTTTTCCTGATCTTGTCTTGTCCGGGACCTTTACCCCGCCAACTCTTCTGTTTTAGTTTTGGCCACTATTGCCCTGCTAGCTTTATCTTTCTCTGCTGATCATCCCAGCAACTCTTCCTGAACCATTCTTGTTTTCCACAGTACTTTCCCCTTCACTTTTCACTCTCGTTCTCCACAGCTCACATATCACTCTTTCCTCCCCTTCTCGCTCTCTTCTTCATTTTCTTCCCTTTTTTGTTTTCTCTCTCCTTCCCTTTCCTCCCTGTTTCCCATCAAATCCTGTCCTTTTAAACATCTCTCTGTCCTGCTCTTCCTCTCAAATTTCTGGGTGAACTGCCCACTTGCTGGCCATTCTGGAATGTTCATATTCGGCTGCTGGCGGACCGCTGTTCCCGAGGGTGGTACACTGGTGACTCCAGTGTGATAGACTGTTGTTTCCATAATACTCCCATAAGCCTCCAGTCAAAGCAACTACACTTACTAGGCCCTACAGAATGGAAATCTATTTCAAGGACATAAGTTTATAAAAAGTTAGTCCTTACATTATAGAAAACTGCCTATTTAAGGCAAAAGCATTCTGAAAGAGATTTTCTCCCAAGCTGCAGATTGTCTGAAAAGATGTATAATATTATAGCAGTTGTTCCCAAAGAGGATTTATACTGAATTTTCATATTCTTACTACATGTTTCCACAGAGACCAGATTGCCCATTATCAGACAGATAATGGTATCTAATTTAATAAAATAGAATAAGAAAGACAATTGTGATTATGCTCTTTGGTTTGCTCTCTCTTTAACAGATAAACATTGCTTTCTTTTTTCAGTCTGAAATTGGTGGTGTTTGATTCTATTTACCAAATAGCAATATTTTTCAAAAATAACACCTGGTTTTTCTAATATGAAACTTGTAAAAAAGCCAAGTTCTGCAGCTAGATGGTGATGTTTCTTCTTATCAGTTAATAAAGTATAATATAGGCTCTTTGGGAATATTGTTTCTTTTTAGTGCTTCCTACTCTGTGCAGGGTTAAACAATGGCAGGCATTTTAAGGATGCAAAGTTCATCTTATTGGAAGAAATTCTTTGCCACAGATTATAGTATCTTCCTGCATATGACAGCTCAAATTTTAGAAGCACTGTCCAGATTTTGGTGTAAGAATGTGATGGAGAAAAATACTTCAACAAGGAAGTTTTCTTTCTGAATCATATTTGAGGTAGAATAAAAGTTAACCTCTTCAACATCTCAAGGTTCTATAATTTGGTTTAGAGCTAATTCTGGAGTAAAGAAGAAATTTCTCTCTCAATACTATTTCTCTAATGAAAATCTTCATGAAACCATCATAAAATAATATATAATACTTAATATTATACCTGTATGTTTTGGTCTGCAGGAAGAATAGCACCTTTAATAAGAGAATTGATGAGAGAGTTCAGAATTAACCATCTTCTTGCAATATTGTTTCCCAACCCAAATCCTTCTATCAAAGCAATCTGTAGAAAGCAAGGTAATTTACATTCAAGTAAACCTGATATTTGTTACCATAAGACAGCAAAACCACTGAGCAGCCAAATCCTGAAGTCATCATTTGAATATTCTATAATACTTTTGCCTGACACCATATTGAAAAATATTATGAGAAGATACCGTGGTGGTCAATGGCTAGTGCACATTAGTGGACATCTACTGCTGTTCTGCTAGATAAGTATTTATGGGTTTAAAAGGGCAGTGTTTTGCTTTAGGCATCTAAAATAAGATCTCAATGATTTTTGCATGGAACCTAAGACATCAAAATAATTCTAATGTAATGTGATCAGTTTTGGGGAGATGTGTGTGTGTGTGTGTGTGTGTGTGTGAGTGTGTGTGTGTGTGTGTGAGAGAGAGAAACACACACACACACACACACACACAGGCAGAATGTCTATGTGACTTTGATCATTTCAGAGTTCTTATGTCAAGTCATCTCATCCTTATTCTATAGGAGGCCCTCCAGATGTGTCAAGACTGCAACTTTCAGTATTCCATAATCCAACACAACTAGAGTTTACCAGATCTCTGTCATTTCTCTCTGTAAATATGTAACTGATTATAATAAGGGGAGATAAGAAAGAGGTAAGAGCAACAGATGATTGAACCAATCCACCAGTTTTTGCCTGGGATGCGCAGAGTGTGAAGTGGAGGATTAGTAAAGTCAAATGAGCAGTCTGATAAGGGGATTGAAGCCCTGCCCCTTTAACATATATATTCACATTAAAAAGGGATGGATGTTGATTGCAGGGCCTTGGCTGCCATTTCGACTTTTCTGAATCCCCTGCAGACGTCTCAGCTGAAAGACGTATATAAGAGTTATACCTTTAAGGATGGAAAAGAAAAAGCGTTGTGTTCTCACTGAAACAACTTCTTCAAGGATAGAAAAGGAGAAAATTTGATAGTTGTGCAAGGAAAATATTGAGATGGATAGAATGAATGTTAAATGCTTGTCCCCAAAGAATAATGAAAATAGCTTGCATTCATAATATTTCCTGTCTTCAGGTCTCATTATAGTCATTTCCCCAACAAATACATGCACAGTATACCATTTCCTTTTCTCATCACTATCTTTGTCATGGAAAATAAGCTATCAGAATCCTAATGACTTAGTTATTTAAGCCATTTCTGTATTCTTTCTATTTTGAACAACCTCTCTGTTTCACTTCTTCTCCACAGGTTATTAATGATAAGAGCGGGAATTGCTATCAAATTGCTGAACAATGAAAAGGCCAAAGTATCAAAAATTGCCATTATCTCTGCAACAAAGATTATATGACATGTGCGAAGAAAAAGCCAGAATGAATTCAGCGTATGTCTCCTGAAGGCAAATGATATTAACTAATATTATAAAGAGCAGTGGCAGTAAACAGAAAATATTTCAAGGTGTTCAGTTCCTTCTCTGCAGATGAGGTTTGACATTCGCATTCTCTGAGGGTCTCATTTCCCTGAACAATGGGAAGTTTCAGGGGAGCCCTCATTTCATTTGGGGGTTTTTGAGAAGGAAAGTTGGCTGGAAACATCCTTTTTGTAATATCTGAATATATTTAATCACAATTGCATGGTCAAAACCCTGTTACTTTTAAAAATACATTATATATTTAAGATCATGAGCATTACTCTTTTGTTGCAACCATTATCCCTCCCCTTCCCCATGGGCGATGCTTTTTTTTTTTTTTTAACTTTTCATCATCTATTTCTTAATCACTGTGAAACACTGACTTCTAATTTTGTTAACACACTTTGTGTATTTAGTCTACTGATAAGATGGCCGTGTTCTATTTTGTTAAAATGGACATCTACTGCAAGCAGTTCTATTTGAAAAATTCCCTAGTCCAAGCCCAAGACTAAAATCAAGACCATAAAAATTGTCCAATTAGCACTTGGACAATAGGCTGTGATAGCCCTCAGATTGAAATGTTCTACATTCCTATTTAACTGGAGTAAGAGTTTCACAATGTTCATCTATTTTTATAAACGAACATATTCACATTTTATGTAAATATGGCTGATCAATGGCAAATGTTCTTTAATCTATTCCCTCCCCCCAATGTTCATTAGTGCACAGTATGCAAACTAGGGTTTGATTTTGGTAAACTTTTAGTATTTGTGACATCTTCCCCTCCATTTTGTGCCCTTTTAAGTTAGCTACTGCAGGAAATGGTTAATGCCTTATTGATGTGATAGCTTTAGGTTAAATTTAGTTGACAACTAACAAATCTCACTGTTCAAATTTCATGGAGAGATGGAGTTTGCATTTGATCTAGTAACTTAAATACAGTAACTGCTTTGGGATGAAGAATCTAGGATAGAGGGGACCACTGAAAATCCAAGGGCATATGTCCTTCTTTGGCTTTCCAGGGAAACTTGTTCCCTAATCACTAATTTGCATATGACAGAAATAAAAAAGTAGTAATTATTAACTAGAGAGTTATATTGATTATATTTAATGACAATGAACTATAGGTCTGGTCTGGCCACACACTCTCTTTTTACAAAGGCATCCACATAAGATGAATCGTTGCCAAGAAGAAGTTGTGTAGCTTTTTGACTGAAGGTTAGCTAATTTTCAAATAGCAGGTGAGTCACTCAGATACAGTAGTGTGCATACTGCCCTTAAAACAGGAAGGATTTAATAATAGAGAAATGTGTGCCGGAGTGATCCCTGTTGACAAGTAGGCAGATTTCATTGTTTAGTTTTTAGAGGTTTTTTCTGTGCACATTCTTAGCACATTCTGCTTAAGGAAAGTAAATATAGAAAATAATAGTTATAATGATTGTTATTATCATCACTCTGCAGTGTTTTATATATGAAATGAAGGTGTTTCAGAGCACACATGGTGCACACATAAGCACTTCTTGACAACTCCTTAAACCCAGTGCATTTTCCCCTGAGACTGCACTGCAGCTGCAAAAAACAATTATATGATCCTGTAAAATTCACTACTGCTTTAGGAAGTTGCTAAACATTATATGAGCACCTATGCATGGTCCAAAGCACCTTTTTTTTTAATCCAAAGCATTTCACAAACTTGATAATTATTCTTAGAGCTCTGCAAAACTACATTCACATTCTACCTTTTTATAAACTAGTTGTCAACTTTACAAACGAATTTGGCTGCAGCCATTTTTCCTTCGTTTTCAGTTGCCACAGAATAGGGAGGGAGGATTAGTATTTTTTAGTTTAGTCAAAACAATAAATTGTTCTGTGGGAACCAAGATAATTGCTGGTTGTATTTTGGTAGGCTAAAGCTTCTATTAGAAAGCCCACTTAAGTAGTTAATTGGGGAATGTGATTTATAACATATTACTGGAGTGGGAAGTTCAACTTTGTAACATTGTAACCTTTGGGAGAGGACTTCAGTCTTGGTTTCACTTTTGCTCATCCCGATACTATGTACCCAAATAAATATGTTCTTTAAGGAATTTTTTTGCCTTGGAGTTCTCTTTTACTGGTCTCATTTATCGGAACTGTGACACTAGTGATTTATTATTATGTGCCATCAGGCTAGTGGTGGCTCTTAGTGACCACAGAACTAGGCCTTCTGCAAAATCATCTGTCCTTAGTCTGTCTCTTCAGATTTTCCTATAGTGCAACAGGTAGCCCCATAATTAAGCCGATGAAACTTGCTGCTAGTTGTTTTCTTCTGTGTCCCTGCCATCTTTCATGGCATTATAGACTTCTTAAGAATCTTTGTATAAGCTATCCAAAGCAGGGTGACTTGATGATTTCTTTACTGCTGGTTTTTCTTGTTGATAGTTGATCCTACATGACAGAAGTTATCTACTATTTCAATATCTTCATGGTCAATATTAAGAATGATTCCTATACCTGTTATTATTAGCTTAGTATACTTTATGTTTAGTCTTAGTCCCACCTTTTCACCGGGCTCCTTGAATTTTATTTTATTTTATTATTTATTTATTTATTTCTATCAGCACCTATCTCAACAAATGAGTCTTGCTGCTTACAGATCATTCTTGGGCTTTTCTAAAACCAGCTTGATTACCTTGCATATGCCTTTCAATGTAGGTCTGTAATCTGTGTTGGATGATCCTAAGCAGTATTTTGCTAACACATGGAATTAAGGATATTATGTGATGGTTTACACACGCTGTTGTAGATCAACCTTTTCTAGTCTATTGGCCACTAACAACATACTTTAGTTAGAATTTACCTGATTTTTCTTCTGTTGCTTGCTATATTTCTGCAGATATTCCTGTATGATAACAACTGAAGTTTTAATCTATTTTCATCTTCTAGTATGGGAAGTTCCTGTACATAGGGAATATCTTCCAAAGTATATTGGATGTTGTGATTTCTACTGCACAAAATTTCACTACATTCCTTGCATCTTGTTTTGAACTTCTTTGAATCAATTACTGTTATAAATACTATTGAGTCACAGAAAGGATATGTAATAAATATTTTATATCCCAAGACCACCCTTATTTCTTATGAAGTTTCAGGATACACTAGGAAAGTTTGGATCCTAGCTTGACATATCAAAATATGAGTGAAATGCTTACACCCAAGTCATTTTCTTACCTTTTATACTAGTTGCCAAATGAATTAGAAACTCCCTAAATTTTTTTTTAAAATCATGTTTTATTCAAATCACAAGAATATTCAGCTTCATTTTTCAATTTCAAATTTAGGTATAGAATTTTAGTTTGTCATTCCAACTGGTAGTCATAATTTTGCAGTTGCTATAAAATGAATTTCCTTTTTTGTGGGTGTTGTTACTTTTGAGTGATCTTGATCTTTGTATAGCTCTGAATTTAATTTTACAATTTTTTCCTGTATTGTTCTACACACAGAGCCATCTTCATGTTTTAATGCAAAAACCTTATTTCTTGTTTTTATAAGTTTGCATTTTACTCAATTAATTCCATTGTTTTCTTCAATTGCCTTTTTCACAAGCTTCATGTTAAACTGGCACATTTCTTCTTGGATACATTTTCTTATAGTCTTGCAAAGTTCAATGTACTCCAGTTTATTAGTGAAACTTCCGGTATTCTTTATTATCCATTTTTTAAAATTAAATCAATAGTTTCATCTGAGATTTTTGACTGTACCAAGTTCTTTTTCCAGTGATGCTATAGATCAGGGCTTTTCAATCAGTGGTATGCATACCACTGGTGGTATGTTGGCACCTAGCAGGTGGTATATGTACAACGGGTTGAAAAGCATTGTAAACAAAGTGTAAAAAAAAGTGTCAAACTGGATGAGATGAAGCGGCGGCAGTGCTGCACAGGCTTGTGGGAAACTCAGCTGGAGCTGCGTGAGGTGTTGCCTGGATTGAGCTGAGAGCCCAGGATCAGTGTGAGCAGCTCCAGCTGCTTGGCGGTGGCCTTGGGGGCAGCAGGCAGCTTCATGCAGTCTTTGGGTGGAGATTCAGCTGGAGCTGCATGAGCAGTGGTGGGATTCAAATATGTGAACAACTGGTTCTCTGTGTGGATGCCACTTTTGGAAGTCCATTTTGGACCTGGGTAACAAAAAATTAGCTATTGGTTCTGCCGAACTGGTACAAGCTGGCTGAACCCCACCACTGTGTGTGAGGTGTTGCTTGGGTCCTGCTGAGAGCCTAGGATCAGTATGCATAGTTCCCGCTGATTGGTGGCAGCCTTGGGGGTGGCATGCAGCCTCACACAGTCTGGCTACATACGTGTGGCCAATCAGGAGCGTCTGACAACCGAAAATAAGCACTAACTAGCAATTTTTGAGCAAGGTGGATGGAAATGGGTGAGACTTATCCTCTTTTTATGACCTTAATACTACTTTTCTGGAAAAAAGAATGCCCAAAGCAAAGAGGCCTCCCCAATGAGAGAGAGAAGAAAGGAACTTTTTGCCCTGCTCCCTCAGGAAAAGAAAAGCGGCAAATTAATTGTTTTCGGGAGAAATAGAGAAAACTACAAGATCAATTTGGAATTAATACAGATGTATAGCTTTGAAATTTGGAGACTAAAAGTACCTTCAAGACTTTTTTTTAGAAAAGATATTTGAACGTCTGTAAAATAGGTTTGGATTTGGAAAGCTGGAAGATGGTGTCCACAACATCTAGTGTTGAATCACAGCACTACAATTTATTATGCTTAAAGGAAACTTGGCTTGAAGCCCAGACTTAGATAAGATTCTTTGTTGTTCCTGGAAACTTTCACTTTTGCAGACTTCAGCTGGGAAAAGGGAAAAAAACTCTTGGCTGCTTATCTGTGTTGGGGACCCTATTGGACTATAAAGACTACATATAAAAACAACATGGGCATTCCATGCTTAGCTTCAAATGGTAAAAAACCATCTTTAATACTTGATATACCAACAAGAAAATGTTAATGAATCTCAGAAAGAAATTCTTTCTGTGTTGAAATCAATCCAAGAGACAATCATTTAATTTCATGATGAGACTAAAAATAATGCAAATGAGATAAAAGAACAATTTTCTAACCCAAACTTACAAATCCAGACAATGACTACAAAGAAGGAACCAGTAACCCAGAAAACAGAAGAAAAATTAGAAGAAATGGATCCAAAGATGGAGGACCTAAAGGAAGGAATTAACAGACAGATACACACAAATGAAAAATTAGAAGATACAGTGATAACACTGGAAATGGAAAAGATATCTTATTTTGTTAAGATCTCAGAACACATTTGAGGATAAGGAAAAAGAGCGGATCGAATGGATGATAAAGCTGTTAGGAGAAATGCTGAATATTGACAAACAAGAAATGAAAAAAAAACTGAAGGAGAAGGATGGAGGCTGTTTAATGAACATAAATTGATTGAGCGTTCTTCCAAAAATACTTCAATCAAATTCTTTTCCTCATTCCAAACAATACATACAAAAATAGAGGAAGAATTACTTGATGATTCAATGCACTGACTTTGAAAGTTATTTGGCAAAGGAAGAAAGCTAGAGTAAGGCTGAAGAAAATAGAGGTTTTGATCTATTAGATGGGATATTATACTATTAAACAGATGTTTGAATATGGTTAAGAAAATAGATAATTGTTAGAAATAAAAGTATTATTATAATTAGAAGGATAGGATTTGTAATTAGAATATTATATTTTGTTATGAGATGGAAAATATGAAAATTCTAAAAGGGTTTGAATGAGGGAAGCTTTTGGTTATCCAAATGTAATTTATTATGAGAAAAGTATAAGTGGTAGAGATATTTTGAACATTGATGGGAAATTAATTTTTTTTAAAAAGCGGACAGGATTTTGATTGGATAAATGGATTTTAAGTGCAAATGCAATTGAGATATGTTCTGGCTAGAAAAGATATTATAAACAGACACTATCAATATTATGTATACCAGAAAAATATGATGAAGATGTCATATTTAATTGTATTTGTATTAACAGTAATAAGAATTGTATTTGCCCAGTGTGGAAAAAGACATACCATCGGAAGAAGGGAGGATCAAGGAAGCACTGGATGGTGTAGTATTGGAACTAGACTGAGAAAGTTAATATGTACCATTGAATTACCAAATGGACTCAGAAAACACATTGTTTATTAAGTATTCATGATTAGAAAATTAATAAAATATTTATAAACAAGTATACCATGCCTCTGTGCCTGGCTTTCATTGACTACGAAGGCATTTGACTCAGTATTCCAGCAAGCAATAATTAATGCATTGCTCAACCAATGTGTAGACACTGCTTACATAAACTTACTACAATCAATATATGAAAAAACAATTGCAACAATCTGACTTAATGATCTTAAAGTGAAAATCAAAATAGAATGAAGTGTACGACAAGGCGATACAATATCACCTATCCTTTTCTCAACCTGCCTTGAAGAAGTATTTTGCAAACTAGGCTGGGCAAAAGATGGAATAAAAATCAATGGTGCCTATTTAAATCAATTAAGATTTGCAAATGATGTTGTTCTCTTTTCACAAGACCCAGAAGAGCTACAAAGACAAATACAAGAGCTACATGAAGCAGGAGAACCATTTGGCTGAAAAAGAGCAAGGTTATGTTTAATAAATTAACTAAAGAAAGAAAAAAAATTATATCTGGAGAAGAACCAGACATAATAGACCACTGCATATACCTTGGCCAACAGATTTCAGTGATGATACAATAAAGAAAATTGAACAGCATGTTAAAGGTGGTTGGCAAGCATTCAGCAATCTAAGCATAATTTTCAAGAATGCTCTCCTCCTATGCCAGAAGAGAAAAGTTTTCTATCATTGTGGTCTACCTGCTCTAACATATGCCGGTGAAACATTGACACCAACCTCACAATTGATACAAAAACTACGAGTGGCGCAAAAGAACCATGGAAAGATACATGTTCGGCATTACAAGACAAGACAGAAACACCTGCACATGGATAAAAGACAAATGAAAGTATATGATATCATCAAAAGAGTAAAATAATTGAAATGGAAATGGGCTGGTCACATAGCAAGAAGCAATAACTGCTAATATTACAACTGTGCTCTAATTTCCACAACTTTATTGATAATGATCATGCCTTAATCAAATCTGTTTTGTTATAGAATATCACTGGCCAATTTGAAAGAAAAATAGGTGTAGAAACATCTGATTGAGATCTGAGGCAATACTTATCTCCAAATACTCTCTTCAATAATAATGTTTTTGCCTCAAAACTTGAGGTTGACTCAACTTTTCATCCTTCCGAGGTCAGTAAAATGAGGGTCCAGATTGAGGGCCCAGAGGGCTGTAAAGCACTGTGAAATGGTATATAAGTCTAAGTGCTATTGCTATTCTATTGCTATTTCTACAAGGGTTATTTTCCTATGAAAGAAGCAACTGTTCCAGTAAAGGTAAACAGACCTTCCATCGTATCACCAAATAGTACTTGCTTTATAGAATCCTACCTTTCTTTGCATAAATAAAGGGGTGCCCTGGGGTGTGTTTTGGTACTGATATTAATTTCCCCACAATTTAATGCAAATATATTTCAAAGATAGTTTGTTCCTCAAATGAATTACATTTATTGTCATTGCATTGCTTTCTGACATTATTTCTGCTTTGTGGGTCCCATGTCTCACTAAACAGTGTGACTGTATATACTCTACATCTGTCTTACTGTAAATATGCCATCCTTACAGCCTGTAATTTCAATCCTTTTTGTTAATTAATGAAAGTCAGCATGTTTTCCAAAAATGATTTAATATTAATAGGGAGTTGAACAAAGTCAAGATGGAAGCCATCAAACAATTGTATGTAAAATTGGAAATGCTTTGATTGTATTCCTGTAGTCTCCATGTTGATTTATTTTGCTTCTTCCCTGTGGACACCTTTGCCTATGATCCATTTTGCTTCCTTTGCCAACAGGGAGAGATTGTAAGTAGGTGAGAAGAGACTAAAGTTAGGTAGTGACACAAACCTTCTAATTTCCAATTCTTCAACAAAAAAGAAATAGTGCTCCCTGTTTGATCATAAGAATAAAACTAATCATTTCAAAACACTACTAATTAAATAACATGCATATAAAACTTAGTTGCAATAAGATTCCTATATTTTGAAGGTCACGGAAGAGCACAAACTGATCCCACTGTGTTAGTCAAGTTATTCCTGATGTTTGGAGAAGAATAGATTTCACATTGCTTACTGCAGTTACAGCTAACTAGTGATTAAATACTACAAAGTGGTGAGAGTATTTTGGACTGCAACCCTCAAAGTAGAAAACTTTGCTTAACTCAAATCTCTCTTGTCAAGGAGACAAGAGACTAAACTACACTTAAAGCAGACATGTCAAACACAAGGTCTGAGGGCCAGAAGTGATCCGCGAAGTGGTTTCATGTGGCCCACGAAGCCATCCTGGAAACAGTGAGGGAACGGTCCCTGCTGCCTTGGCCCTGGCCCAGGCCGACCAGGAGCCAATGTACAATTTTGTGGTGGCCATCTATGCTGAAACACATTCAATCTTAGCTCCACAAGGCCATCTGAAAACAGTGAGGAACCAGCCCCTGCTGCGTCGGCCCAACCCCCTGGGTGCATGCTGGGGAGGTGTCACCTTTTGTGAGGAATGAAGAAATGCACCTTTGCCTGGAAGTGGCCAGCAAATGGCCCTTGCCTACTTCACATATCCGGCTTGATGGGCTCTGGGGAAGGGATTTCAGGAGGCAGCAGGGCATTCTCCTTACAGTGCTGAGAGGCTGAGTCAGGCAGCGCAAATCCAAAAAGAAATGCGAGGCCGCCCAGCTCCCAGCCTGCCTGGTTTCAGCAGGCAGTCAGGTGCTTTCCTCCCAGCACCAAGAGCTGAGCCAGGTGGCACAAATCTGATGAGAAGTGCAATACTGCCTAGCCCCCAGCCTGACCAGTTTCAGCAGGCAGCAAGGTGCAAAGCTGGCTCAACTTCTTGGTGCTGTGAAGAGAGCGCCTTGCTGCCTGCCCAAAATGGGCAGGTTGGGAGCTGGGCGGCATTGCACCTTTTTGGATTTGCGCCTCCCGGTTCAGCCTCTTGGCACTATGAGGAAAGCTCCCCGCTGCCTGCTGAAACCGGGCAGGCTGGGGGCTGGGCGGCATTGCGCAGGTAATGGTGACTCTCATGCTGCTCATGGCATCCCCTCCCCCAGAGCCCACCAAGACAGATATGTGAAGTAGGTGAGGACCATGTGCTGGCCATTTCCAGGTGATGGTGCATTTCTTCATTCCTCACGAAGGATGACACCTCCCCAGCTGCATTTCTTGCCTGTTTTTCTCCCTCCCTCATCTCAGATATTTTCCCACCACTCTGTACTTAGGAAGGAAGATAGGAAAGAAAGAAAGAAGGAGAGGTAGGGTCTCAGGAAAGTCCTGCCTTAGTCCTGCCCTACTGCCCTTTCACCATCCCCTTGCCCCCTCCTCCTGGCCTATACTGGAGGTCTCCCATCCTATTGCTAAAGAAGCTTTGGATACAAAGCGAGGTCTCCTTCCATGGAGAGGGAATGGGCCTCCCTCTGACTTTGCCCTCGTACCCATCATGAGCAACCTGGGTAAGGAGTGCAAGCACAGCAGCAGCAGCCTTGAAGAGGAGGTAAGTGCAGCTGGGCGCCCCCTTGGGGAAGTGGGTCTGGGCTTGGTGCCGCGGGTGCTCGAGGGCCAGGCTGGGCATTTGACCTCTGCTATCCAGGGCTTCTGGCAGCCCACACCACCATCTAGCCCCCCTGCATGGCCTGAGAGGAATAGTGATGCTCCTCCAGTGGACCATGCCTTGGCCCTTGCCCTGGTCCCACCCCCCCTTCTGCCAGAGATCCTCAGATCTGTCCTACTCCTGCCCAGGCCCCCACAGGCACCATTGATGCGAATGATGTAGAGCTGGCCACACCCAACAAGTAGGCCACCCCCTCCATCCACACCCACCCAGTAGGCTGCACCCATCCTGGCCACAGCCACCTGGCCTTCCGAGGGTAACCGCAATGCTGATGCAGCCCTCAATGAAATTGAATTTGACACCCCTGACTTAGAGGTACTGTATTCTTTGTCATCATAGCACAATGGTGTGTCAAAAGTTAAAACAAAACAAATGAGATCAAATATCTAAAAACTGAATGCTGCTCAGTGCTGATTTTTAATTACATAAAATTGGTATGTTTATTTATGTGATGTGAAATATTTTTAATATTAGTGCACATGCAGAACTGAAGTGATAGTATTGCCAAAAATATTTTTTTCAGAGCAGCCAAACAGTGCAACATCTAAATTCAGTTAATTCAAAATTGAAAATAAAACTGGTGCAATATACTTTAAAGAGTTTAATACAATGGAAAACACAGTGTTTTTCAATTATTGGAATCAATATCTCAGAAGGCATTTATAGCAGTCTCCCTTCAAATATTTGAATTTTAATTTGGGACTTTCTTCAGGCAAAACTTTGGCCTGTAACTGAGATACAATCTGTCCCCTATTCCAAGTCCCTCCACCAGTCAGCTAATTCTTTTAACTTCATACTACTTTTTCTTTTCTTCCAAATGCAGTCATGAATTGTGAGAATGAAACACATGTGCTCATTCTGAGTCCTTTTCAATGGATTAAAAATAGAAGCAAGAGACCAAGTTTAAATAAGTGCCTTCTTTAATCAAGTATCCCATGTGCCAAAATAGAAAGACTGAAGAGCTTGTTTTCATGGAAATGTTCAAGAAATGATTTTGGAAACAATGTAGGCAGAGTGATAAGATTATTAATGAGTTAGTTGCCCACAGCTGGGTCTGAAAAACAGACTCATTTTCCATTTAAAGATGACTTTTTTTTCCTCCAAATATGCTTGTCTGAAAAGGCTTCTTTTGGAAGAAATCAAATTTTCATTTTGTGGAATTTTCATTTATTTAGATGACATTCTCCCTGACTTGGATCAATGCAGCAGTTGTATACCCCCTCAACACACACACACACACACACACACACACACACACACACACACACACATGTATATACACACCACACACACAAATATATGTATACACAGAATGCGAGAGTGTGTACATATAGTTTATATAACACTCCTCTTGTTCATTCTCATAGTCACAATCCTGGGAGGAAATAGAACATGTACACAACATATTCCAACAAAATGGATATCAACACAACTTTATCAGAAAGTGCCTGACCACTCAACCCAATACAGCACAACTCAACCCTAAAAAGGTTAACACTGACATACATCAAGAACACCTCAGAAACTCAAAGACTACTTACAATCAACCACATGGAATCATGGTTATGAACTAAAGTCTTTTTAAATATCCTAAGTAAACCAAAAGACACAGAAGCCTCAGAAGGAAAAAAAACAGGAGTCATCTACAATATAATGACTGCAACAACCACTACCTAGGACAAACAGGCAGAAGACTGGCAGAACATATCCATGAACACCAACTAAGAGTAAAAAAACATGATGAAAACTCTTCAATTTCACAACATATGGATAGATTCAACCCATAGTTTCAATTGGGAAATTGTGACTATCTCAGACCAAGCCAAGTCCAAAAATGCTAGGGAATTTCTAGAAGCTTGGCACTCTGACAAATTAGCCATCAATTCACACATAAACATAAACAAAAAAATTCACACATAAACATAAGCAAAAAAGACAATCAACAAGCCAAAAAAGGGAATAAAAAACCAAATCACTTTCCTATCAGCATTAGTACCCAGATGAGCATAGAGTAACTCCAAGATTGACATTAGAAACAATTAAATAAACAATATCACAATCAAGGAACTGTCAAACAAGCCAATAGTAAACAGCCCAAACACACAACCTCTAAAAACTCAGGGCAAGCCACTATGATAAAAACTGAGATCAAACCCCACTCCTTACTAGCACTGATTATATTATCTAGTTTGAATAAGAGAGCACCAAGAAAACCCCAAACTAGCTCTGCTTGCCTATCTACTTAGTGATATTTGTTTTACATTTTTATTTTATTTTTTAATTTTATTTTGGATTCTATTTAGCTTTTTAAAACTCAGTTGATAATGCTCACCCTAAAAAGCAAATAACAGTGCTAGAGATAATAAGGAAAGAACTAAATTACAGTGAGCCACTGGTAATTTCTCAACAGCAGTTTTTATGTTGCAATGTAAAATATCAGATTCCAAGTGTTTTCTTTTCTTTCTTGGATCACAGAATTTTGACACAGGATAGTCCCACATTTTTGTTTGAGTGTTGACAAACAAACTCCTACTATGGACTTCTTCTTTGTTCCAGGCCAGACACCCTATTTCTCCTTGGTAACAGCTAGGCTAATGGACTCTTATTATCTCTCTCTGTCCCTGGAAATTATGCCAGTGCTCCTTTAGAATTGGCCAAGAACTGTGCTGAATCAATGAGGCAGCTGGCACCCTCCCCAGAGACTGAATGTTTTACCTTTTTGATTCATGCAGTCTGTGCTAGCTAAGATCCATGATGCCATGAGTGATTTCTCTTTGAGGCAGGTGAGAACAAAAGAGCTTTGTAAACCCAATTCAATAGAAGCTGGAGACATGGCGCTCTATTGATTACAAAAACACAACCACAGTCCAGAAGCATTTTCTCTGTAATTGATTTCTGTGTGAGGTACGGCTGAGAATCCTAACAAAACATTCCATACCTATATTGTCCTACACGTATCAATAAGTAGGTGGGATCTCAGCAGTAGCATTTTAATGAAAGAAAGTGTCAAACTTTTCTCCAAACAAAATTTGCTCTCTGTAGATTATATATATTGGAAATGATAGAGTTATATTTACTTTTCCTCTTACTCTTTCTTCCTTCAGCTTGTGAGTCATTTTGTACCCATAAATGGATAATAAAACTTAATTAAATGCAACTAAATAAACCCACAAACACAGTATGTAATAGTGAAAGTATCAAGAATAACAAATAACAGATGAAAAAAACCCAGCTTCAAGGCATAATTGTTCAGTTACATGTGAATATTAGTACGTTGAATTTACCAAGTTGAGAAGCCTGTCAGAATACAAAATCCTTTGCCTAGTGCTGAAAAATGGTCTTAAATTCTATAGAGGTAGTCCTACTAAATTGTTACAGCAAACAAACAACACTATGAATTGCACCTATTAAATGTATTGTGACAGATGCATGAAGTGCTCCTCACAGTAGAAATAACACACAGCACACAGAGAATTGTCAGGTCTCTCTACCTGAATCAAACCCAATACCCTTTATAGTGACAGATTCCAGAAAACAGCTATAACAGTCTGCTGTAGCAAAACAAGCTAACAAATATACTTGAAATATATCATTATGAAGAGCTCTGAATTTAACTGCATGATGCAGAAATCCATCAAGGTCAAGATTCCACAGGTAACTTCCCTGGCAATACAACTAGTTGCCATTTCTCTTTATGCTCTCTTTTTATCACTTGGTCTTAGGATCAAATTTGCTACCATTTATTATATTAAAAAACCTACAAAAATGACAGCAGATCTCCCAATTATTTACAAGACCATTTCAATTCATGTTTGGTTAGTGAGTCACCACATACTAATTTATCTGATTTTTTAAAAATCATGTTGGAATCTGGGTATATTAAAACAATTATCACATTTGTTGAACATAGCAAAAATTATTGATAGTCTCAGTGGAGTGAAACAAGGCAAAGTTACTCATACTTTAATATAGTCCCACTGATTTCATTAAAAATAGTAACTTTAATAGGATAAAAATATAACTAATATTGAATGATTCAATGGGTTTAGTATGCGTGCGTGTGTGTGTTTGTGAATGTGTAAGTACATCTGTATATATCATCTGTATCCATTGCAGTGTTAAATAGCTTTCCCACTTAATGGGGAATATGCAAAAGGACCCAATTTCAATGTATTATAATTGGCCAAAAGTATCTGCCCATATGGGGCACTGTTTCTCTTAACCATCCAAAACTATTAGTTGAACTACTTTTCCTTAAATCTTGAAAATAACTATCTTTGGTTCTCAAGATAATATAGGAGTTAAAGAGAAATAGGAATAGTCATTGCAATAGCCAACCTCACTGCCTTTGTTTGCAAAACATTGGCTTGCCTCACAAGAGTTAACTATAGGCCTCTTTATCTCTAATTCTTTTTTCTTTATGGTTGTTGTATTAAGTACTGAATTTCAAGAAAGGTGTCATTAGCAGCAAGTATCAAACACAATTATTAATACTATTAATTCATATTAGGATACAGACCAGTTAAGTAAAATTTTATTAAAATATTAATACTTTTCATGAATTAGAAACCAGGGTTTACTTAACATATTGCAAAACCTACCTGATAATGAAAGATTCAGCAAAAGGAGCAGCACCAGGCAACTACAGATCAATTACCTATTTACCAACAGTTTTCAAATTGCTAACTGGCATGATAGCTAACACAGTCAAAAAGTAAAAGACAAAATAATTTTGGAACACTGTAAAACAAGGAAGACTGTTTTGAATGTAGCGCAGAGTGATTATAAGAAACCATTTGACTCTCTGCCACATGACTAGATAATCAATTGCCTAAAAATAACAGGAGTCAGTAGAAACATCAGAAACTTTGCACAAAGATTAATAGCACAAAGGAGGGCACAGTTGCTGGTCAAAGGTGATAGACTGGGAGAGATTAATATCAAGAGAAGAATCTTCCTAGGACACTTACTATTATCACTATTGTTTGCCAATTCATCAATTCCTCTGTAAACAGTATTGAACAAGTCAGGCCTTGGCTATCAAACATCAAAATCATCTGCCAGGCTATTCCATCTCCCTTATATTATCTGAAGTTGTATGGAAAAGCATAATCGGAAATAGAATTATTGCGGCATTGGAAAATGTATTTATGCTCTGTTTATGGATGATTGTTTATTTTAATACTATGATTTGATATGATTAGTCTCTTTTTTCTGTTAAAATTTAAAAAAAAACCAATAAAAATATTAAAAAAAAAAAAGGAAATAGAATTATTGCTAAACACCATCTGTATATGCAGTCAAGATGGTTGGGTTTGGGCTGACAAATGTGCCACCCTCACCACCAACAGAAAAAAATAGTTAAAAATGAAGGAATCAAGGTGCTGTAAAGACCTACCTCAGGTAAGCCACCTGAGGTAGGTTTTGAAACAGGCATTGTCTCAAAAGGAACTTTTATTAGGGGCTAGTGACAGCAGGGATTGAAGGCAAGATCTGGGAAAAAACCCGCACAAGTAGTACAATAAAAACAGCATTCAATACTTCTCCCCCCAGTGTCCCAGAGTTTGTTTGAAATCTAGTTAATCCATAGGTGGCATAATGTTTTCGTAACTTAGTTCTTTGGCGTGTTCATTCAAGGTCTCTCTCACTTTTGTTTCCTTCTGGCTCCAAGCACAAACGTCTCTTAGATAAGGGTGAGACATTCCATCCCCTGGAGGAAGGACATCATAGTAGGACAGTGCAAAGCAATCCCAAAATTTCCCTGCTCCCAACAGAATGGCAGGTCACAAAGAAGGTTTACAAGTTCAACAATATGCAAAGGGAAAAATACATTTATTCTTTAACAAAATTTTATTAAGTTTATATAGATGAGAAAAAATAGGAACAATACAGGTATAATAAAGGGAAGGGGTGGGAGGAAAGGGGAAGAGGAAGGGAATAAAGGATTTAGAGTAAAATAAGGATAGGTACAATCACATATTTCAACAAACAAGCTACCATCCGGATTATAATAATGAGTAAATATCATATTCAACCATTTTTACCGAAGCTTAGACTATAACATATTAAAAACAATTAATATAACAAGTACGTTAGTCTATTGAGTAAGCACTACTAATAAAATCTCCAAAAGTCCTAACAATCAAAAGTAACAAATAAAAATCAGTAAGTCAGGAAAAATATTCATATCATCAAAACGTTAGTTAGAACTCGGTTAAAAATCAGTCATCTATTCTACAATATTGAATCCTTCAAGTTCTAACATGTCTCTAACCATTGATAAAATTTTCCCAAGTTATAAAATAAATTGAATCATCTTTTTCTTTCATCTCTAATGTTAGTCTATCCATTTTTGCACACTGTAAAATTTTAGTAATTATAGTCTGGTCAGATGGTAAGTTTTCATTTTTCCAAAATTGGACAAATACTATCCTTGCAGCTGTTAAAACATGCAATATCAAATAGTCATTCTCTTTACATAATTAGGTCTTAATATTCCTAACAAAAACAATTCCGGTTTAAATTATATCTGTAGTTTCATCATCTTTTCCAACCATCTATGTATCTTAGACCAATTAGCAATAGGGCATATCCACCAGGTGTGGTAATAAATGCCTGGCTGTTGTTTACATTTCCAGCAAATATCCGAAACATTTTTAAACATTTTCGCTAAGCGAACTGGTGTCATATGCCAGAAAACATATAAGTTTTCTTTATATGCTACCGCTTTTGTAAGCTTAATATTTTTATCCCAAAGTTTTTGCCAGTCTTCCAAATCTATAGAATGTCCAAAGTTCTTTGCCCATACTATCATTGTTTCTTTCACTTGTTCTTCTTCCATCTTCCAGTTTAAAGAAATTTATAGAGTTTTCTAATCAAATTCTCATCTGTTTTTAACAAAATTTTGTCTAATGGGGTTTGTTCTTTATAAAAACCTGTTGATTTTATATCTTTTTTGTATCTTGTTTGAACTTGCAAATAAGACCACCATGTCAAGTCAATACCTTGTAGTTGTAAAGTTTGCCTGTCCTTAAGTTTTCTTTCTTTGTCCAAAATGTCTTTATAACTAACCAGTTTGTCATAGTTAATCAGATTTGGATAAGCAAATGCTTCCATTGTTGAAAGCCACTCAGGTATTTTCATATATATTTTATGTTTAATTTTCTCCCATTCTGAAAGTAGTACGTTTCTTATCGCATGATTTTGAAAGTACTTATGTGCTTTAGCTTTCTCATACCATATAAAAGCATGCCAACCTAATTGAAGGTCATGTCCCTCTAAATAAAGCAATCTTTTATTTCTCAATACAATCCATTCTTTAAGCCAAAGCAAAATAGCCGCTTGATAGTAAAGTCTCCAATCTGGAAGTCCAAAGCCCCCTCTAGCCTTAGATTCTTGTAACAATTTACAGTTGATTCTCGCTTTCTTTTTTTGCCATATAAATATTAAAATCATTGCATTTAAATCATCAAAAAAATTCTTAGTAAGTTTAACAGGCACTGTTTGAAATAGGAAAATTAGCTTTGCTAAAATGTTCGTCTTAACCATTGCTATTCTTTCTAGCAGTGATAATTGAAGATTTTCCCATCTTTCCAAGTCTATTTTTATTTGTTTCTTTTTTTTTAATTTTTAATTTTTCACCCTATACCCTACACCAAAAAACCTAAACATACATTAACCAAAAAAACTTTTCTCTTAACAGAACCGTGCAATATATTCTAACTATTCATTACATCTTATTTACATTTTATTTACATTTAATCATTATATCTTTTTCTTTCTCTGTTCTAGCCAAATATAACATTTATTCCAAATTTCATAAAATTCTGTCATCTCTTTGTCTTTTAATTCTAGCGTGAGTTTATTCATTTCTGCGCATTCCAAAATTTTATAGATAACCATTTAATTGTGAGTATATTTTCATTCTTCCAACATTGGGCATATGCTATGCAAGCTGCAGTCAATATATATATATATAATGATGTGTTGGAGTTGTTTTTGAATCTTTAAATTTATTATGCCCAATAGAAATAATTCCGGTTTAAAATCCATTTTTATCTCCGTTATCTCCTGTATCCAATCTCTTATTCGTTCCCAATACTTTTTTACTTTGGGGCACAGCCACCACGTGTGGTAGAATGTTCCTTCTCTAATTCTACATTTCCAACACTTTGGATCTATATTTTTATGCATTTTGGCCAATCTCGCTGGTGTTAAATGCCATCTATAAATCATTTTGTATTTATTCTCTCTATATGCAGTTGATAGCGGCAATTTACAATTTACGTTCCATAATCTTTCCCATTCCTCTAAATTTATATTTCTTCCCACATTTCGTGCCCACGCTAACATGGACCCCTTCACTATTTCTTCCTCTAATTCTATTTCTAATAAATATTTGTAAATTTTTGATAACAATTTTCCTTCCTTGCTTATTAAAATTTTATCAAGTAAATGTGGGGTCTGATTTATTCCATATTCTTGTCTGTCTCTATTATATCTAGACTTGATTTGTAGATACGACCACCAATCTATGGGTATTCTTTGTTCCTCCAACTCTTCTCTTGACTTAAGGTTGCCTTGGTTATCCAGTAATTCTTTGTATCTCATCATCTTTTTTTCCCCCTAGAGTATTAGGGTGAATTACTGCCTCCATCGGCGAAAACCAATTTGGGATTTTCCCATAATGTCTTTTTTTATTTTTTCCCATATCCCAATCAATGCTCCTCTTATCTGATGTTGTTGAAAGTATGTATGTATTTTCTTCTGTTTTCCCCACAGGAATGCATGCCAGCCCACCTGTAGATCATGTCCTTCAATCGTTAATATCCTATCATTATCCAAATTTATCCAGTCTTTAATCCATAATAACCCTGCTGCATAATAATAAATTTCCCATTTAGGGAGTCCAAGTCCACCTCTACTCTTACTATCTTGTAACGTTTTCATATTTATCCTAGCTTTTTTACCCGCCCAAATAAATTCGTTTATTATTTTATCCAATTCTTTAAAAAAAGTTTTCTCTAATTTTATTGGAATTGTTTGAAATAAATACAATAGTCTTGGTAATATGTTCATTTTAGTCACTGCAATCCTACCTAATAATGATAATCGAAAATTTCCCCAGGTTTCAAGATCTTGTTTCATTTTTAGTATCAATTTTGTATAATTGTCTTCTTTTATTGAGGAACACCTTGAAGTTATCGAAATTCCTAAATATTTAATCTTTTTTGCTACTTGTAAATCCAAATTCTCTTCCAATTTCCTTTTTTGTTTATCCGTTAAATTTTTTTACTAACATTTTAGTTTTCTCTCTGTTAATTTTTAAACCCGCCACTATTCCAAATTTTTCTATTTCACCCATAAGAATATTTCCTCTCTCTATAGGTTCCTCAATAAAGAAAACCAGATCATCAGCAAATGCCTGTAACTTATATTCCTTTGCTTTGACCTGTACCCCTTTTATTTCTTCATTCCATCTAATTTGAACTAGTAATACTTCAAGAGACAAAATAAAGAGTAGAGGTGAAATTGGACATCCCTGTCTTACCCCTTTGTTTATTTCAAAACTTTTTGTGTTCTCTCCATTAATCATCACACTAGCTCTCTGTGTTCTGTATATTGCCTTTATTATATTACTAAATTTGTCCCCAAATTTCATATCCTCGATCTGTTGGAACATAAATTGCCGATTGAGGCTATCAAATGTTTTCTGCACGTCTACAAAGATCAGCGCTGCCTGTTTTCCTGGATGTATTTCATAGTATTCGAGGACATTTAACACTGTTCTAATATTGTTTCTAATTTGTCTTTGGGACAAAAAGCCATTTTGGTCTGGATGTATTATATCTTGCAAAATTAACTTTAATCTTTCCGCCATTATATTAGTAAAAATTTTGTAATCAGTATTTGGGAGCGAGATTGGCCTATAGTTTTTAATCTGTTTAGGGTCTGTGCCTTCTTTTGGAATAAGAGATATAATAGCCTCTATCCAGGAGTCTGGTAGATTTGATTTCTCCAACACATCATTATATACCTCTAATAATATCTTTTCAAACTCTTCATAAACGGTTTTGTACAGCTCCCCTGGAAGACCATCCAGTCCCGGAGTCTTATTATTTTTTTGTTTTTGGACCGCCCTTTTTAATTCCGTAGCTGTTATTTTCCCATTCAGTATGTCTCTTTGTGCTTCTTTTAATTTTGGGAGACCATTAACTTTTAGATATTGTTTAATCTTTTCCCCATCTATTTCATCTTTTTTGTATAATGACTCAAAAAAGGTTTGGATTATTTCTTTCTTTTTATCTATCTTATATTGTAGTTCTCCATCTCTATCATAAAGTTCCTGAATGATTTTTCTCTCTCTCTCTTTTTTAATTTATAAGAAAGCCATCTCCCAGGTTTATTTGCGTGTTCAAAAAAATTTTGTTTTATCATTTTCAATTCTTTAACTCTTTCCTCTTGTTCCATCACATTTAATTTATGTTTGGCTAGTACTAGTCTCGCTTTAATCAATTCATCCTGAGGCTTTTCTTGTAATTTGAATTCAACTTTTTTGATCTCTTCCTGTAGTATGTTTTGCCTTTGTCTTTTCTCCCTATTTTTCTGTGCAGTATAAGCTATTGCTAGTCCCCTTAAATATGCCTTCGCTGTATTCCAGATAATTTGTATTGATGTTTGTTGTTTTGTGTTTTCTTTAAAGAAATAATCCATTTCCTTTCTAGTCTGTGTAATAAATTCTTTTTCCTTTAAGATATAAGAGTTCATTACCCATCTTTTTCTAGGTTTTTTTTCGCCCCTTCCAGACTATTTCTATCCAGTTATGATCTGCCCATACATTTGGTTTTATATCTATAGTCTCTATATCCTGTCCCAATTCTTCATTTGTCCATATCATATCTATTCGAGACCATGATTTGTGTGGATTTGAAAAGAATGTATATCCTTTTTCTTTTTGATTTCTCTTTCTCCATTGGTCTAATAGATTAAGTTCATGTGCTAGCTCGAAGAAGGTCTTTGGTAAAAATTTCCTTTTCTTTTTATTTTTCTTATCAGTGATATAATCTTTTTTTGCATCCACCACCACATTATAATCACCCACAATACAAATATTTGAATGACCCAGTTCTATCAATTTCTCGTGTAACTTCTGATAAAAATTATATTGGTTCTCGTTCGGTGCATATATTACTACTAAAAGCCAGGTCTTCTGTTCATTTTATAATAATAATTAATACCCTTCCATCCAAATTTTGAAATTTTAAATTTGCATTTATCTCTTTTTTGATGTAAACTGCTATTCCTCTTTGCTTTTGATTAGCTAATGCTGTAAATAATGATCCTAGTTTGGGAAACTCTAAATGGTGCCTATGTTGCTCTTTAATATGTACTTCTTGCAAGCAGACAATATCTATGTGTTGTTTGGCTAGTTTTGTTAATATTTGCTTTCTCTTTGCTGGTGTGTTTAATCCATTAATGTTGATAGATAATAACCTAATCTCCTTTTCTATTTTCTACTTGTGTGTTTTACTTGTGAGCTTGTCTTGTTCTTGGGCCTGTTCCTTTCTCCTTCCTCTGTCCGTTTTCCCCCTTACTTTCTCTTCCTTGTTCTCTTTCCCTAATTTCTGGCTGTTGGTCTTCCTGACTTTTAGATTCCAATTCTTCCTTACTACTGTTCTCTTCCTCTGTTCCTTCCAATTGGTCATAAAATTCTCAGGCATTCTCTAGATTGTCTATTTTAATCTTCCTCTCTCTCCAGGATATCAACATCCCTTCCGGAATTAACCATCTAAAAGGTATAGGTTTTTTTTTTATTAAATAGGAGCTCAAGAATCTATAGTCCCTTCTTTGATCTCTTATCCTTTTCGGTATCTGTTTTAAAGTTAATATTTCTACACCTTTATAGATTATTGGCTCATCTCTTGTTATTTTATAAATTATATCTCTCACCCTTTTTCTGGTAAACCTAATATGTACCTCCCTTGGGAGTTTGTTCCGTCTAGCATAATTTGTCTGTATTCTGAATGCCTCATCTATTTCCATTAAAATTACTTGTTTTTCTCTTTGCAATGCCTCAGAAATAAAATTTGCCATGATATCCTTCAAATCTTCTTCCTTCTCCTCTATCACATTTTGGAACCGTAAATAGAATGCTGCCTTATGCATTTCTAAATAAATAATTTCTTCCTCCATTTTTTTTGTTAGCTGCTATCAATTCTGTATCTAATATATCAACTTTTTTCACTACTTTGTCTAAGCCCACCTCCTCAAATTGTATTCTTGCTTCATTATTCTCCATTGTTTGTTGCAACATCTCCACTCTATTATCCAATTTGTTTATATCCCCTCTCATTTCCACATGATTTTTTGATATTGTCTCTTGCATTTTCAACATGGTTTCTTGGATCACAAGAAGTGTTGATTGCATAGTTTGCATATTAATTAATACATTTTGTTTTTGTGTGCCCAACATCCCTTCTATTAATCTTTGACAAGGTGGTGATGAAGGTGTCAATGTTAAACTAGATACCGTTTTTTTTCCTGTCCTCAAAGTTGCCATAATTATCTCCTACTTCTCTAAGATTCTGAATGTTCCTTTAATTGACCAGTAGCTTCTGAACTTCTAATTTTCCTAAATTCTCTGAACTTTCCTCCACTACCATAGATTGCTTCAACCTCTCTCTAAACTTTCTTCACTTTCTTTACACTTTCTTACTTATTACCAGATTACTTCAACCTCTCTCTAACTTTCTTCACTTTATTTACACTTTCTTGCTTATTTCACAGATATATACTTTCAATCACTAGTCCATTTTTTTCTTCCCAAACTTCATCCACTCTCCTGCCACTCCCAGAGTTGTATCTCGTCATCTCCTTCTCTTCCGTTCGCTCATCTCAATAAGAAACATTGTCTCTGTCAGATTCCAAACTTCGTTCTCAGCTTATCTCTCTCACCATCAATCAGTCCTTTTCAAATTCCAAACTTCGTTCCTCTCACTCACCCTCAGTCAGGCCTTTTCAGCTCCGTTTCCTGTCACTTTTCCCCCAAACGTCTCTCCGTTCCTTCGCACTTGGCTTCTCTCAAACTCCACATTTTCCTTCCAACCTCAGTCCGTTCTCCTCACTTACTTTGGCGTCTCCTTCTCCCTTCAGCTCTTCACTCTTCACACTCTCCCGCAGCCAGCCACACTCCGATAAGCTTTTCAGATCTTCACTACCCTCAGGTCTGTTTCAGAGTTTTTCCTCTAGTCACTTTTTCCAAAGTCCAATTACACCTTCGTTCTTTCTAAACCACCATTTTCTTTCTCCTCTCTCACTCCACTTTACAGGCTCTATCAGCTCCAACTTTATCTCACTCTTCCAGCTCTTTGTATATTTGCGCTCAAACGTTCAATCAACAATCTTTCTTTGTGTTTTCCTTCTTTTACTTAAAGTTTTGGTTCTTCAAATCTGTTAGTCACAGCTCTATTTTAATTTGTTTCATTAATCTCTCATAGTTGTCTTCTTTTAGTGTAATATATTTTGCAGTTAAATAAATACCCAAATATTTGACTTTTTAAAAACTATTTGAAGATTTGTCATTTTAGCAAGTTGAATTTTCTGTTTGTCTGTTAGATTTTTTGTTATTACTTTAGTCTTTTCCCTATTTATTTTCAGACTAGTCACTTCTCCAAATTTCTCAACTTTCTGCAAGAGTTTATCAGCTGTTTGCAATGGCTCCTCTAAAATGAAGACCAAGTCATCCACAAAAGCCTGTAGTTTATATTTCTGGTCTTTAATTTCCAGACCTTTAATTTCTGTATCTTGTCTGATATTTCTTGCCAGAACCTCTAATGTAAGAATAAACAACAGAGGAGAGAGCAGACTTCCCTGTTTAGTGCCTTTTTAAATCTCAAATCCATCTGTATAATCTCCATTTAAAAGTATTCTTGCTGTTTGTTTCTTATAAATTGCTTGAATTGCTTTATTAAAATTTTCACCAAAGTCCATTTCTTGAAGTTGTTGAAACATAAATTGCCAATTTAAGTTATCAAAGGCTTTTTGTGCATCAAGGAATATAAGTGCCATCTGGTTCCCTGGATGGATTTCATAGTATTCCAAGACGTTTAAAATAATCCTCAAGTTGTTCTTTATCTGTCTTTTTGGTAGGAAACCATTTTGGTCTGGGTGTATAAATTCATTCAAAAAGTTTTTCATTCTTTCTGCCATTATTGCAGCAAAGATATTATAATCCACATTTAATAGTGATATTGGTCTATAATTTTTAATTAGTGTATGATCAGTATCTTCTTTAGGTATCAAAGTAATATTAGCTTCAGTCCATGAGTCCGGTATTTTTGTCTGTGTAAAAACTTCATTACATAATTCTTTCAAAGTTGGAGTTATAGTATGTTGTAATGCTACATAGAATTCAGCAGGAAGACCATCAGGTCCTGGTGTTTTATCTTTCTTTTGCTTTTTTATTGCCTCTGTAATCTCCATCATTCAAACATTCTCGTTTAACTTCTGATGCATATTCTCAGGAACCTTTGGGAGATTTGCTTCTTTTAAATAAGCCTTAATTGCCTCTTTAGAAACTGTCTCCGCCTTATAAAGTGTCTCATAATACTCCTTCGTAATTTTTTTCATTAAGTTGTTGTGACAATGTAGGTCACCTTCCGTGTCCCGCAGCTTACTTATTAATCTTTTTTCTTTCTTTTTTTAATCTATATGCCAGCCATCTCCCAAGTTTATTGGCATTTTCAAGAAAAATCTGTTTGGACCTTTTAATCTGTTGTGCCATTGTATTTGTCTCAATTAAGTTTAACTTATGTTTTAATAGTTCCATTTGTATTTTCAACTTTTTCTTTTGAGGATCTGATTGTAATTCAGCTTCCAACATACTAAGTTGTTCTTTTAATCTATGTTGAGCAAGTTTCTTTTCCTTATTCTTTTTAGCAAGATAAGTTATAGCCAAGCCTCTAAAATATGCTTTTGCTGTGTCCCATACAATTTGAATAGAGGTTTCTTCTTTTTTATTGACTTTAAAAAAGAATTCCATTTCTTTTGTTGCAAATTGTAAAAACTCCTTTTCTTTCAATATTGATTTATTTAAGGACCATCTCGGTCTTTTCTTAAGTCCTTTCCAAGTCATTTTAATTGAGTTATGATCTGCCCAAATGTTAGATTCTATTTCAATTTCTTGTATCATGGCTTTTAAGTCCAAAGAAGTCCATTTCATATCAATTCTTGACCACAATTTATGTCTGTTAGAATAAAAGGTATATTGTGCTTTTTCCGGGTACATCTCTCTCCAAATGTCCTGTATACAAAGTTCATCTTTCATTCTTAGAAAGGATTTAGGTAAGATATTACTTCCTTTCCCCCCCTGTTTATAAATTTTATAGTCCCGTACTGGATCAACAATTGCGTTAAAGTCTCCATGTATACACAAACTATGGTAATTTAAGTCCATAAGTTTATCATATAATTGCTGAAAGAATTAATCTTGCTTCTCATTGGGAGCATATTTCGCAACCATCAATATTTGTTTTGGATTCCATGTAATCTCGACCATCAGTATTCTTCCCTCTTCATCAGCATAAATTTGTTTTGGATTCATCTTTTCTTTTATATAGAGAGCTATCCCTCTTTTATTTTGTGATGTCAAGGAAAAATACAGTTTACCAAGTTTTAATTGTTCAAGTATTCTAGAATGTTGTTACTTGATGTGTTTCTCCTGGAGACAAATTATATCCATTTTTAGCTTTTGTAGTTTATGAAATATTTTACTCCTTTTTGATGGGGAGTTAAGACCATTTATATTTATTGAAAGAATTCCAATTTCCTCCATAGTTTCAGTTGTGTCGAGATCTCAATTTTCTAGGGGAGCTTATCTGTCTCTGATCTTTAGGCCTCACATCTTCCTCTGGTTGAGTCTTTTTAGGCACTTCTTCCTCTGTTTGTTTTAATGTTCCTGCAGTCATTTCCTCTGGTTTCTTAGATTCCACCTCACCTCTCTCCAAGAAGTCTCTATGATTATTAAAAAAAATCCTCTGTGTGTTGTGGGGTGTTCAATCTATATCTTTTTGTGTCTCAAAAAATCAATAGTCCTTCTGGGATCAACCATCTGAAGTTGACTCCTTTACTAATCAATTTCCTCGTTAAGAATTGGTATTCTCTTCGAGCTTCTCTAATTCTTCTTGGCATCTGTTGGAGAACTACCAAATCTTTATCTTTGTATTTTAGAGGTTGGTCCCTCACTAGTCTCAGGATCTCATCCCGTACTGCTCTTTTGCTGAATCTAACATGAACTTCCCTGGGCACTCTATTTCTTCTTGCATAATTTGAATTCACTCTATAGACTTGATCAACTTGTCTTTTGATTTGATCCATTTCCATTCCAAGCAAGTTTGCCAATAATTCAGTCATCAATAGTAACAAATTCTCATCACTCTTCTATCATATTTTGGAATCTTAGAAAATATGATGTGTGTTCTAGCTCCATCATTGCCATACTTTCTTCCAGCTCCACATTAGATTGTGCCAATCTCTGATTTTCATCTTGGAGAGCCTCTAATTTCTGGTCTACTACTACTGACAGGTCTTCAAGATTTTGCATTCGTTGTTAGTATTTGACATTGCTTGTTGAAAGGATTCCATTTTTTTGATCCATCTTAAGCAAATCATTTTTCAAATCTTCAAGATCCTTTTCCATTTCCATTTTAGAATCTTCAAAATCCTTTTTTATTTCCATTTTAGAATCCATAATTGCCTGGAGAATGGCTTGTGTATCCTTCTGCTGCGTGTCTGGCTGTAAAAAGGTTGTAATCGATTTTTGAAGCACTGGACTGACTGAGGTTGATGCAGGAGCAGAGGATCCCTTTCTCGCCCCTTTTGCCAAGTTTGAAACACTCATCTTAATTATTGTATTTATTGTAATCATTTATAATCCAACATCAAGCCCGATGGCCCAATTAATTGTAATCTCCAAATGAGGTAGAAATGTCTGGGCAGTCAGCCAAGTGCATTGAATTTGGCATTGAGCCAAATTCCACAGCTGAATCAACAAAGATAGTGTAGCAAAAAAAATAGTGTAGCAAGAGAACAAAGGGAAGAAATTGCAAGAATAACCACAAGGGGATGCTGTTTCTTCCCTCACTGTTTACTTAGGGAGAAAGTAAAAGAGAAAAAGAAAGTTCCAGCAATAAATCCAAAAATAACTGTCAAATTTTTTTTTAAAAACAGCAATTAAGGTGGCTTTCCCCAAATAGGATAGTACTAAATCTTTCTTCCCCTCTATAGTAAAACAAGCTGGTTCCTTCAATATAGCTTTAGTTCAAAAACTTTTCAAAAGTTTTAAAATGCTGAAACTGCTATTTTTTGGGAGGGGGAGAAGCAAAAATCCCCTCCTCCTCCTCCCCTTAGGCTTCCAGCTTATCATTAAAGGCAGGCAATTTTCTCAAGGGCCCACTTTGCATCAAAAACTGGTATCATCTCACCAAGATCAGTTGCTTGTTTCCTTGAACAGCTGATTCCTGTCTCCAATGATCTGCTGGAGATGGTGGCAGACACAAAGCTCTCCACCTTTCTCTCACCAGTTCCAGAGGCTACCACCAGCTCCCTTTCCTCAAAGAGTTCACCTTTTGGTGGCCACCCTTCCAGGGTGGCATTCAGCCCTAATGGGCCCGCCAGTGACAGAAATTCGGACCCTGGGCACAGAGAGTTTGTGTCCCAGGGTCTAGGACCAACAACATCACTGGAAAGCCTCAGAAAAATACATTGACAGGTGCCTTGTAGAAATTACATCAAGTATCTGAATAAAGACCAATCTTTACAAATACCTGGGAATCCTTCAATATGATAAGATAAAGCACACCGAAGTCAAGAAGATTAGTAGTGAGAGTGAAATAGATTTTAAAGTCCAAATTCAGTCGAGGAAGTACCATCAAGGTGATTAACATTTGGGCAATTCTAATCATTAGATACACAGCTGGAATAATGGTTTGGATTCAAGCAGAATGAAAATCCTGAATAAGAAGACCAGAAAAATAATGACAATGAATCATGCCGTTCATCCACACAGTGATGTTGATAGATTCTACTTACCAAAGAGCATAGGTTGGCATAGAATGTTGCAAGATTACCAGACAATTGAAAAAAGGGCATTGAAAGAATATCTGAAAGACAGTGAAGATGATGCACTGAAGTTAGTATAACAGAAAGATTTACTCAATACAGGCAGAATAAAGAGGCCTTCACGAAAGACCAAATGAAGAATGAAAAAATATAGAAGAAGGAATGGCAGAGCTTGGGAGTGAAGCCAAAAGAGGAATCAGCTTAGCTTCTCTATGTTGCCACAAGCAGACTAAGTCCAATCCCACTTGAATTTCATTAACTTTAATAGAGCACCAAAATAGTTGATTTATTAGAGTGGATTCCCGTGCACAGACCTGAACAATAAATCAGTTTAACTGGAACTTTATATGTGTCCTGGTCTTCATGCCTGACAAAAATAAACATACAAGGCAAAGTATTACATGGCATGGCAAGTACACACACACACATATAGGAGGCATAGGGGATAACAACAAAATCTGGCAATGGCTAATAAGAGAAGTTGAAGAAACAGATAGGGGGGCTAATTCTGGATGCACAAGACTAAGTCTTAAGAACAATCTGGCTAACTGTTGCAAGAAGATTGCACAGACTTACTACAAGCAATTGCATAATAAAGTAGCAACAATCGTGCAGTGAAATATCTGAAAAAATGTCATTTGCCTGGAAGTAAGAATTGGTGAAATGACAAAATAGACAAAGTAATAAAAAATGAAGAAATTAAAGTGCCTTTGGACTTTTGAATTCAAACAGAAAAGCATCTGCCACATAACACTCCAGGCATAACAATTGTCAATAAAAAAAGACAAAGAATAGTGGATGAGGCACTACATGGAAAAAGTGGAATAGAAGAGAAAGAACAGGACAAAATCACAAATGGAAGTAAATAGAAGTAAAATGATTTTACGGGTCTATGGAGATTCTCAATCATCCAGGTCATGGTTATCCCAAAGGTGCTTTTCCAAAATGCAACTAGATTTTCTTGGATTTTTTCCTTCTTTGAACATGTTTCGCTTCTCATCCAAGAGAACTGAAGAAGCTTCTTGGATGAGAAGCAAAAGGTTTTCAAAGAAAAAAAGAAGTCCAATTGCTTTTGAGGACTATGACTCTACTTTTAACACTGTGCCTAGCCCAGGTCCTTGGAAAGGAATTGATAGGTAGAGAAAATTGCCAAATGTGGTGTAAACATCTGGCTGCCTGTGTGACCATCCATAATAATAATACAAGTTCTAAAAGTAAACAATATTTTTTTGAATATCTATGTTTAATGAAGTTGAAGTTGATTGGGATCCATGACAACCTACTCAATAATAAATGCATTTATCATTAAAGTGCTATAAGATTCCTTGGTGGCATGGTATTATAACAACAAATGAATATGGTGATTTTTTGGATACTAATAAAATACATATTTTAATTCAAAAATCATTCTGGACTTAACAACATTTTATTATAAAATTTCATGATTGATGCCAATGAATATTATTTCCAATTTCCTTTGAATTTTCTTTGAATAATAATGATGGAAGCAGATGTTCCTCACAGATCGCAATATATATATTTTCTGAATTCCTTCTTATCCAATTTACCTAGAACAGTATTGGCAATAGATATTTATTTATATTTTGTGCTCCAATCTGGAGCAACAAGCAATATAATGACTTGTCAACATAGAATTCACAAAAGTCCCAATCATAATGTTTGCATACTGTAAAGTGTGAATATTGAAATATAACTCAGGTGTTTACAAAATAAATTATTCTATACATGCATCTGAAGATGTCTTACCAAAGCTTTCTAGATTCTCCAGGATACTCACAATATACTGTTAGAGTCGGGCATGTTTTTCCTCTTTGTTCTACCTACAATCATTACCCTCAAATGGAAGTCACTTGCAGTGCCCATTGCCATATATTATATAGGCTAAAGATTCACTACCCCTAAAATACATATAATTTGTCTTTGAAATTTCAAATGTATATACTTCTATTTGTTTGAAGGGCCTAGCATGTATGTTGACATTTTGTAACTTAAGTCCCCATTCTTGTTTCTAAACTGCAAAGTGCTCAATACTTGGTATTTTTACTAGGAAGAGCAACACACTGAGTCATAAGAACTAATTACATTTTAGAAAGATATTTCTAGCCTACGTGATTAGGTTATAGTTTTGTGAACTTGGAATATTGTGTTAGTTTATTTAAATCTTAATTCATTTAATCATGATTAAGTGCATTATAAAACACAGCTGTAGAGATATAGGAAAGAATGTTGATCACAATGCTTTTCTTCAATATACTAAACTTGGCAGAGGAAGAAAAAGGCATGGCAAACAGTCCTGAATGAATGATAGTAGCAACTCTTCATATCACCTAGAAGTTTTAATATACATGAAATCTGACCAGATTAGGTTTGATTAAAAAAAGAAGGGCTACAAAAGGATTGATGAAAACAAAGAATAAATAATTACTATTTTCTAGTTATGTATGGCTAGTTATGAAAAGAAGCCTGAATAAAATAAATAAAAGTGCTTGCTTAAACAAGCTCTTTTTAAAACTCCCCTTACCTTTGCTTTATGGATGGAGATGTATATTGTCACCTTCCATTTGAGCCTAACATCTTTTAAGGTCTCTTTCTCTCTCCCTCCTTCTCCCTTTCTCTTTTGTAGTTAGGGAAAAAATCCATGCAGTGGGGAGATGAGGTGTAACAGAACAATTACTTACTGCTGTTGAATAGAAAAATGAGTTACAATCATAGACCAAAGTCAATTTGTCAGGATAGCCATTATCCTGAGAGTGACAGACAGGGTGTTTCTTCTTAGGATGCTGAAGTTTGATGTTTAGGTGTATTGTATAATTATCTTATGCTGAAGTTTCATGCTGAGGTTCCAGCAAATTTACCTTTGACTCATGTAATCCTTTAATATGCATTTAGGGAGGGGCTTTTAACATATAAAGGTACTAAATTCAAGGGATAAAAAAACACGGCTGGCGCCTTTCTGTGCTACAGAAATGAAGTTGAAACAACCCCTCTACCCTGCTGATTATTAGCCAGCACTCACAATCTGTATTTTAAAGATTTTCATTACCTACTTTATCCAAACTGTTCCTTAAATTATGTACTTGATGATGACCTTTCTTGTAAAACGGATAACATCTTAGTTGTTATTGACCATAACTATTAGTTTGTCACATTTTGGTTACACATGTTGTGCATCAGGTGTAATCCAATTAAAAAAAAATACTGCAGATTACAGAATTATTAACTAGTCCCAGCACTGACTATGCTTGCTTTTTGCAAACTAATATTAGTGTTCATTTTTATAGCAATGCTGCTTAATTTTCTTGCCCAATAGGCAATATGAGAGACCATATTTTTTTAGTATTAAAAAGGAGGCGCAGTCCTGCACTAGTGCCTTCTCTTTATCTCATATTGCTGCTCAGTTGAAGATAAACTAGATTCAATTTTCTTAGTTTTCCAGCACATCTGAACTAAAGTATATTAGGCATTTCTTCAATGTTTTCAGTTTTAGGATCCTCTAGTGCAGAGATGAGCATTCCATGCCTCAGATGCAACTTCTTTATTTTTTTGGTGCAAATGTCCCCATCCTCACTACTCCCTATCTGATACATGTAGTCCTTCACTTATGATTGCAATTGGAATCAGAAATCTGGTTGTAAGTCATTATAGTCATAAGTTGATGTGTCCATATGAATGGAAGTGATTTTATGACCTTTTTTTGTGGTGGTCGCTAAATGAATGCATTAGATGAACCCATTCATTTGAATGGATTAAACTAGACAAAAATGCCAAAATCTGCCAAAAAATGCCACAAATTACAATCATGTGACCATGAAACACTGTAACTGTTTATAAAAGTGACTGTTTGCCAAGTGCCTGACATGTGGTATTTATGACAGATAGGAGTGCTTTAGAGGTCATAAAAATCAGCTCTGTGGCTATCATGTGGACAATTGTTAAGCAACTGAAAATAAGTTGAGGACTACCTGTAGTATCAAGGAAATTCAGGTGAAATTAACAGTGTTCAGTAAGATGCATTCTTACCTTGCTTCTGTGTATAGTGTTAATTAATGCCTAAAGCCTCTTGATATAATTCTCATACTGTTAAATTAAACTAACAAACTAACATTTGTTAAATCTCTCTCTCTCTCTCTCTCTCTCTCTCTCTCTCTCTCTCTCTCTCTCTCTCTCTCACACACACACACACACACACACAAATCTATCTCTATCCATGGCTCTTATAATTTTTTCTTCTTACTCCTTTTTTTCTATTTCTTAAAATTATTTACTGCTATGAGGCTAGAAAAAGAAAAGCAAAAGTATAATAGAATCCATCCCACTTTTATATAAAATATAATGCTATTGTAAAGCAACTCAGTTTTTCAACTGTGTCTTTAACAAAACCAATTTACAGGCTAAAAATGAACATGTTTTCTTAATCCAGGATTCTATATTGGCATTGGAGTTTTTTTTCTAGCCATAGAGTATTCCAAACCTGATATACCCAAGAATTCATGAATCAATGAATTCCAAATGTTTAATAGATAATTTAACATCAACCATATTTTAAAAAATTAATTAGCTTTTGTTAAAACGTAATACCACAGATTTTTAAGATATAATATCCCAATTCTTTATTTTAATAATATTATATCAAATCTATTTGTTGTACTCCATTGAGATGAGCAACTAACTAACTAACTAATTAGCTTGTGCATGGTGAAAGAAGATTTTTTTTAAAAATATTCACTACTGAATTGAATGTTTTCATCCTATGGTTGCTTCTCTCATTTTTGCCAGGTGTGGCTTCTGGAATAACAGTCACCCCCCACTCTCAGCCCATTTGTTCTAAACAGCTAGTTGACAATCCCAAGCCCATCCTTACTGCTTTGCAGTCTCCATTCTTTTCCATTTCTTTGCCAGAATTTTTTCTTGTCAATTACATCAATTGCTGTTTTGTATCTTCTTTTCATAGTTATCTGGTCCTCTTTTAACATTTCTTGGATGTAAAATACATAAGAAAGACAGAGAGATAATATTTTTAATTCAGTCAACAAACCTTTCAACATAACAGGAGAGATATGAGAGATATGCTGATAATGCTTCTTCTATGTGCAGGTCCTTAATGTATATGGAAACTTACTTTGGCAGTGGGCTACAAAGACAGCATTACAAAATTGCTTTGATCGCATGGATTGGGGCATGTTTAAAGAAGCAGCAACAGATAATCAATGTATAAATGTAGAGGAGTATGCCACCACTGTGTCTGCATATATTCAAAAGTGCATTAAGGATGTCTGTGTCCTTAAAAATATTGTTGTGGGGGCTAATGGAAAACTGTGGATGACATATGAGGTTTGCAAGATGACATATGAGGTTTGCAAGATGTGGCTTTTAAATCTGGTGATATGTTGGCACTCAGAACACCCAGAGCGAATTTGAAAAGTGCTATAAAAAGAGCAAAGCAAGCCCATGGTCAGAAAGTTCAGAACTTTTTTCAGGACTCAACATATGTGGAAGGCACCCAGGCCATTACAATCTATAAGGTGGCTCCATCGTGTGACACAGAATTTTTAAACAAGCTGAATATGAGTTTTGGTAGATTCGAGGCATCAAATAGCATCCCTGTGAGGAAAGCTGTGCCCCATTCTGCTTAGCTTTGATGTTATCTCTCTGTGGAAAGTTAACATTTAGAAAGCAACAGGCCCAGATAATATCCCTGGGCAGATTCTGTATCTTAAGCCTATCTTCTGGAGCAGGGTTGTCAAACTCAATTTCACTGAGGGCCGCATCAGCATTGCGGTTGCCCTGGGGGGCCCCGGATGGGTGTGGCCAGAGTAGGTGCAGCCTACTGGGTGGGTGTGGATGGAGTGGGTGTGGCCTACTGGGTGGGCATGGCCAGTTCTACATCATTCACATCAAGGGTGCCTATGGGGGCCTAGGCAGGAGTGGGAGAGATCTGAGGGTCTTTAGAAGAAGGGAGTGGGACTGGGGCAAGTGCCAAGGCATGGTCCACTGGGGCAAGTGCCAAGATGGCCACCACAAAATTGTACATTGGCTTCCGGCTGGGCTGGGCCAGGGCCAAGGCAGCAGGGGCCATTCCCTCACTGTTTCCAGGATGGCTTCGTGGGCCACATGAAACCACTTCGTGGGCTGCATCCGGCCCCCGGGTCTTGTGTTTGACATGTCTGTTCTGGAGTGTTGGCTATTCCTGCCAGCTTGGTGTCGTTTGCAAATTTGATGAGTTCCCTATTTATCCTCCTCGTCCAAATTGTTGATGAAGATGTTGAAGAGTACTGGGCCCAGAACAGAGCCCTGAGGCACCCCACTATATGCTTCCCTCCATGTAGATATAGTTCCATTGAGAACCACACGCTGAGTACGGCCAGTCAGCCTGCTATGAATTCATCTGGTGGTGATGCTGTCTAATCCACATTTTTCTATCTTGTCAAGTAGTAGGTTGTGATCTACTTTATCAAATGCCTTACTGAAGTCCAAGTAAATTATATCCACAGAATTCCTCTGATCCACTAATTTTGTCACTTGGTCAAAGAATGCAGTATGAAGCACTTGAAGCAAAATATACTCATTTTTGGGTCTTCTAAATTGAAATGCTGAAATTTACTAGGCTACATAGAATCCAATCAATGTTTACATTAAGCTGGCCATTTGGACAAAATATCATCCAATAATTAATTTGCAAAAAATATTATCTAATGAGTGCAGATCCTGAATCAACAAAATAGCAATAGCTCTTAGACTTATATACTGCTTCACAGTCCTTTACAGCCCTCTCTAAGCAGTTTACAGAGTCAGCACATTGCCCCCAACAATCTGGGCCCTCATTTTACTGACCTCAGAAGGATGGAAGGCTGAGTCAACTTTGAGCGGGTGAGAATTGAACTGCCAAACTGCTGGCAGCTGGCAGTCAGCAGAAGTAGCCTGCAGTACTGCATTATAACCACTGTGCCACCCAGGCTCAAAAGCCTTCTTGTTCATTCACAAACCAAAGCAAAGAAATCCCAGTATCCTTTCTATCCATATTTTTACTTCATGTTGTGTGTATTTTTTGCCCACTTGGAAAATAATAATAAAACACCTTAAATTTGAGCAATTGCTCCAGGGAAAAGCTTTTTGGCTTCCAAAATATTTTTCTTCCCCCCTCTTAAAATTATAAGATGTAAAGCTGTGAAAATTTTGCAACCAGATGCCTTTTCTGTCATTTTAAGTCAAAATAAAGAAAGATAAAGATTTTAACCATGATTGTATGCTTATATTGGCTAGATTGAAGGGAAAAGGAGTCTAAAAAACTATGTCTACAGACAGATTCCCAGCAAAGTAGACTGAAGCTGCAGACAGAAGGCAAATGTTCCTGCCAGTGGAGAAGCAAATTTCCCACAAACTCTCCACTCCTAAATGTTGTGTCCTGAGCCTGCAAGAGCTGAAAGCAGGCTCAGAATGTTGCAATTGGTCCCGGGCATTCCAAAAGCTGCCCGGGACCAGACAGAGCGGTGCCAGCCTTGTGTGCATGTGCAAGGCGCAAAAATGCTAAATTCCTATTGGTTAACACTGTCTGGGTTTCTGGCCCTATAAAAGGTCTGCGTGCCTTTTGCTTCTTGCTTGGTTGTAGGAGAAAGAGAATAAAGCGTTTGTTAATTGTCACCATGTGTCTTCATCAATTGCACATGAACCAAGAATACAACACTGGCGACGAGGATGGGATCCTCTGCAAGCAATTAAAAAAAACGAATTAAGGACTCACCCAGGAAATCCTGATGAGGGGGAAGACGGTGTCTGCATCAGTGTCTCAGCCTGCCAGTACAGTGTTGCTGGGGGTGAGCTCGGCAAAAGGACTCTTTGCCAAACAGCTTGCAGAGGAGGCGATTGGTGAAGTTTGTAAACTTTACGATGTCGAAGATTGGCTCCTTGACTGATTTTGATGTCTCCCACCCAGAGAGATGGAATTCCTACTTAGCACGGGTGGAGAACTACTTTAGAGTAAATCAGATAAGATAAGACGGCCTGAAGGCAGCAACTCTTTTGTGTGCCTGTGGACAAGAAGCTTTTGACATTGCAGAAAATCTGGTGGCCCCTGCACTTCTGGAGTCAGTAACATATGCTGACTTGAAAAAGATGTTGAAGGAACACTTCCAGCCAAAGTTAACTGTCATTGCTTGGAGGCACACATTCGAGCAGAGAGACCAGAGGCCGAGTGAATCTGCTGTGGACTTTATTGCTGCCTTAAGGCAAGTGGCCAGGCTTTGTGAGTTCAAGGATCTGGAAGAGAGGCTGTGAGATCGCTTCGTATGTGGCTTAAGAAGCAGAGACTCACAACAGAAGATTTTTTGCAAAAGAAGATGTCTCCTTCCAAGACATGTTATGAAAGGTGGCAGTGGAGGCAGCAGCAGGTGGGGCTGTGAAGGCTTTGTGGCTCGCCAGGAACCCTCCAGCCACAGCTACTGTCCATCAAAAGGATGCTCGAGAAAAATCAGAAGCAAATCCTGAAGAGGAGGTGGACAGACTTCACCAGCCAACTGAGAGGGGGCCGAAGGGACGTATGGACAAGGTCCCAGCATCTCTTCAGTGCTTCGGGTGTGAAGGACGCCACAAGCGAGCTGACGGCAGTTTCTGCTCTGCCATTTGCAGGGCATGTGGCAGGCAAGGCCACATCACCTCCATCTGTTTGGGTTGCCAGAAGGTCCAACCTCAGGAAGAATTGCTTCAGAAAGGTACCAGGGTCCCAAGCCAACACAGGGTGGGCTTCTGTGCATTGCACAGGAGTATTCTAAGGACATGGACACACAAGCCCCTTAAGAAGAAACTTCGCATTAACGTGAGGTTGCAAGGGGTTCCCTTATTGATGGAGTTGGACACAACGCTCTCTCAATTATTTCAATTAACACCTTCAAAAGGATTTGCAGCAGCAGGGGCCTTCGAGTTAAACTCAGGCCATCAAACCTAATACTCAGTGAGTTTTGAAATTCTAAGGTCTGTGTGAAGAGGGAGGCCACACTCAAGGTACAGTGTAAGGATTTTGAAGGTTTCCTGGATGTGGTGGTAGTTGGGGGTGAACGTACGAGCCTTATTGGACTTGATTGGTTCGAGGGTCTGGGAATCCAAGTAACTGAGCTGTACAACTTGCAAACATTGGGCCTTGCAGACATTTGCAAGGAGTTTGTAGATGTATTTAGTTCAGAGCTAGGATCCTACAAGGGGCCTCCCATTGTGCTACGGTTAGACCCAACCATCACGCCCATCAGGGTCAAGCCTAGGAGGGCACCTTTTGCCCTCAAGGATAAGATAGATCCTGAGCTGGACAAATTGCTCCAGCAGGGCATTTTAGAACCTGTGGATTCTAGTCCATGGGAAACCCCCATAGTAACACCTCTAAAGGCTAATGGGTAAATCCGTATATGTGCAGACTATAAGTGCATACTGAATAAAGCATTGCAACAGCACGCTTATCTTGTGCCTGTTGTAAGCCACATTCTGGCCTCCCTCAAGGGGGGGTATTTTTGTGAAACTTGACCTGGCACAGGCCTATCAACAGCTACCTGTTGATGAGGCATCTGCAGAGGACCAGACAATTGTAACTCACAGGGGGGCCTTCAAGGTCAAAAGACTGCAATTTGGGGTAAATGTAGCCCCTGGTAAAGTGTCATGGAGAGTACACTTCAAGGTATTCCTGGGGTCGGTCCCTACTTCGATGATGTCCTCATTGCTGGGGAGTCATCTCAAAATTTAGCAGAAAGGCTAAGGGCTGTCTTGCTTCGTTTTCGAAAAGCAGGCCTTAAATTAAAGCAGGATAAATGCAAGATAGGGGTCACTTCCACTGACTTCTTAGGTTTCAGGATTGATGCCCAAGGCATTCACTCTGCTGAATCCAAACTGCAAGCTATTCAGCAGGCCCCAAGCCCCAAGTCCAAAAGTGAGCTGCAAGCCTTATTGGGGCTCTTAAATTTTTACCATGCATTTCTCCCACAGAAGGCTGCAGTGGCAGAGCTGTTACACAGGCTCTTAGACAAGCAGGCTCCATGGCAATGGACCAAAGTCCATCACAGGAGTTTCAATGAGATTAAGGCCTTGCTCACTTCAAATGCTGTTTTAGCGCATTTCAATGAGCAACTGCCTGTTTGCATCGCATGCGATGCATCTCCTTATGGGGTGGGAGCTGTACTTAGCCATCTGAAGTCTGATGGGACACAGGTCCCTGTGGCCTATTACTCAAGGACTCTGTCTTCTGCAGAGCGAAATTACGCTCAGATTGACAGAGAAGCCTTGGCCATAGTGGCTGGCATAAAGAAATTCCATGATTTCTTATATGGCCGCCACTTCACGGTCTATACAGACCATAAGCCTCTGCTGGGTTTGGTTACCACTAACAAACAGACACCACATATAATTTCTCCCGTATGCTGAGATGGTCCATTTTCTTTTCAGCATATGACTATACTCTAGTTCACAAACCTGGAAAAGAGATGGGTCATGCAGATGGCCTAAGCAGATTACCTCTGAAACAGTTAGACGCAGACCCTGTTCCTGCCATCAATATTCTTTCCATTCAGGAGTTGCCTGAATCTCCTCTAAACTCTAGGGACGTGGCTGCAGAAACTGCCACTGATCACACACTTACATGCGTGCTGACCTGGGTGTTGTCAGGATGGCCTGACAAGTGCCCAGATACTGAATTCCAAAGCTTCTGGCACAAGAAGCATGAGTTTTCCACTTTCAAGGGTTGCCTGTTATGGGGTAGCAGGGTAGTAATACCAGCCTCATTGAGGTCTAGAATCTTGCTCTGTCTACATGAGGGACATCCTGGTATAGTGAGGATGAAAGTGCTTGCGTGCAGCCATCTTTAGTGGCCTGGGATCGATAAAGCCATCGAGGCTCAGGTGCATGGGTGCCAACTGTGCCAACAGTCACAGCCTGAAATGCCTCAGGCCCCAGTACATAGGTGGGAGGAAATTCAAACCCCATGGTCAAGGGTGCATATCGATTATGCTGGGTCCTTTCAGGGGCAATTCTTCCTGATCATTGTTGACAGCCTTCCAACTGGCTAGAGGTTGTTCCTGTTTCCTCCACTACTACTGCCAGGACCATCCAAGTGTTGAGAGGAATTTTCGCATCGCACGGGCTTCCAGATGTCCTGGTTTCAGATAATGGCCCTCAATTTACCTCTTTTGAGTTCCAGGTTTTTCTTCAAGCCAACTTGATCCGGCATGCGACTTCTGCTCCCTTCCACCCATCCTCCAATGGACTGGCAGAGAGAATGGTGCGCACTACCAAAGATGCTCTCAAGAAACTGACTTATGGTAACTGGCATCACAGGTTAGCAGATTTCCTTTTTGCACACCACACCACACCGTGCACAGCCATGGGGAAGAGCCCTGCAGAACTCCGCTGGGGTCGCCACTTCATTACCAAACTGGACAGATTGCACCCAGACCAGGTGGCTTCACAGGTGTCACAACTGCGGGCACCTAGGAGACTTCAGGTGGGCGATCCGATTTGGGCTAGGAATATGGGCCTGGACATCTTTGGGTCACAGCTGTGATCTGCAAGGTTTCTGGGTTGTGTTCTTCGCAGACACATAGACCAACTGCGTTGGAGACTGGACTCTCACCCTTCCGCTTCTGGCTCTGCTCTGGGGGGGGGGAAGAGGACCATAATATGCATTCTGGGTCACATGTTCTCAGGCCTAACAGACCCTCACTAGCTGCTGAGGCTGTTTGGGGGTCACCCCAAGATTCCACAAGTGTTCCAAATAGGAATTCACAGGATAGGGGGTCATCCCACACATCCGTTAATACTTCAGACAGGGAGTCACACCGGGGGTATCCACACTATTCAAACATGTCAGATAGTGCTCCAGACAGGGAGATAGACCGGGGTATCCACATAAATCACACACAGCTATAGAAAGGGAATTCCATCAGGGGCACGCTCATAATTCAGCAATTGCTCCCAAAAGGAAGTCAGTAGCAAGGGGGTTTGCCATGGAGGTGGCTCCTGACTGTGGCAGGGGGCTACAGAGTACTGGGGCATTTCCGCCACTCAGGCCTCTCCATCTGCTGGCCTTGGGCTCGAGGGACAGTGTTCCCAAGAGGAGTCCATTGTGGACTCGGGGACTTCCACCCCTCTGAGGTATACTGGTTTAGACTCAGATGGTCCAGCCAGTCAGTAGCTGGGTGGGTCAACTGGGTATTTGGGGCATCAAAATCCTGGCCTGCCTAGCCTGGTAGGCGAGCAGGTAGGCCAGGCACCTTCACCAGGGTCACCTGGAAACTTAGGGCATCAACGCCCTGGCCTGCCTAGCCTGGTAAGCGAGCAGGTAGACCAGGCAACCTCACTGGCCCTTAGAAGGTCACAGCGGGCCACATGCCCACCTAAACATCTAGCAGATTTTGTGAGGTTGCTGTCAACCCATGAGGAACCTCGCTATGAGGTCCCTGAATGAGGAAATCAACATTTAAGTAAGAGTATCATATGCTATTGATCTGGGTATATTTTAATTGAGTTAACAATTATTTTTTAAAGAGGTTTGCATGCGTGCAGACCCAAGCATTTCCGCCCTCCTTGTATTTGGATAATGCATCTGTATACCACTCTCCCTGCATTGCACAATGCATCTGTGCGTAAGCTAGGTGTGTTCCATCTAGGGGGGAGGGGTGCTGTGTCCTGAACCTGCAAGAGCTGAAAGCAGGCTCAGATTGTTGCAATTGGTGCCGGGCATTCCAAAAGCTGCCCGGGACCAGACAGAGTGGTGCCAGCCTTGTGCACATGTGCAAGGCGCGAAAATGCTAAATTCCTATTGGTTAACACTGTCTGGGTTTATGGCCCTATAAAAGGTCTGCGTGCCTTTTGTTTCTTGCTTGGTTGTAGGAGAAAGAGAATAAAGTGTTTGTTAATTGTCACCATGTGTCTTCATCAATTGCACACGAACCAAGAATACAATACTAAACATAAAGCTTTGCAATGGTTTCAGATAAATCTTTGTGGAACCAAGAAGAATATAAAATAAAATAAAAAGGGGAAGGGAAGGGAAAAGAAAGGAAAGGAAAGGAGAAAGAAGTAGACATTCATATTTGGTGATGCTGGGATTCATAGCTCATTCTAAACTGACTTTTTTATTTACACTTAATTCACACCATGAATGTGGTGACTTTTTTCCTTTTATGTTTCATGAGGAAAAGTGGATTTGAAGACGAAAATCCTTGTTAAAACTTCATTGCTTTGTATCCTTCTTCCAGTCTACCCCTGCAGTAGAACTGCTTCTCCATACTTTGCATTAGCAATTTCTTGCTTCACTGCTTCCCCACTATAAAACAAGCTTGAAGATTGAAGATCTCACTCAGCAGAGCTGTGCAACAGCACTTCCATTTTTCTTTGACAAAAATTGGCATCTCTCTTCCCTTGTAAATGCCTCAGCCCCTGTCAATCAGACTTCAGATGCATCAAGCACATGGAACAGCAAGGAAAAGGGAAAAAGAACAGTGTCAGCCATTTTTTGCTACATCATTCTGTTTTTTTTATTTCCATCCTATCTTTCTCGCACCATGGATTCATTCTGCAGCATGATTCTAATTGCCTGAGCACCTGCGCTATGAAAAGAGATATATTTTCAGTTCCAGTGAACTATATATAACAAGCTCACAAATATCATCTTAGTGCATTAGTTTGGAAAGCACAATTTTTTCATATTGAGACTTGCCTTCTGCATGTTGAAGTTTCTGCCTTGTGTTTGCAGAAGATTAGAGCAAGAAATAGACAACTCCAAACATTTACCATGTGGGACAAAGTTTGTTTTAGATCTCATGAAACCTAGTTTCACCAGTAATCTTAGGTTTGCCAAAGTCTAAAAGCAAGTGCTGTAAAGACTATTCCAGCACAGTCTTTCCAGGTAATTTCCAATTTTTTTTGAGATGGTATGATACATTGGCTGTACCTCTTCAACAACTTCAACCTGGAGTAAGGGAAAATAGAATTGACCAGAATTATTAAGGAGTGACTTGTACAAGAGATTAGATGACTGAGAGATAGAAGAAGGATGAGAAGGAAATTCAGAACAACCTCCCCTTGATTTTGTTTAACATAGATGAGACAGAGAGAAACCTGGACAACTTTCAAAATTGTATTATTATACTCTACAACAATAAAGAATCACTCTTGAATCCATGTGGTTTCTGTTTCTTGACCTGGCTTACTTCAAAGTGATCCCTCCATCAATCTAGCCTAGGGGTGTCAAACTGCTGGCCCACTGGCTGGTTGCATCATGCAGAGGCCGCGCCCACCCCAGCTCCAGCAATGGGGAAAAAGACACAATACGTCGTGACATGTCATGTGATGTGGCGAGTTTGACACCCGTGATCTAGCCAAGGCTCTTTAATCTTTGGCTAGATCAAATCTAACAGGCTGGAAAGTTACCCAGTTTGAAATTATCAGAGCTCTGCCTATTTCACTAAAATGTTATAGAATCACAGAACTGTAGAATTAGAATAGACTGCAAGGATGATCTAGTCCAAGATTTTACAATGTCCTGAAAAACTAATTAACCTATTCATGAGAAGTAGCTATCCAGCTTCTTCTTAATAACCTCCATAGATGCAGATTGATAACCTCCATAAATAGACCATTCCACTCTTGTAAGGTTGGTACAATCAGGAAGTTTCTTCTTATATTTTTTAAAAAATCTAGGTAATTACAGCTTGTACTCATTATTTCTGGTCTTAGTCCATTTATATAGCTGAACACTGTTATCATGCCTCCCCTCAGTGTCCTAGCTCCTTGATTCAATATTTGGGGGGTATGTTTTTGAGCTGTCAGACCTTGGTGTGAGTTTTCTACCGGAGGCTATTTTTTCCAATGCTTGTCTTTCCATCCTTTTCTTTTTGAAAAATAGATATGCAACTGAATAGTTCGGGTGTCTCCACCACCAGGTGGACAAGTTCCCATCATGTGATTGGGAACTTGTCTAATCCTACATGTCATTGGGTTTGCTTAGGGCAAAGTTAATCTGGGGTAATTGAGTGGGTCAGTTGGTTCCTTTTTGGATTTCTCACAATACACAAACCCTCATTGACCCAAGTAAACATGTTATGGGAACAGGTAATGAATCATATGTAGGTTTCATGCCTATATAGGATGGTGTCATTTCACAATTTCAGCACAAAATTCCATGTTAACAGTGCAAATTCTATAAAGACTATTTAATTTTAAAGCTTCACTTTCTACATTGTACAGATGTCCAAGTGTTCTCTGACGCCAAGAGGCATAGTAAACAGTTCTGAAACTGCATTATAATGAGTGAAAACATTGTTCAACTAGCCTAATCTTTCTGTTCTGGCTGGCAGCATCTGTCCCAGAATCACAGGAATAAATCCTTCCCATTATCAGAAGATTGATGGGATTTAAAGCAAGGACTTTGCTCCCTGAACTCTACAATTATCCCTGAGTTAAGCTAATAAATTTCAGCTTAATGTCAAGCAACCATGGTGTTATTCAATTAGGCCACAATTCTTGGATGTAAACAAAAGGGCCACCATCTTCTTACCTCCCCTTGTCCAGTAGCCTGCACCTTGGAACGTCCTTATTTCTAGATATCTGTAGTAAAGTTTTCTGGCTGAATGCAAAGTTCTCCAGAAAGGTGGGGAACAATCTTTCTGAAACATTGCCTGCAAGCAACTACTAATCATTGTTGATCCTATTGGTGAGTTGGAACAATAACCTGACTCACTAGAGGAATTTCTTATATTCAGCAGCTTGAAACTTGCAAAATTATAATGTAGTGAGAGAGTACTAATTTACTACCTATTCTAGTCAGCCAATACAGACAGTCCTTGGCTTACAACAATTCTCTTAGCAACCATTTGAAGTTACAGTGGCATTGTAAAATATTACCTTATAACTGGTCCTCACACAACTGTCAGAACATTCCCCACAGTCACATGATCAAAATTTAGGAGCTTGACAACTGAAATGCATTTACAATGATTATAACAGTCATGTAATGGCCATTGTGACCTTTTGTTTATTTATAACAAACAAAATCAATGGGGGCAGCTGGGTTTGCTTAACAATTCCATGATTTACTTAAAACAGAGGTGATTTGCTTAACAACCATGGCAAAAATGATAAGGTCAGACTTGACTCACTTAATAACTGCCTAGCTTAGCAATGGAAATTTTGGTCCTCACTCTGATTGTAAGTCAAAAACTGCTCTGTAACACCTTCTCTTCAATATCTATGAAGATTCTCAATGATCCAGGTCATAGTTGTCCCAAAAGTGCTTTTCCAAAAGCCTACTGGACTTTCTTGTGTTGTTTTTTCTTTGAAAACATTTAGTTTCTCATCCAGGAAGCTTCTTCAGATTCCTGAATGAGAAATGTTGTGTCTTGAGCCTGCAAATACAGGCTTGGGACATTGCAAGGGTCCCGGGGATTGCAAAAGCTGCCCGGGATCAGACTGAGTGGCGTCAGCCTTGCGCACATGCGCAAGGTGGGAAAAGAGTACCTGTCTGCCACCATTGGTCTGGGGATCCGGACATATAAAAGGAGGCTTGCATGCCTCTGCTTGTTGTTGGTGTTTTGACTGAGAACAAATAAAGACTGTTACTGTGTGAAACATGCGTCTTCATCATTCGCCATTACTGGAAGGACTTAACACTGGCGATGAAGGTGAGATACTTTACAAGCTAAACAGGAGGAAGCTGTAAAGACTCACCCAAAGAAGTCATGAAGAGGGAAGATAGCGTTAAAATCAGCATCCGAGCCTGCCAGTACAGCGTCGCTGGAGGGTGAGCTCGGCTGAAGGACCCTTTCCCTAAGAGAAGCAAGTGGTGAAGTGCAACTTATGATGGCGAAGATCGGCCGTTTATCCGAGTTTGATGTCTCACACCCGGAGAGATGGGAATCCTACGTTGCGAGGGTGGAGAATTTTTTCAGGGTAAACCAGATCAGAAAAGATGGTCTGAAGGCTGCAACCCTGTTGTGTGTCTGTGGATAGGAAGCCTTTGAGATTGCAGAAAATCTGGTGGCCCCGCCTCTCTGGAGTCAGTAACGTATACTGAATTAAAGAAACTTCTGAAAGGGCATTTCCAGCCCAAGTTGTCCGTCATTGCTTGGAGGCACATGTTTGAACAAAAGGACCAGAAGGCAGGTGAATCTGCTAAGGACTTTATTGCAGCCTTGAGGCGGGCAGCCAGACCATGTGAGTTTAAAGACTTGGAAGAAAGGCTGCGCGATCGTCTTGTATGCAGTTTAAGGAACAGAGATTTACAGCAGAAGATCTTTGCTAAAGAAGATGTTTCTTTCCAAGATGCTCTGTGCGAGGTTATAGCAGAGGAAGCAGCACGCGGGGTGGTAAAGAATCTGCGGCCCACCAGAAGCCCTCCACAGACAGTCACCGTTCACCAGGAAGACGTGCAAGAAGATTCAGAGGCAGATCCTGAAGAGGAGGTGGATAAGCTTTACCAGGCAGCTGGAAGAAGGCAGAAGGAACGTACGGAAAAGACCCCAACAGCTTTTCAACACTTCAGGTGCGGAGGACGCCACAAACGAGCTGACTGCGGGTTCCGTTCTGCCATTTGCAGAGCATGCGGCAAGCAAGGCCACATTGCATCTATCTGTTTGGGTCGCCAGAAGGTGCAACCTTGTGAAGAATTGCGTCTGAATAGGGTGGGCTTCTGTGCATCGTGCAGAAGTATTTTAAGGACAGGCACACATAAATAACTAAAGAAGAAACTGTCCCTTAAAGTAAGGTTGCAAGGGGTTCCTTTATCCATGTAGTTGGACACTGGGCCCACTCTCTCCATTATTTCCCTCAACACGTTCAGGAAAATTTGCAGTAACAGTGGCTTCTGAGTTAAACTCAGGCATACAATGTAATACTCACAGACTTTAAGAATTCTAAGGTGTGTGTTAAGGGGGAGGCCACCCTTGAGGTACAGTACAAGGATTTTGAAGGTCCGTTAGATGTGTTGGTTGTTGGGGGTGAACGCACGAGTCTTATTGGACTCGATTGGTTGGAGGCCTTGGGAATCCAGATTACTGGACGGCACAATTTGCAAATGTGGAGCCTGGCAGAAGTCTGCAGGGAGTTTGCAGATGTGTTTAGTTCTGAACTTGGATCCTACAAGGGGCCTCCTGTTTCATTACGGTTAGACCCAAACATAATACCCATTAGGGTTAAGTCTAGGAGGGTACCTTTTGCCCTCAAGGGTAACATTGATGTTGAACTGGACAAACTGCTCCAGCAAGGCATTTTAGAACCTGTGGATTCAAGTCCATGGGAAACCCCCATAATAATGCCTCTAAAGGCTAATGAGGACATACGTATATGTGCAGATTACAAGTGCACACTAAACAAGGCACTACAGCAGCACGCTTATCCAGTACCTGTAGTAGGCCACATCCTGGCTTCCCTCAAGGGGGGATGAATTTTTGTGAAGCATGACCTGGCACAGGCCTATCAACAGTTGCCTATTTATGAGGCATCTGCTGAGGCTCAAACCATTGTAACTCATAGAGGAGCTATCAAAGTAAAGAGATTGTCATTTGGGGTGAATGTAGCCCCTGGCATATTCCAGAGTGTCACGAAGAACACATTTTGGGGTATTCCTGGAGTCTGTCCATATTTTGATGATGTTCTCATTGCTGGGGAATCTTCTCAAAATTTGGCAGAGAGATTAAGGGCTGTCTTGCTTCATTTTAGAAGAGCAGGCCTTAAGTTAAAGAAGGACAAGTGTAAGATTAGAGTCAATTCTACTGACTTTTTGGGATTCAGGATAGATGCTCAAGCCATTCACCCTTCTGAAACTAAATTAAAAGCTATTCAGCAGGCCCCAAGCCCTAAGTCTAAGGGTGAGTTGCAAGCCTTCTTGGGGCTATTAAACTTTTACCATGCATTTCTGCCACACAAAGCTGCAATAGCTGGGCCCTTGCACAGGCTTTTAGACAAACAAGCCTGTTGGCAGTGGAACAAAGTCCATGAGAAAAGTTTCAATGAGGTTAAAGCCTTGCTTACTTCTAATGCAGTGCTAGCTCACTTCAATGAGCAGCTACCTGTTTGCATTGCCTGCGATGCATCTCCATACGGGGTTGGAGCGGTACTTAGCCACCTGAAGGCTGATGGGACACAGGTCCCTGTGGCCTATTATTCCAGGACACTGTCTTCTGCTGAGTGTAATTATGCTCAAATTGACAGGGAAGCATTGGCTATTGTGGCAGGCATTAAGACGTTTCATGATTTCATATATGGCCGCCACTTCATGGTCTACACTGACCATAAGCCCTTGTTAGGGTTGTTCACAACTACCAAACAGACTCCTCATATCCTGTCTCCTTGTATGCTGAGATGGTCCATTTTCCTGTCAGCATATGACTAAACGTTAATCCATAAGCCTGGAAAGGAAATGGGTCATGAAGATGGCCTGAGTAGATTACCCCTGCCCAACTTGGAGCCTGACCCTGATCCTGCTGTCAATATTCTGTCCATTCAAGAGCTGCCTGAGTCTCCCCTCAATGCTAAGGATGTGGCTGCAGAAACTGCCACTGATCACACACTTACATGTGTACTGATATGGGTGTTGTCAGGATGGCCTGACTCATGCCCTGATACTGAGTTCCAAAGTTTCTGGCACAAGAGGCATGAGTTGTCCACGTTCAAGGGATGCCTGTTATGGGGTAGTAGGGTAGTAATCCCAGCCTCATTGAGGTCTAGAATCTTAATCTCTCTACATGAGGGACACCCTGGTATAGTCAGGATGAAAGCGCTTACATGCAGCCATTTGTGGTGACCTGGCCTGATAAAGCCATTGAGACCCAGGTGCATGGGTGCCATGTGTGTCAACAGTCCCGGCCTGAAATGCCTCAGGCCCCAGTTCATAGGTGGGAGAAAACTCAATCCCCGTGGTCTAGGGTACATATAGATTACACTGGGCCCTTTCAGGGGCAATTCTTCCTAATTGTTGTTGATAGTCATTCCAAGTGGCTAGAGGTTGCTCCTGTGTCTTCCACTACCAAGACTATCCAGGTGTTGAGAAGAATCTTTGCAGCTCATGGCCTTCCAGATGTTCTGGTTTCAGACAATGGTGCTCAATTTACCTCTTCTGAGTTCCAGGTTTTCCTCCAGGCCAATCTGATCCACCCATCCACCAACGGAATGGCAGAACGAATGGTGCGCATCACCAAGGATGCCCTCAAGAAACTGACTTATGGTAACTGGCATCACAGGTTAGCAGATTTTTTTCTTGCACACCACACCACACCTTGCACTGCCACAGGGAAGAGCCCAGCTGAACTTCGTCGGGGTCGCCGTCTCATCAATAAGCTAGACAGACTGCACCCAGACCAGGTGGCGTCTCATGTGTCACAACCACGGGCACCGAGGAGACTTCAAGTGGGTGATCTGGTCTGGACTTGGAATTACAGGCCTGGTCATCTCTGGGTACCTGCTGAGGTCTGCAAGGTCTCTGGACCTTTGTCATATGAAGTGATCTTGGAAGACGGCTGCGTTCTTCGGCGGCACATAGATCAGCTGTGTGCGTGGATGGACTCTCACCCTTCCGTTCCTGGCTCTGCTTTGGGGAGGGGGGAGGAAGGTCATAATGTGCATTGTGAGGATCAAGGTCATCAGCCTTCACTGGCCAATAATGAGGCGAGGGGTACCACAGCACAAGGTTCTGCAAGTGCTCGGAACAGGACTTCATGGGGCAGGGGGTCATCCCACACACCCACACTTACTCCAGACAGGGAGATCGACCGGGGGTATCCACACAAGTCACATCCTACAAGAGAACTGGCAACACAGCATGGGAACTGGCCAAATTCTGCAATTGCTCCCAGAAGGAAGTCTGTTGGAATGGGGGCTAACAAAGGAGCAACTCCTGCATCTGGCGCCTCTGGCATGGCCTTGTGATCCACTGGGTACTGGGGCCCTGTAACTACCCTGGACTCTCCATATGCTGGCTTTGGGTTCGAGGGACAGTGTTCCCAAGAAGGGTCCATTGTAGATCTGGGGAGTACCACTCCTCCAAGGGATGTTGGTTTCGCTCAGAGGGCCCAGCCAGCCAGCAGATGGGCAGGTCGACCAGGTATTTGGAGCAGCAAAGTCCTGACCTATTGAGCCTGGCAGGTGAGCAGGTAGGTCAGGTAACAGCACCAGGGTCACCTGGAGCAATTGGGCAACAACATCTTGGCTCACCCAGTCTGGAGGGAGAGCAAGGGGACCAAGCAAACTCTCCCAGTCCGAGGAGGTCGCAAAGGGCCAAGTGCCCGCCCAAATATCTTTCAGATTTTGTGAAGCTGCTGTCCAGTTCCAGGGGTAAGACTCCTATAGTCATTGACTAACAATGTTATTTTGTTTTATTTATGATTTCGAGTATATTCATTCACCAAAGCAATGTAGAGGGACTTTGACTGAAGGCAACCTCAGGTATTCCTGTCCATGCTTGACTGAGATAAGGTATGACACTCTTCCCAAAGAAGAAGGTTGAAGTTGTCAGGATTGTTTCAATCTAGGGGGGAGGGCAAATGCAGGCTCGGGATGTTGCAAGGGTCCCGGGGATTTCAAAAGCTGCCCGGGACCAGACTGAGTGGCGCTGGCTTCGCGCGCATGCGCAAGGCGGGAAAAGCACCTGTTTTGTTGCCATTGTGTCCGGGGATCTGGGCATATAAAAGGAGGCCTGCGTGCCTCTGCTCGTTGTTGGTGTTTTGGCTGAATTAGGAATAAAGAGTTATTCTGTACAAGATGTGTCTTCATCATTCGCCATTACTGGAAGGACTTAACAAGAAGCAAAACATTTTCAAAGAAAAAAAAGAAAGTCCAGTTGCCTTTTGGAAAAGCACCTTTGGGTCCTCTCTTCAATACTTCTGTCTCCAATCATTTTAGTCAACAAAACAGAATGCTTAGTTCTTTGTAAGCTGTTCTGGAGAGTTTCTCCTGCTTTTGTTTTTTCCTAAAAATATTTCTAAGTCAGAGGATGCCTCCAAGCCAGTTAATGTTTTCTTTCTGTGTCTCTGAAAGATCATTTTGATTGCTCAGATGATAGTAATTATGCAAACCAATACATCAATAACAGAAAATGGTTTTTTTTTCTTTTAGGTAAGGCTGTGAACCCAACAGTAAATCATACCGTATAAAGAAAAAAATATACCTGAACTGATTAAAGCTACCCTGTCTGTATTTTACCATGGGATGCACTCTGCAGTATTACAGATTGACACAAGATGGAGATAGAGGATTTATAATAGCATTTTGCAATTACCACAGCTTTGTAAATCACATGTTTGTCAAAGTCAAAATAGAAAAGGCCTTTTACATTAAATGAAGCAATCCATGCAAATTGGTCATTTCTCAGTTGCAGTTCCATTGTCTCAAATTCTTCTTAATGTGCTGTCAAGAGTGAGACAGAAATGGACTAATGTGCAGTATAGAACTATTCCATGCAAAAGACCAACTAAAAATTACATTATTTAAGCAGTGTAATATCAGACTGGCAGCTGTCTCCCTTATTTACCATGATCTCTTCTCAGAACTCAGAAACAGTCTAGTTGCTTGGGAGTTAGGTTTGTACATGAGAAAAGCAAGTGTAAAATATCCCTGCAGTTTTGGAACAAGATATTAATTTAAGGGAGTCCACAAGAATGTATGCGTGTGTATCAATTATATAATGGCAGGCATGAGTGGGCAACTGAACCTTTGACTCTTTTTATAGATATGCAACTAATGCTCATTAAAAAGGGATGGGGCATTAATCTCCCTGCTGCACCTGCTATTTGATACCATTGGCTCCCCTCTGGTTTACACATTGTACAAAATGTAGTTTTCTTATTTATGGCTTTATGTAACATGTGAACCTATGCAATGAAAATATGTAACCAACCCAGTCAGGGCTTATTCAACAAACCATGTTTAGAAATATGTGGCTTAGTATAATATATCATCCTGCCCAATCTTTCATGCCAGAACTATCTCATACATACATTGTAAAACTAAAATAAATTCTCCTTTAAAGATATATGACATGGTAAATATATTATTAGTTGTAATACAATCAGGTGATGATTGCTGGTGAAAAAAGTGCATGCTCAGAGAATCTCTGTAGTTTGCAAAAATATAAATTATAAACTTGGCCCATCACCAAGTAGGCAGCTGCATTTGGGTCAGTTGTATGTTTAAAGATAGCAATAGCAACAGCACTTAGACTTATATATCACTTCACAATGCTTTACAACCCTCTCTAAATGGTTTATAGAGTCAGCATATTTCCCCCAACGATCTGGGTCCTCATTTTACCAACCTCGGGAGGATGGAAGGCTGAGAATCAGAATTGAATTGCCAAACTGCTGACAGACAGCAGTCAGCAGAAGTACCCTGCAATACTGCATTCTAACCACTGTGCTACCACGGCTCTTATCATCTTCAAAGGCAGTCTCATTTGAGCAAGTTCTGATAAATCAAGTCTGAGGCTGCGCCATTGAGGCTGACTCTCCAAAGCATCCCACTCCCCATTAGGTACATCTAGATGGGGCCAAGTTTTCCTGACCATAGAACATCAGCTGCAGAAGTTTTGACCAATGAGAAAACTCCCATGCCATGTACCTCTTCTTTTAAAGGAATGTGATTTCACAGAGACTACAAACAGAATTTAACTGGTTATAGTGTTTTCTGGAAAAAACAGTTGCTCTGTCTCACTGGAATTTAGTTTGGGCATGATTCTCTCCATGAAATTCCTCATAGCTTTGATGCATAGGGAAGGACCTTCACAGTATTTCCTTTGCAGTAAAAGGTGGGAAATTGAAGTTGGGATCTATTAGGACCAGAAAAGCCTTAGTCCCTGCCACATATAATCTATTTCAACTAGTACAATTTTTCCTGCGTCCCTAGGTCTGAAAACTGAGGGTGAGGAATCTAGATACTTGCTTCCCTAGGATGTTCTGTAGCTAACTTCTACACCTTCTCAACAACCATCCCCCCAAAGGAAAGACTGGAGACTGGACAAATGTTTCCAGTACTACTGGAATAACAGGTGGCTTCCTTAAGAGGGAATGCATTACTGCCTCCTTCAAGCCAGAATCAATTCTCTTTTCAAAGAAGCATTTGTCATCCTTGAACTTAATTGTCTGTTACATTTTGGCCAACTCAAATGCATTTTTGCAAAATATGCCACAAATATTATCAATCACAATAGAGCTGGAAGGGACTTTGGAGGTCTTCTAGTCCAATCCTCTGCTCAACCAGGAGACACTATAACATTTCAGACAAGTGGTTGTCCAGTCTCTTCTAAATTATAATTCTAAATTATATTTAGAACAGCCTTACTAATCTAGTGGCCTCAAGTTGTATTGGGCCTTTCCAACTAGGAATGCTTGGATTTGCTGATCAAGCATTATTTGGAGGGCATCTAACTAGGGGAATCTGAATTATAGCGTGCTATGGAAATGACTGCATGAATCATCCCACTAGGAACAGAACCAATGGACAGATGTCCACAATTCTTCTTGACTCATATTCAAAGTGAGTAGCAGAATGCTCCTTTTTACAAGGAATCGGCTAGATATTTTGAGTTCTGCTTTTCTCTCCATTGACTGCAATGGAAAGCACTAGTACCCTAACCCTAGCAATGCTGGGTATGCAGAAGGAATCCTGGGCCTTTGAATCAGATCAATCAGACTGGATCTGAGAAAGTTTAAGTTTAGTCTGCCAGCAAAACGTCTAGAGTGGTAGGATTTTCTGTGACTATGTGATTGGACTCTAGTGAGGTATAAGCCCACAGCAGGCTGTCATGGCTCTGGTAGATGAGACTAATTAAAAGAACTTCAAGGAACTCTTCCTCAAAGAACATTTTTATTTGGAAACAAAATAATGTCACATACAAAGGTGAACCCACTAATGAATTTGTAACCCCTGGTTACAAAGCTGCAAGTTGCAATTACCACCCCAATTATATGTCATAAATCACATTCACCAATTATTAGTAAACATGGGGTCTCCAGCCCGCCAAAATGTTATCAGTAATCTACATGAGAATTGTTATGGATAACTTAAAACCAAGTCCAAAACTTCCCTCCTTCCTTTCTAAATATGTGGCAACTGAAAATGAACTGAAAATGGCTTCAGCTCACTTTGTTGCAGTGTTGACATTTGGCTCCCTTTAAAGAAAGGAGAAATCCTGCAATTCAAACAAGAATAATAGTTAAGAATCCCTTCTTGGTTTATTTGGATAGTTGTCATAGAATTCTTGTATCAATCTATCAGCTTTCATATCAATACTTTTCATCCAGGTGGCCTCTGATAACGGGTATCCCTTCCATTGCACTAAATATTGCAATTTACCTTTGTATAATCTAGCATCAAGAATACATTTTACCTCATAATGAGTCTCTCCGGCTACCACAAGCGGGCCAGGTGCTTTCTTGGGAGGGAATCTCAAAGTCGACTCCCTGAAAAGCTTTAACAGACTGCTATTGAACACTGGATATGGATCTTTCCTAGAGGATGGGAGAGTTTTAACTCTACAGTGACTGGGTTTATGATCCGGACTATAGGAAATGGTCCTAGGTATTTTGGTCCCAATGTTTTGCTAGGTAACTTAAGTCTTAGACACTTTGTAGAAAGATAAATCTTTTGCCCCACACGGAATGATTTCTGAGACACTCTTTTCTTATCAGTTTGTTTTTTGTAAATCTCTGAGGCTTTTGTTAAAGCTTTCTTTGTATTGCCCCTCCAAGCAGACACCCACTGATCTAATGTTTAAGAGGTGGGGGGGTACTGGGGGTACTCGGAATAAAATCCCTTCCAGTGGTTATTTTAAATGGCATAAGTCCATTGCTGCTATGTACTGTATTATTATAAGTCACTTCAGCAAGAGGGAGGAGATCAGTCCAGTTCATCTGTTGGTAACCTAAATAGCATCTAAGACAGGGCTTTCCAACCTTTTCACTCATTGTACCACTTTTAGGATATGGCAACATCCGAGTACCACCAGTCGCCTAGCAAGGTGTCAAAAACTTGATGACAAAAAAAAGGGAAAAAGTGATGAAGTACAGGTAGTCCTCAACTTACAACAGTTCGCTTAGTGACTGTTTGAAGTTACAATGGCACTGAAAAAAGTGCCCCCCAAGCCATAGCTGAGCAAGATACCTGCCTGCCCACTCGGCAGACGTTCTTCCTCCTGTCTGCAGTTTTCATTGTTGTGAGCATTTCTGTTGAGGATTGGCAGTGGAGGTGGGGGGGGTGTTTGGTTTTTATTCCCCCCATCTGCTGGGTGGTTGCAGCAGGTTTTGGTCACTTCACATGACCCTGGGACACTGTGACTGTCATAAATATGAATCAGTTGCCAAGCATCTGAATGTAAATCACAAGACACTGGAGATGCTGCAACATTCCAGCTGATCGGTGCTTCTTCTGGCCTCAGCAGAAGCACTAGGATCATTGCTGCTTTCCAGCTGAAGCCTGTCGCTGATCCTGACACTTCCGCTGAGCTCTGACAGCCCCAAAGAAGCACCGATGAGCTGGAAAGCAGCACTGATCCTGGCACTTCCACTAAGCCCTGACAGCCCTGCAGCTCCAGTCGTCTTTCGCTCAGGTGTGTGCGATGCTGCCACCGGTTCAACTCATTCCCCTCCCCCACTACCACTTTTCTAAGATGGTCACATACCACCTGCCAGATGCCAATGTACCCCAGGTGATACCTGTACCACTGGTTGAAAAACCCTGATCTAAGATACTGCTCCACCATTGCGTTCACCTTTTCAGCCACTCCATTCATAGGATGGAAAGCTGATGACAGTCCTTGTGTAGAACCAATCAGCTTGAGAAAATCCCTCCAAAATCTGGCCATAAATTGAACTTCCCTATCCAAGATTATTCATTTTGGTGTGCCATGCAGCCAGTAAATGTGTTTAAGGAATAACTCGGCTAATTTCTGGGCAGATGGGAGGCCAGAGCATGCTATGAAATGAGCTTGCTTTAAAAAAAAGTCAATTACAGTCCATATTACTGTATTTCTTCTACTCTCTGGCAATTCAACAATAAAGTCCATAGAGATCTCTTCCCATGGCTGAGAAGCATCTGCAACAGGCTGTAACAGTCCAGGGGGCTTTCCTGGGATTCTCTTCATGGTAGCACAGACTGCACAACTTTTTACATAGTTTCCCACATCTTTCTTTAAGCCTGGCCACCAAAATTGCCTCCAAATTAAACGTAGTGTCTTTAAATATCCAAAGTGACCAGCTTGTTTAACGTTGTGGCTACATTGGAGCGCTTAGAGTCTGACTGATTCAGGCAAATACAATTTCCCTCCTTTCCAAGCTAATCCACCCCTACGGGTCAGGATGGTTTCATTTTCCTTAAACCATTGGTCATTTTCCAGTTCTTGCTTTAATTTCTTCGTCAATGGATTATCTGGGTTAGGTGAATTCATGTGTCATTGTTTCCCAGGGGTTATTTGAGAAATGGTTTGAGGTGGTGGCATAATAGAGTCTATGATCTGTTCACATTGGCTTTTATATTGAGGCAGTTTAGGGAGGGCATCAGTTAAAAATTCCTTCCACCCAGTATATATTTCAAGGTAAAGTTAAAGCAATTAAAATATTGTGCCCAGCGTACTTGTTTGGGGGACAATTTACGGGGAGTTCGCAGTGCCTCTAAGTTTTTGTGATCAGTCCATATTTCAAAAGACACCTTTCTCCCTTCTAGGAAATGACATCAAGTCAATAAGATCCATCTGATTGCAAAGGCTTCCTTCTCCCAAATGGCCCATCTCTGCTCAGTGTCAGTGAGTTTTTTCTACGTGTAAGTGCAAGGTTGTGATTCTCCTTTATGGTTCTTTTGTAATAGAACTGCACCCATAGCCACATCACTGGCATCAGCTTGAATAACAAATTGTTCCTCAGGATGAGGGTATTTGAGAATTGGTTCTGAAGCAAACAGTCTTTTTAAATTCTCAAAAACGGCTTGGCATTATAACAAGCAGTGTAGGGGCTTATCTGGTGGCTTACCCCCATTCTTGCCAGTTTTTAATAGTTCTGTAAGGAGCAAAGCAATCTCAGCAAATGAGGGAATAAATTGGCAGTAGAAATTAGCAAATCCCAAAAAACTTTGGAGCTCTTTCCAAGTTCAATCACGGCTTTCACTTTAGCAGGATCCATTTCAATGCCTTCAATGGAGATTCTGTAACCCAGATAATTCAAACGTGTCTGATGGAACTCACACTTTGAGAGTTTCGCATAAAGTTTAGCGTTTAGCAGCTTTTTGAGTATTTCTCATACTAAAATTGTATGTTTTACCATAGTCTCTATATAGATTAAGATATCATCAAGATAATCCAAAACACCCTTATATAAATGATCATGCAGCACTTGGTTGATCAGCTGCATGAACACAGCAGGAGCCCCTTGTAATCCAAAAGGCATGACTTTAAACTGAAAACTCCCCAGGGGGCTGTGGAAAGCAGTTTTCCATTCATCACCTTTTCTTTTTCTCATCTGATAATACGCCTCTCTTAAGTCTAACTTGGTAAAAATCCATCCTTTCACCAGGTCGGCTAACATGTCTTTCATTAAGGGGAAAGGGTACATATTCTCCCCTCTAACAGCGTTTAAGCCTTTAAAATCCATGCAGAACCTCAGCGATCCATCTTTTTTTTCCTCTTAAAAAGTACAGGGATGGCCTCTTTGGATTTTGCGGGTTCAGTAAAACCTCTCACTAAATTCTTATCAATGTATTCCCTCAATTCCTTCATTTCAAGGGGGGTCATTGCATACATCTTTGCTTTGGCAATTTAGCACTTGGTAGAATCTCAATGACATAGTGGTTCTATGGGGGGGGTAAGATGTCACATTCCGTCTTGCTGAATGCTTCAGCCAAGTCTTGGTATTCGCTGGTGAGGGAAGTTAGCCCAGAGAAGGAAATATTAAAAGGGCAGAAAAATATTTTTTTCTTCAAAAGGATTTTTTAAAAACCAAACCTGGCCCCAAATCTATCTCTCTGCCCCAAGCAAAAGCTAGCCCCATACAAGTGCAGATGTAACACCATCAGAAAGTTGAAGCCAGAGCAATCAAGAGAAAATCTGCATGCCCCACCCAAACTCTAGGAGTCATTAGCCTCATCACCTGGGAAGCAGGATATGATAATAGGATTAAACCACAGATATCAAGGCCTAGTAAAACATTCAGAAATAGCATCAAGGTTCATGCCATAGGAACAGGAAACTATTCCAAACAAAAGGCTAGAGGGGGTATAAAAACCTACTGCCCATGTGCTCAACTCCTCTTTCCTCTCCTCTGCTCTTTCTTGCAAGGACCATCTTTCTGCTTCTTCAATAAACTGTAACCTTCTTCCCAAAGCAGTCGCCATGTTGCTTATTTATGCCCGGCTTGGATGAACGAAGATGAAGACTTACGTCTGACAATTTGGCACCCCAGAGATGGGACTCCAAGCTAATCTCTCCAATAGACTGAGACGGGTAAGCCCCATCTTGCCGGCAGCAGACCCCTTATGTCTGTGGATGGGTATCTCAGGTGTTGCCCATGTGGAGCCAAGGTAGTAAAGGGAGTTTTGAGAGTTTGAGCTCAAAGGCTGCTTTGGAAAGAAGGTGAAGGTGAGTACCTCTAAATTTTAAGTTTAAAGCCCAGGGGAACAAAGAAATGTGTGTATTTCTGTTTGTATGAGTGAGAATACTTTTTTTTCCCAATCACAGTTGGATTTTGCTCCTTCTGGTCTTTCCTAGCCGCAGAAAGGATCTGTTTAATGGCAGAACCTGGAAAGCATGGGGTTTCAGTCAGAGCACAGAACCTTTTGTTAGGGAAAAGGGAGAGGCTGTGTGAAAATGAAATGGAATGAGTGAATGAAAGAATTGGATTTGGGCAACTAGCTGGTAAGGCCTGTAAGCAAAGCATAGCAAAGTTAGGAAATTAAGCCTTACCTCTGAAAGCAAGCAGAGGTTCTCACGGACATTGGAGGTGCGCAAAACAGTGGCGTGAAGCCGGCCGGGCGGAGAGTAACCCTACCTTATGAGGGGAAACCAGAAGTGTCTCTACAGACCCCTTTTTGGTCTGAAAACATGGCGAATCCCTCAAGGAGCCCATGTACTCTGAGAGGGATCCAGAGTGCTCCGTGAGTCTCCTTTAGGGACCCACAAAACCATGGTGGAAGGAGGAAGTCTCACTAGGAGGCTTCCGGTGTATAGTGCCCTTTAGCGTTAGAGGAAAATCCCATTATAGAAGTATGGGAGGTTCCAATTCAAGGGCTGAGATAGGTTCCCCAGTTGAGAGCTTGCTTGAAGCCTGGGACAGGAATCAGCTACCCGTCCAGGCCGCTATGGAAAAGAGATAGGTAAAGAAACTATATGAAAAAAAAATAGACTTTGCTTAGGGCTTTGCTGGGAAACCAATTTGGCTAAATAAAGATACTTATAAGGGAAAATAAGAAATAGTGATTCTCTCTCTCTATCTCTCTCTTTTCTCTGTGCAACCACATGGTATGTTTAAAATGTGTGCCTTTCCTAACTTGAGTTATCTGAAATTTATGGTGGGAATGACTAGGATGTGTAAAACTAAGACTTGTTTCCTTTTCTGTTCTCTTGTTTTTGTATCTATATGTTTGTCAAAGTTTGTGTGTGAGGTAAATGTGAGTGCTAACTGTTTCAAATCCAAAGAGAAAAGAATTTTAAATTCTGCTAGAAATTCTGCTCAAAATAAGCCACAAAAAGGAAATACGTCAGTCTATTTGTCTGGCCAACAAACAGAGTGAAGAAAAAAAAAGTGTTTGTTTGTTTGTTTGTTTGTTTTCCTCTTTCTCTCTGTGTACTCCTAAGAACAGCATTAAGTTAGCAGGAGGGAATGTTTTAAGGTCATCTGCTAGAAAGATTTCACTCTTGCATTTAATAATATATAATAAAGTTGGAAGGGACCTTGGAGGTCATCTAGTCCAACCCCCTGCTCAGGCAGGAAACCCTATACGAATTTTATCAAATGCCTTACTGAAGTCCAAGAAAATTATATCCACAGCATTCCTCTGATCCACTAATTTTGTAACTGGGTCAAAGAATGCAGTAAGATGTGTCTAACATGATCTGTTTTTAACAAACCCATGTTGGCTTTTGGTAGTGACTTTGTTTGCCTCTAGGTGTTCGCTGATTCTTGTTTGATTGTCTTTTCCAGGATCTTTCCAGGTATTGAGGTCAGGATGATAGGTCTGTTGTTTCCTGGATCTATTTATATTTTTATTAGTGCTCCAGGATCTTTGAAAAATATTGTTCAGTGGTTCTGAGATCACATCTGCCAGTGCCTTGAGAACTTTGGGGTGTAATCCATCTGGTCTTGGTGATTTGAACTCTTCTAGGCTGGATAAGTGCTTGCTCACCATTTTCTTGCCTAACTTAACCTGTGCTTCTAATCTATTTTTTATGGTACTGTTTTTGATAAGTGGGGCGTTGTCTTACCTGAACGCCTTTTCTCAGCATGATGATTTGGAATCTACCGGTGGGTAATCATAGCCTTCCTGCTCAGCTAGACTAAGTCAGAACTTTAGCCACGCCTCCTTCAGGGAGTGCCTTCCAGTTTTGATGAGGCGAAGCTTCCATGACGAAAGTCTGACTCAATGGCTCCAGAACAAAAAACAAACAAACACACCTGCCTATACTGGTTAGAGGAGGGTGTGGATTCTACATCATCATGCTGAGAAAAGGCGTTCAGGTAAGACAACACCCCTTCTCCAGCATAATTGGATGTAGAATCCACCGGTGGGACATACCAAAGCCCTACATGTCCCTACGGGTGGGAGTCTAGGCTAGTGTCTCCCGAGAAGAAACGGCCTGCTGCAGCACTCTCCTGCCAAACGAGGCGTCTGCTGCGGCAAACCTGCCAATTTTATAATGCTTGACAAAGGAAGAGGGAGAAGACCAGGTCGCTGCCCTACAAATCTCCTCCACAGAGGCCTGAGTGAGCCAGGCCGCCAAAGTGGTTGCACTTCGTGTGGAGTGGGCTGTAATGTTTGAGGGAACCGGGAGTGACAATGAAACATAAGCTTTGGCTATACAGGCCCTGATACACCTGCCAATGGTTGACGAGGACACCTTCTGACCCATGGACGATGGCTGAAAGGAGACAAATAACGCCTCTGATTTACAGAAGGCCAAAGTCCTCTTGACGTAATGGAGCAGGGCTCTACGAATGTCCAATGTATGCCATCGTCTCTCCAGACGATGGTAAGGACGCGGACAAAAGTTGGGGAGTACAAGGTCCTGCGATCTGTGGAACCAAGAGTTAACTTTTGGCACAAAGGAGGGATCCAAACGTAGGGTGACCTTATCCTCAGAAAAGGTACACAAGTCCTTGTGAACTGAAAGAGCTGCCAATTCCGAAATTCTCCTAGCTGAAGTAATAGCCACGAGAAAGGCTACCTTCAGTGAAAGGTAGCGAAGCGAACAGGACTACAGGGGTTCGAATGGCGGAGAAGTCAAAACCTGTAGGACCTTGGGCAGGTCCCAGGATGGGAAACAATGGACTATATGTGGCCTTACCGTGACAGCCCACTTCAAAAAGGCACATATGGCTGGATTTTGTGACAAAGGGGCAAGGTTATCACAGGAAAGAACCGTTTGCAAGGCCGCCACCTGCCTACGGATGGTGTTGAGCGCCAGACCTTTATTCATGCCCTCTAAGAGGTACTCCAGGATGTTGGGGATAGTGACAGAAAGGGGTGCTAGGTTGTGCTTACTGCACAAGGTGGAGAAGTTCCTCCACGTGGCGTCATATATCCGGTTAGTGGAAGGACGTCGTGAAGCCTGGATGACCGAAATAACCCCTTCCGAAAAGGATTGTCTAATTAAACCCTCCCGCTCAAGTGCCATGCGGCTAGCAGGAGCCACTGAGGGTCCGGATGTTGAAGGTTCCCTTGACTGAGAGACACCCGGTGCAGGGGGAGTTTCCACACTGGCGAGAGCGACAGGTCTACAAGGTCTGCAAACCACGGGTGCCATGGCCAGTACGGAGCAATTAATATCACCTCTGCCCCTTCCAGTTTGTGGATCGTTGCTTGCAGCAACGGAAGTGGAGGGAAGGCATAAAGCAGCCCCTGCGGCCACCTGCACCTGAGAGCGTCCGTTCCCTCCACTCCCCTTGTTGGAAACCTGGAAAAGAATCGGGGAAGCTGAGTGTTCGCCGGAGACGTAAATAAATCCAGGAGAGGGTGGCCGAACCTGTCCGAGATTTCCCCGAACAGATCCGGATCCAGCCTCCACTCTGAGTGATCTATTGTTACTCTGCTCAGCGAATCCGCTTGGCGATTCGCTTCCCCCGAGATATGTTCCGCTTTGATGGAACCTAGGGATGACTCTGCCCACAGGCCCAGATCCCGGGCCTCCTGCATGAGAGCCGCCGATTTGGTCCCTCCCTGCTTGTTCACATGGGCCTTGGCTGCCACGTTGTCCGTTAGCACCAGAACATGGCGACCTGCCAGAAGAGAAGAGAAGCAAAGGAGGGCCAGGTGTATGGCCCTGAGCTCGAGCCAATTTATATTGTGTTTTAAGTCCTGCTTTGACCACCTGCCCTGTGCGAGATATGTTTGAAAGTGAGCCCCCCAGCTGAACTGGCTGGCGTCGGTGGTCACTGTAATTCTGGTTGGTTCTCTGAAGAGTGTCCCTTTGGACATTGCAGACGAGGCCCACCACAGGAGAGATGAGAGGGTGTGCTGAGGGACCCTGACCTTTCTTGAGGACGCGCTGAGATTCTACCTTTGGAAAGGAAGGAGGAACCATTGAAGACTTCTGGAGTGAAGTCTGGCCCAGGGAACAATCCCCATGCATGAAACCATCTTTCCCAGGAGCTGGGACAGCTGCACTAGAGGGACCAATCTTTGTCTCCGAATGACTTGTGTGAGCTTTCGGATGCTTACCCGACGCTCCCGGGAAAGATAAACCGTGCATGAGTCTGAGTTTATGATCGCTCCAAGATGGAGTAATCTTTTTGTGGGAACGATGTGACTTTTTTTGTAGGTCACGGAAAAGCCGTGATCCTGAAGGGTGTGTAGCGTGACCTGTAAATCTGCTTGGGCGGACTGGAGGGAGCTGGACTGGAGGGAGCTAGACTGGAGGGAGCTGGATAACATTGGACGCACACCGGCAATGTGCGAAGGTGGGCCGCCAAGACGGCCAGCACCTTTGTGAATACCCGAGGGGCCGAAGATAGGCCGAATGGAAGGGCCCTGTATTGGAAGTGTCAGTGTGCGTAGCAGAAGCAGAGAAATTTTTGATGTTCCTGAAGGATTGGTATGTGTAAGTATGCCTCTGTTAAATCGATGGATGAGAGCAAGTCCCCTTTTCTGATGCTGGCCAATATGGATTTGAGGGACTGCATCTAGAACCTTTTGTAGACTACAAAGTGATTTAGACTTTTTAGGTCGAGAATGGCTCTCCAACCCCCAATGCCTTGGGCACGACAAACAGGATGGAGTAAAACCCCTGTTTTTCCTGTTCTTGAGGTACCTGTTCTATTGCCTTGATTTCTATTAGGTGGTCTATGGCCAATTTTAGCAGCCTTGCTTTGGCTGGATTGCGTGAGACTGGGCATTTTATAAAGTGACTTGGGGGAGGGGAGTAAAATTCTATGGCTAGGCCTTGTCTTATGGTGTCCCTTACCCAAGTGTCGGTAGTTGTTGCCTGCCATGCGTCACTGAACTGCGCCAGATGACCTCCAATGGGACTGTCCCTGGCATCACTTGGACTGCCTGTACAGGCGACCCCCCGCACCCCTAAAGGGTCGCTTCGATTGGAATTGGCCCCTGCCTGTGTTCAGGCAGTCCTGGTTGCGATCCTGCCTGGGGGGAAAGGGTCGCGAGCCTCTGGACCAATCCCAGGACTGCCCACCACGATTGGGTCTGAGGAGAAGGGCGGCATATAAGTCTAAACAAACAAACAAAGAAATAAATAAATAAATAAATAAACCTGTTCAGTTTCCCACAGAGGAGACCATGTCCTAGGTCGTTGCCCAGATTCCAATTGCAGCTCAAATGGAATAGGAATGTCCAATGGGGTGGGGGAAACCACTTCAGCCCCACTGGCTCTGAGCCTCTGGGCCTTGGAGAACTTCCTCTCCAGCGCCTGGTGTCTCCTCGTGGCCTCTCGCTAGGCTGCCTTCGATGGCTCCTTTGTAACCAGGTGTTTAGTTTTTGCTTTCTTCTTGCCCCCCCAGTTCCAAATCAACAGATCTGCGCTTTTGTGTTGTGGGGGGGTGCCTGAGCCTTGGTATGTCTGGGGTGAAGCACTGTCTGCCATGCTGACTGGATGGTCCGGTAAAGGTACCCAGACGGTGGGGGGAGAACCCAAGGATGCAGATCCTACTGGCAGAGATGGGAAACCGACCCTAGTTCTGCACTGGTGCAATGGCAGTCACAGTCAGACAAATTTCTAAATTCGTCTGCAAGGCCAAGTGACTAAAGGTCACAACTAAGTGCAACAGGTGGCATGAAAATCCCCTATGGACAGGTAAGAAACTGTAAGTTACACCAGCTAAAGTTCTACACTCTAAATACTAGCAATAAAAAACACCCTTCAAAGACAATTAAGGAGTTTCACACTCCAGAAGGTCAATCCTTTTGCTCTCTCTCTCTCCCCCCGGTAGGGCCTGACTCAGCAGGCACTGCGACGGCAAACCAGGAGTGAGTCCTGTGCAACTAGGCCTTTGTCTGGCCTCTGTGAATTTTCAACCACACCCTGGACAAAATGGCAGCCACACCTCTCGAAAAAAGGGCGCCGCACCTCCTAAAATGGCAGTCGCACCAGTCAGTAGCCTCCGAACCTGTCCCCAAAATGACGGTCGCACCTGAGCCAAAAATGGCAGCTGCGACACTCACACGCGACCCACAGCGGCCGCAATCTCAAAAGCCTTCGAACGGCAAGAACCGGAAGGGAGGCAGTCGCGGGGCCCACCACCTCTACAGGGCAACCAGGATCACTTTCCCCCACTCCGAGAGGCACTTGCTTTTCATTGTAGCAGCAACGCTGCTATCAGGAAAATGCTGCTTCGTCCGTCTGACTGAGGAGCGATGAAAAAACCTCCCCAGGGACGCTCCTGTGAGGGAGTGGTTTGGCAATTCTTCTCAGGCGGCAGCCAGCAAGCGAGGGAAAATTCCCTCAATTCCTCAAAGGCCTTCACCAACTGCAGCCAATCCTCAAGTTAAATTTGCTTAATTTGAATCAATCAGTCTGAATTGGAATCCAATGGAAAATTTAGAGCTGTAAAATTAAAGAAGTTAAATAACTAAATACAGATACAATTCCTGACTAGGCCTAACTAGCTAAGGAGCCTCCAAATTTTGCTGCTGCTGAGCTGTAGACTAAGTCAAAACTGGGAGGTACTCCCTGAAGGAGGCGTGGCTAAAGTTCTGACTTAGTCTAGCTGAGCAGGAAGTCTATGATTACCCACCGGTGGATTCTACATCCAATCATCCTGGAGAATGGACTGTTCACTTTTTATTATTTTTGGCTGTGATCACAAGCCTTAGTTCATTTTGAGCCTTAGCTTTCTTCACCTCATCTTTGCAGGCTCAGACTATTTGCTAATATTCTGCTGTCGTTATGTGCCTCCTTTCCACTTTTTATACTGGTCCCTCTTATATGTCAATTTATCAGAGAGTTCTTTATACAGCCATGCTGGTTTCTTGTGAGAGCTATTATTTTTCTTCTTTGTTGATATTGTGCTAGACTGGATTTTTATTATCTCACTTTTCAAAATTTCCCAAGCTTCTTGAGTTGTTTCCCCTTGAGGATTCTCATCCATGGAATCCCTCCCAAGCCCTCTCTAAGTTTATTGAAATTAGCTCTCTTAAAGTCTAAGACTGTAGTTTGACTGTGTTCTATTGCTTGTGCTCCCATAATGTTGAATTCCAATATTGCATGATCACCTCCACAAGGTTCCTGTGGTTTCAACACCTTTTATCATTTTGTCTTTGTTATTGAGAATTAGATCCAATATGGCTAATCCCCTAGTTCCCTTCTCTACATTTGAGAAACAAAGTTGTCTGCAAGTTTTGTCAGGAATCTGTTTGATCTTCCACTTGGTACAGAGTTTGTCTCCCAGTTGATGTCAGAGTAATTAAAGTCCCCCATTACTATTGTCATGTGCTTCCTACATACCTTTGTTGAGTTCTTATACTCTTTCATGGTTTCCAAAATTGTCATTCCTGATTGGTGAGTTTAAATTTGTCTTTTCTGATTTTTTTGGACAATGTCTGTTGTTGGGTTAATTTCCTTCTCAATTCTGTCTAAAAGGTGTTAATTTTGTTCCAGGGGGAATCCAGTGTTAAATTATTTTATTGGAGTGTGGAGGGGGTGTCCTGCCTGCTGGGTCCTGCCCCAAGCTCTGGAAAATCATTCTGCAATATGTTGTAAATGAATTTGTGTTCTAAATGGGTTTTATCTAACTATCCTTTTCCTGAAAAATGTGTGTCTATCTACAAGAGTCTTTTGAAGTTCAAGTCTGCTTGTTTGGGGAAATAATTTTCTTAAGTTACTTTTCTTATCCTATCACTACTTGGTGAAGCTACTATGAAAATTTTCTGAAACAAATAAGCATTTTCCAATCTCTAAAATAATGTGATCTATTTTAGAATAAAGGTTAAAGGCAGATTTTGTTTGCCTGTTTCTTTGACCACTGCAATATTGATGCCTTTTCAAACTGCCTGCAAGCTACACCTCCTTCCAATTTTTTTCTTGCCCTTTGTTCTCCATACTGTTTATCTGCCTCTCCTGGGAGAGTCCACCCAGAAAGTGGGGGAGACCTTGTTCTTGTATCTTTCAGCCCTGCAATCCTCCCCCAAATCTTTGGAAGCAGAACACACAGACCCAGATGCTGCCTCCATCCATTTGAGCCATGGAATTGGGTTTTGAATCCAGCCATCCACTAAAAAGCCACCATGCAATCTGAGTGGAACATCTTCCCAAGTCCTACCATTCCCCAGATGCCTGTGAGAGCTGCAGAAGGAAGGAGTCCTGGAGCCACTTGTGCCATGTGAAGCCTCAGAAGAGAAAATTAGACTGTGGGGGGAGGGTGGAAACTCATTGTAAACTTTTCTTTCTTGCCCCATTTGTATTGTAACAAGCCAGTTGAATGTATTAATGGAGAGATGGCATTTGGGAATAGTTGGCAGAACAAATACTGAACACCTTGGACTTCTATCTGGTGGGAGGGAAATATTACCCAGAATGTTTGTATTGCCTGTTTGTATTAATAGTTGCACACACAAGTTGCACACACACACACACACACCATTCACACCATTCAGAGTCTATCCCCTCTACCTACCTTTAGTAAAGTTCCCCAGGCTGATTTTTTTTGCCCTATTGCACCAAAGCTTTGCAAGCACAACTTTCTGAAAATTCCAAGGGGGAGGGAACTAGGCCCCCTCAGGTGATTTGCAATTTTTATGCCCTGACTAAGGAAGCAACAGGAAAGATATCCCAAACTTCAGCCCTGAATATCTTGCACTGTTGAGCTCAGATTGGGATTCCTAGAGCTCATTATGTGCAATTTAAAGAAAAATTTAATAGCCTGGCATATTGGCTAACCTCAATTGGACATTACAAACCTGGATGTACTGAACTAAGAGCTAAGGCAGGAAACAACCCTTGAAAATGGGCAGGCAGTGGTCATGTACTAAGGAAAACCATGGCTGTGAAGAATTTTGGGAGGTATGCAAACCTGACTGGAAGCTAAAAGTGACATCCAACATTTGAAAATGATTGGCACAGAATATTGGACACTATAAATTTCTTTTCCACCTAACAAAATTTTTGCCCTGACTTTTAGAACTTTATGGGTGGAAGCTCCCCTTTTGGGAGCCACTAAAGGGATCTTTTTCTGCTGCCTCCATTAATGTCTTATTTTTTGGGGGGGCTTAATAGTTTAAAAGCTTGCCTACCAAGTCTCCCTGACCAGATCAATTTTAATGTTGTGCCAATAAGTGTGGCATTCTCACACTTAAGGCACAAAGCGGGATTGAGGGAAGTTAGCCCAGAGAAGGAAATATTAAAAGGGCAGAAAAATATATTTTTCCTCAAAAGGATTTTTTAAAAACCAAACCTGGCCCCAAATCTATCTCTGCCCCAAGCAAAAGCTAGCCCCATACAAGTGCAGATGTAACACCATCAGAAAGTTGAAGCCAGAGCAATCAAGAAGACAAAGAGAAAATCGGCATGCCCCACCCAAACTCTAGAAGTCATTAGCCTCATCACCTGGGAAGCAGGATATGATAATAGGATTAAACCACAGATATAAAGGCCTAGAAAAACATTCAGAAATAGCATCAAGGTTCATGCCATAGGAACAGGAAACTATTTCAAACAAAAGGCTAGAGGGGGTATAAAAACCTACTGCCCATGTGTTCAACTCCTCTTTCCTCTCCTCAGCTATTTCTTGCAAGGACCATCTTTCTGCTTCTTCAATAAACTGTAACCTTCTTCCCAAAGCAGTCGCCATGTTACTTATTTATGCCCGGCTTGGATGAACCAGGATGAATACTTACGTCTGACGCTGGGAACAAGAGACACTACTGGTAGGGGATTTGCCGCTGCCTTTAGGGTTTCAGAAGGCTGATTTGGGATCCCGCTGGTGTCACTAGAAGGGTTGCGGGTGATGGCCCTATGGCTAACCTCAGAGTTCTTATTCCATTCTCCCACAATATTAAAGGTTTCCACTTGTCCAACCAGGATAATCCCAAGATCACTGCCTCAGTCATTTTTGGAACCACCACAAACTGGATAAATTCCCAATGCTCCCACATCTCTAGTCGTACTGGCTCTGTTAGGTGAGTGACTAGGACTCCGCCCAGTAAGGACCATCTGCCTGTTCAAACATCATGGGGGAGGAAAGCTTTTCAGCTCTGATGAGAACAGTAGGGAGGTTTAGGCATCATGAACACCCAGAGTCTATCAGTACATGTAAGTCCATCTGTGCTCCTGTCTTAGGGACCAAGAGCTTGGCAGAGAGGAAAAAAAGGTGGAACAGGCTGACTCACCATTGGGTCGTTTCCTCCTTCATCATTGCTGTCATATGGAGTGGATAAAAGAGCGGCTTCAGTTGGGGCCATAGCTTTCTCTTGAGTTGTGGAGGTGACTTGAGTAGCTTGCTCTTGGTTAATCCAGCTTGATTTTTCTCTGGTGAACCTCGAGCTCCCTTTTGGTTTTGCTGGTGTGGTCGAACCGCTTTTTCGCTGAGGGAAAGGAACTGGACAGAGAACTGCTCAGTGACCTGGCTGGCCACATCTAAAACATTTGATCAGGGTTCTAGCTGATGCTTTTGGAGCTCCAGTGGTCCCGGCTGGTGAGGCTTGTTGGGGAAGCTGATGCCTTGCTAGATCTAGTTTTGGTCTAGGTGCATGGGGTCAGTGGCTTCCTGTAGCAGTTTAACTCGATGTGTAAATTTATGGCCAAGCGATACCACTCATGGAGTTCATCAGGGATCCCCCTGTAGATGCATGCCTGGAATAGATCTCAGTCAAATCTGGACTTGAAATGATGAACTAGCAATCGCTCAGGCCACTGCACAATTCTGCCAGTTACTCTCCGGAATTCATGCATGTATTCCTTTGTTGTCTGACCCTTCTGTTTCACCTCATGAATGTCTTTTTCAACTTGCAGGGCTAGGGAACCATCTTCAAACCTGGTCCTTAGTCCTTGGATAAACAAGTTGAAGTTCCAACTAGTTTGTTGTACAAACCGCACAACCACTCTGCTGTCTCCCCCTCTAGGTTTGCCGCTAGTACATCGACCATGTTGGCAGGGTCTGGATGGGCATTGGCATTCTGGTTCATGTGGGAGCACACTTGATTCCAGAAGAAAGTTAACTTGGGCTTAAAAGAAGGGGCTTTCATGGGTTGCTGCCAATTTAAGAGAGCTTGCAGCAATCCATATTGTTGCAATTGATCTCATGGGAGCCCTGCTGCTTGGTAAGCTCTTGGTAGGGGCCTGTACTGGTGTGGTATTGGTGACACTCAGGACTAAGTTGCTGGGGATACCGATCAGGACTGAGTCTGTAATGATAATGGTCTGGACTAGCATGGTGCTGATATCAATCCAGACTGGCCCAATGTGGATATCGATCAGGGCCATCTGGGTATCAGCAGCGATTGGGGCTTGCTCTATGCTGATAAAGTTCAGGGCTGATCTGGCATGGGTACTGGTCAGGGCTTGCATAGCAATGGTATCAATCGGGGCTAACATACCATTGCTGATGGTCAGGGTTGGCATAACGTTGATGGCGATCAGAGCTGACAGGCTGCCAACGTCGGTCGGGGCTATCGTGATGCTGATGCCGGTCAGGGCTTCACCTCTGCACTGGGCTTGAAATTAGAGCTGGTGGCTTTGGTTGCAGGAAGGCAGCTTGGGCCCCAGCTATAGACTTGGACTTTGTCTGGATTGGGAACAGTCTTGGGGGTGTCTGTCATTCCGTTCACTGGAAAATAACTGACGGGTGACCTGCTTCTTTCCTCCCATCTCCAGTCCTTCAAATGTCTCTCTTAACCACTCAAAGGATTGGCTTCAAATTGCAGTCAGATATTTCCACTCACCTGACTCATCCCAAGGTGCTAGTTGTTTGGTGCCTTTTCAGTCAGGAGAATGTGATTTATGAGAAGCAGTTAGCGGGAATTCAGCTTCAATGGCCTTTACTGAGCTCTTTTTTTGTTGGTTTGTTTCTGAATGCCAAGTGTCTCTGATAGATAGGACTCCTTCCAATAGCAATAAGGGCTCCAATTGGATCTCCCATTCCTTTGGTCTCACACCCACTGCCAGAGCCACTGAAGTCGCACTCTCTATCAGAGTGATGGCCTGCACCCCATCCACTGATGTGGTCACTGTAGCCTTGAGGCCAGTAGTAGGCTCTTCCTTTTTCTCCATCATGGAATCTTCCCTGAGTCTTTGTCATCCTCCCAAGACTTTGGGTAGGCAACAGGGGTTCAGGACTCCGTGGTTTTAAAATAGTTTTGAGTCTTGAGTTAATGTCATGGTTCTAGTAGATGAGACCAATTAAAAGAACTTAAAAAGCAAGGAATTCTTCCTCAAAGAACATTTTTATTTGGCTACAAAATAACAGTACATACAAAGGTGAACCCACTACTGAATTCCCCTCCCCCTGGTTACAAAGTTACAAGTTGCAATTCCCACCCCAATTAGATGTCATAAATCACATTCACCAATTGTTAGCCCACCAAAATCAGTATCAGTAATGATCTTGGTTCCCATACATGAGAATTGTTATGGATAACTTAAAACTACACTTCCCCCCTCCTTCCTTTCTAAATATGAAGTGAAAATGGCTTCAGCTCAGTTCATTGCAGTGTTGACACAGGACTTATCCTCTGCTAATAAAATAGTATGTACTATGCATACTAAAGTAATTTAATAGGCTTCAAGCAACCAAAGATTACGTAGTAAGACTGTTCTCTCAATATTTTCATATAAAGTATACTTGAGAATGTCAGTCCCACAGCCATTTAAGAGCCATGTTAGTTAAAATTTCAAGATTAACCGTTTATCTTAATTTAAAATTAATTGGTCAGAGTAATTTAATTCAATCCCTCAATGCGAGAATCCAAATTCAATAAATATTCACTGGTATTATCAATACCAGTGCATGTGATGTCTCTCTTGGACAATTCACCAGATATCTCTTTAGATGTCAGATCAGGGGAGTATGAGTCAATTCTTCCCATATCAGGAACTGGGTTGATTGATGGCTCTGAATGGCCATCCGGAAGGGATTTGGCTGAGGCTCCAGCTGGGGAAAGCTTGCAGTAGCAGAAGGCCAACGAAGAGGAGGAGGAACTGCCTTAGGAGGAACACATAGGGCAGAGAAAAGGCAGGAGCAGAGAAGGTCAGCCAGACTACAGTACTTGAGAGGAAAAAGCCCCACTGGAAGCTGGCTATTTATCACAGCAGACAGATGGAGGCATTGCTAGGAATAATGTGTTTGTTTTCTAGCTGTATGTTTGATTGTCATGATTCTTGGATTGACACCGGGCTTGGAAATGAATTGTGCATTGAATTTTTCTTGCCCTGTGAGTTCTCTTGTGTGTAAATTTAAGTTTTGCCTGGTGGATTTAAGTTTATCTGGTGTTGTTCGAGCAACTTCAAGTGCCATTGCTCTATGGACTAATCTTGTTCTGCTCATGGCTGGACTTGATTGGGACAGTTCTGGATTTTGGTGAAGGGAATTGCTGAGGAATATTAATAAACTCACTAAACTACAGTTACGTGTGTGTGTGTGAATGAGCGGGGCAGCACAGTGCAAGAGATACTGAAATATGGTGAGATTATTATTTTCTATTATTTGGGAAACTTAAATGAGGAACATTAAAAGTCCACTTCCTTTCCAATAATATCACATTGCTGCCTTTTATACAGTCTGTGATCAGATACAAGATGCTGTCCATATATAATGTTACAGATATGATATTCCTTATCCTGTCGGTATGCATCTGTGTCTATTCTATTATTTTCAATTCACTTTTATACCCTAGTCAAATAAATATTGTAATTTTTGTTTTTGCATTCTAGGCAATATCATCCAGTGTCATCTTATATTTAATAAGCATACTCTTTACCTTCTCATCAAGTCAGTTAATGAATATAGGATCCAGAACTGAGCCACAATATCTCCTCCAGTTTGATGAAGAACTATTGATGAACATTGTCTGAGTGCAGTTTTCAAGTTGGTTCTGGAGTCAATTTTTAGACATGTCCTCCAATCCATGTTTAATCAATCTACTAATCAGAATGCCATTGAGTATATTGTCACATACTTTGCTGAAATGAAGATATATTATGACCACAACATGACAACAATCTGGAAAGAAATAAAGTAAGATTATATAGACTTAACACATACATATCAACTTCTAGTGTCTACCACATTATTTTCAAAGTGCTTGTAGATCAATTGCCATTTTCTACCAAAAACTATTTGGCGTATATAATTAACACCATACCTTCTTGAATAAAACAGAAATACAGAGTATATTTTATGAAGTTTTCCTACATGCATTGTTTTTCTCAGTTGCTATAGCAGTTTTTTTTTAAAAAAGGCCCATTATATACAATATGCAGAGGCAAACCTGGGTTTTATGTTGAATGTTTGCTCAGTAGGAAACTGTGGCCAAATCACAGCTCCTTGACAAATGGACCTGTAGGATATTCATTTGTCACATTCACTTTTCACCCTTTTAACTATGCAGTTAAACTGTGTCAATTATTAGGCAACTTTAAGGCACTCTTGCATGTTCCCAGCTGTGCCCCGTTATAACCTTAGACCAATTTCTTGAATCAGTGGAATTGCATATCAAAGGCTTTAAGAAAGGATCCTTGTAGGAACATCTTTCTGGTGATCTGAAACCCATCAGAAAGTGATGTGTGTATATGTGTGTGTGTGTGTAAGATTTTCCATTCTGCTGTGACAGTGACCATTGTCTTCTGTCCAGCAGAAGAGGTTTAGGAATGTAGCAATCAGTGCCCTTTTCTACATGCACATATACCCTTTCCAATAAAATCTCAACTTACATATGCCTTCTTTATAGTGAAAGCACCTTTTGACTCAATTTTGTCTTGCAAACCTGCTCATTATCCAACTTTTCCATGCTATTGTCACAATTCACATGCTTCTGCAGACATAACTGAAAATACTTTTGTGCTCAGATATTCAAAATGATTTTTGGGTGAAACATATAAATTTCATCTCCTTACCTGCAACTGTCAGCCCTACTAGGTAGACATCTTGCAATTCTGATTATTCCCCACTTCTTTCTCACTTTTGAATGTTACCTCATTGTAGACTTTAAAAACATGCTTCAACACTTTTTACCTTGGCAATTGATCCTGCACACCTCAATCAAGATTATCTTCCTTACTCCCACAGCATTAGATTCAATATTTATTTATTAATTTGATCATGTATCAGCTTTATTAATTTGATACTATTTCTTGTTTTATATGTCTGTTTCTCTTGTCTTTCAGATTGCCTAAACATTATAATTCAGGGTTCAGTGCAATATCAGTTATAGTTATCAACAGAGGATCCAGACTTGTATTGAGTATTTTTGAATTTGATTTGGATTCTGTTTTTTTTCCTCCATGTCTTTTGTTACAAAATGAGAAAGGTCCTCTATAGCAGTGGTTCTCAACCTTTTTCAGGTTGAGACCCCACTTGCGCCTCCCATGTGCGCCACGACCCCGACCCGGGCGCGCACACGACGGGCCGAACCATGTATGCGCGGTGTGCGCGTGACGAAAAAAAATAAAAAAAATTAAAAAAACAAAAAAAAACAAACAAAATGGCGGACCGCGACGGGCTGAACCACGCATGCGCGGTGTGCATGCAACGAAAAAAAAAAATTTTAAAAACAAAAAAAAATGGCGGACTGCGATGGGCTGATCAGCGCATGCACGGCGTGCACGTGACGGCCTGAACCGCGCATGCGCAGCACGCGAGCGACAAAAAATAAATAAATAAAAAAACAAAAAAAACAAAATGGCGGGCCGCAGTGTCCGGCGACCCCCGCGAAATGGTCGTTCGACCCCAAATGGGGTCGCGACCCATAGGTTGAGAACCGCTGCTCTATAGCATAGTATTCTTCCCAGATGGAATGGGAGAACTCGCCAGGCCCAACTCACAGCAGTCAACTTTTCATGGCCAACTCACCATGGGGCAACTCGCTGTGGGACAATTGAACAAATACAAATAAAAAAGTTAAATTAATCAATTAATGTTAATGAAACTGTGGCCATAATAATAAAATAAACTCAATCCCGAAATACAGGAGTTATAATAATTTCAATGAAAAAGTGGTCACCAATAATAAAAGTAACTGAATGGAATGATTAATACAGTGTTGAATTGTTCCAGGGCAAGTTGGATGTGGAAGTTAGATGTGGCAAGTTGGAAATGGCGAGTTGTTCTAGACCTGTTCCCAGCGGTACCCAGTTATACATACTTATGATAGGTTGCTACCAGACAGGTTGAATTTCCTGAAATATATTTTATCTGGATAGAGGTGTTCCCATCCCCAGTTCTCAAAGATTTTTCCCTTCAGTCCATAGTTAGGAAAAATTAAAAAGAAGGTGTTTGGGATTTTCTTAGAAAAACTCAGAAGTGCAGAATTAAGCAAACCTTGTGCCAATCACGTAAGAAACAGCTAGATGTGCAACTGTACAGTCTCACACATCATGAGGTTTTTAAAGAATAATCCCCTTATTAAGCCAATAAAGGCAATTTCCTTGAAAAACAGAGGAAAAACAAGAAAATTTAATAAACACACAACAATAAAGCAAGTCATCCAAGATAAACTAGGTACTTTCAAATTCACTTCAAAGAGTCCAGCTGGAGACCGATCATATGAACCCCTTGCATTGACATATATGGCAGGCTATCATCACCATTCTTTTCTCAGCATAACTTTCTTTTCTTCTTTTTAGAAACTAGAGGAAAAAGGAAAGCCAGCTTCTTTGAAAAGGCAGACTATTGCTGTGATCAATCAATCAAGATGCACTTTCTATGATATCCATGGATGTAACCAGCAAATGAGAAATAATGAGAAAAAGTGAGAATAATGTGGATAAATTTCTCTTCCTAATAATCCTTGGTGAAATTATACAGGCACACTCTGATTTTTCTAATTTTACCATTGTATAATTTGGATTACATGGAAGAGATTTCTAGGGAAATAAAATATGGTCTTCTAGTCCAGGGCTTTTCAACCAGTGGTACGGGTACCACCTGTGGTACACTGGCACCTGGCAGGTGGTACACGAGCATCCTAGAAAAGTGGTAGTGGGGGAAGGGAATGAGCTGAACCGGTGGCAGCACCGCACAAGCCTGAGTGAGAGATGGCTGGAGCTGCAGGGCTGTCAGGGCTGAGCGGAAGCACCAGGATCAGCGTCAGGCTCCAGCTGGAGCTCAGCGCTGATCCTGGCACTTCCGATCAGCCCAGAAGAAGCACCAATCAGCTGGAATGTTGCAGCATCTCCAGGGTCTTGTGATTTACATTCAGATGCTTGGCAACTGATTCATATTTATGACAGTCACAGTGTCCCAGGGTCATGTGAAGTGACCAAAACCTGCTGCAACCTCCCAGCAGACGGGGGGGGGGAATAAAAATCAAACACCTCCCCACTCCACCCCCACTGCCAATCTTCAACAGAAATGCTCAGAACAATGAAAACCTCGGACAGGAGGAAGAGCGCCACCGGGCGGGCCGGCAAGTGTCTTGCTTGGCTGTGGCTTGGGGGGCACTTTTTTCCTTTTTTTTGTCATCAGGTTTCTGACACCTTGCTAGGCGGTACTCAGATGTTACCATATCCTAAAAGTGGTACAATGGGTGAAAAGGCTGAAAAGCCCTGCTCTAGTCCAACTCCCTGCTTGAACAAAGGAATTCAGATTCCTTTGGAGTTTGACACCTCTCTCTATAAAAAAAAATTATTGTTTTACTGGGTGACTTGAAAATGCATTATAAGATAAGTTACACTTCACAATATGGAGGTTTCCCTAATATGTTAATGTCACAAACCATAACCTACTCTAATGAGCTGCATTATTGCTACAGAAGTGGGGAAACTGGAGATTTTCCACATATCTGAACTGTATGGTAATCCCAGCCTGAAACGCAAGGCAAAATTCTGCTAAGAATGTTAGAGCTCCCTGCTCTAACAAGAATTTTGGCATGCCTCGTGTTTAGGCTGGGGTTACCATATAGCCCTGTCTCAATCCAGGTAGAAAGAAAGTTTTGCCAGTTGAATTGTGTCAATGATACAATAGGTTAATTAAAAATGAGGGAGTCTTTCTAGGAAAAAAAAAGAGAAATGGCAATCAGAGATAGAAATAGCTTCTATCTAATGTTCAAGAATGTAACAGGGCTATGGATCAAGATGCAAGAACTATTAATATTTTTTTTATTATCAATGTTTATGTCTTCAGCCATGCTGCCTTTGGGAATCTGTCAGTTAATAATCCCTAGGGTACCAACATAAAGAATCCCTTTAATTGGATTTTAATGAAAAAATTCACTTTAGTCACACAGCAATTTTTGAAATCTAATTATCTCTTTAGCAGAACCACCCAATTCATTGCTTTCTCAGCAAATTGTTTCCTTGCTCACCACAGGTCTTTTCTTGTAACTTTGCTGTAAGGTATTTTCATGTACAAGTATGTATGAGTAATTAAAACAATGCTATTCCCCAGAGTACTGTTACAGAAGACTTATCCTATCTGATAAAGTGAATATATGACCGGCAAAAATCCTAAACATATATTGTGTATTTTACAAAAATATTCCAGTAAAAAAAACCAAGAGATTTTTTTGGAATGATGAATGAAATACCTCAATAACTAAGCCCAGGTGCCTTTTGAAAAAGCACCTTTGAGACAACCATGACCTAGATGACTGAGAATCTCCATAGACGTTTAGCTCACCATGTTCACACTGGAATTTTGTTTTGCATCTGTTACATAATATGAAAGTAGTTGGCAGAGCTATTTTCTGGAATATTTTTTTTATATTTTCCAATCTTGTCTATTATTCTTGGATTTTCTGGTATTTCCCCTCCAAGTATTAATAAATCTGATCCCTATTTAACTTTGAAATCAACCAAGATGAGCTAGATGTAGCTAGCTGGAGGATGCTCAGAAGAGTAACTCTACATTGTCCATCCATGCATATGTAAGAACTTTATTAAACACTGCAAACAACCAGGAACTTTATGCAGATGCAAAATAGAATGTTGGTACCCAATTTGCAAAATGTAATGAGATGTGCTCATTTGGGCTTTTGCATGGTAAGGAAATCAGAAAGAACACTATCATAAGCATTACATTAGTATTATAGTGCAGAGTGGTAAGGAATTTTTAATTCCTTTTTTTCTTACAAGCTGGTTGCCTCAGTGTCTGCAGCTTGTTATACAGGTAGTTCTTGATTTACAACTAGTTGCTTAACTACCATTTAAAGTTACAATAGATCTCCCTAAAAGATATTAACAACCTAGTTCCAAAATTCTGACCGCTCCCCTTTCTCAGTCATGTGTTAGCATTTTGGGTGCTTGATGGCTAGTTCTCATTTATGGCCATTTGCAGCATCCCATGGTCATGCACAATTTACAATGCACAATTTATAATGTCATGTGACATGCCGCAACGTATCGTAACTTTTTTTGCCATTGCTGGCAATGGGGTGGGTGTGGTTTTGTTATGATGCATCCGGCCTACAGGCCAGCAGTTTGACACCCGATTTACAACATTTTGCTGAAAACCAGCATTTACTTGCAATTTCAGCAAAAATAGTGCCATACTGAACAACTTTGCTGTTTGCTTAACAACCACTGCATTTGTTTTATGATTGCTACAAAAAAGGTTATAAAACCAGGTCCAGTCACATGGTGACATGCTTTACAACCATCACAATGTATGACTGAAATGGGCATGCTCCATTATGTTCATAAGTTGAGAACTACTTGTAATAGCAATAAGTTTGCTAGCTCTTAAATTCATGTGTTCCTCCTTTTCCAGATCAACCACAAAAATAACTTTAGAAGCATTCAATTTAAGGTTCTGATTACCTAAAACCCCCTATCCCATGTCAATCCAGGGTACCTGCATTCATATGTTTTGATAAATCATAGCCTGGTTTGGTAAACAAGCCATAGTAGCAGGGTCAAAAATAATGGTAGAGCATTATCTGATAACCAAGGTCCACAATGGTTAGAGCAATTGTGAAAAGTGGGCTGAACTATGTCACAAATTTAAGTTATGATGTCAGATTTTCTTGTTTAAATTTTAGCTGTGACAAGGGCATTTTAGAGATTATTCTAAATCCTCCTGTGTTTCTCTCTTCAAAAAAATAAAAATGCCACAGTTTTTCAGGGAATGTATAGTTACCCTTGAGTATAAGATTGTTCACCTTGCCATAAATCAAGATACGCAAACCACAAAAGTGAAGGTGGCATATACCATTAAATTAACCCATTATGCTTAAGACAATGTGTGAATCCAGCAAAATGTGTTTAATCTTAATAATGATCTATTTAAACTGTTGGGACTGCAAATCTTTGGCATCTCATGACCTAGTGAGAAGAAAGGTACAGGAAGGTGTAGATAACAAGCTATTAATTTATTTTGTGTCCTTATTGTCCATCATTTTCTCTGCTCTTTATTTTTGAAAATGTTAATCTCAGTCACCTTCTTCTGCCTTTCTTCCTGGGAATGTTTTGACTTTCCTCCTTATAGGAGGTAGTTAGCTAAGTGATAGGGTTTGCTTATCCCTTTAATGCATTTCCTGTAAATAAATCACCTGTCTGTTGTAATTATAAAGCCTGCTTCACTAATCATTGTGCTGGTAGAATTCTCATTGTCAGGAATGCTCACCTGCATAGAATGCCTTAACAACCAACACAAGCAACCCATGGTTACACTGGCTTATTTTAGCTAGGATGAGATATCCATAATAAGTCATGATGATGTAAAAATGACAACATGTGGATCATGATATAATCACATAAAGGACATAACTTGTATAAAATGATCTACCATAAGTGCACAAATTGTTTTTCTTTCCCTCTTCCAGATGGCCATGCTCAAATCTGATCACAGCTCGGGATTCAGATGACGTGTTGAGGAGGAAACAGAAACAGAGGTAAAATGTCCTAGTCTTCTCTTTGTGACTAATCCAGTAGATAAGAGACAAAGGACATTTCATGGGTGGGGGAGCAGACTTATTATGACAAACCACATCTAACTATGCAGACAGTTTAGATTGGCTTCCCCTAGAATAGATTCAAAATTATGCTGCTTGAAATCTGATTCTTTTGAGATGAAGACTCCAACACAGTGCAGCAAAAATAATAAGAGAATTAGAAGAAAATAATTTTTGTCAGCTTCACTTTAACAGTGTAAAATTTGAATTGAACATTTTCTATAGATAGCTTTTGACTCAACCAGAATAAGTCATCTTGTTCACTCGGAAACATTGAAGGGAGCGTCTTGTTTTTCTCTCTTCTTCACTTTACCCATTTCGCTAATAAAGACCAGTCTTCTTCCAATGGATTATCAGCCTAACTCCATTCCTCCCCCCTCCCAGAACCACAAAATTCTTCTGTCCCCTCCATTTTTTGTCAGCCATTCCTCCTCCAAACCCTGAAGGAGCCTGCTGTGGAAGATCTACCAAAATATCACAGAGATAATGAGACTCTTCTGCTTGGGGATTCTAGTGTATCGCATGCCAGATCATCATTTACCCTGAAAGAGAAGCTGACTCTGTTTTAACTTCAGCGAGAGGTGAAAGAGCTTTGATCGGTAGAAGAAGCAAGTTAAAAAATGCAGTTGTGCTATGTTATGTTTTTTATTTATTGAAGTGCTTGATTTTAACAGGAAAAATGAACAAGTTATTTCTGTGGCATATTTCCATACTCATTTGTCAAAAGAATGAGAAAGCAGAGAAAACTGTAAGAAAAAAAGCAAAGAAATATACATCTGAGCTGTAGCTCCTGAGTCAGGTTTGTAAACCCATAGGGACTAGCAGCTAAGGACTAAGTCCTATTAATCCCCTTTGTTTTGCTGACTGCTTGTTGCAGGAGAAATGACAGTTGATAACCTTCAGCAACTGGCAGGGTTCCTGGGTAGATTGAAAGTTTTAGAAGTCTGCATTAAGTCAAGATATGTGGGTCTGTCTATCTACTAATAGTTTTAGGCTGCTATACCAAAGCAATTTATCTTCCTATGTTTAGTTTGCTTTTGGCATTACTGGATTATTTCTCTCTTGACCTTTGCAGCATCCTAGTGTCACTACACCTACTGGCATTCTTCTCCTTTTGGAGGATCAGGTGGACCATTTAAATTCACTCCCTAATAGCCAGGGAAACAAACAAAATTCTGAAAGCTGGAACAGAAACCAAGGAAGATGGAAAGAACAACCTCTGGCATGAAGTTGTATTGATGAGAAAGTCACAAGAGCAGCTTATGATGATACACTGGATTACTGTTGCTGCCATTGTCATTTAACTTAATGAAGCGAAATCAGCACAAAGTTACAATTCCAAACATACTCAGTAGGAAGTAAGCTACATTGAACTCAGTTGGATTTCATTCTCAATAAACATGGTGGAATGGAGCTGCCAGCCATACTCCTTCACTTAATTGAGTTGTGGATCAGACTGCCTGTTGTTACAAAATAAAAGAGCATTTTCTAGACCTTCTTGGGTGGTAAATGTAGATTGCATAGATTAATGAAAAAACAAGAAGACACAATTTACACAATAATCTTCCTAATAAATAACAACCCCCCCAATACAACCATGTCTAAATGTGCAGATTTCTCCACTGAATGATTTTCATCTGCCCTAGTAGGATACCTGTCAAATACACTAGATTACAAATCTCTTCATCCACAATTGGTATGCCATGGCCATAACATTTTCATTAAAAATGCATTGATGGATTGTGTATCGAAACAATTGTTGATGGTTGATTATGAGGAGGACCCATTAGAAGCAAATAGTCTCAATTTAATTCCTAGATTTTTCTAGAACTACAAGACTTCCATTTAATGCTGTTGAAAGCTACTGGTGACTAATACAGGTAAAATTAGGTTTGATGAAATAATAACCTCACATTACAGAGTCCTAGGACTGAGGCCATTTACCAAGATTAGAGATTCATCCTTCTAACTAACTAATTCATCCTTTACCTAAGGCTTCCAATATGTGAACATGTTCCTGTAATTTTTTTGCATATGCAGATTTCAATAATGGAAGCATTTTCAAAAATATCATCTGCTCTGTGCATCTATATCTAAAGAATGTAACAAATAAAGAACTCTCTGATAAATTGAAAGATAAAAAGTACAAGTATAAATATTGGAAAGAGGGGCACATAACTAAAGCAGAATATCAGCAAATAGTCCCAGCCTGCAAAGATGAAGTGAGGAATGAACAAAGGCTTGCGACCAAAGTCAAAAGTCAATGAACAAAGGCTTGTGACCAAAGTCAAAAATAACAAAAAAGCTTCTTTCAACATGTAAAAAACAAGAAAAAAGGAAATGATTGGTTCATTAGTGGGTGAAAGTAGCAAGAAGATGACAAGCAACAGGGAGAAACCAGAACTATTTAACTCGTTTTTTGCATCTGTCTTTACACAGAGGGAAAAAACAGTCCAACCTATCAAAAACAGTACATTAAAAAACAGATTAGAAACACAAGTTAAGATAGGCAAGAAAATAGTAAGTGAGCACCTGTGCAGCCTAGCTGAGTTGAAATCACCAGGACCAGATGGATTACACCCCAAGGTTCTCAAGGAACTGGCAGATGTGATCTGAGAACCACTGAGCTACATTTTTCAAAGATCCTGGAGCACTGGGGAACTACCAGAGGACTGGAAAAGAGCTGATATAGTTCCCATCTTCAAAAAAGGGAAAAAATAGATCCAGGAAATTACAGACCTATCAGCCTGACCTCAATACCTGGGAAGATTCTGGAAAAGATAATCAAACAACGAATTAGAGAACACCTAGAGGCAAAGGTCATTACTAAAAGCCAACATGGGTTTGCCAAAACAGATCATGCCAGACAAATCTAAATTGCATTCTTTGACCAAGTGACAAAATTAGTGGACCAGAGGAATGGTGCAGATATAATTTACTTGGACATTTGATAAAGGAGATCACAACCTACTACTTGATAAGATACCGGTAGAAAAATGTGGGTTAGACAGCATCACCACCAGATGGATTCGTAGCTGGTTGACCAGCTGTTCTCAGCATGGGTCCTCAATGGAATTGCATGTACATGGAGGGAAGTGTATAGTGGGGTGCCCCACAGCTCTGTTCTAGACCCAGTGCTCTTCAACATCTTCATCAATGATTTGGATGAGGGGATAGATGGGGAGCTCATCAAATTTGCAGACCTCACCAAGCTGGCAGGAATAACCAACTTTCCAGAAGATAGGGTTAAGATACAGGAGGATCTGGACAGACTTAAACACTGGATGCTATCTAACAAAATGAAATTCAGTGGTGAAAAAAGTAAGGTTCTATATTTAGACAAGAAAAACCAAATGTACAGGTATGGTATAGGGGGTACCTTGCTCAATAGTAGCAACTGTGAGAGGGATCTTGGAGTCCTAGTGGACAATCACTGAGAATTGAGCCAGCAGTTTGCTGCAGCTGCCAAAAAAGCTAACACAGTGCTAGGCTCCATTAACAGAGGGATAGAATCAAGATCACATGAGGTATTAATACCACTTTACAATGCCTTGGTAAGGCCACACCTGGAATACTGCATCCAGTTTTGGTCACCATGATGTAAAAAAAAATGTTGAGACTCTAGAAAGAGTACAGAGAAGAGCAACAAAGATGATTAGAGGTCTGGAGGCTAAAACATATAAGGAACGGTTGCTGGAATTGGGTATGTCTAGTTTAATGAAGAAAAGGACGAGGGGGGACATGATAGCAGTGTTCCAATATCTCAGGGGCTGCCACAAAGAAGAGGGAGTCAAGCTATTATCCAAAGCGCCTGAAGGCAGGACAAGAAGCAATAGATAGAAACTAATCAAGGAAAGAAGCAACCTAGAACTAAGGAGAAACTTCCTGACAGTTAGAGAAATTAGCCAATGGAACAACCTGCCTCCAGAAGTGGTGAATGCTCCAACAGTGGACATTTTAAAGAAGAGACTGGACAGCCATTTGTCTGAAATAGTATATGAGCAGGGGGTTTGACTAGATGACCTCCAAGGTCCTTTCCAACTTTATTATTATTATTATTATTATTATTATTATTGTTGTTGTTGTTGTTGTTGTTGTTATTATTGTTATTATTATATGGGCACTGAATTAAGATACTCAGCCCTATTTTTGTGGAGAAACTCTGTCAAGTTTCTATGGTAAATTTGATAAGAAGATGTTTGTATTTTGATATTTGCATAAACAAATATTGAAAACTTTGCAGGGCTTAACAGAATGGAAAATGTCAACACTCTCCAAACTGCTTTAGTACCACATATCATTGCTATGCATCCTAGGATTCTTGAAGGCTGAGGAAAAAAAAGAGTAATATGAGACTAATCCACATATCTAACTAAATTGTTTCATCACAATTTAAGGTCATTTCTTACTGTGAGCATTCTGGCACACATTAAAAATGAAATTCTGTTGCCTGCTCTCAAAAGAAAGTATATATCTACCCATATCCATAATAACACACATACATACCATGTTTCCCTGAAAGAAAGGCCTACCCCGAAAATAAGCCCTAGATTGATTTTTGGAGGTGGGCCTAATATAAGCCCTACCCCAAAAATAAGTCCTAGTATTGGGGCGAGGCACAAACTTAAAAATAAAACTAGGGCAGGGGTAGGGGTGTGGATCTTTCCCACGCACCCTGCCCCCACTTATCTTACACCCATTTCTTCTGTGGCATCTTCTGTAGCCAGGACTGCATTTCTCAGTCACAAGCCTTTCCGGAAGGCCTGTGCAGCCAAGAACTGAGCTATGGATTCAATCCATAGCTCTGTTCAGAAAGACCTCTGCATCTGAGGACCGAGCTATGGATTGAATCCATAGCTTGGTACTCGGTTGCATAGGTCTTCCAGAAAGGCCTGACTGCAAAATACTGGCTAGAATGCAGTTGCAGAAAGAAGCTGCTTCTTCGGCCCAAGGAAGAAGTGGACATGCTGGGTGGGGCTGTTGATGCTGGAGATGAGTAAGACATCGTCCCAGAATAAGACCTGGTGCCTCTTTTGGAGGCAAAAAAAAAAAAAAGAAGACCCGGTCTTATTTTCAGGCAAACCCAATACATATTGTGTTTCCCTGAAAATAAGACCATGTCTTCTTTTTTTTGCCTCCAAAAGAGACACCAGGTCTTATTTTCAGGAGATGTCTTAGTTACCTCTGGCATCGGCCCAGCAGAGCCACTTCATTCTGCATATATATAGAGTTGGTAATCAATGGTTAGAGAAAACCACTTATATAGCTAGATGGCTGTTTAACGGTCAAGCCACGAAGCGCGCAGGCATTCCATCTGTCCTCTGCCCCCCTAGTTGGCCAACATATTTCTAATTGTATCATATTGGCTAGTGCTCGCCTCAATCTTGACATATCCCCTCCCCCCACCCGTCCCGCTCACTGGCTGGATTCCTCCTGCCACAAGCAGCTGCTCAGCGTTGTTGCTGGATCTTCTCCACCATTTCTCCCTGGTGTCTCATCCAGCGTTCTCGTCAGATTGCCATGCAGTCACGTCTGGTAGAGATCCTCTTGTCGTGTATCCCGTCTTGATTGTGTTGGTCTGAAGTACTTCTTTTGATCCTGCAAAGGGGTGTGTTAATGTCCCCCTTAATCTACTCACTATGCCCTCTTGCCTTTCCGTGAGTAAACACCCTGAATTTTTAGGTGGTAAGAAGTTCACATTTTATTACACATTTCTTCAAGAAAAACAACCAGTTCCTAACATTTTGTAACTTAGAGTAGAAAGAGCAAATAATTTTTCTTTATCCAGGATGAGATGCATAATACCTAAAGCTGGCCACATTTTGGCACATAAGACAGAAAATTCCACAAGTGTCTTTTTCTTCCTGTCAGTAAAAATATGATACTAATTAAAAATAAATGAAAAATTTGCTGTCCTTCAATGACATTCTAATTCAGCTGTCTGAGAATATTGCTTCATGTTGCCTTGTAACAGAACTGGCTAAAAAAATTCACCTCTTCATACAATTCATAGTAATGAATAGGCTACTTCCAAAGCCTATTAACATCTAGAAGTAAGGTTCATGTTGGTCAGACTACAGATCTGCAAGATTAAAACAGGTTTATTGATTTCATAAACAAATACACCATACATACTCTTACATGTATATATTCCTTTTATTTGTAAAGTGTCATTAACATTTTTCTGGAAGGTGAAGAATAAAGCAATTCAAAATACTAATTTTTTGAAAAAGTATTGCAATAAATGGAGGTGGATGGTAAGAATTGTAAAATTAACATGAATTCATCCTTATACCGTGTTTCCCCGAAAATAAGACCGGCTTTTATTTATTTATTTATTTTGCCTCCAAAAGAGGCACCAGGTCTTCTTTTCGGGGTATATGTGTGTCTTTTCCACTCACCTCCAGAACCGACAATCCCCTCCCCCCAGCCGCCCCACTTCTTCTGCCACCGAAGGAGCAGCTTCATTCTGTAGCTCAGGCCTTTGCGGAAGACCTCTACAGCCAATAACCAAGCAATGGATTCAATACATAGCTGGTTTTTGGCTGCAGATGCCTTGCAGAACTGAGCAATGGATTCAATCCATAGCTTGGTTCTTGGCTGCAGAGGCCTTCTGGAAAGGCCTGATTGTGAAATGCAGGCCTGGGGATGCCACAGAAGAAGTGGGCCAGAGAGGAGAGGCCTGGCTGCAAGGTAAGTGGGTGTAGGGTAGCTCCACCCCCACCCCACCCTAACTTAATTTTTAGGCATGTGCCTTGCCCCCAAACTAGGGCTTATTTTGGGGGGGGGGTAGGGCTTATATCAAGCTAGGGCTTATTTTCAGCTTAGGGCTTACTTTCGGGGAAACAGTAGTTTGGAAGTAGTTTGCCATTGCCTGCTTCCTAAGGTTGAAAGAGAGTGACTGGCCATCCAGCTGAGTTTGTACCTAAAGCAAGACTAGAACTTTAGTCTCCTGCTTTCTAACCTGATTCCTTAACCACTATACCAAACTGCGTCTGAAACTTAAATACGAATCAGAAAGCAATTTAATCTAAACTACTAAGACAATCTGTGCATAATACCCCTTTATAAGTGCACCAAAGTGTTGTTTTCATTCCTTTAAAAAATGGATCCACATTTTCATTTGATGAGTCTACCTTAACCAACTAGGCAACAATATCAACACAATCTTAGCCAGTCACAGAAAACTAATCAGGTCAGAACTGGTCACTAACTGGATAGAAAACTATCAGGAAACCCTAGGGCTGAAGGCTATGCTACAAAACAAACACACACACAAACAAACAAACAAACAAAAACCAGAAAAAAAGCAATGATAAATCATTTTTGCATTGTTGCTAAGAAAATGACATGGCTGTATCCATGAAGTCATTAGAATGGAATTTGATTTGAAAGAGGCTTTTCTGTAAAGTCTGTCCTTCCAGGTCTCTGTTCATTGTTCAAATGTTGGTTTTTAAGGGGGCATCTGGGAAGGCCTCTGGGTCAAAAAAGTCAAGATGGTAGCCACAATTGTAAAATTAAAGCCCCATTGTTTTTTTACAGGCATTAGAAAGTCCCCTTGTTTCTTGATGTGGATGCTCCTGGCTGCTCATATTTTGCCAGAGGAAAAGGAAGCAGCAGCATCTAATTAAAAATAGTTGATTTAAATTCCCTCCCCCATAAAACATGGGGACAGAAACAGAAAATCCTAGTACTTGAGGCCACAACAGCTCCTGTCCCTCTGTCACATGTTGAGTATAGTCAGCACTTATAAGAGGTTGATCATTTCTAATACAGGACACTGTTTAAATCAATGTAGTCTAAGATGTGTGAATTACAACACCCAGAAAACACTAGCCAACTATGCTGGCTGGGGAATTCTGGGAATTGAAGTCCACATATCTTCAAATTGACAAAGTTTGAGAAACACTGGTTTAGACTGTAATTTAGGGAAGCATAACTGTAATGAAAAAAACAGTTTGGCTTGCTTGTGTTTGTTATATTAAAATCCATTTCTTCAATAACACAAACAGCTTTTAAGATGCTTTACTTTTTCTCTCCATCCCTCCCCACACCAGGACAGAAAAAAAAGTTAGTCTAGATCGTTCACACAACTTTAACTTCCCAGCTGCTTCATTTCCCTAGGAGTCAATGGAGTGAAACTGATTTAAATCTGGTCTATAGTTCTGAATTATATAGCTCATCTCACCTCCCCCTCTTGTTGAGCTCACTTCAGAGACTAATTTAAGTCAGAATGCCTGGAATGATATAGACACACTTCAACAAGTCCCATTGAAACCAGCAGAGCTTACTTTCAAGTAAATATTCCTGCTTGTTTGCCAACTCCAAAGATAAAAACAGGGCAAATGGCATCCCATGAACTGCTCATGCTTTGTTAGAGTTGAATCAGCTACACAAATTATCAGTTAATAATTTATTTTTTTTGCTGAGAAATAGATACTCCACCAATAAGTAGATGGATCCAGAACAAAAGCTGAAATTCATTTCATTAAAATTAAAAAAGTATCTAATTTAATTGAATACTTTTCTATCAAATTCAATTCAAGCAATTTCCTTTGCTGCATTTTCCCTTCCCTTCCCTTCCCTTCCCTTAAGCATTTTTCCTTCATTTAAACAATTTACCTAATTGTTTAATAACACTTAAAATTTGGTAAATACTTCAACTTTCCATTCTCTGCCTTAGTAAATGCAAGTATACTGAAGGAAATAATCAAACTGCAGGTAAAACAGTAGTTTCATATTTGCTGGATGAGTTTGGACCACAGTTATTATTTTGAAGACAAAATGAGAGGACTTCTCCCTTTGTTCCTATACAAAAGATAGGGTCGTTTGATATAGTGGTTAAAACCACCAGGCTAGAAACAGGAAATGTGTGACTTCTAGTCCCACCTTAGGCACAAAACCAGCTGGGTGACGTTAGGCTACTCGTTTTCTCTTAGGCAGGGGTCTTCAAACTCGGCCCTTTTATGACTCATGGACTTGAACTCCCAGAATTCCTCATTCAGTGTGCCTGGCTGAGGAATTCTGGAGTTGAAGTCCATGAGTCATAAAAGGGCCGAGTTTGAAAGCCCCTGCTCTTAGGTTTTGGAAGAAGGCAGCAGCACATCACTTCTGACAACTTTGCAAAAAAAAAAAAAAAAAACTGCAGGAACTTATCCAGTTGCCAAAAATCAACCTTGATTTGAAGATGCTATCTATTTACCATATGAGAGAAAGAAGCCAAAGTTTAAAGCATTTATCAGAATGGCATATGTGTATGACTTCCACAATTTCTCTAGTTTTACACAGGAGATATGTGGGGTTTTTTTCCCCCCAGTTACATTAACCACCAGGAGGCAGCATGTTGCTGGTTTCATCTTATTAGGAATAATCAGGTAGTCCTTGATTTATGACAGAATTGGGATTGAAATTTCTGTTGTTTAGCAATGAGGTTATAACTACAACTACCTGGTCATTAGGTGAGGCAACCTCCTGCTGCTTCTCACAACCAAAGTCAGTGGGGAAGCTAATAGGAAAATGCAAGTCCTAAGCCTACAGGCAGGAAAGTAACTGCTGCTGGTGGGTGGGAGAGGTAGTGAGGAATGTGTGAAGGATGTCTAGAGGTGTGAGAGTGTGTGAGAAAGGTGACATGTGAGTAGGGAAGAATATGCAAGAATGATAACAAGATGACTTTCTGTGGAAACCAGCAGGGAAGATTGCAAGTTCTTCAAGATTACCTGCTTTATACAAAAACATGCCTCTCTTAGCACAGTTTTGTTCAGGTTCCCATCTAAGTGTGTTGGTTGTAGGCTTAAGCTGTCTTTTAGATCAAAGGCACCTGGGGATAGGAATAAACCTCATAGTGATCAATATTATACAGGTAGTCCTCAACTTATCACCATAATGGAGCCTACCCATTACAGTCATAACGCATGCTGGTTGTAAAGCAGGCCTTCCATATGACTGACCCGATTTTATGATCTTTTTCATGGTGGTTGTTAAGTGAACATTACAATCATTGATCAGGATGGCTGGTTTTGCAAAAAAACAGGAGTAAATGCCGGTTTTCAGCAAAACATCATAAAATGCAGTCACGTAATCATGGGACACTGCAGCCATAAATATGGGCCTGTTTCTGAGTACCCAAAATGTGGCCATTTGATCATGGGGGAGGGACGGGTGACTGTCAAAACTTCAGAACCAGGGATGGTAGCTAAGTGACCTGCCATAATCAAGGGCTATCTGCATTTTAATAAAGGCAACCATTATAAAACAAACCGTATGTCCCAAAGGTGCTTTTTCAAGAGGCCGTCTTCTTTCTCTGAAGACATTTCACTTCTCATCCAAGAAACAACCATGGCCTGAATGACTGAGAATTTCCACAGACAAAGAAACCATATACAAATCAAAAATTGTATGTGATGACTTATATAAGCCTAGCTAGATAGTAGTAGCTAATCAACCTTGGCTGATCTTGTAAAGTTAAGCTGGACTGGGCAGATGAGCAAGCATCCTGGAAGAGAGCCTTGACATACCATTTCTGTAGTGTTGCCAAGGAAATCACATGAATGAATCCAAGAAATTAAGAGTTGAGCTGGGATTGAAAGAAACTTTAACTTTTGGAAACTGTTACTGTAATTTAAATAAACACTACATCTCACTAAGGTGGGGAAGCTTGTGTACCAGGTCTGGTGAATGGCCAATTTAAGCTTATTCCTCTGACTTTTAGGTTTCCTATCTAACTTAATTTTAGTTACCATCACTTACGTATCTGTGGGAAGGCCATTGTGCATAAAAGTATTTCCTAAAATAACTCTTCTCCAAATATTTTGGATTTCCAAAAAAGTGAAATATTGGTCCTGATATATAAGCCTTCTTCAAGCCAACGTTGTGTGATGATACTGATGTATTGGACTAGGAAACTGAAACATCCAAGTTCCAGTTCTTCTTTAGAAAGTAGTTGGGTGACCTTGGGCCATGACTACAAAATCAGGGTAAGGCTCTGTGACAAGCCAGAAGCTCTTGTTGCATCATTCATTGATCTATTTGGCGGTATAAATTAGATGAATGTAGTTTTAAAAAAATGAACCTAACCCCTCCCTCCCCCAAATTCTTAGCCAGTTTGGCCAGCCGTCAAGGGAAGGGAGTTGAATCTGGGTATGTGAAGCTGGGCTGAGATCTTATTTTTACTACTCACTCATTATATGATCTGTTGTAGGAAGCTGTCTTGGTGACAATGCTTTATATATAAATGAGAATAACACATAGGTTTTATGGGAAAGGAATACTGAAGTTATGGAATAAGGAATTAACAGAAAATTATTCACAGTAAATGCATACAATTTTCATGATATTTAACAGCCATACCTTTGTGTCAACTCCTCATGGAGCAGAATCTCAGAACCTCTTCCTCCTCTTCCCCCCCTCCTCCTCCACCACCACCACCAGATGCAGGAAAAATGCATTAGAAAACTGCTTTGAAATATACAAGCTATCAGTTTGATTCAAGGAAGGCGGCAACCTGCATTACTTCTACCAAATGTCAAATAAGACTTCTCTAATTTAAAGGCAGGGTGTCCCCTATAGGAAAGTTCTGTTTCTAATGCTATCAGTCTGTTTTTATTTGTGGATTAATTACTGTAAATGGAAAACCTTTGCTGATTTATTGTAAATCAGAGAGGTATCAGTAGATCCACATATAAATTCTGTCAAATTCCTTATTAGTGACTGCTATGATACTGCTTTGCCATTTCTTTTGTTAAAAAAGTCTTAAGTTAGTACAGCTTTATGAGTCTGGTTTGCTTTCATTATTGAGTGGCACCTTTGTTAAGGAGACTAAGGATAATTTATGCTTAAGAATGACAACTAGGGCATTTATTTAGAATATGAAAAGAGCAAGGCTAGGATGTAGAATACCTGAATCCCTTTTAATTTAAGTAATTTCAGAGGGATACGTGAGGCTTGGATTCTTTTGTAGAAATACAAACCAAGCTTAAAGAAATGTTCGCTGTGGTTCCATCATGGTCACATCCAGACTCCAGTGCAGTTTATCTAAAGGTATTTAATCACCAATCAGCTTTTTATTGCAATGTCCTAAAGTGAAGCTTCTGAGTTGAAACAGTATTTTAGAGATTAGTATCAAAATGTCAGACAGCAATATTAATCATCCAGATGTGTTCCAAGAGAGCAGGTACTTGGCAGGACAAATGAAATCCTTTTCTTTTCTGCTAGACTAGAGCATTCATAGGGTGACGGTCTCTCTGGTCTCTCTCTCTCTCTCTCCCTGTTTCCTCCTTTGGAAGACGATAAATCACAGGCTTTGTCAGCAAGTCATGAGAGGGGTTGCTGTTTGTTAGAATCTATCCAGCCAAATATCAGAGTTGCATGGACTGGAAGTTAGAGCTCCAGAAATTCTTTTAGAAAGGAAAATAAAAAAAATTCTGAAGAGTTCCATATTCTCAAACAGTTTGTTATGAAACCAGAGAACCAAAAACAGAAGACAAAAAGGAAAAAAAAGAGAGGAAACTGTGGCCAGTTCAGTTTGGAATATTTTGTGCAAGTGCACATGGATGTACATCCTAGCACAAGAAGTTGGGAATGTTTTTCAGTCCTGTGCAGATACTCTCCCCAAGTCACTGCCATGATGAGTACCGTCAGTCATAAATAGTGCTCACCTTCTAGCCAAATCTTTTGTTATTATAATCCCCACTCCCTTTTTCCCCCAAGAACTTGGCATATGTCCAAAACAGTCACTAGACTGGGATTACACACGATTTCCATTTTCTAAGAATATCTGTGGAACCTGAAGGTTATTCTTAAATCTCCAGCCCTCCATACACTGATGATGTTATTGAGCTAGGTAATAAAATATTTTCAAGAAGGAAAGCAAATTCAGAGAACAAGAACCCAGGAAGAAAATATTGTAAACAGTTAACTTGGTGATGAACTTGGTTTCTATGAGGATCACAGAGGATCACAGAGACAAAGAGGATCCAGCCTAAAGGAAAAACAGATCTCAAATGAACTACTACTTGAGAATGATTTCAACTTTGGGAGCATTTACCTTATTTTCAATTGAGACACCCTAGGATTTAAACTGGGGTGTCTTTGTTTGCTGGATCTCTGGATGTGCTGTATCTCTGTTATTCTAGGAGACTCCTGATATAGTGTTCAATTTATAGTGACCCATCTATCTGTGAATTGATGTTGATGAACACAAATTCATGTCTTCACCTCTTGCAAATTCACTTCTTCATCTCTAGCAAATGCACTTTAAATTAGGATTGCTTTTAAAACACTAGAAAACAGAGTTCTGATAGCTGAAATAAAAGCTGCCTGAAAACACTCTAAAAATTAGGTAACTTACAAACTTGGTGTAGTAGCCTTCTTTCATTACAGCATCTGCAAGATGTGTTTGGTATTATTAGCTGCTCAGTTAATGTTCTATATTGTAGCACATTTGCATTGCAAAATCGGCCCAGAAATAAACCTCATTGAATTCAATGGTTTGCAATTCTAGATCAGTCTGTAAAGGGTTGCAGTCTAAATCTTATTTTTTTTTTGCTAAACCAAAACAGCAAAAGGAAAAATTATCCTTTCGGAATGGATCTATGAAATTCTTAGTTAAGATTATTGACAATAGATTTACCAAGTCTCCTCTCCCTTATTTTTACTTTAGGTTAATTAATCTTAGATCCTCAAATCCCCAATTCATGATCCTGCATTTTTCAATCTTGTACACAATAGGATACTAAAAGTGTGTGTGTCTGCAATTGGGCTATATAAATCAATACTGGGAACTATGGTAAACTGGTGTTAGGGAGCAGCTGATACATTAAACAACTTTTTTTTGTACTGGCAGATGGAGAACAGTAGGTCTGCATGCTAAGTGGGCTGATCCTGAATCCATTGTGCAACGCCTATGTTCAAATCTCAAACGTGGCAGCCCAAGGCAATTACCGAAGTAACTATTCCGAAGTTACTGTTCTAATAGGAGTGAAGGAAATAGCCCCAGCTGTCCACCCTCCAGCTTCAGCCCGCCCCGGAAAAGGGCGGGTTTTGCATCTGAGGCGGCTTTCGCCATGCCATGCCACGCCACGCCGCCCAACTTTTCTTATCTCGGGTACCAGACTTCGCGGCTCATTGCTCTAGCCATCTCCCAGCCCCCTCCAGGGAACCATCGGAAGACTTGAAGCTTCCCTTTCCAAATGCTTTATTGTTTGTTCGGGAGCCAAGGGCGACATCATTATTCATATTCATGGGATATTAATTGCTACTTAGAAAGAAGAGGGAGCCAGAAATCAGCAAGGCAAGCGGGGCGGGGCGAGAGAGAGAGAGAGAAAGAGAGAGAGAGAACGAAACGAAGCGAAGCCAATCTTTCTTCTGTCTCCCGGCGCAAAGGGCGCGTTAACGCTTAGCCAGGGCATCCCGTTTCCACGCCCCGTGGTTCCAGGCGAGGAGACCACCGTCAACGCGGGCGGCTGTGTAAGCCTGCGAAAGAGCGGAAGAGAGTCCTCTGGCGGCAGGGCACTGCACTGCAGAGTTCCTCGGGAGGACTCTGATTCGCCGCCAGTTTCAGGCGAGAGAGGCTGGGATGCAGCTTAAAGTCTCATAGCTTTACCCCTTCCTTTTTCCAGCTGAAATGGTTCGGACAGCGCTCTGGGGCTCTGCCACCCAGCCGCTTGCATTGTATCGCTTGGCTTCCCCTCCCCTTCCCCCTTCAACTTCTCCTCCCCCTTTTCTCTCCCTTCCCCCTAAAGAGATGATCAGCCAAGGTCTTTGCAGATAGATTTTATCGAAACTTAAAGAGCAACCATCGCTGGGCACTTGCTGGCCAATAAGTCATTTTTAATAGAGACAAATCACTCGGAACGCCCAGGAGGCAATAGCGGTGGCTGCTGCAAAAAGACGCGGGCGGTCCGGACAGCCTCAGGTCTCCTTCCTCTTGCAAGTTTCCTGCCATCGTGACCGTCCCTGGGCGCTTCCCTTCCGAAACCGGCGGCACCTGTTTCCACGGGATCTCCGCCCATATCATGGAGCAACCGCGCCGAGGGGACCCTGTCCGAGCACCCGAGCCCGCATAGCTGGCTTTGATTGCTGTGCTGATTTCCTTCCTATGGACTATTGCCAGAGATCGATACCTGCTTTCGGACCCCACATGCAGTAGGTGGACGCTTTCCTTTTCCCCGCGAGCCTTCGGGGGGGGGGGAAGAGGGGGAGACTCGAACAGCGGGGAGATTTGACTACCAACAATGAGGCAAGAGGGTCAGGACAAGGCAGAGGCAGAAAAGCAGCTTCGAAGCACCGAAAGGGGGGGTGGATCTGTGGGAGAAAGCGAGGTATGCGCGCGCGCGCACGAGGTTCTTTGGGCGCCTCTCAGGTTCAAGCCACTGTCTCGAAACCTTTGCCTGGAACTTGAGCTTGGTCTCGGCCATGATCCGGGAGCCCAGGTTAATCGATTGGCTCCTCTCAGCCTCCCCCGTCGCTCTCCTGATCCTTCTCCTCCCCCACTTTCCGCGCCCTCCTGGCCGAGCGCGTAGCTTTACTCCTGCCCTACGCGAAGAGTCGGGGTGGCGGCGAAAGATCTGGTGGATGCCCTCTCTTCCCACCCTCCTAGACCGCAATAGCGCTGGACATTGGAAAAAAAAAATCAGCTCTTATTAAGCCTCTCGCTCTGGAGTCAGCCCGCAACTAGTTAATTTGGCCCAAGGAAAGCTCTTCTCCCGGCGCTCTTGCCAAATGGACTAATTCTCTTTGAGGCATCCCCTTCTTCCCCCCTCACCAGCTGGGTACCTCTTCTCCCCTTCCCCCTCCCTTTCCACTCAACTCGACAGCTATTCTTGTCTCGTGGTCATGGAGTTTATCCTTTCATTTTTGCCTAGGCTGAAGCGAGCTGTCCTGGCTCTTTAAAGTAGATGCCGGGTGGATCTATGGTTCTGGCGAAACAGAGAGGGAGCCCGAGCAGCGCGAAGGAAGTTTGAGCCGCGAGGATGCAGCCCACATATTGGTACTCGGTGCTTCTGCTACAACCTTTGCTGTACCTGGTAAGTTTCTGCGCCTTTCTTTCTCTCTCTCCGCTCCTCTCCCAGCCGGGGTTGCCGGCGGGATATCAGCAGAGGAGGCCTCTTTCCAGGGGGAGAAGTCCTACACTCCAGACAAACTTATCGGATCCCTGGATACCTCCATCAGTCACGGACGTGCCCTGAGGTAGAGAGGAAAGTTCGGCTCCTGCAAGTTCAAAGGTCTAAGGTTTAGGTTGAGGAAGGGGAGGTCGCTCTTGGGGAGTTTTCATTTGGAGTGGGGGGGGCTCGCACAACGGATACTGGGCAGAGATATTGCAATTTTATTGATCAGGGCTTCTGTTTGTGTGGGAGATTCAGAGTGTGAAGGAAGGAATCCTGCTCAGCGATTCTTGGAAGGATTTTGCCAGTTAGTGGTGGTGTTTCGGATTCATGTTCTGTAAAACTTTTTCTTTCTCATGTTCTTTTAATTGAGCATTGAACCTTCTGTTCGTTCGTTCACACGTAAGAAAGGGGGCAAAATCACAGGGCGGTTTAGCAAATATGCGGGATTAAGTTCCAAGCCCATACTGATGACTCCGCTGTCACCCTGATTCTTCGACCCCTCTCTCCAGGGCACAGTCCGAAACTCTTCCCTATCCGGTGCCTTCCTAATGATCTGGAATATAACTTCCATTTCTCTCAAGCAATTGGCCATCCGCCTCGTAAGTTGAGAATGATGGGAGCAGTAGGCTTCCTGCCCAAGGTGGGAATGATGGGAGTTATCGTCTGGCAATTCTAGGAGGGCGTGTTGGGAATTAGAACCCAATACACGTACCAGGAACTAGAAATAGGAAGCTGATATTTGGCAGAATGCTGCTCGGTGTGGTCATTGGAAGACAGCTTCTTTGTCTCCATGCCCCACCCTTTGGGCTTTAGAATGATCCCCCGGAAGGAGAAAAAGGTCTCCGTTGTTACTCCGAAAAGTCCTTCCAGTCGTTCTCCACTAGCGGGAATCTTGGGCGTGGGAAAATAACGTCCCGTTGGTTATCCTTCCCCCGCCCACCACAGAATAAATCCTACTTATATGAACCATTCCGCGGTAAGCCCACCGAGCATCCTCCATTAGCCTAGTCGGAAATTGCTCGGGGATAACTCCCGTTCAAGATTACCTGGGGCATAGAGATTGCAGCTCCTTTCCCCCCGTGGATCCAGTTCTCTGCATGGATCGAACGATCTGCATCACCAGAGCCGGTTCGGTTTCTTTCGGAAGCCATCGGTTTACAGATCGGATAAACGGCAATGCGAGGGACAGGAAGAAAACAGAGAACAAGAGCTGAAAAGGCTTGAGTGTAATTTCAACCCAACAAACAGAAACCTAATGAGCTTCTTTAGGGTCTTCCGGGGTAAGCCTTTCTTCGGAAGCTTTTTTCCGCTGCCTGTAATTGCACGCTTTGGGCGCTTGAGGGCGCGGTTCCCCAATTTCAGCCTGGTTCGGGACATCTCGGGGTAAACAGGTGAACATGGGGGCAACCCCTCCCGTTGGCTCTTGGATGATATCCGCCTGATCGTGTAACCTTCGCTCCCTCTCCCTCGCAAAGGAGGATCGTGTGCCAGTTTAGAAGTTAAAAATAAATAAATATTGGAAGCGTTTTTGTCTTTCCTTTTAATAAAAGACCAACACGCGAGCATTCTGACCACCCCTTCTCTATGCGGTGGTCAGTTGTGGATCCAAAAGGAATGTGAGATCTGGCTGGAGATTTGACGCTCGTCCAAGGTTCTCAAAGTGGCAAGACTCACACTAGTGACATCATGTAGGGCAATGATTCTGCAACCCTTCATTGACTACGGACATCTGAAATGGTCATTTTCACTTAACAATTTTTTTCTTTTAATTTTTTTTATAGGGTGGAGGGAGGATTTTGTAGCGTCATCCCTATTCCTTGTGGTTGTTGCAAAAGGTGTTAAGAAAACTGCTGAACATTTAACCAGGGTCGAGATTCCTAAACTGCGTGAATTTTCCCTCTTTCCTCGGGCATGTTGTTTGCCAGAACTTAAAATAAGTCCTTATTATAAATGTGCGGCGTGCGGGAAGCAAAGCGCGTCAGTTCTTTACTTGTAAAACTGGGAGCATTTGAAATGCATTCCGTGCGCAAATTATACTGATTCAATTACTGTTTAGTTGCCAATTTCATTACCTGAATGCCTTCCCTCCAAGTGGTGGAAACGGGAGGGGAAGGGAAAAAGGGAGAAATTCCTGAAAACAATGGAAAATTTAACTGAAATTGAAAATAAATCAACGCTTAAACCCTTTCTCGACTTGGCCCAGACTCTGCCCAACTTTATGGTTCATGTCCAAGTCGCCCGCTCTTCTACTGGTGCCCCAGTTCCTGGCTGAGTTTCCCGGGACCTTCCTGCAATCAGGTCGGGTGACAGCACTGAGCTTTCAAGCCTTAATTAAACTTGACTAAAGCATTTAATGCGCTAGCGCGAACCAGTGAAGAATAGCGTTTGGTTGCTCGCCGCCTCTTCCTCCATGGAAGCCGAATTGTACAAAATGGACCGGAGCGAAGCGATGTGGAGGGTTGAAGAAAAATAAGATCTGTTTTCATTCTGAGTTCCGCCGGCAGTGAAAGTCCATCGAGGTGTATAAAATGAAAGGGAAGATGGATCCTAGTTCCGAGGGCGTCTGCTGCCGGCCCGAAGCAGGAAAAGCCAGACTCTTTGACTGATCAAGCGCAAAGTTCGGTTAGAAGAACAGATTCTGTCCTTCCTCAGTCTGTCGGGCTCCTTTCCCGACCCGCCCAGTCTCTGGCCGAAAGGTCCGAAAAGGTATCCACCCGACCAATGTAACCTTAGCTACAAGCCGACTTGAGTTGCTAGCTAAAGTTACTGCGGCTCCCAAGGCTGGGAGCGGCTAGGACGGCGGATGCTTTCCTGGCCACGCTGTGGATTAAAGCCAGGAACGGCTTCCGGGTGTCTCTGTTTGGCTCTCGAAGGAATTCATGGCATAACCTTAACAAGTTTTCCCTCTGGTTCCCTCTCCCCGCTCCTTTTGGCTTAGTCCTCAGGAATCTCAGCGTTGGATTCTTCCGGATGATATCCTGAAACCTCAGGATCCCTTCTTTCTTTACACCAGAGAGCGATATGTTAGAGGAATCCCTGGATGGTACAGAATAACCTTTTCATCAGGAGGCTTTCGTTAAAACAAGAACAACCGCCTTCCGTTCGCGGGTGAATCGTCACCCATACTTAAAAGGTGCTAAATAAATAATAATTCCCGAGGCACACTATAGATGAGCCGATACATACCGTTCCCTTTAACATTTCCTCTGTGTGTGTGTGTGTGTAAGAGGTAGGAGAGGGAGACGCGAACTATTAGAGGAGTTGGAATCATTCCTAACCTGAAACTTGAATTTGATATCATTTCTGGAGCGTTTCCAGCAGATTTCCAAGTGTGCAATTGTGGGTTATATATGATATTGGGACAAATATATACAGGATACTGTGAAATAAGGCAATATAAAGTTCTGATAGGCAAATTTAATATATAAAATCCATTTCATTTATAGACAAGTGTACAGTACAACAGGAATTATATCTATCTTCTCCATTTACACTCTAAAGGCAAGAGTTATGTAAATACGTGCACACACAGATTAACACATTAAACGTGTTAATGTGTGTGCGCGCGTGCATGTGTACCTTTATTAAACTTAAAGTTCCCCACCTACATATAAATTATTTAAAACTTAGTAAGAAAAGTTTTTCTGAGGGAAGGTATCTGTTATGTGTGGCAACCAGATAGAATCCAACACAAGACTGGAACCCAAGCGCATTGTCTCAGAGACGAATCTCGTTGATTCAATAGGATTCATTGCGTTCAGACCTAAACTGTGTGCCTCCGAAGGAGACAGGGAAGAGATAAGGCAGAAGTACAAATCGTAACTTCCAAATGAGTCTCTTTCCTCCGACTTCGGTTTAAAGTTTTTTTTTCTCCCTGAAGTCATGGGCTTCCTTCCACTTCGGCTGTGATCACAGTCAAAATCTCCTCGCGTAGATTAGGCCAGGGCGGGGAGTCTACAACTTCCGGCCTTGCTAGAGATGCCTTGCGTCCTGCTCTCTTGCAAAACGAGACGCAAGCTCGAGACAGTCGCCCAGCTTTGCCCTACCTGGCGCCTGCCATATGGGTGGGACCTCATCTCCCATCATCCGAGTGGGGTGGTGGTGATGGGAACTGCCGTCCAAACAGGCTGGAGGGCGCCAGGTTGGAAAAGTGTGATCTATCCGCAAGGCCGCGTCGAAATATTTTCCCTGTGGTTGTTTGTGGCGGCTTCTTCCCGAATCGTAGAGGAATAGGTTGATAGATTTGTTTCGATCTGTGTCCTGCTTAACAGCGTGAACCACCGAATCAAGTATTTTATTCTGATGGTACTTGTCTTCCTTTGTCTTCCTAGATTTATTTTAGGCACCTTTTCTACATTTTCTGAACTCTAGTTTGGAAACAAATTACTTCTTAGCAGTACACGGAGTTGGTGTGGGTGAGTACGTCTAAGTGTGTTAAGTAATAGCAGCGCCCCCTCTCCCTCGCACAATGTTCTGAGTTACATTACTTCGCACTTTAGCGAGGAAGCAGACAATGACCTCAGTGTTTAAATCCTAAACTTTCGCCCTTATCCTGATTGGGCACTGCAGCAGCGAGCTTTGCTGACGTCAAGGGGACTAGCATTTGGAGATTAAATCCCAGGTTTATTTGGCAGCCAACTTCATGGTCCTCAGTAGAATATGTGTAAAGGCGTTGAAGATCGAAGCTTTAATATTAGAATGACTAGTAATACTTTTGGCCTCTTTGTGTGCTTAACTTCGCCAGCCACTTGACCTCATGAAGCTGGCGTCTAGTAATTATGACATGCCTCCCCCCTTTAAAAAACAAAACAAAACCCGGAGCTGCAAACTGGAACTGACCAAAATCTAGGTCTGAAACCCTATCACTTTTCCCGAAAAAGCTTAGCTAGGTTAGGGAAGTTGTATATTCTTTATTTCAAGGGTGAGAGCTTTGCTATGTATATAAAAAAGAAGGCCCCTGCATATAGAGTTGTCCCAATTCTGATCTCCACTCTGGTATTCATCATACCTTGTTTGCTTCGTCGAGGGAATGCCGTTCTTTCAAATTACGGATCCCGCTCGGGTTCGGTAACCGCTGGGCTGATATATCCCGAGGCCAATTACCTAAGGGCGGGGGCGTGACCGCACTTTCCTATCTGCCCTTCTCATACAACACCACCCAAGAGGTCGCCTGGCTTGATCCTCGGAAAGGGGTTTTTGAGGGCTCCCCATTCCTCCTCACACATTGAGGGCTGTCCACACTGGCGATTTCTAGCACCTTCCCGATCACTAATGCAGATAGGTGACGGCGACAATCACTGGTGTGTGTGTAGCCTGCTAGTGTAACCAAAGCAGGCCGGTGGGGCTTGGATTTCATTCCTTCTAGACAGGCGGCTATGCTTAAAGCAAGGGTGAGCTGTAGGATAAAGAACTGACCCATGGATTCGGCTTTCTTTTGGAGACGGTGTGGGGAGAGAGAATAGCTTTTTTTTTTTGGTGGTGCGGCTGCAGATTCTAGAGCAGCTTATATATTTTTAATCGACCCTCCGCCTTGCATGATTTAGGTGTCATTCTTTTCTTCTCAGAATTAAAGGGCAGAGTTACAACCTCTCTCCTCCCCCCCCCCGGCCCCCAAGCCAGCTAAGCATTTTCCGCAGGCTGCAGGAAAATTATTACCAACTGGGCCCTATTGTCCTCCACTAACCATTCCTCCCAAGGCTTTTTCAAAGATTGTGTGAGAGTGGGTGGGTGAGTAGTGCGAGTGGGAATGTTGAAAGCATTTGGCTATTATTTGACCGCCTTCCCCCCTCCCCCGTCCTCCTTTCTTTGAAGCGATTTGTTATACTTTTGTAGATATCAAGAGAAAGAGCAAAACAGCGGTCGTCACAATTGATTTTGTTTGTTTGTTTGGAAAACTAAACAAAGGAACCCCCTGGTTAAAATTTTCTGCCTATAGAAAAATGGTTGTCCATAATAAAACTGCGTAGGATTTGAAGGGTGTTGTGACAAGCGACCTATGAAATAAAAGTAAGCGTCTATTGCTAGCTGTATTCTGGGTGGATGTACGGGGTACGGTCACACGCCATCCACACACATATAGTGATTATTTCTAAGAAAGCAATTATTAAGAGGAAAACAGCATGTCGTACAGAAATACTCTTTGTGTTTCTGTGCAGTCCACTTAGCGCAGGCTCCGCATGTACCTAATATCATGCTTTTTTACCCAAAATAATACGAGTACATTATTATGGCATATCTGGAGACCTCGCTGACACTACAGACACCACTGTGCATTAAAGAGTATCGCTCGCTCCCCCGGGGAGTCCAGTCTGCTAATGAATCGTTCCCTGACATTCCATTGCTTTTATCTTCTAATCCTAAAGACGTTTTCCTGGGAATAACCACCCCTTGAATCTATTGCGGCTTCCTTTCGAGGAGATGAATAAGATGGCCCGCTTAGCCTAGTCCGATCTTCCGGTTGAGTTTGTTAGCGCCGCATTTCTTAGCTCGCTAATGCCGTTTTGTAGCGTTCAGGGAGTCAACGGGGATACCCACGCGTATTAGCAACTTTCCTCTAGTGCAGTTCTGCAAGCGTTGGAGGTCAAGGAACTACACTGATTCCGTCCAGGACCCAGAGAGTTCAAGGAAAAGTTCTTCCTAAGGTGAAGCTCCGCAGGAACAGAAAGCAAACTTAGATCTATGCTAAAACCCAACCGGCGGTGCCGAAGTTAGTTCAAACGGGATATACTGCAAATTCTGCTCCTTTTCTACTCGCTTAATTATACTTTTCTGTTTTTAAAATGGGGACGAGGGCTTGTTGATGCTCCCTCTCTTTCACTTTAATATCAGGTGGGGGGGGGGAAACACCAGATTAGTGCAAAAGCATTTAAGTGAAAAGGGAGTGGGCATTTCCCCCCTTTGCTAAGTAGCTTGCTAATTGAACTCCCGATTCTTTCGACCTTAATAGCTTGTTTTAAATGTTGAAGGCGCGGGTGAGATGCGGCGTGGGGGGGGGGGAAGAGTGTGTTTCTTCATTTACACAGAAGCAATATCCCCATCTGGTAAATATTGTTGATTATCTTCATATTATTATAATACTATTGTTATTAACGTAAAATCGCCACTAGAGCAGCGGCGAAAAAAGCAGGTTACTCTCTCTCCCTCTCCCTCTCCCTCTCCCTCTCCCCCCCTCTCTCTCTCCCTCTCCCTCTCCCTCTCCCTCTCTCTCTCTCTCTCTCTCCCTCTCCCCTTTCTCCCTTGCTAGGAAGCGCCCGTTTCTCAGAATCGCTGTTCCTGTCTTCCTCTCTGTGCTGTGATTGGGGCGAATGGCGCCTGGTGATTTCTCTTCTAGTTTAACTTAGCCCGGGTCCGTCTAACTTAGCATTTAAAGCACCCCCTCGGGTGCTTGGTAAATAGGAGCTTTTAGCTATGTTTTATGCTATAGACTGACAACCCAAAGACTCTGCTTGACAGATTTCTACTTCTCTCACTCCTCCCAGTCTTCCTTCCCCTCCACCCTTTTTTCCCCCTAAATCCTGGCAAGCACTTTATCAAGCATAAAAAGGTTCTGCCGTAAGGATGCCACTCAATTTATGGTGAAAGTCGAATGAGTTTCTTTTAATGAAAGTGCCTCCACGATGAATCTTTCCAGTCATTTCCTGAACAGGCTCCCTCGGATGGAAGGAAAGGAGAGCATGCTAGTTTTCTTTCCCTGAAAACTATCTCCCTCTCCAAACTCATTTACCAGCGAAGTCGACCCCGACCTTTCCGAAAACTGTTGGCGGGACTGTAGAGCAGGTTGGCGCAAGGGAAATGCCTTATTGCACGTCAAGTAATGCTGCAGAGCGAATTTTGCGGGAGGTACAGCCGAGACTAAACTAAAATGACTCAGTGAACCCAGTCAACAGTGTCCTCATTCAGCTATGTGAATAAGCAGACAGTGGCTTAGTATAATCTGTAATCCCTACCTTTGCCTTTTTGTGCTCTAACCTTGTTTATCCACCTCAGATCACTAATGGTAGCAGGACCCCAAAATCAAGGGAAGTGAGAGAGACACCCATGGCAGAAAGTGGTGTTTCCAGACATACAGTTATGGTGGCCTTCAAGTACACCAAAGCTTAGGGGAGGCTGATGTATGGGACACCTGATCTTCACACACATATACACACCCACCCACCCACACACACACACACACATACAGGGGAGAGAGGAAGAGGGAGAGGGAGAGGGAGAGGGAGAAACACACAGACACCCCATCTCTCAGGCCAATAAATCTCTAATATGTTTGTGTGCGTGTAAAGTGTGTTATAGAGAACAATTGTTCTCTATATTGTTTTGCATAACATACCTTATTACATGACTCTGGATTGTATTTAGGATGAAGATGATCTCTGAAAGTTTATCAAGTTTGAAAATCTTCAAGTTTGGTTCACCTTCTTTGAATAGTGAATTAAATGAAAACAAGTCCAGAGCAGACTTCTCCAACAAGGAACCCTCCAAGTATTGGCTGGGAATTCATGGGATTTGAAATCCAACACTTCAGATTAAGATATTTAGTAGAAAGTGGTGTCTACTGGGTGAAGTAAATGAGTTTAATGCAAATATGTTTAAAGGCACAACTCTAATGCCACAAGAACTTCAGTTTCAAATAAAAGTAGCCAGAATTGGAGCTTTTCCTGAAATTTATGAAACTTGTTTGCCAATATATATTGTAGATCAGTTTAATTGTTTTATAGTTGGATACTCTTACATAGGGGATTAATCGGTTTAGGTGAAAAAGGATCCTATTTGATATTAAATGCCATTCAATACCATACTAGTGCAGGCCATAGAACCCAGTGATATGATCCAAATTTATCATTCAGAATAAATATCAATAGATTCACAGGAAGTGTCTGAGAAGCATAACCATAAAAGAATTTAGTTGGTAGTAAATGAATTAAAAAAGAGAAAAACAGATTTAGATGAGTTTGTCTCTGATATCTCAAAGCAAATCCCATTGGCATTCATTAACTGAAGCTGTAAACAAATATTCACTAAACACTCCCCCAATTGTCTATTGTACTGGCCCCAATTACTTATGAAGAAAAATAAAATAAAAATAAAGCAAACAATGCATATGCATTTAATGTGTGTATTGCTGCCCTTTTAGTGCAAACTTTAATAGAGAATGATACAATGCTCTTTCTCTGTTCAATTTTATTTTTATTTTATTTATTTATTTGGTTTCTTAAAATCCCACCTTTATTACTTTATAAATAAACTTGAGACAATAAATACATAATACCCCACCTATTTTCCCTGCAACAACAATCTTATGAGATAGTTGGGCTAAGACTGGAATGAAGTCATCCAGTGCATTTCATGCCTAAGGTGGGACTGGAACTCACAGCCTTCTGGTTTCTAGGCCACTACCAACTACCACACCAAACTGGTTGTTTTCTGTTGCTTCAAATTTTCTGATTGTTTCAAAATCTTCTGTGAAACCAAAATTCCTTTTGCCTTCGAAGTGATCCTAATCAAACTTTTTGGCTGGATATATTAAGGGTTATTAGGATTGCCTTCTTCCTGTAGTTTCTGTCTCCCCAAAAGAGTAGATCAATCCATTATCCACTTAAAAACAGTAAAAATAAGTAAAATACAAACCAACTAGTCTCTTGTTAACCACAGGGTGGAGTTCAGAATGTTGGGGAAGCCACAGATGTTATCTAGGATGGAATCTGGCAGTCAATTAATTATATACTTACATAGAATAACACATTATTGTAAGAATATCATTTGCTTTTTGGTAGGCTTTCTTTAGTCTTCTCTGCCTGTACCTAACATAACTGGAAATGAGAAGAGCGTTTATTACTTTTTAAAATTTATTATTTATTTTTCATCAGGCTTCTGGTAGGTACTCCTTGACCTTCAATAGTTTGATAAGTGACCATTCAAATTTATGACATCACTGAAAAAAAGTACTTATGACCGTTTTTTTACATTTACATTGGTTGCAGCATCCCCATGGTCACATGATCAAAATTCAGACATTTGGCAACTGACTCATATTTATAACAGTTGTTGTGTCCTGTGATCCATGTAATCACCTTTTGTGACCTTCTGACAACCAAAGTCCACGGGGAAGTCTCATTCACTTAACAACCATGTCACTAACATAGCAACTACAGTGATTCACTTAACAACTGTGGCAAGAAAGGTCATAAAATGGGGCAAAAATTACTTAACAACTGTCTTGTTTAGGAACAGAAATTTGGGGCAGAACGTTGAGGACTATCTGCAAAACTGATTGCTCGTAAAGTTATCACAAGACATACAAAGAATGTGACATAATCTGATTTTAAAAAAAAAAAGGGAAATGCCTAAAATGGGGCTTGGAGTTCAGGACAAATACTTCTGCTCCCTTCCCAGTGGATTCTAATTTTAAATATCACTGAACTGCTTTCTGCAGCCTTGAAGCTTCAGATTTATTGAACTATAGTATAAACTTTTAGATTTCTAGTTAGTGCCATCCTTGGAGATAATATAATACTCATCTCCATTTATTATATGTTTATATAATTATTTGATTATATCCCACCTTTATTATTTTATAAATAACTTGAATAGTGCATATAATTACTCCTTTCTCCTCCTATTTTTTCAACAACAATCCCGTGAGGTGGATTGGACTCTGAGAGAATGTCTGGACCAGTTAGCCAACTGGCTTTCATGCCTAAAATGGGGCTAGAATTCATAATCTCCCGGTTTATTATATGAATTCAAATATAAACTCATCTTCAACAATATATTTCTGGAAAACTTTTCAATAAAACACTGAAGGTATTCTACTTGCACCATGAACCTTTATATGCACACTCTTGTTTTGTTTTGTTGTCATATAGAGTAAATGTCTCAACCAAAATGTCCATCTTTTAAGGGCAGGCTGGGTGAATAGATTTACAAGAAAAGATACTTTACCTGGCACCACTTCAAAGATATATTAAATATCTAATTTACTGATATATAAACTTTAATGTTATTCAATTCCAAGGCTTTGTCAGGTCTTATATGCACTTAGAATTATTGGAGAAATTGGTAAGCCTTAAGCTAGAACATGCATGCTGTCATGCGTGTTAATCACCAACACTGTTTCACAGGCCAGCTCTTTCCCGTACATCTAACTAGCTAATCAGGAATATTTTATCCGTCTGACAAGGTTTCAAAAAGAGAGAGAAAGAGAAAACCTTCTTATACTTGGTAAAGGAGGAAAAACCTACCTCTTCTATCAGACTGATTCCCTCGCTTTTGTCTTTAGGGTTGCTTTAGTGATTTTTTTTCTCTTTTTCATGCTTCTCTAAAGATAGAATCTAAGGTAGTTTTTTTTTTAATGCAACCTGTTCCTAACTTGCTTTTCTGTCATCCCAACCTTATTGCACCTTATTTGCTTTTCTAAGGGACTGAGTAAGAATGCCTATTGAGTGGTTATTTCAGTACTACGGATAGCTACCCTGTTAATTTTCTTCTGTGAGATTCTGGTAGGATAGGAACAAATTCCCTCTTCAAAAATATGGATAGAGTTTTAAGTGTTATATTCTCAAAGGATCACAAGCATGTTGCATGCAGCCTCTCTACCTGTAGTAGTGGCACTTTCTGATATAAAGTGTCTTATGCAAAAGGGTAGTTGAAAAGCAGTGCTCTTGAACGCAATTTTTTTTCTTTGGAAACAAAGACAACAAATAACTAAGACCGATGTTTCATTAACCATTGGTAGGGATTTTAAGTGAAACAACTGGAATAAAATGTTTCTTTGAAGAACATTTCTTTCATGCTTCTTCCCTCTCCTTCCCCATACAGAAATAGGTTCCCTTAGGATTCGTTTCTAAGATACTGGACAAGAGATAAAGAAATATTCAAGATAGACCAAACCTTTTTAAAAACACCAACTTTCCAAAGTAAGCCCCTTCATTTTCCAAGAACTCATCCCTTTCTCCCCAAAAAGAAAAGAATTGCTAAAATTAAAAATTATCAGCCAGAATTCACTTATTTTCCCCTTCTTTACCCATCTTGCATGAAATATGACTAAATGAGAAACTGAATTGATTTTGGATGAAGTGTCCCATTAAAAGGATCAAACATGAAAGGAAAAACTTTGGAAATACATAATTTTTAGAATTTTCCCTTGAGTGGATTAAAACAAATAACAAACAACAAAATTGTAATAGATTTGAAAGATTAACTTGAAAGATTATTGACAATGAAATAGCTTCAGAAAGTTGAAGGCAGAGAACATTTAATGACCTTCACCAAAACATAGTTAATGAGGGAGTTTTCTGTTGAGCCTCTCACTAAATCAGCAACTAATAATAATTAATTAATTAACCTTGGCCTTTACATAAATCATGGAAACAAATCTCATTTGTCTCAAAGCCAAACCTCAGGAATTACACCACAAGAAAGCTGTTATATCGACCATCCATAGTGATGGAAATCAACACATTTAAGATGAGTGTTTGCCCAATTAACCTAAACATAAATGACTGTTTATGAGTTGGGTTGGGGAGGGGGATGGCATTCCAACCAGCATATTTCCTTGCTAAGTAAAACATAATCATTGACTTTGCCTCTCAATCACATAAATCCCCACTTAATATTGACAGAGCTGTTCCCCAAGGCTTTGCCCACCAAGAAGTGGTTGTCAATAAAATACAAAAAAGTTGTCAAGGTGGTGTGTAGCTGGAAAAATGATAGGGCCTGTGCAATAAAGAATGCAGATAGAAATATTGTTTTAAATCGGACTTATTCAAACTCCAATGAAGAATATGTATGGGGATTGTGGACAGCAAAGAATAGAAGCTAAGCCACTTAGAATGTTGTAGGCTTTTTAGAGATTGTAAAATAAAGCTACTTGGGAAAGAAAAAGTCAGGACTTATCTTAGCTATCCACCCTATGCACTTTACTATTTGTGAAATGGATATAAGAGGAGCCTGAACAAAAGGGGTGTCTGTGATGCAGCTTAATGCCTGAAAAGTTAACAAACATTTTGAAAAGGAAAACACTTAGGTTTTTGTGTGTACATAATTCCATTTTTCCATAAGAAACTCAAAGTGGCCTATATCCTTGCAACAATCCTCATATAATCTAAGATACGATTTGTTCAAGGACACCCAGTGAATCCTAGCAACTCCCAAGTACATGGTTATATTTTGTTAAGCTCATCTTTCCTGGTGATAAATCGTGTGTAATATTTTAGATATACTGTATAATCATTTTTCTTATGTTTCCAATTATTCATTTTCATACAGAATTAATCTACAGTTCCTGTGAACCAAGATGGACAGGATTTGACTCTGAGTCTTTCTGTATCCCAACACTTCTATCTAAATTTCTCCAATCTTGCATCTCATATTTGTTCATTACTTCATCATTTTCCAAACAACATGGCATTCATGCTGAAGGTGGCATGTGGTTTAATCCAATAAATTTGGAAGCACCAAGTTGGAGAAAGTTCTTCTGCTTGACAGATTTTTCTTTTTTCTTTATTATTATGTTTATATTTTGCCTTCTCTCCAGAGGTCTGTTTTATTTTATCTTATCTTTATTTATCTTTATTTTATCAATAATAACTTTATGGTTAGACTGAAAGATAATTACTGGCCTGATATCAACATATATGTTTCCATGGTTGAGGAAATAAAACCGAACCACGTCTCCATCAAACTGTTCTTCAAACTTAATTCCCCAAGTGATGGTAACTTTTACAATAGAAGTGGGGCTCCTGAGACATTCTAAATATCGCCCAGCTATGACTCTAAGCACCTCAAACAGTTGCGCTAATGGGTGAAGGATGACTGGTGGTAATCCAGCAAATAAGAAAGGCTACAGGTCCTTCATACCTTCTTTATATGATTCCTAATTTTTGTTTTGTTTGGGTTAATCCATCCTCATGTTTGGGTTAATCCATCCTCATGTTTTTTTCCCCACATGGCACTTTGTATTGCTTTCTGTGATATCTTGGGCTGGCAGGTTCCTTTTCACATGTAGATTATACCTCTCATTGAGCAGCTCTGTCATTTAACAGAAGGAGCCTGCTCAGCCATTCCAGGTCCAGCTAGTTCCCCATTATACTCCTTATTAGTGGTAGCAGCAGTAACAGTGACAACACAGCAGCTGCTTTGAATCCATTGCCTTAGTTAGCAAATGGTTTGGCTTCCTTTTTCTAGGCTGAATAAAGAGAAAAGATGATTGAAGAAGAATACTGTTGGTGTCCTCTCTCTCCCTTTCTTGCTGAATTTCGAAAGCCACTATAATGCATATACTTCTACATTGTTTTGAATGATGTTTTCTAAAGCTCTCCCCATTAGAAGAGGGAAATATCTTGGATTTCGGGAATCTTTAGAAGCACATCCATTGCAGAAAAAGGATAACCAGGCTACATTGTCAATCACTGATTTCTGCAGGACACTGCACACTGTACAGAGGATCAGTAGTTTAAGATATAATCTAAAAGGAAAGCTTGTTTGGGGGAAAAAAAACCTTCCACATCTCCATGGTAAGAGAAAAATCTTTAGTTATTGAATTAGTTTACAGTAGTAAAGTGAAACAATTATGGGGGTTTTCAGGATTTAGTTTTGACAGTGTGATAAGCCTATTGTCCTACATATGAAGTGGCTCCTTTAGGGGTTTGATTTGATGCTTTGAGTCATTTTGTATTGATTTGATATTTCTTGTTATATTGATATTTCATGTAAGGACTTTCGAATACTTATTTAAAAGATAGTGTCAAAACAATAGCTTTGAAGGGAAGGGAAGGCTCTCTCTTAGGAAAATTGTAGGCCTCTTCTCTACATTTTTTTCAATTATTACATATTTCTCCCCTATATTAATTGTTATTCAATTAATCAATATGAATAGACAAAAGAAGAGAAAAAGAATAATCATCTTCCCTTATTACATGTGCTATTGTGAAAGGGAACATGGCAGCTTAATAATAATAAGAAAATTGTATATATGTGGATGGTGGGAGTTGCAATCTAGACACAAAATTTGTTCACTGAATCTAAACAACTTACCCCAAGCTAGTTCCTTATAAATACTGTATGTTGGAACTGCAGTTCCCAGAATTCCTAGCCATTATGGCCAAGAATTATAGCATAGCTGCAGATTTAGAATCCCTATCCAGAGTTGTGGGGAAATGAAGTGATGATGTTGTTTAGTTCATGTTATTGTCTTAGAAAATCATGTCAGGATCTTTTTCCAGCAGGACCTACTGGAATGGCAAGAATTAGAGAGATTTTTCTTTATCCTCTACAGTACTGCCCTCTTGTTACTTTGTTGTGATTTGTTGCCTGAGTAATTGTTTCTTGTTTTGTTTTCTACATTTTATTCAGTTGCCTTAATAACTAAACTACTCAATATTTATTGAGATTTTATAATTTGTCTATTGATAAGAGATAAGATATGGGAAGAACAGAGGTTTTAGTGAAACATTAGAGAAAGTGATAAATTACTAAAGTTGTTTTTACTTGTTTGGTAGGAGAGAGAAGTAATTTCTTTATACATCCTTTTTCTTATTTTTACTTTTTTTGTGCACTTTTAGTGCCCAGAAAATTCTTAGTTGCATACTTTTTATCTTTGTATTTATAAGCTTTAATTCAAATTATTAAAATAAATTATGAGCCATATATTTTGCTTATTGAAAAATAGAACCCATAGAGCAGGCATGTGATGTTGCGCAACATATCAGGCTGGTTTTGCCATTGCCGGCGATGGGGTGGGCGTGGCTTCCACGTAACGCGTCCAGCCTGCAGGCCAGCAGTTTGTCACCCCTGCCATAGAGCATTGAGTGAAATGAGACTTTTCAATAACACCATGCTGATGTTTATTAGGTATAGTGGCTTCTGTGGTTCGTTTCTAGATCTAATAAACAATGCTGGTGTAACCCATAAAGATATAAACTCTTTGAGATTAAGATGCTAAACAAACACAATATAATGTAATATAATGTAATATAATGTAATAGAATAGAATAATAGAATAATAATAGAATAGAATAGAATAGAATAGAATAGAATAGAATAGAATAGAATAGAATAGAATAGAATAGAATAGAATAGAATAGAATAGAATAGAATAGAATAGAATAGAATAGTGCTGGAAGGAGCCCTGGAGGTCTTTTAGTCCAATCCCCTGCTTAGGTAGGGAACTTTCAGACAAATGGTTATCCAGTCTCTTTTTAAGAATTTCCAATGTTGGAGCATTCACAACTCCTGGAGACAAGTGTTCCACTGATTAATTGTTCTAACTGTCAGGAAGTTTCTCCTTAGTTCTAGATTGCTTCTCTCTTTGGTTATTTTCCATCCGTTGCTTCTTGTCCTGTCTTCTGCTTTGGAGAATAGCTTGACTCCCTCTTCTATGTGGCAGCCCCTGAGATATTGGAACACTGCTATCATGTCACCCCTCATTGTTCTCTTCATTAAACAGACATACCCAATTCCAGCAGCCGTTCCTTATATGTTTTAGCCTCCAGTCTTCTAATCATCTTTGTTGCTCTTTTCTGTACTCTTTCCAGAGTCTCAACATCTTTTTTACACTGTGGTGACCAAAACTGGATGCAGTATTCCAAGTGTGGCCTTACTAAGGCATTATAAAGCGGTATTAATGCTTCATGTGATATTGATTCTATCCCTCTGTTAATGCAGTCTAGAACTGTGTTGGCCTTTTGGCAGCTGCAGCACCTTTCTCAATATATGCTTACTGAGTTTTATGATTTGCTTTCAAAGATTCTGTTTTGTGTGCTTCTGCCAAGTGAAGTGAGCCAAGTGGTTATTAAGTATTCTTGATAATGGCATCTTAGTTTTATTAGAAAACTCCCTGGAGACATTCACCTGATGTCTTCTTGTGCTTTATACATTTGAGAAAGATATGGTTATTTTCCTAATCTTTTTACATACTACGTATGCTTTCACTATTTTAGAATGACTTTTAATTTCATTTTTCTTGTAGTTTCTTTAGTAAAATATATTGTTACGCTTACATTTTTATTGTTTGTTGCCTGAATAATAGTTTATTGTTTTGTTTTCTACATTTTATTGGTTTGCCTTAATTTCTAAACTGCCCACATGTTTATTGATGGGCAATCAATAATGTCATGTCATTTGGGGAAAGACAAGATTGGATTAGATGAACTCTTGGCCTAATCTAGCAGCAGTTTTGATAATCTTATGCTAAATCTAATTATTCAAGTAAACAGAAGGACACTAAGAAAATAGACATCCATTAGAACATGTTATCAAGTTTTGTGAAAATGTTTTTGCAAATGATACATAATGAAGGTATTTAGTGTCTTCTTGTTGTACAATATTGATAATTCCATTAAAAATGTTATATAAGTATGATCCAGCTTGGAAAGTCAAATAACTCAAATTCTAAAAAAGGATTATTACCTAAATAGCTTGATTTTCAAATTTTAATAGCCAGAATGCCTGCTTAATCTATTTTATATGGAAAACATGGATCAAGTTACTTTGCATGGGTTTACATGGTTTCACATAGGTATTAAAAGCAGCACGTTATGATTGGTAAGCCTCGCAAAGAGATCTATAGGGTGCTAGGATTTTGTTACATGGCATGATATTAAGCTTCTGACCCAGGACTGGAATATACCAAAGACTAATCAGGGTTGGAATCTAATACTATGTATCTGAAAATCACATTGGGACTGATTTCTGAGAAAACATGTAGTTTTGGAGCTAAATTTGTAAGTCCGTAAACATTTTTTTCTCAGCCTAAGGTCTCAGAGTTTGGTCCAAGAGTCTTCTTTGGAACATCATTTCTATTTTTCAATTAACCAATTTTGTCTTGATGAGTATACAGGAGATCACATGAAAGTTTAGAAACACTATGTATTATTATCATAGTGTTTCTAAACTTTCCTGTGATCTCCTTCATTTTATCATTCTACTTTGTATATTATTTTCCTTTTTCTACTGTCTTCAACCTTTCCGACCTCAATGACTTTTCCTAATTCATTATCTACTCATTCCATATACAGAAAAAAGTGAATGTCTGCTTACGAGAATCATCAATTATTGCTTTTAAGATACAGTGGGTTTTTGTTTCATTCTGAATCAGCTGATTAGTTCTTCTTGCTGTCCTTGGTATTCAAAGTTATTTTCCAATTCATAATAATAAGATGCCCGTTTTTTTTCCTCCTGCTGTTTTTCAGTGTCCAGTTTTCACAGCTGTCCATTACCACTACATAGGTGAAAAGACTAAATGGATAATTTCTCAATTCTGATTTTATTTTAATTTTTTTTAAATTTTCTGGTTCTAATGTTATTGTCATCATTGTTTTTATTATTGTTTGTATTATTATTATTATTATTATTATTATTATTATTATTATTATTATTATTATTATTACCACCCTTTGGATTTTCTAAGGTGAGCAATAGATTTTTAAGAGCTATACAGACATTACTTGCAGTAACTGACATCTATAAACAACATTCATTTAAAGACATGTTTTGGTAAGGTCTCAATTTAAAATCTTTATTCATTGGATGAATAATCTTGATTTATCTGTTTTTCCTCTTGCTTTAATCTATAGCTGTACTGTACTTTTTCAATATATGCTTAATTAGTAAACATGATACCCAACCAACAAACTGATAAAATCCATCTGAATTTTTCATTGATTTCTGTGGTTCAGCTCATGTTTTAAGTTCTATCAATTCAGTTCTGGAAATGATGTGCACTGAATATGCATGTTTTCATGTGTGACAATGATGTATAGATTATATATTTACCCTGTTTACAATAGTGGGAGGTTTCTTGCAGTACATACAATGTTTATAACTTGATGGAGAAATGACAGAAAGCATTATCTATAATGTATATTATAATCCTATGAAACCTATTCCATACAAAATGGAAAACATATAAATCAGATATAGATATTTTACACATATAAGTAAAATGGAATAAACAAAAAGAGAAAGCTTTCCAGAAAGATTTCCATTTATGTCTGCAACTGGAGTTTTACAATTTTCCCTAAAGTAAAGAATCTATTTTATAGATTTTTTAATTTTTTAAAATTCTAGTAATATAGTCTGGTAAAATCAGATGCAAATCAGTGTTTTCTTGCAATTCATTAACAACAGTAAAAAGAATGGGAGCTGTTTACTGGACCGTTAATACCTGTTTTCCTCCATCCATGTATTGAAAGGATCTGTCTGTAGAAGGCGGTGTTCTCTATACATGTGGGCTTTTTCCATAGAATGGAAGTTACTTAGCATTCTGTTCTCCATGTTTACCAACCCATTCAGGGCAACATAATGAGAGGGAAGTGGGAGGGAAGTGCCACAACATCAAGATATGTGGCACAGGACTGTTAAGTGGGTGGAATTTAATACTATGTTGAAACTGAAATTTTTGAAAAGTTGTTTCCTGCTATAATAGAAGGTGCTGGAGAATTTCTTTGAAATCTCTATTATAATTGTTTCTAAACTTATTTGGAGATGGTGGGAAGTATTGTTTTCTGTTGTGCTTCTTTGCTGACTGCCCATACAAATTTGAGAAAACTCTGGGGAAAATATCTTTCTTCATGTTGTTTTCCCTTGAATTGTCAAGACTACCAGAGATATACTGTAACTATACAATGAACAACTCCACCACTTCATAACTAAATAAGGGCAAGTGGACTCCTCATAAGAATTCTTTTAAAAAATGATCTTTATTAATCTTTGAGAGTAACATTTTAAAATCAACTTTCTTTGAAAAGATTAAATGAAAATATTTATAAAAATGTAAAAGAAAATTTAAATATAGTACAGAAAGTATAAATTATTCTCTTTTGGCATTGATTTTAATCAAATTCCTTTTAAAGGAATAATACTTTAATGTATGTTTACCTGTGGTTTTAATTAAGCAGGGATTACTTTTATTTGATAGAAATTTGTCTCAGTATTTATGGTTATATGTATTTTTTAAACTCACTGTTGATGGAACTAGGTCATAAAACAAATATTCTGTTATTTTGTTTTATTTTTGAAACAAATTTTATTGTTTTTTTAATTCTTAGAACAAAGTGATCAAGACACACCGTGGTGCTGGGGTAATCAAACATCCAGAAATAAAACCATATATGAATAACTCAAATCAATTACTCAAATATTCCCTCTCTATTTCCCTCAGATAGCTTAATATATTTAAAATAGTCCATTTCTAATTGAAATTTCTATTAATCCTAAACCTGTTTTAGACCTTTATGAATTTACTATTACCATAATCAAATTTAATTTTAAATAAACACATTATTTATTTATTTATTTATTTATTTATTTATTTATTTATTTATTTATTTATTTATTTAAATTAGATTTTTATGCCGCTCCTCTCCAAATTTAGCTATCCCTTCCAGGTATATTCTAGTTAATTTTATAATAAGTCTTGTTTATTTCTTCTTCCACTAATATCTCTTAATTAAAATAAAATATTAGTCTATCCTATACATATCTAATCCATCAATCAATTAATCTCTTTAAGATAACAATATAATATCAAACCTTAAATCATTTCAGTCCATTGGACGAGATTCAATTTTCATCCAGTTAATTATCATACCTAATAAAATCCATATTATCAAACAAAAACACCATCTTATTAAATTAACATTCAATTAATCAATCCAAATCTAAAACACCTCTTCAATTTTCTTCATTCCATTACATAATAGTTTTCATACAAATAAACCTATTATTCCAAAGAATACATTCTTAATCTATTTAATATATATATTTTAATAATCACCATTTTTCTCTTAGTTCTAACTCAAAATCTTAATCCTTAAATCAATCCATAGTTCTACAGTGCCTTTGATCCATTACATATAATTTTAAATTTCTTTTTTCCATCTTATTCTGGCCTTCTTTTTGTGTCAGGCAGGTTTCCATAACAAAGCTTCCCTTTCAGCCAATAGGTTTCTCTTTATTGCTTGTAATATCATTTGAGACAGTAAAAAGCATCCTGACCTCTGCATTGGACATCTATTTCTCTTATCTTTAAAGCCTCATTGCTTTAAAGGTTCAAATCTCAGTCTTTGATTTTTCTGATCCTCGAAGATATAGATGAGATGCTTGTAAGGTAAAATAAATTCCTCTTTAATCTCAATTGATTCATCTTCTAGTATGTTTTGGTTTGTAGAATGATCAGCTATAGTCTGAAAGTCAGTTTGAAGGTTTGGAGTAGAGTTTCTGGCTCTTAATTCTGTAGTAATCTCTTTCATTGTAGCACATATTTCTTCAGTAGCCTCGTAAATCTTTTCCAATATAAGTTTAAGGTTTAATTGTGAATAAGGTTTCTCCATTTTAATAGTAATTGAAGAGAATCCCTTTTTTCTTTTAGTGGAGGCTGTAATTAATAAAAGTTAAGCAATATCTACCCCCCACAATTCCCTCAGCTGCATCAGTTTATCTTTTCTCTTCAAAAATAGTTTGAAGGTCAAGTTGTTCTCATCTCCAAACAATAATCAGCAGTTGCAATGTTAACGTTTCACCACTAGATGCCCTCAGTAGATTAAAAAATCTTTTCCAGACACCATTTCCCCCCTTTTTTCTGTCTTTTAAAGGAAAAAGTGGAAAAAGAAATAATCTTCCAGTATAAAATAATAGTACAGCTCAGAAAAGAGGTTTTTTCTGTACCCCAAAATAAATGAGAATAAAGTGTAGTCTTTAAAAATTTTTGTTCTATCCTTTTGTTCAGCACCTTTCTTCCCACGCATAAAAGAACTGCTTTTTCAAGACAGGGAAATAATTCCAACAAAGCTTTTACAGGCAATAAAAAAACAGAATAGGGTGAAGAGAGGAGCAGAAGGGGTCTCACCCGGATCATCCACAGTGGGTCTATTATGCTTAGATGTAATTGTGACTTTTGGCTGATGCAGCAGGGTAATCGGCTATCTTGCAGGACGATCTTTGCTCCATCAGCCCTAAGGAGATAGTTGGAGCCATGGGAGAAGCTGCCACCCTCCCGCAGTCACCAGCAAGCCTCCTCCTTGGTGGTCGCCCCTCCAGGGCGACTTCCGACTCACTAGGGCAGTGGTAGCAAATGTATGGCACCGGTGCCAGAGGCGGCACTCAGAGCTCTCTCTGTGGGCACATGCACCGTCACCCAGTCAGCTGGGTTTTATAAAACCTTTTCGCTTTAGGCCTCCACCGTCATGTACAAAAAAAGGTTCAATCAATCAGTGAATTTCAACTTCTCACGGGAAACAAAAGATCTTGCAAAGTTGGAATTGATTGATTGAACATTTTAGTCCCACCCAGTTTGCCATTACCACCACAGCCACGCCACCCAATGGGCCTCGCCCACCCAATGGGCCATACCCACCCGGCACCCGACGATGCATAAGTGGGTTTTGGGTTGCAGTTTGGGCACTCGGTATCTAAAAGGTTCACCATCATTGCACTAGGGGGTCTACCAGCGAAGAGAACCCAGCCGGAGTGGAGACGAGTCTCCTGACCGACCGGCATCGCCACGTACCGGAACAGGAAGCCTAGTCTTCTGTTATTTTTTGAACCAGGTTATATGCAGTTAATAATTTACCTTATATATCTACAATCAGAATCAGAATGTCAGAACATTTTTACAACAATTTGTATACTTTAAAATACGTGTAATGCAAAACTTGCTTGGTCGGTTTACATTTAATCAATAATCAAAAAGCCATTTATAACATCTCTAATAGTTGCTTTGAACATGTTATATATACATACATATTCATATGTATACATATACACATGAACACACATATATTCTTAATTTTCTTACAAACAGGCCCTAATATGTGTGAGCTGGAACAAATATTTCTAACACCATTTTTTTGGGCACAGATTCTCCTCAGGACTGCATCCTAAGTCCACAGCTGTTCACCCTATTGAGCCATGACTATTGTGCTAGGTTTGTCACCAACCATATTGTGAAGTTTGCAGATGATACAACAGTAGTGGGCCTTATTCATGATAACAATGCGGATCCTTATTGGAAGGAAGTTGAGGGTTTGGTGAACTGGTGTAAGAAAAACAGCCTGGTTTTAAATACTGGAAAAACCAAAGAGATCATTGTCGATTTCAGAAAAGGCAGGCACAGCCACACTTCTCTATGCATTAAAGATTCCCTTGTGGAGATGGTTACCAGCATCAAATTTCTGGGTGTGCAGTTAACAAGTAGGTTGTTTTGGTTGCTCAACAACAAGACATTGGTGAAGCAGGCACAGCAGCACCTGCATTTTCTGCATCGCATGAGAAAAGCACATCTTCCTTCTCCTATCCTTACCACTTTCTACAAAGAGACAATTGAGAGCATCCTGTCATACAGCATCATAATATGGTTTATAATCTGCTTCAGACAGGAAGGCTGGTGCAGAGAGTGGTGAGGATGGCTGAAAAGATCATTGGCAGTTTCCTCCCTTCCCTCCAGGTCATAGCACATAAATGTTGCTTGAGCAGGGTCCGTAAGATTGTCTGGGACACGACACATTCTCTTCACATTTGGTTTCCTTGTTACCTTCTGGGAGAGACTCTGTGGTATCCAAAGCAGAATATCCAGATTCAGTCACAGTTTTGTGCCATATAGTATTAACCTTGTGAACTCTAAAGCTTCTTCCTTCCGTTATTGTATTCAGGATGGACAGCGATTAATAGTTATATGTTACTTATATGTAAGGGTGTAGGTCTATACCACGGGTCAGCAACCCGCGGCTCCGGAGCTGCATGCGGCTCTTTCAGCCATCTCCTGCGGCTCCCAGCCACGTGCAGTGCCAAAAAAAGGACTAAAATGTTGAACCAATCCATTCAAACTTCTCACGAAAAAGGTTTGAATTGATTGGTTCAACTTCTTCAGTTTGTGGGACGCTGTTCGCCATGGACTCGACATAGATGGAGGGGGAAAGACAGCTCCGGAGGGAGACAGTCCTGTAACCAGAAGCTGGCGGTCCGAGCGAAGCGGCATGGAACACCTACCGGTCGGTGTGGAAAACTCCAGTATTGCTGGTGAGCAAGGCTTGGCCTCCGTGGCCAGGTTCCACACCCAGACAACCAGCTGGATCAGCTTTCACTGCTTCAGCCTGGGGATGCCAGTGGCATAGAAAGAGGTTTGGCGGCGCTGCCATAGGCAGGGTGTCCTTGCAGCAGACAACTTGGGCCCGGATATTTCCTGCGACTCGCGGCTTGGGACCAGAGACACCAGTGGCGCATGGCCCGGACTGTCAGCATTGCCATGGGACCACCCCCTGAGGTGCCAGCTAATGCAGCATGCTTCAGGTGTGAAAAAGGTGCCTGAGCAGCGGCGGAACAAGACACTGGGCAGCACGAACTGAGCATGGTCTTGATAAGCAACAAGCCAAGACCCTGCATCCCTCCTGCCGCCTCTTAGTTCATGCTGCCCAGCATCTGCCTGCCTGTCTGCCTGCTTGCAGGCCTCTGTGCTCCTTCCCCGAAGCGTGCAATTGCTCAGAGCCCATCCCAAAATGTGCTGCTTCCCTGGCAGGAGCCAAGTTTGCAAGCCTCATTGGCAAGCCAGGAAAACCGAAGGTCTGGAGGGTTCCCTCCTGCTGTGGAGCTGCAGTGCCTGGCCTGGGCTGATGGGGGAGGTGGTGGTGGGGGTATCTAGGGCCTAAAAAGTCCTCCAGGACAGGCTTGGGGTGGCCCTCTTTCCCCGGCCGCAGGAGAAGGGGAGGCACAGGCTCTCCACCCAGGCAGGCAGGCAAGCAAAACCCCAAAACTATTTGCATTCGTTTGCAAAGAAGCAATGAAAGCTGGTCTAGCTGGTCATCGGGGTTTGGAACTGGGCTGCGGACACCAGGCCTTTCTCACTGGCAATGCTGGAGCCTCCCACACCAACCAGTAGGTCTTCTGTGCTGCTCTGCTGGGACCGCCAGCTTCTGGCTGCATGGTTGCCTCCCTCCAGAGCTCTCTTCCCCCCTGGGCCATGCACCACCGGCGTCTTCTCTTTGCAAATGAACGCAAAAGATTTTGGGGTTTCGCTCACCCGCCCACCTGGGTGGAGACCAGAGTTGGCAGCTCTAATGTCCTACTATCGTTGGCTGCAATCCTATCCACCTGTTTGTCCAACTGATTGCAAGCCAAGCGCTGCCTGGTTCTGAATTAATAGCTTGGGGGGGCACAAAGTCCACTGAACTGCATGATCCCAATGACCGAGCTGACTTTACAGGAGCCTCCATCAGATTGGAACTTTCCTGTCCGATTGAGCTCAGTTTAGGCAGGGCTGTTCTTAGCGTGGGGTTCACATGTTAGTTAGTGGGGCTGACTAGTTCTCTGGCAAGGGTGCCATGCTCCGGCCTTCCTCCAAAGCACCGTCCTCGGAGGGGTAGTCCAAGGCACCACTTTCAGCCGGCTCCTTTGGCGCAGCCCCAATTCTGCTCCAGGGAAACGAGGGTGGGGCGGAGCGGGGCAGCACTGCCTATCTCAGTCATGTGGAGGGCCTTGTAAACACCACCAGATGCCTCCGCAGTTGCCGCCGCCACCGCCGGGGGAGATGAGCAGGCTGTTGCTTCCCGCGGTCACCTTCCCACCACTATGGAAGATAGCCTGGTCCGTGCCTTTGGGGCCTCAGCCTCCAGCAGCCCCTCTGTGCCCAAGGCAAGCCCCCCTGCTTGCCGCTTCAGCAAAGGGGGGAGAGCAGTCTTTTTCGAGGGGAGGAGAAGCCAGGACGGCAGAGCCGTCTATAACAGAGCTGGACACGGGCAAGGCTGGTGCATGTGTTGCCTTAGGCTCCACTCTTCAATCAAGCCCCATTACATGTGTGCGCATACATGCGCATGCATGCACTCATGCGCATATTTTGTAGCTCCCAGTTTTTTTTGTGAGGGAAATGGGTCCAAGTGGCTCTTTCACAATTTTAGGTTGCCAACCCGTGGCCTATACATATGTTGTATATAGTATGTTTAAATGTGTGTTATGTATGTGTACACTTTGAGAGCAAGCAATTAAATTTCATTTTTAATGTGTGCCATTGTGTCCACAGTAAAAATTGACAATAAAGATTACCTATATACATATTGGCAATTTGGAACATAGTATTCATTTTTACATACATAATGTTAATACGTTTTATAATTTTAAAATGAGGAAGTACAGTGGTTGATTCCATAGATTTTATAGAAGTACTGGAAAATGAATATCAAGAATATTCTTCTGAAAATGCATATTTTTTTTAAAGCATGGTTTCAATTCAGAATGATTATTCTATATGTTTTAAAATATTTTAGCAAAGGTTTTTCACAAATACGAAGACCTGGAATTAAGACCTGATTCCCTAGGATATTTGTTGAAACCCTAGGATTGCAAAGTCCCCTATATATATTGGGGTAGATAGCTATGCTAACTTTTTAGTTACCAAAGCATTTAATTACAATTTCAACTTGATATGTGTAGTAGTGAATGTATATAATCTTGGGATAGTCATTTTCTCAGTGTTTTTTTCTATATACTTCTAAAAACTCTTTGTCATGACCTTTAAATGGATTAATTTAATGTGTCCAAAATCCAGAACCCATGACTGTTAACAGAATTAAATTTGGGAAAGTTATGGCTGTTTCAGTGTTACTGGTTGCTGCTGAGTTACATGATCTCCATATTCAATGTTCCATGACTTTCCCAGACAATCTTGCAATCTCTTACTCCCCTGGTCACCCTAGAAAGCTACTTATCTGTCAACTGTGAAGGGAAGGGAAGGGAAGAGAAGATAATGCCTCCTTCCAGATTCTTACAAGGAAACTCCATGGGGAGGATAGCAGAAAATCAAAAATCCTTCTTCAACTGTTTTTTTTGCCTATCATTATTCATTCTGTTTTTCTTTTTAGGCAAATAATTGTCTCTGAAATGATGACCTTGTGGGGCACAGGTTGTCTAGGTTGAATATAAATAAGATGGAATCTCCATATATACTTCCATAGGTAGAGGCAGTCTAAAATGGTATGTTATAAGAACAGCAATATTATAAAGTCTTACTGAATCTTGTCCTGTGCCCCTCTAGACCAACATTCAGCATCACATCAGGGCCAACCAGGAACTTTGAAGAAGCTAGGAAATATGGGTAAAAGGAGATGGCTCTTTTCCATGGTTTCTCCCTAACATTGGTCTGTTAAAAGTATATTGCCCATGATTTAGGAAGTAGCCTGCATTCATTAAGATTACTAATCATTTAAGGCATATAAATTTATGCCATTAAAGAAACAGATTCAGTTCTGATTTTAGCTTTCAAGCTTGCTATTAGCAAGACCAAGAAGATTAACATACATCTTTCATGGATCAGCAAGGGAAATTCTTTTGGTTTTGAAAAGTTCTTTAAAAACCCTATAATGAACAATACATTTATTCAAATCTGGCTGCAAGTTATTAACTATATTACTGTAATGATGGTTTTCCTAATATATTAGCTTTGTCTTTACAACTGTAATTTTGAGTTAGAAATAATAATCTTGTGTGTTTAATATATTTCTCCTTAAGGAATTTATCTTTTTTTCATTACATATGCATTTATACATATAAACATTATTTTTAAATTCTTTTCCTTTTATTTTTTCTTCTTGAATTATTGCACTTTCTATTTATTTTTTAAATCTTGGTTTGGAGGTTTGACTTTCTTTTTTTCAGATACAATTAAAACAAACAAAATCAGATATACAACTGAGAATTTGATTCTCTATGAATATAATAGGTAAAAATATAAATATTGGTAGTTCTTACTAAGGGTGATAATGAATTTGAAGGAGTATCTTGAACACTATCTTGAAATTATAGAAGGTGATTTTTTTTACTTGGCATTGATATTTGCAATGCATTGGCCATGTATCAATATGTTGCATATATCTTGCTTGGTGGAATGCAGGAAATATTATACTGGCTTTAAGGTGTCTTTAGATTAGAGATTCAGCTTGCACTGACTGGTATAAGCATGCTTGGAATAAAATTAAGCACTTTTGTAGTGTTTGTGGCATATTGGCTAAAATGTGGAAAAATTGCCCTTATTAGCAGGAATATTGAATGCGACAAATTATGAATAAGCTGATAACTAAGAGCATTTTGACTTACAATGTAAGAAAGATGTATCGAAGGAAGATGTATTGATATATCATATTATTTATTTACATATTTCTAAACTTTTCACTCTAAAAGATTCTAATGAATGAAATGAAATGAAAGAAAATTAAATATGATGTATTCCCGTGAAACTAAGAGAAAGGAGAAGGATATAGTAGAACTTAATGAAGATTGCCTGATTTTTGCAGAGTAGAATTGATGCATATGAGTGGGAAAGTAATGTATAGAGTCGAGTATGAATGAAAAGTCTGAAATATATGTTGGAAAGAATGAATTGGTGGTATCTATATTGCTGTGTATATGCATGAAAGAGGAGTTCATATGGTAATAATAGCTGTATATTATTATCCAGTGAAAGTGATAATAGCAATTGCAATACTACTTAGACTTATATACTGCTTCACAGTGCTTTACAGCACCTCTCTTAGCAGTTGACAGTCAGCATATTGCCCCCAACAATCTGGGTCCTTATTTTTACTGACCTCAGAAGGATAGAAAGCTGAGTGAACCTTGAATTGGTCAGGATCAAACTCCTAGCAGTAGGCAGAATTAACCTGCAATACTGCATTCTAGCCATTGCGCTGCCACTGCACTGCTGCATGGAATGATGGAATAATGTCCCTAAAATAATGGGAGAATCAGAAGAGTTTTGAGAACAACTATGCCATGTTCCAAATGGATGTGATGTAAGGGAAAACATTATTCTACTAGGTGACATGAATGTATGCATAAGCATGTGTAAAAAAAAAGGTTTGGGGCCATTTTAGGACCCAACAATGAATGAGAAGGGTGATTATTTGGTATCTTTTAAGAAAAAGGTCTCTGTGTTTTGAATATGTAGTTTAATCATATGTCTATTCATATGTACAGAGAAAATAATGAATATACATTTAAAATCATGATCTGACTATTTTGAATGAAATGCTGAGAAAGTAAGTAAAGGATACAAGGGCGATGATAGATTCTGTATGTAGAATAGATTATTTTCTGACAGTGTGAAAAAGTGGTCAAAAATAAGCAAAAATGCAAAAAACAAAAGAAATAACAGCAACTGCAGTAAAAGAAAGTATAAGTTCCATGTGAGGAAAAAAATTCTTCTCTCAATAGAATGAACAGAAAGTGGATATAAGGAAAAAAAGATTATTATTATTAAAAAGACTGATTGGCACAGAGAAGAAAGAATTGAATTTCAGAGTGCCACAGAGGTATGCAGAGTTATGCTTGTTGGGATAATGAATTGAATGCTGGATGAGAAAAATGCATTTCAGAGAAATTAGAAATAGATAAACATTTATGAAAAACAAAAATATTAACTGATTTGACACCAAAGTGAAGGAATGTAGGAAAGAGTATTTTAGATACTGTGTAGGAAATACGAGAGCCAGATTGTTGTACTAGCTGAGGCTAGAAACTATGAATTCTAGTCACACCATGAGCAGGAAACCAGCTGGATAATTTCGGGCCAGTTATTCTCTCTTAGCTCTAGAAAAGAGGCAATGGCAAACAACTTCTGAAAATCTTGGCAAGGAAACTACAGGGGCTTGTCCATGTAATTGCTAGGATTGCCAGGAGAAACACCCAAACCCATACACCCATACACAGACATACTCAACCCTAAACCCACACCCCACCCACAAAGATAGATGATAGACAAACAGACAGATGAATGGACGGATGGATGAAGGAGGGAGGGAAGGAAGAGAGAGAGGAATTAGTATATGTTGAAGAACTGTAATACTTTGAATGTTACAATCATTTAGAAAAAGTTCTTTTCTTCAAAAGAATGTAAGTGAAAAGGAAGTAATAAATGCTGCAAGAATGTTGAAAAATAGGGCTGCAGGAATAGATAGCATTAACTGCAGAAATATTGAAATATGGGTGTGGTTTGTTTACAGAGTGGCTGTTACAGCATCTGAGTAGGTGACTGGAAGAATACAATTGTTGCTCTTTTATACTTGTATAATTTACAAAGTGTGCTTCAGAAGAGGTCAGGCAGACTTCTGATAAAATGGTTACATGAAGGGAAAAGAAGCAAAATATGGAAAGTGTGATACTCAGAGCTTTTTGCTTAGCTTGTGGTATGAAACACAGTTCAGCAGTCACTGAAAATGGCTGTGATTGTGAGAAAGAATGCTTCTTTTATGTTTGTTGATTTAGAAAAGGCATACAATAAACTGAATAGGTTTGAATTATGAGATGTTTTGCATAAATCTGGAGTTGAAAGTTGATTGCTAAGTACAGGAAGGACAGTATCTAGGCTGGCTCATTAACCACTGCACCAAACTGACTGTTGTTATGATGGTCTGTTACTAGGATGTAATGCTTGATAAAAGAATTATAAATAGTTGTGTATAAGTTTTCTTCTGTCCATTTTCTATATGGGTATTGGATATGTCATATTAAAAATAAATGGAATACGACAGGAATGAGAATATGAGGAGTTTCATATCAAATAAAAAGTAATAATTATTTATACAGCATCTAGTTAAAATGTGTTTCATTACACTCAGTGTTTCTCTTTTTTAAAATAAAATATTATTAAAGATTTTTAAAAAGTTAAAAGCTAATACAAACTAATAAATTAAGGAAAAAGAAAAGAAATAAGTTCAAAGAAAAAACTAAAAGTGCAAGAAATAAAAAAGAAAAATAGAAAAGGCAAAAAATACAAAGAAGTAATTTCCGATCAGCAGCAGTTATAATTACAATTATAAATTTATGTCTTATTCTATGGCTACAACATATCTATTTCTCTGCTAGTTGTGATGTTCAGAATCATGTGTAGCAAAGTAATACAGTAGCTAAGTTTCACTTTTAGAAGCCAAGCAATGTATTGGATAGTAAAGCAATGGATATACATGTTTTACAATGTAGCAACAAAGGTTAGAAAAATTTGAGATTAGGAAAAAAAGCTCCTAAAATGAATTACCAAATTTTAAGCTTGGTTGGAATTTTTATGGTGGAGCAACATTTCATAGGTGAAGCTTGTTCCAATATGCACATGAGCTGTTTCAGTCAGTTGGTTGCTCAAATGGAAAAGTTTTTGGGAATAGATGCAATTTGAAATCAGTTAAAAGTCCTAAATAGGATTACTATATACCTTTATGAAACTATGTTTTGAGAACCTCTCTCTTAAGTTGATTAGATGGGAAAAGTTGCCTGAGTATATAATTTGGGCTTCCTTGTTCATTAATTAGAATATTCTAAGACTAAAACCTCAATAGAAGCAGTTGGTAACTTGTATGAATAAGTTTTATAAACTCCTTCTGATTATCAATTAACAATCAGTTAAAATGTATAAGATGTTTCCATTTGTTATAGTCCCAATCAGTGCCAGTAACAATTGTAAAAAAAAACATCATTGTATAAATAAAAGGACTTTACCCCTTTACCATGCCACTATTAGCAGAAAGACCCCAGCACACAATTTATCTTACCCACAAGATTGTTCTTTATAAAAATGGAACTCTGAGTTGCATTGCATCATGATAATATATGATTTTGGTTCTAGAGGCTTGTCAGAATCTAAATGATAATTTACAGATTTATTTGTAAATGCCAAAAATGTTTTATTTCCATTTTCTATGTTGATTTTAAAAGAGTGATTTGTAAACTTAATTACTTTGCATGTTACATAATTTATTAGAATGTAATCTAGCAAAGTGCACTATGAAGTTTCCTTTTAAGAATGGCTTGAGAAACATTTAGTTATTTATGTACGGCATCTTTGCCCATAGGCTCCCAAAGTAAGTTATGAATGCTCAGTAATAAGTATATATTCTATATATTCATATTTATAATCTATTCTAAAACACATGACATATAAAGAAAAAAGGATGGAGACAGAGGAGGGAAAGGCAAGCATTAGTTTTTAATATTTTATATCACAATTATATTACTTTATATCATTGTGCACATGTTGGACAAAGAAATGCATTATCCACAAAATAATTTCTTGGCTGGGAAGTCTCAGAGTTGTGACTACATCACATCTGAAAATACCAAGAGGGAAAAACTATCTGTAGGCAATCATTGATTGGGTTTAAAATAGCTTCTTATGTCTTCTGGTATTGAGCTTGATAGATCATAAAAATGTGCCATGGTAATTACATCAGATAAGGTCAACTCAGATAAGAATCAATGTCCTGCAGAGTAGGTTCAAAACCCTCTGCTTTGAATCTGTTTCAGGTGTTAGAATGTTAGACTTAGTCTGGGAGACCTGGAGTTGAATTCCAGCGATGGTGACAAAGTTCAGCGGGTAAAAGAGGCAACCACTTTATCTCTGTCCATCTAATCTAGTGCATAAGACTACTGTGGAAGTAAAAAGAGGTCACCATGTTGGACTCCATGAAGAAAAAAATCTATGCACTGTGAGACCAAATGAACTAAAATGTTACATATATAGTACATAGTACTCTGATAAGTGCTATTTAAGTAAGAATAATATATACATAAAGTTCTAGAGAGCCCTAAAGACTTGGTTTTCTGCAAAGCTTTGGGCTAGGGTGCTGGAACTTCTTACTGGATATACTGTATGAGATGTTTAATCTTGGCTGAATTTGCCATTTTGTTTACTGTTATGTGCTTTGTTTTTTTGATTGTATATTTGTTTGGTTTTTTTTCATGCAGCAAACCATCCAGAGATAGATTGGAATGAGGCAGTGCGTAAGCAAATAAATAAAGAGAAATCAATAAATAAAATATGGAAGTTCTTCCAGGTTCCTCATAACATATAGAACATTTTTTCTATTTTATCTGTTTAATTTTTCCCAACCTGGTTTGAAACTCTTTAACGCTATGCCTTAATTTTCTTTGCTGAACAATTGACATTAGCATGGGAAGAACAACAAAATGAACTATAACATCAGGGTTAAATAGCTGAATGTTTTTGGATGAATATATCTATAAAATTCAACACCACTCTTGTCTTAAATGTGAATGAGGTAAATGTTTGTTGTAAAGAACAAATATAATCATCCTTTATTATCAAGCTTTTCTAAATGATTCTTTATAGATATATATAGCATATGTTTATTTAGCTTTCTTTAGTTTTCTATGCTGATGCTTTTATGCAAAAGGTTCAAGAGATGAGCCTGTGATATGATCTGTGCAAGTGTTTTTGTGCAACATTTCTGGATGGGGGCATCACCAGAGGATATAAAAAAACCAGAATGCAAACATGCAATTGAAGCCCACATGTGACATAATCACAGCTACCATCTTGACTTTTTTAAATCCTTCTCAGATTCATCTTTTTCTGGAAACACTGGATCTATAGAGGTTTTACAAACCACCAAAGTTAATTGTAATGTGATGGAGGAGATTAATTGCATAAATCTGCTTCACTTTATCAATACAATTTTGCAATCTATAATTATTCTTATTCAAAATCCTTGTCAGAATTCAAGTAGCACAGGAGCCCTCCTCAACTTTAAGCTGTCCAGTTGATTTGACTCTAGATAATAATAATAATAATAATAATAATAATAATAATAATAATAATAATAATAATAATAATAGTTGGAAGGGACATTGGGGGTCATCTAGTTCAACCCCCTGCTCAGGCAGGAAACCCTATACCATTTCGGACAAATGGCTGTCCAGTCTCTTCTTAAAAACTTCCACTGTTGGAGCATTCACCACTTCTGGAGGCAGGTTGTTCCACTGGTTAATTGTTCTAACTGTCAGGAAGTTTCTCTAGGTTGCTTCTCTTTTTGCTTAGTTTCCATCCGTTGCTTCTTGTCCTACCTAATTATTGTTCACCATATTACTTTGGGTCAATGAGAATTTTATTGTTGAAAGTTGGGTAGCATATACATCTTAATAATAATAATAATAATAATAATAATAATAATAATAATGACAGCAACAACAACAATTATGACAACACCACCACCATAGAAATTTGATAAAATAAATAAATAAATAAATAAATTGGCATTGACAAATTCACCATTAGTCAATTGCAAAAGGTGGCCTTTCTAGGAACAGCTTCCATCCTGCGATGATATCTGTAATATTATCAAACCTCCACATCTGCCTAAGGACTTGATAGGTAGACAAAAATGCCAAATCCAATCTGAACATCTGGCTGACTCTACAATGACAAATAATAATAACCATAACAATAACAACAACAATAATAATAATTCAGAAATATCTGAAGAAACTTATATGGGGAAGGATAGACCAGCAGCAGACTATGGAACAAGAGAAGAATAATTTTATGTCCTATTGTAGGGTGGCAGTGGAATATCTATGGAAGTTTATTGCTCTACTAGAAACCCAGCCAGGATAATCAGTGATGATAAATGATGGGAGTTAATGTTGGCAGAATCTTGAAGGTCAAAAGTTCATAGCCTTGGCATAGGACATAAGAAGATTCTTCTGCAACTGGAGAGTGAAAAGAGATTATTTGCATCAATGCTGAACTGAAGATCAGAGGACAAAAATGATTCTGCTTCATTTTACTTTTGTAGTGCATGTGACCTTGAAAAAGCCTTGCTATGCTTAGAGAAAAATGTGGGGCGCTAGAAACCTTAAGTATTCTTTTCAGAGGCAGTATAATTTCTTACCTTTAGGTGGATGTAAAAACGTAAATACAATTGCTGGAGGTAAATGAAATATTTGAAGGTCACACTAGTATCCTCCATAAAGAGATCGAGATATACTATTTGATTCATCAGTGCCTGAACAGACAATAAGGCAATCTATTGCTCTCTAATAATCTTTTTCCAAGCACTTTATGGCTAATATTTATGTCCCTAGTTTCTAGTTTGGAAAATAAGAAATCTGAAATAAACCTTTAAGAACTTCATTGTAGGTATATTTATATCCTGACTTACAGCGCATCAAGCAATGAACTTTTAAAATGCCAAGCCTTCCTGGATTACATTTTCTAAGTTGCAAAATGGCAGTACAGAATATTTGTAGAGATAGGAAGAACAGCTTTTGAAAGCTCTCAAGCAATCTTTGCTAGACTTTAAAAGAAAGAAAACCTTTAGCATCCTTATCCATTATTTCCTCTTGCACCATTACCATAGCAAAATAGGCCCTTTCACTTTGCTATCCTTTTTCTATTCCCAAACAAAAGCAGGCATATTCCACAGGTAATATTTGAATTTATCTTAATTGCTAAGGAAATGCTTCCACTATATTTTAGATTCATAATTTATAAAACTTGCATGTTGAATTTTAAGGAAAACCAGGTAGACCCATGATTTCATTTTTCACTTGAGGTCTCAGGATGCTCTAGGGATGACTAAACCTGGATTCTGCTCATTCCTTTTTTTTTTGGTTGTAAAAGTTGTTGTTGGTTTTCTCCCCATACATTCAATAATAGTTTTTCAACAAACGTGCTGTCTGAGTTTACATTCGCTAATACATATTTAATTCCTAATCCTTTATTCTTTCCTCTGGCCATCAATAAAATAAGTCCCAAGTTTGATAATATTCCGTTTCTTCTTTTTCTTTCAATCTCATGTCAGTCTATCCATCTCTGTGCATTCTAGTATTTTTTAATTATTTCTTCATCTGATGGTATTCCTTCATTTTTCCAGTATTGCACGAATATAATTCTTGCTGCTGTTGTGACATGCAAAATCAAATACAAACTTTGTTTGTTAGTCTTTTCTTGCATTATACCTAATAAAAAAAATTCAGGTTTAAAATCTACATGTTCTCCCAACATCTTTTCTAGCCAGGTATGTATCTTTTTCCAATAACTCTTTACTTTGTCACATGTCCACCAAACATGTTAATAAGTGCCTGACTTATATTTATATTTCCAACATCTATCTGACATGTTTTTAAACATTTTTGCTAGTCTTACTGGTGGCAAGGGCCATTTATAGAACATTTTATATAACTTTTCTTTTGTAGGAAGTTGACATTGTCAGTTTGTAATTTCTTTCCCATAAATTTTGCCATTTTTCTAATTCTATATTATATCCAAAGTTTTTCACCCATCTTATCATTGTTTCTTTAACTTGTTCGCTTTCCATTTTCAAAGTTAATAGAAAATTATACATTTTCTTAATTAATTTCTCATCAGAAGTTAACAATGTTTTATCAAATCCAGTTTGTTCCTTATAAAATCCATACAGTTTAACATCTTTATCATATCTAGCTTGCATTTGTAAATGTGCCCACCATAATAGATTGATATCCTGATTTTCCATTTCTTGTTTAGATTTTAAATTCCCTTCAGAGTTTAGAATATCTCTATATGTCCAGAGTTTTTCAAGTTTAATTAAATTTGGGTGTACAAATGCTTCCATTGTTGACAACCACCCTGGAATTTTCAAATATATTTTACATTTTATTTTTTCCCATGTTGTTAATAATGCATTTCTTATATAATGATTTTGGAAATATTTATGGACTTTATTTTTCCCGCACCATAAAAAAGTGTGCCACCCCAATTGTAAATCATGCCCCTCCAGATATAACAGCCTTTTATTTCTAAGAGTTACCCATTATTTTACCCATGTTAATACAGATGCTTGATAATATAACACCCACTCTGGTAGACCAAGACCTCCATTTTCCTTGGCATCTTGTAACATTTTCATTTTTATTCTAGCTTTCTTTCCTTGCCAAATAAATTTCAAGATTAGTAAATTTAAGTCTTCAAAGAATTTTTTCTCACGTCTTATAAGTATTGTTTGAAATAAAAATAAGATTTTTGGTAGTATGTTCATTTTCACTGTAGCAATTCTTCCTAATATTGACAATTGTAAGTTTTTCCATTTTTCCAAATCCAGTCTTATTTGATTCAATAGTTTTGTATAATTATCTTCTTTTATCGTTGAACATCTTGCTATTAAATATATTCCCAGATATTTGACCTTTTTAACTATCTGCAATTCTGTTTTTTCCAACATTTGGTTTTTTGTTTATCTATAAGGTTTTTAACTATTATTTTGGTTTTTTTCTCTGTTTATTTTCAGTCCTGGAATTTCTCCATAATGTTCTATCTTTCCCAATAGTTTAGGAATATCTCCAAAGGTTCTTCTAAAATAAATACCAAATCATCAGCAAATGCTTGTAATTTATATGTTTTGCCTTTTATTTCTAGTCCTTAATTTCTATATCTTGTCTAATATTTCGATTTAAAACTTCCAGAGTGAAAATAAATAACAATGGAGATAATGGACATCCTTGCCTTGTGCCTTTTCTTATCTCAAAGTTCTCAGTAGAGTCTCCATTCACAATCACTTTCGCTGTTTGTTTATTGTATATTGTTTTTATCATGTTTATAAAGTTCTGTCCAAAATCCATTATTTGTAATTGCTGAATCATAAATTGCCAGGAAACATTATCAAATGCCTTTCGGGAATCTAGAAATATTAGTGTCTGTTGTTTCCCTGGATGTAATTCATAATATTCTAATACATCCATTATCACTCTTAAATTATTTTTTAATTTGTCTCTTTAGCAAAAAATCATTTTGGTCTCAATGTATAAATTCAGTTAAAAATCTTTTCAGTCTTTCTGACATTATTGAAGTAAAAATTCAATAATGATATCGGTCCATATTTTTTTAATCTGTGTCAAATCTGAGTGTTCTTTTGGTATTAAGGTAATATTTGCTTCTATCCATGTATTTGAGAGTTTAGCTTCCAAAAAAGTTCATTGCAAATGTCTTTCAGCGGTTCACTTAGTATATTTTGTAAAGCTTTATATAACTCTGCTGGTAGTCTATCTCGCCCTGGTGTTTTCTGGTTTTTTTGTCTTCTTATGGCCTCTGTTATTTCCATCATTGTTATTTTCCTCTAACATAATCTTACATGTTTCTGAAAATTTTGGAAGGTTATTTTCTTCCAGATATTGGATTATTCTCTCTCTTGGAATTTCTTCTATGTCATACAGTTTCTTGTAATATTCTTTAATTATCTTTTTTATTTCTTCGTTTTTAAATTGCAGGCAATCTTTTTCATCTACTAAATTATTTATCATTTTCTTCTTCTGTTTTTTATAAGCTAACCATCTTCCTGGTTTATTTGTATTTTCAAAAAAAAATGTTTTACTCTTTTTATTTGCTGTGCCAATTTTTCTGAATCCAACAGATTTAGTTTGTGTTTTATTGTTTCCATTTCTCTTTTCAGAATCTTCTTTTGTGGATTCATTTGCAGTTCTGATTCTAGTTTTTCAAATTTTTCTTTTAATAATACATATTGCTGTCTTTTCTGTTTTTTTTGCCATGTATGTTATACTATACCTCTAAAGTATGCTTTGGCTGTATCCCATACATTTTGTAATGTATCTTATTTTTTGTTTTCTTTGAAGAAAAACTCCATTTCTTTTTTTGCTAGTTCTATAAATTCTCTTTCTATTTTTGTTTTGTAATAGTTTATCTCTAACTTTTCTCAGTATTTAATTCTTGTTGTTTTCTTTATAAATATTACATTCACTTCTCTGGGTAGTTTGTTTTTCCTCGCATAGCTTGAATTCATTCGAAATATTTCATGTATCTACATTTGCATCTCTGCTCTGTCTGCTTTCAAAGCCTCTGCCAGGAGATCAATAATCAGAACTGCTATATTTTCTTCTCTGACTTGAGGGATATTTTGAAATCTTAAGTAGTATTCCGCTTTCTCAATTTCTAAGATCGCCACCATTTCTTCTAGATTTTGATTTGCTTGTTCTAATTTTTCATTTTCTTGTATTAATATTTCCATTTTTGTCAATATCTGATTTATTTTCAATTTTCTGAATTTTTTGTTCATTTTTAACAATCATTTGATGGTGGACTTCAAATTATGTCTTTATGTCTGAGATTTGTTCGTTTAATTTATCAAAGTTACTTTTTGTCTCTTCATGATATTTTTGTATTGATTCTTGAATTAATTTTAATGTAATTTGTATCTCATTTTGAGCGGTGCTTATTTTCTCATACTGCAACATTGTTTCAATAGATCATTGGGTTGTTGGGCTAGATGGTGCAGAGGAAGTCTATTTCATAAGTCTAATGAGATTTGATGTACTCATTTTTTTAGCCAACTATCTTAGGCTAAAATCCAAACTGTAAAAGGAGCCAACTACTTTAGGCCAAATCCAAATCCTCCAGTCAAGTCTCAGATGTAAAACGTTCACTGTTTCCAAGTAATTCCTATTTTAGTTATATCCAGAATCAACAAATATAATTATAGAAAGTCTTTTCACTTGTAAACTCATACAAAGGTACTTTGTTTACATCAGGTATTGTTTTAAGGTCAAACACAGTTTCAGATTCTTTTATTATTTAGTGTTACTGTAGTATCTTCTTTCACTACTAGATGTCCTCATACACTGTTTTGTTCAATATCTGGTTTTAAAAGATTATTACAAAGTTTTTCTTTTAAAGTTCTTTATAGGTTATTTACCTTTGAAGTTATACTTAATTTCCCCCCACATCCTGTAGGTTAAGTAGTCTTATTTTGAATCAGTTCAATAAGTTCAATTATTTTGAATCAGTTCAATAAGTTCAATTTTTAGGAGTTCTTTTATATTCTTTAAAATCCTTCCCCCTTCTGTAGTTGCTCACCGTCTTTAACTCTTTTCACCCCTAGTCCTTCTAGGATCTTTACGTTATAGCTCTTTCCAATCAGGGGATCAACATTTTTAGGTCCAAAAGGAAAAGGTAAAAGAGTAGGCTCACCCAGTTTCAGCATGTTATTGACAATCAGCTGTTTAGCACCACTTTTCTTCTGGCTGGTGATGATTTGGGCTGTCTGGGCTTACCAGGCAGCCTTTCCTCCATCCTTTTAGAGGGTTTCTTTAGTCTGTCTGGACTGACCACCATATGGTTTGGACTCCTGAGGCATCCCTCCTTCTTCATTGCCCCTCCAGGGCAACTTTCCGACCCCTTGGGGTCGCTGGGCAGAATGAAATCGGGCTAAGAAACCAGAGCCCCGGCTTCTTCCACCTGTCTTGTTGAATGCCAAACCGGAAGTCCCTGGACTCTGCTCATTCCTTCCCTTTACATAGATACTAATAGATTAATAAATTCTTTAGACCTCAAATTTATGTCCTCTGGAGATATTGGACCACAACATCATCCCAAATTTGCACATAATCTATTCTAGTTGAGAGTGGTAGGACATATAATCAAATACATTCAGAAAATATCCATGAAGTCACCACAAGTTAAATTTGACTTAAAGGAGACACTCACTTTTTGAAATTCAAACAAATAAATTGGAGACAAATTTTCCTTAAATCACAATAACAGGGCTTTCCAATTCCATTAATAAGATAAAGTAATAAACATTCATGACTTTATCTCCATTAGCATTTAAGCTACAACAAATTTCTTGCTCTGTTAGTAGCATTTCCCCCATTTTTCTGCAGATTAGTTGTTCTAGATTATGGACACATTTAAGAACTTTTTTGATTGCGAGGGACCATGGTGCATAAGGTGCTGATGCAAAACGAATGGGGCCAGAATGATTTAGATTTGTTTTCTTGGGCTTTAGAACAGAATATATTCATTATATTTTATTATTTTATTTTAAAACTTTATGGCCATTTCAGTCTACTGACTTTAAGCAATATAAGCTCTCCAAAGCTTTAATTTGGGATTAAAACCAAAGAATAATTTTTAATGCAAAACCATGTATTGTAAATAACTGTACAAAATTGTGAATTAACATTCAGTGTAATAAACATATATCAACCCAGCACTTTCAATAGTCAATGATGCAAATCCAAGTCCTAATTGGTTTGTGGTCCTGAAAATCAGTAAGAATAGGAAAAAAATAACTTTTATACTAAGTTTATTATAGTAATATGGTAGGAAAAATAAAGTTGAGATAATTAAATATGCAGTTAATATAGCACAGTAATATATTTGTACTTTATTAGCCTAAGCTATAAAAAACAAAATACCAGAATCAAAAGCTTTTAATATCTTGGGTGCACATAACAATTGTGGATCGTGTTTTATATGTATATCTCACCATCTTCTAAAGTTTTCTGTAGTCATTCTTTGTTGAATCTAATGCTCCAGAGCTAAGGATGCATATGTCATATTTAAGAACTACATGTTTGCAATTCTATGAACATCACTTGAATTGAAAGCCCAATATCATCTAATGAAAGCAAATAAAGGACACTAATAGAAAAATGGTAAGCCTTTGCTTTAAAAACAGAAGTAGTATGACTGGTTAGGCCTACAAGTGTGGAGACCTAGATTCAAATCTGCTCAGCCATGGAAAATTATTGGATTATCAGCTTTCTTATAGAATTGCTATTGTAGGATAAACCTAAGGGAGATCAACATGTAACTTGTAAAGAGCGCTTGGAGGAAAAGCAAGATATCAATCAATAAATCAAATGAGTAATCAACTAACCAATTATTTCTCTTTTGTATAATAAAATCTGCCTATGTTTTTGCCAGATATGTCCATGTAGTAACTGAGTTTACCTTGATCCTAACCTGACATTTGAATATATACAACTGAATATATAGAGTCAGGCATAATCCAGTCATTATAAGCTGCACTTATTTTAGTCTTTTATTAAATAAATACAAAATAAAAATGCTTAACTTTTGCTCACTCATAGTTAAGTAATCATACAGTAGTAAACATTTTAATGATACAGACAGAAGCTGACTGGTGGCTTAGTATGTGTAGATGAAAATTTGTTTCTGCTGTCATGAAATTGTATACAACAGACATATTCGGGTTTAAACAATATTTGCTTACATGCTATTTTGTTGGTATGAAGCAATTTCTTTTCATCATGCATACAAGATCTGGTCTGCAAATAACTGGATGACAAAAAGATGATGGAAAAGTGTTTACTGTCATCTAATTGTTCTCCAGATTTTGCACCCTAGATCTGGTAACCCTAAAATGCATCTCCTCTTGTGTGAGATTATTTGAAGCAGGTTTAGGTTTAAAATATCATTTTGATAAACAGGAGAGCTACGTATCACAATAAAGAATGCTGATTTGAAATGTATGTCATAATGACAGTAGAAAGGATGCATTCATATACCAGCAGAAACTTCTCACCCACTGAGAACAATTAACAGGAGGAAAGATCGAAAATGGAATCTTTACACTGAAGCTGGAAGGGTCTATTAGATTCTTGAACAGCACGGGAGTAGAAATTGTATGAAAAAGATCATTGATTTTGTGCTAATGATTTTTTGAAATATGGATTTTATTCTCTTCACTTTATTTCATTTCATATTTATGCTTTTAAATTCTATTATAAGATTTTGCAACCAAAGCCTCCAAATTAAGCAGTTCAGAGCAGATAATGTTTTGATTCAAAGAAAACAGGTTAGTGTGAAAAGGAGCAAGCATATAATGCCATAGGGAAAAAAATATTACTAGGTTAGAGCTATTCATATTGATTTTTGGACTTTGATAGAGGTATGTCTGATTTCTTTTAGCCTAAATCAGTCAAGGCTGTCCTTGACTATGCTTTATTTCACCTCATTGGAGCAGCTGGCTCAGAAATGGTTTGAGGAATCTTTAGCCTTGACTCAGCCCCCCTTTTGATTCTCCTTACAGTTTGGATACTGAAACCGAGCAATTAAGAATAGACCTGTGTGCTGATGCAAATAAATACAGTTTGGGAGTTAGTCTTAATTAATGAACATTGAAAAGGGGTTAGACCTCCTCATTATTCCTATTCAGCAAGGTTTTAACTATAAATCAGGGGTTCTCAACCTTGGCAACTTTAAGACTTGTGGACTTCAACTCCCAGAATTCCTCAGCCGGCTGAGGAATTCTGGGAGTTGAAGTCCACAAGTCTTAAAGTTGCCAAGGTTGAGAACCCCTGCTATAAATCAATAAAGCAAAAAATAACTAAGAACCTCAAGAAAATATGGCCCTTTGCATACTTATCTTCAGTGTCTTAATTGGGAGGTATCTGAATCTTTTCCCCCTTTTCTCCTTAATTTCTGGTCATCATTTAAGAGAGTTGATTTTCTATAATATAATAATTTTTATGTTTTTAATACTTACTGTATTTATTCCTACTCTTTTTCTGAGGAATTCAAGTACAGCATTAATATCATGTTTGCAGAGGGGAATTAGTTTCTTTTATAAACACAGGGGATCTAGAAAACCCCCATCTTTAACAAACTCAGTTGCATGGCAGGAAAGGAATGGCAAGATCATTTTTCTTCTCTTTCTCCCACAAGTAGTCTATCCCAGCAGGTAGACCAGACCAGGAAGACTCAAAGTACTTTTATTGAGATGGGATATAATAATAGAATCTGGCAAGTCTGCTGATGTGGTCCCTTACCCTTATACTTCAATGAAATAGGTAGGCATCTCCTTCAGCTACTTCCAAATGTTATCTCATAATTCTGGACTTTAAAAAAAAACGTTACAGCCATTTTTTCCTAGGCATTCCTGCGTATCTTCATCAAATTAATCTTCCTTACAATCTATAGCTTTGCTTGGTTGTCCAAATTGGCTGAAGGATTTTGGGGCTATTGATTATTCTTGTCAATGCCCTTAGCTTTCATCATTGTCAGCACTCCCTACTGAAAACCTTCTTGGCACTTATAATTTTTTTTTTGAACAAGCATTTACTTTTTGATGCTTTAAATTTTAGGGTTCAATTTGAACATTTTATGATCTCTCGTGTTGTTTTATGAGGAATTGTCAGAAGTTCATGGTACTCAAGAGTGTAAAACAATAATGCTATAAATAATTTTTTTCAGCTTAAATGCAAAACTATCACACACATCACACTAAGGTATGGTTTGCTTAATTATGGTTTGCTGAATAAATCATAGTGCCCTGTGTTCAAATAACATATTAAGTTATAACCTAGAAGCCACAATAGCTGAATTCATATAATATACCAAGTCAAAACCAAACTAATCACATCAATCGCACAAAACTGCAACTAAGCAAATAATTTATGATACTTTGCTTCTGTAGTGCTGTAGCATGCTGCTATGTAAGTTTACAAGTTTACCTCAAGATTCATATTAGAGCAATGTCTGTCGTACAGTATAGTGATGGGTTAATTATTCCAAACCATAGTTTATATTTAGTACATGTTGTTACCATGAGATATTAAATCATTTCTTCAACTACAGTTTCTGATTTAGTTTCTACCAGTAAAATTTCTTAATTTCGATATGCTGGTTTTATGATGGCTAAGCTTTCTTATCCCATAGTTTGCTATGTTGAAAGATCTTTCCTAATCAGCATGATTCATGGAATGATGGGACCCATAGTCCAACATTTTGAGAAATATTCTGCTTGAGAAAGATGGCATTAAACAGATCAATTCTGAATATACATTCTCATTTAATAATTATAGGACAGAATGGACTTTCAGGACAAATCTTCTTGTTAATTTTACAAATGCTTTCAAATGAACTAAATAGTAAGGCAATTCCATTTTTTTAAAAAAAAATCTAAGTCAGGAACTTTGAGGTGGAAACTGAAGGATATTTTTCAGTGAATTTTCTTCCCCTCTTTCCCATTTGAAAGCACATATTCTGGCAGAGCTATAGAAAGAATGATAAAATTAACTTGCTCAGGGGAATGGTATATTTGATAACCAGGTGGCCGTTAAAGTAGAGAGATGTATTTCTTTTTTTTAATGTCAGACTTTTAACTATATTAAAAATCTATCTGGCAAAAAGGAAGGAATGTTTCAGTACTCACAGAAAGTAACAGTTGTTAGCATCTAGAACAGTGGTTCTCAACCTTCCTAATGCCGCGACCCTTTAATACAGTTCCTCATGTTGTGGTGACCCACAACCCATCAAATTGGCCCTTGACTTACAACAGTTTGCTTAGTGACTGTTACAATGGCACTGAGAAAAGTGACTTATGACCATTTTTCACACTTAGGATCATTGCAGCATCCCCATGGTCATGTGATTTACATTCGGATGCTTGGCAACTGATTCATATTTATGATGGTCACATTGTTCCAGGGTCATGTGATCACCTTTTGCAACCTTCTGACTAGCAAAGTTAGTTGGAAAACCAGATTCACTTAAGAACCATGTTACTAATTTAATCTCTCTCTCCCTCTTTCTTTCTCTCTCCCCCTCTCTCCCCCTTTCTCTCTCTTCCTCTTTATTTCTTTCTCCCTCTTTCTCTCTCCCTCTTTCTCTCTCTATTTCTCTCTCCCTCTCTCTCCCTTCCCCCCTCTCTCTCCCTTTTCTCCCTCTTTCCCTCTTTCTCTCTCCCCTTTCTGTCTTCCTCTCTCTCTCCCTCTCTCTCCCTTCCTTTCTCTTTCTCCCTCTTTCTATTTCTTTCTCCCCCTCTCTCTCTTCCTTTCTATTTCTCTCTCCCTCTCTTTCTCTCTCCCTCTTTCTTTCTCTCTCCCTCTTTCTTTCTCTCTCTCCCTCTCTTTCTCTCCCTTCCTCCCTCCCCCTCTCTCCAATCGGGGATTGATTTGGCGGTGGGGAGAGGAGTGGCCGAGGGCTACCTGTGTGACCTTGAAGCTGATAGCAGCCTACCGGGTGGCGTGCAGGACTGCCTGCTGGTGCCTGGTTAGAGCAGGTGGCCGGTGCTCCATTGTGGCCGGCTCTGGTGCGGCAGGGATCCCCCACAGCTTGTGGCTTCTGCTGCGGTGCCCGGATCGGTTTCCCACTATCTGGGCGTTGGAATGTTTGATCAGTATCAGAGCTCAGTGATCCCGGAGCAAGGGAGCAGCCACCCCCACCCATGGCTGTATCCCGAGTCACCATCAGATGCCTATCACGGGCAGCCGGCCTGAGCCAACAAGATGCTGATGATCGCCTTGAGCCACCGCTGCAGCCCGATGAGACCGTGCTGCGCCCAACAGGCAGCACGTAGTGACCAATGAGGGTGGGGGGTGGCTACTGAGTGTGCGGTACCATTGTGGCCACTTCGATCGGTATCGGGAGTGGGGAACGGAGAACTGAGCTCAGCGAGCCTGGAACAAGGGAGCAGCCCCCCACCCACAGCCGAATCACCGTTTTAATCAGCATCAGCAAAACAAATGTGGGCCTCGATTCCCACCTGCCGTGGGATGAGTCCTCCGGGAGGGCGTGTGCTGTCTGGCTGCTTTGCTTTCCCCTCCATAAAGCCAGGCACCTCGGGGAGAGGGGGAAAAGACTTGAGCCCCGGGAGGCAACGTGAGGGCCATGAGCAGTATCGCAAGCTCACAGGAGGGGTGAGGAAAAAAATGGAAGACAGTGAGGCTGCAACAGAGAGAGAGAGAGAGAAGGGAGAAAAGAAAGGGGCGGTTGTGAGGTTGGCTCTCAGGGCTGCAACGCAAGCGGTCTCGAACAGCTACCTGTGAGTGGATGGCTCTGCCCCTTTCAGGCTTGCGCTTGCTTCTGAAGTAAGAAGAGGGGAGGAAGGGCAACATGGATCCTGCACAATGAGTCCCTGGGGAGGGCGGAGCCTCACTCTGAGCCTGTGTTCTTCGTGCGCCCTCAGTAGGGTTCCTGCAGGCCGTCACCAAGCAGCTTGTTTTCAATTTCAACAAGCAAGTGAGCTGTGAAGGAGGGGGAAGGAAGGTGCCGCCACAGGGGGAGCGGTGGGGGGAGGAAAAGGTAACCCCTGTGAAACGGTCATTTGACCCCCAAAAGGGTCACGACCCACAGGTTGAGAACCACTGATCTAGAATATCTGTCAAACTGAAATCCAGAGAACTTTACAATCCTCAATTAATAACCAATTGTTTAATGACTGTTCAGCATTACAATAGATTTTTAAAAAGCTATTGTGACCCATTCTTAAAGTTATGATTGCACCCCTCCACAGTCATGTGACCACATTTCAGGCACTTGACAACTGGTTTGCATCTACAATCAGTTGCAATGTTCTTTGGCCACATGACCCTGTTTTGTAATGTTTTGCTGCCATTTTTTGGCAGAAAACAGCAAATAATGTCCATCGGATATGCTGAATTTGCTTAACAACCATGTGGTTTGCTTGTAGACTCATGTGATTCACTTAATGATCATGGCAATTCAATTTACAAGCATTGTAAAACTGGCTATAAAATCAAGTCCAATCATGTGATGTCTTGGTTTATGATTGCAATGATTTACAACTGAAATTCCAGGTGAAGACTGCCTGCACTTGGCAAAGTAAAAAATTGGTTTTGAGTTCTAGAGCAAGATGCAGAAAATGTTGTATTCTTCTCCTTTACAGTGTCTATCAGTTGTTTAGTTTATGTTTGGTGCCACATTGGCTGAAATAATGGGACCTGTAGTCTCAGTTGTGCTTATGACCCTTTTGCTGTAAGAATTAAGAAATAGCTCAATTGAATACCCACTTATCTAGGAGTACCAGCTCTGTGCTACAAATATTTGGGAAACCACTAGGTGACGGGTAGATGGTTCATAAAAAATTTTTTTTTGATGCCATGTTAATCATGAGACTTCTGCTCAAGATTAACATGATTAAATTAGCTGTGATATACTATAGTTGAATAGTTCAGGTGGTGTGGCATACTGAAGAATAAACTAGTCGTGTAGACTGAGACCTAGCAATTAAACATGTTTGATTTGCTTCCAGTTCAACAAATCATGCAGGCTTAACCAATACATATACTATACAAAGGGCCTTAAAAGTCTTTTCCTTTTAATGTGTCATTAGCAATTTCAAACGATAAAGAGTATACATTTTTTTAAATATTTAGGATAGGAAAAAATATTTTAATGTAATTTAGGTCTTCAAATATATGTCTGATATACAGATGCAACATGCTTGAAGAACATGCTGTCATTAAATTTTATTATTTTTGATAGACCATTTTCTAGAGATTAAATAATTTTAATATTTATTGCTGCAAAGAACACTGAACAGAAACTTACAGTAAGTTAAAAATGTGCTCTTAACTTCAATAGTATTGTAGTCAATTAATTGGTATTTTCAAAATGCAATAACCTTTGTAGGTGCTGCATTAAATATGAAGGTAAATGAGTTTTTGCATTTTATGTGAATACTTTTTAAATCTAAATACATGTATTGATAGATTCAAACGAGTTCAGGACCTCAGCAGATATAAAAAGGCATTAAATTTTTCTAGGCCTGCCTTAATTGGAAAATGGCTTCTGTGTAAGTTATTTGAACAGGGAGAAAAAACTTACATTGAAAAACACTGTTGAATCATGACAAACAAAGAGTGAGTTGGGAATAACCTGCCTTTCATAAAAATAAAAAAGAAGCTCATGTTGTAAAAAAGTTTCTTTTGGCACTATTGTTGGAATGTTCCTTTTGTTCTAAATAACAGAGTTAAAAAGAAAATAATTTCCTAAAGGTTGTGATAACAAGAAAAAAAAGTATTCTTCCCCTCCATGATCATGCTTGATCCTGGATCCTATTACAAGTATTTGCTTTTTAAAATTAATACACATTAGTTAGTTTATTTCTTCTTTGATGTCATTCTGGCCTTGAAACTTACCCATGGTTAAATGGATCAGGATATATCCAGCTGCTTTTTGACACATTGACGCATGTATGGACTGGGTTTGCAGAAGACTCTTTGCTAAAATATGATTAAATTGCTCATGGGTATTTATTTATTTATTGCCATTCAAAGTATGAGGCTAATATTTCTCATCCTTTCCTAGGCAGTTACTTGATACCCCCGGAAAGCTTTTCTAGAAGATTGGATGGCCCTGAATAGGAGAGATGGGAATATTTACTTTCATCAATATCTCTATGTTAATTTGCCTTAGGATCCAAGCCTAATGTGAGTGAGTGATTATCTCTCCCTTGGCCGTCCCCTCAGAGGAACTTTTCAGGGAACAGGAAGCTGTAGGGAAAAGCAACAGAGAAAACTTTTCTTCCATGATTTTCTTCAGGCTACTTTGTCTCAGGAAAGTCACATTTTCATTCAGCAAATTTATTTAATTTTTTGCTTCTGTTACTAGCCTTGCATATCAAATGTACCTTGGCTGTGCATTTACATTCACTGCCATTTTCTGAGAGAGCTATGGTTATTCTGGAAGTGACACAATTCCATTTTTTATAAGCTCAAAGCTGAAAGTGTTTTGCTATATTTGCCTGGAAATAAATCTCATGGAACACATTCTACCTCCTTCTGAGTCGCCACTTAGAAAATGACACAATTGATCTCAAATTCATTTAGATAGCTACATTTTTTGTTTGTTTAAAATAAAATAATACCTTATATTGGAACTTTTTTGATGCAATCTATCTATACACTTTTAAGAACAGAGAACTGTCTCAAGACATTTTTCTGTCTGAAACAAAGACAAGAGGATAGCATCTTGTGCATCTTTTGTGTGGAAGTCAACTAAATAGGTGGTTGAATTTTATTTTGCATTGACAATGGATTGTGTTTTCCACCATATCTAAAGACAGCAATTTAAAGGTGCATAATAGATCATGGGGCACATACAATTCTATTCTCTAAGAGGGAATGGCCTGGGGGTGATGGTGGTAAAGAAATGAATTTGAAGAGCTGTCACAAAAGCTCTTCCAACATTTGCCCACTGAAGTAATAATAATTATATTATTCTACCTAACAATAGGGACGCATCAGCATTGCAGTTGCCCTCGGGGGGGGGCGGGTGGGCGGGTGCGGCCTACTGGGTGGGCATGGATGGAGTGGGTGTGGCCTACTGGGTGGGCGTGGCCAGCTCTACATCATTCGCATCAAGGGTGCCTGTGGGGGCGTGGGCAGGAGTGGGACAGATCTGAGGGTCTCTGGCAGAAAGGGGTGGGACCAGGGCAGAGTCCATCAAGCTGGATATGTGAAGTAGGCGAGGGCCATTTGCTGGCCATTTCCAGGCGATGGTGCATTTCTTCATTCCTCACAAAGGGTGACACCTCCCCAGCGCGTAACCAGGGGGTGGGTTCCTCGCTGTTTCCAGACAACCTTGTGGAGCTAAGACTGAATGCATTTCAACATAGATGGCCATCACAAAATTGTACATTGGCTCCTGGCCAGCCTGGGCCAGGGCCAAGTAGCGGGGGCTGTTCCCTTACTGTTTTCAGGATGGCTTAGCGGGCCACATGAAACCACTTCGTGGGCCGCATCCGGCCCCTGGGCCTTGTGTTTGACATGTCTGTGCTAGTGTATAAGAATCTTACTTCATACTCATTAACTTATCTTGCATTTTAATAATGGAAAGCATCCAGAAACCTATAAGCACAGCATGAATCTAAGGGATTTTTCTATTGATTGTCCTTAGCTGGTTATTCAGAGATAAGAACCTATGACAGTGATGGCAAACCTTTTAGAGACTGAGTGCCCAAACTGCAACCCAAAACTCACTTATGTATTGTTGGGTGCCAGGTGGGCATGGCCTATTGGGTGGGTGTGGCTTCAGTGGTAATGGCAGACTGGATGGGTCTAAAAAGTTCAATCAATCAATTCCAACTTTGCGAGATCTTTTTTTTTGTGCGAGAAGTTGAAATTGATTGATTGATTGAACCTTTTTTTTTGCACACGGCAGCGGAGGCCTAAGGCAAAAAGGTTTTATAAAACCCAGCTGAAGGCCTAGGACTGGGGTGATGGCATGCATGCTCAAAGAGAGGGCTTTGCGTGCCACCTGTGGCACACGTGCCATAGGTTTGCCACCACGGACCTATGATATGTGCCATTTTGGGTGACATGCCAGGCCTCTGGACTTTCTGTAAGTCGTGCAAAAGATGTGCAAAAATGTTGTGAGCATTCTTCTGTATGTTTTTGAGGCTCCAAAGGCCCCTTGAAAGCAGGGGCCTCTATTGTGACTTTCAGAGGATCCAGAGAGGGAGTCCAGATAAGAGAGAGTGTGTCCAGAGGAGAGCATAGGAGAGTCTGGAAAGGAGATCCAGAAGGGCCTTTTTTGTCTAGGATATGGCATATCAGCAGAATAGAAGCATTTTCTGAATTTTTGACATGCTGAATCATGCCATCACTGTCCTAAACCCTAGATATTCCATAAAATATTGATTTCTTTATTTTCCAAGAATAGGATATGTGTTGTTCCTTATATAATAGAGGGAAGTAACAGCAAAACAAAATTATTTCCTTACTATGGTAGCTAAGTAAAGTAGGTCTTGTAAAGAAGCGAATCCTAGCAAGCTAATATGTGGATTTTCAGTATCTTGAAACGTATAATCTAAATGTTTATGTGAGGACCTTCCTTGTTGGAGCTGTAATATATGCAGTGTAAATGCTTCTAAAACATGTTTGTCTTAATGAAAAGATGAAAGAGAGAAAATTAGATATATTTATCTTATGTACAATTTCAACAATTTCATAAATGAATATAAATACCATTTGTGGAAAGTATTCAAGATGTTTATATTACATTAATGTAACTTCCCAAGGGATGCATTCTAGTGACAAAACACAAATATAATTGAATTGTTCAGTAATGTAATTGCCATTTTATCAAGAGGAATGATAGATTATATGCCTTGTATTTATGGATGGTTAGAAAAATGAGCCTGAACTTTAAGACCTATTTCAGACTTATCATGATGATTAAATTTCCTATATAATAATAACTAGATTACTGGAATTGCAGCTTATAATGCTGAGAGTTTTGGACTAGACCAAAAATCCTCAGCTTCAAATTCTTACTCTGCTCACTTCATAATCTTCAGCCAATCATTATTTCTACCTTAATTTACACAACAAGATTATTAGGAAGATAAAATTGAGGACACATAAACGACACCTTGAGTTCTTTAGAAGAAAGCAAGGAGATAAATGTAAGAAATCAAATCAATATCCAGAGTAAATAGAAACCTCCTGTGTATGTTACTGGACTTTCACAATGACAAGGACAGTCATCAGCAACAGTCTGGTGAGGACTAAGTAGATGGAAATGGGGGACTTCGGCAAGGTCTTGATAGGCTTGCTGGTTTCCAGTTCTAGGTATGATCATTATGATCATAGAGGACTCATCTTTGATAGTACTGGCCTCAAGCTCTGACAGTAGTTGACTGAACAGAATTCTCTTGAATCTCAGAACATCAGAGTTATGCATATAGGGACTGCCACAATGGCTTTATTAAGGAGACAGCATTTTCACTCCTGAGTTCCTTATGCCCCACTAAATGCATTTGCTATTGCTAATAGTCAAAGTATGCAGAGGACATAGAATGCTAGATTACATTTTAGCAGAACTGGGCATATAAACCAAGCAAGGTGTGCCTGGTTTACAGTATGTGAGATTTTTTGGGGGGGCATGTTATACAGGATAAAGCACAGAAGAAAATACTGTGGTCTTGAGTTTTCTTTTACAGAGGTCAAGGAGAGAGTAGATGAGCAAGTGACAAAATGTCCAACATGATGCTATGACATAAACTTTCCTCATGTGTATTTGTGAACAATTTGAATATGAAAGGGTACAATGTTATTGTATATTTTGTCACTTTGCTATCCTCATGGTCAGAAACATATGCTTATGATTTTCTTGCTCCTTTGAACACCCTAAGAATTTTGCCTATGTCATGGTCAGATCATTTTCTGCTACGGCTTGTTTTTAAGGCTCCACTCCTCCCCTGCAGGGAGGCGGAACCGATTAGGTGGTTCCGCCCCAGGCGTCTGATGGATCCAGAGAGTTTTCAGAGGACGCTTGGGGAAATACCGGATTCTCTCATTCACAGTTCGGCAGAGTCCCTGGTTACGGCCTGGAATATGGCTGCGAAGGGGGCTCTTGACCGGATTGCGCCGCTGCGACCTCTCTGTGGTAGCAGACCCAGGAGATCTCCTTGGTTTACTGAGGAACTCAGGGGGATGAAGCGCCAGAAGAGACGCCTAGAGAAGCGATGGAGGAAAAGTAAATCCGTATCTGACCGAACACTTGTAAGATCTTATATCAAGACTTATCAGGTGGCGCTCAAGGCGGCAAGATGCGCGTATCATTCCGCCTTGATTGCATCTGCGGAATCCCGCCCAGCTGCCCTGTTCAGGGTAACTCGCTCCCTCCTTAATCAGGGGGGAGTTGATGCACCCTTGCAGGGTAGTGCTGAGGACTTTAATAAGTTTTTCGCGGATAAAATCGCCCAGATTCGGATGGACCTTGACTCCAATTGGAATGCAGTATCGGCTGATAATGATTCAGTCGAGATGACAGGGACTCGTTTTGATCCTGTTGTGTGGGAGGAGTTTGACCCGGTAGCACCTGATGAAGTTGACAAGGCCATTGGAGCTGTGAGCTCCGCCACCTGTTTATTGGACCCGTGCCCCTCCTGGCTGGTTTCGGCCAGCAGGGAGGTGACGCGGGGCTGGGTTCAGGAGATTGTCAACGCTTCTTTGAGGGAGGGGTCCTTTCCGGCTCCCTGCAAGGAGGCAATTGTGCGCCCCCTCCTCAAGAAGCCTTCTCTGGACCCAACTGTTTTAAACAACTACCGTCCTGTCTCCAATCTTCCCTTTATAGGGAAGGTTGTTGAGAAGGTGGTGTCACTCCAGCTCCAATGGTCCTTGGATGAGGCCGATTATCTGGGCCCTCAACAGTCAGGATTCAGGCTCGGCTACTCCACAGAAACTGCTTTGGTCGCGCTGACGGATGATCTCTGGCGGGCCCGGGATAAGGGATTATCCACTATCCTGGTGCTACTTGACCTCTCAGCAGCTTTTGATACCATTGACCATGGTATCCTTCTGCACCGACTGGAGGGGTTGGGGGTTGGGGGCACTGTTTTGCGGTGGTTCACCTCCTACCTCACTGGTCGGTCGCAGTCGGTGTTGGCAGGGGGTCAGAGGTCGACCCCTAGGTTCCTCCCTTGTGGGGTCCCTCAGGGATCGGTCCTCTCCCCTCTGCTGTTTAATATCTACATGAAACCTCTGGGTGAGATCATCCGACAACATGGGGTGAGATATCATCAGTATGCTGATGATACCCAGCTTTACATCTCCACCCCGTGTCATTTCAGTGAAGCAGTGGAAGTGATGTGCCGATGTCTGGAGGCTGTTAGGGTTTGGATGGGTGCCAACAGGCTCAAACTCAACCCCGACAAGACGGAGTGGCTATGGGTTCTGCCTCCCAAAGATATTTCAATCTATCCGTCCATTAGCCTGGGGGGGGAACTTTTGACCCCCTCGGAGAAGGTCCGCAACTTGGGCGTCCTCCTCGATCCACAGCTAAATTTGGAATATCATCTTTCGGCTGTGGCGAGGAGAACATTTGCCCAGGTTCGCCTGGTGCACCAGTTGCGGCCCTATTTGGACCGGGAGTCTCTTCTCACAGTCACTCATGCTCTTATCACCTCGAGGTTCGATTACTGCAATGCTCTCTACATGGGGCTACCTTTGAAAAATGTTCGGAGACTTCAGGTAATGCAGAATGCAGCCGCACGAGCAGTGTTGGGCTTGCCTAGAAATGCCCACATTTCGGCATCACTCCGCGAGCTGCATTGGCTGCCAATTGGTCTCCGAACCCAATTCAAAGTGTTGGTTATGACCTATAAAGCCCTACATGGCATCGGACCAGGTTATTTACGGGACCGTCTGCTGCCTCATGAATCCCAGCGGCCGGTTAGGGCCCACAGAGTGGGCCTTCTCCAGGTCCCGTCAGCCAGACAGTGTTGCCTGGCTGGGCCTAGGGGAAGAGCCTTCTCTGTTGCGGCCCCGGCCCTCTGGAACCAACTTCCCCCGGAGATCCGTGTCGCCCCCACCCTCTCCGCCTTTCGTAAATTGCTTAAAACACACTTTTGCCGGCAGGCCTGGGGCAGCTAACATCTTGCCCCTAGCCAGTGTATGTTTGTGGAATGATTGGTTTTTTGTTTTTTTCTTTTTTTGTTGTTTTTTTTTAACTTAAGGGTTTTTTATATGTATGTAATTTCTATTATGCTGTGAGCCGCCCTGAGTTCTCCGGAATAGGGCGGCATAGAAATTAAATTAATAATAATAATAATAATAATAAATAAAATTGGTCATCTGTATTCATCATTGGGGCAGACAACTAAAGAAGCTAACAGGTCCTGCCCATGGTTAGATGCATAGATTTGTTTTCAGTATTAAATCTTCTATTTACAGAAATTATATAGTATTTTTATGTAATTTTATAAGTATTTTTTAAAAAAAATGATACTGAAATTTCTGTTTTGGTGATGGTTAAGTAGCATCAACAAAAGGAATCCTAGCTGCTATTACCCTGGATATTTAAGCCATGAATACTGGGAAAAATCCTGCCTTGTGGAATGTTCTTTTCACTGGTGAAGGTCTGTTGGAGAGCAGCATGAACCTCTGAACATGGAGCACAAAACAGTATCTCACTCTCCAGATTTCTTGGTCTGTAAAGATCTTGCTAATTCAATATGATGAAAATCTTACTGTTGATGTAAGCATAAGAGCTTATTCTCTCCCAACAAGTTGCTTTTCAGATATATCACTCACACCTCCCAGATTGGGATCTGGAAATCATCGGATCTTTAGTCTAATTTAAGGAAGACTGATTGAACGGAATCAGACTTTAAAATGCTATTTAAAGCAAGCTCCTGCTAGATTTTTTTTAAAAATGTGCCCTAGAATGACAATAGTTTAGAATGTTGGTTTCGGAAATTCTTTATTTAGATGTAACTGTATAAAAGGATATAACTGTCTTCTTTGTTTATGGGATATAATTTTATAGCCAATCTTTCATGGTAGCTTAATGTAGTTCCTGCCACATCATCAGCAATTATTGAACTTGGAGGAACTTATATTTATCAGTTTGGAAACAAAGTAATGCTATTTCCCAAATAAGAAATAATTATTTTGGTACATTCAGATGATTAATTGAATATTTCATGTATGCTAGTTTATAATCATATATATGTGTATGTTATATGTGTATGAGGCAGTTTGATGTAGTGGTGAAAGGCACCTGTTTAGAAACCAAGAGATCATGAAATCTAGTCATGCCTTGAGCAAGAAGCCATCTGGGGATTTGGGGTCAGTTACTTTATTTCAGCCATAGGGAAAAAGCAATGGCAAACAACAAAAGCAAATGTTGCCAAGAAAAGTGCAGGGACTCATCCAGGCAGTCATTCAAAGGCACAAATATAGACATATATATTTAATTTTCTTCTAAACCAGACAGAAAAGGATCTGTGCATTTTTATAGGATGTTACAATGCTTGATTTTGAATTGAGGGAGGAAGGAAGGAAGGAAGGAAGGAAGGAAGGAAGGAAGGAAGGAAGGAAGGAAGGAAGGAAGGAAGGAAGGAAGGAAGGAAAAAAGACCTAATCAAGACTAGGGATATTAAGCTAATTGCATCATAAGAGTAACAAAACTTCCTTCCTGAACTATTTGGGAAAGTTATTAACTTTATACTATCCTTCTCTGTAGAAATCTCTCTACTGGCCACAAGAGTAAGTAAATTCAGCAGGGTGAATTTGAAAGCAAGATGGGGATATGAATTAATGCTTGTTCAACTCTTATAATTAATGTTTCCTCCATCCCAGTATAGAAAGTGTTTTAAAATCCTCCCCAGCTTCAAATGAATTAACTACATGAAGAATGTATCCGAGGACGATGTTAGGAGTAAAATAAGAAAACATATTTTGCATACAGAAGGCCCTAAATTCAATATCTTGGAACTACAATAAAGGTAGGGAAATACTCTTCTGTGAAGTCTTGGTAGTACTGGATTACATTAACTAATGTTTCATTTGTATCAGTTAATTTTTAATGTTAATGTTTATTATGATATAGAATAGAAGAAACAAGAGGAAGCACAATCCCCAGACTTCTTTGAGCATGATATTCTAGTTGCATTGATCTGTAGATTCCAGTCAAAGAAGTGATCCACTAGCTGTTACTATATTATCATAGACATGGTTCTCCATCAATCCCAGCCAGGTTAGTGATGTTTACAGATGCCCCTTGTGTAATCCAGTTGAATTGCATAGTATCTCATTAACTAAAGGTATTAGATTCTGCCCTGTAAGAAAACTATATCTTAATCCTGACAAACAACAATTTCTCTGAACAAACTAATGGGAAAGTCAACTTGGACTGTAACATTCCAGTCAGAGTGAGATGTTCTCTCTGGTCATATTAACGTCATGCTGATTTTCATTTATTTTTAAAGCCGTGTGGTTCCCCTACCATGTCGAAAACTCTAATAAATAAATAATGAAGCATTAAATGGCTCAGTGTGTGCCTGCAACAGGAGTTGCCAGTCTTTTAATTTTGGAATGTTTAAAACCTGCCATAGTTGGTTCTGCCCTGAGTTGATGGATAGAGGTTGGTCCTTAGCAACAACCTTTCTGCACACATTTTCTTCCCTCCCCCATCTGGGACCAAGTTCTCCTGAAGGATTAATTACCATAAAGAAGGACTCTTGCCCCTGAAGGCCTCCTCTCTAGTCACGGTTCAGCTTGTCAGCAACGCAGGGTGGAAATACTTGAACCTGGATAGCCTGCAGATCTGTTGACATCTAGATAGATGGAGTCTAATTTCCAGTTTCATAGTATAATATCCCTGAGCTTTGGAATTTTCTACCCTAGCTGAGGGCCTAGGTAAATTTTGCTACAGCAGAATGCACTGCATGATCTCCATTGCAATGATTTCAGCTTATTCCTCAGTACAATGTATCTTTTTATGACAGATTTAACTAAACGAATATATCATAATAATTTTCTAACAAAATCTGGGCTTCAAGAAAATAACCTGACTTTCCAGTCTAATTGTTCAGTTATCAGACCTGCTTCCTTTTCAGCACTTGTGGTTGATCTAATGCTTTCATCATTTGATGGATGTCTTTGAGCATGGAAAGTGATTTCCTTCCATAGATTATTGCTAAACTGTTTTTCAGTGGGCTGTACTTTGTTCCATTGAACCATTCATTTATAAGGAACGAAACAAAAGGTTGCCGTTTGGTAAAGACACCATGTAGCTCCGATACAAACAAGATGATTTCATTGTAGAGTTTAAACTTCACTGCTATTATTTTAAAAATGGCATTATGTGGATATAAGGTAATCAACTGTTTCTAAGATGTATAGTTATGGATAGGGCTCCAGGAATTGTGCTCATTGGTGGAGAAACTCATGATAGGCATGACAACCTTGCAGAACTACCTAACCACTCACTCTAAGAAACAAGTTGTACAGGTAGGCCACCCATGTGACTTATTAAGGATCTTTTTTGATTCACACTACTCATTACAAAAAAAAGTCTTCATTCGTATACATGTTCCTATTGGTTTGTGAATTGAGCTGATTGCCAGTTTATTTCTGAGTAAGATTCAAGATGTTGGTTACTAGCTACATGGCATAGAGTCTAGTAACTAGAGTAGGGGTGTCAAATGCCTGCCTGTGGGCCAATTGCATCATATGGAGGCTGCACCCACCTCAGCTCCGGCAATGCAAAAAAGTCATGATATGTTGTGACACGTCATGTGATGGCAGTGAGTTTGACACTGTGCACTAGATGGACCAGTTGTTTGCCATAATATCTGCTTAGCTAGTTTGATCTGCCAGGCTTAGTTACATCAATTAAACAATGTCATCTATTGAGACCCTGGAAGTTACCTTCTCTGTAGCAGTGCTCCTTAAATTAGACTAAAGATCCAATGATTTTCAGATGTCACAGCTGGGAAGTGTAAGTATGAAATATAATATATTTGCTAAGGCAACTAGCTGGAAGAGAATAAACTCCTTTTTGTTTTTTTAAAACTAAAATCATTTAATGCTTAAATCATTAAAGAAGGCATTTTAAAATAATTAAATTGTAATAAAATAGAGATGATTATAGGGAGATTAAAAAAATAAAGATGGGGACTTCAGTTGCACAGCTGCAGCCACCATTTTACTGTCTCTTTATGAACACTCCTGGACAATTTAGGAAAAATAAATATTTTGATTATTTCACAAATAGAACTAAAAACAGCAAAGATTTTGATAAGCAGATATATGCCACTGGATGTGGCTTTCAATTCATTCTAGATATGGTGTAAAATCTCTAAGCCAAGTTCCTGAATTATTTGATGGTTAGTGCTAAATTGTATTATTCTGTGGGAGATAAGTAATTAAATTGTGGAAATTTCCAGCATTTTCTTTGTTTAGTTGCATCTACTTCAAGCTAACAAAGCCTTTCAGCTCCTTTGTCAAAGGTTGATATTTTTGAGAAAATTAAAATTTTCCTTATTTGTGAATGAAAATTATTTATGATCTGTCCAGTGAGATAATAATTGAAACAACTTTCTATTTTAATGGCCTTGAAGACTTGAAGAGGTTGGTTACTATTATCCCATTTGTTGTGATTTAGATTGGGGTAGTGACATTAAGCAGCAACAAGAGGCTCAAGGCTCATAAATTTTTACAAGGGCTTTCCCTAATATCTGAAAGTAAAAAATCAGCATTGGAAAAGAAACAAATGATTTGCTAAGGTTTCATGTCATATGGGATATATCCGCACTTATTATTCAAATTGCTCTTGTCCTGTGCATTGCCAGCTTGATTCTAAGCTGGTTTAAGAAAATCTTGCCTGGACTGTGATCCTTTGGTAACAGTTTGCAGTCTGCACATCATGCATTCTACTGGTTAATTTTCCAGGAATTGTGCTCTCCATCTTGCTGTTTCAGAAGAGCAATAGCCATTCACTTAACTTCCTGTGGGTATTTCTAGTTTTCTAATTAACCTTTTGCCTTGAGACCTATTCACCAGCTAGCTATCCATGCCAGAGACAGAACTTTTTATATCGTCTAGGCTGCGTCTCTTCTTCCTGTTTCACAAAGTCATTCCCACATATCTTTATGCTAGTAAGTGCCCACTTTATTTGATTAGCAATCAATACATCAATAAATACAAGTAACCACTATTGTAAAATATGGAATTAATGTGATATCTTAAAAAAGAATTGCCTTTTTTGCCTTAGAGAATTATTTCTATAGAAATTTCTTTCAGGGCTACTGGATCTCTAGAAATAGAAAAATTGAGGGACAATTGTGTACATAGAGAACAGAATAGCAAATTTTCAGAGAGTTAACTGAACATTTTCCTGATTTTTCTCTCTTTCTTCTTCCATTCTTCTTCAATTCACAACTGAAACCAACCTGCCAGAAGCTATAACAATTCCACTAAAAGACAAAAACTGCAATAGCTATAGCAAAAATTGTAGAGTGCTTAATTGTCCACATACCAATTGGACTTGTAATATTTTTTTCAGAAATAGGATAGGTTGGGTTGAAGAGAGGAAAAGAAAGTATAAAAAGAAGTGAAATAAAAATATTCTTAATCTTTGCTACTGGACTGATTAAAATAAAAATGTTCCCTCTTTATTTATTTATTCTATTCTATTATTTATTTATTTATTAAATTTATATGCTGACGATCTTGGTGTTTGGATTGACTCTAGGTGGCATACAATATAATAAAAGGTAAAGGTATAAAAACCACTATAAATGTAAAAAGCAATTAAAATTAAAAGATCACAAATTTAGAGTGGAACAGTGGTAGTGCCTTCTCAGTCACTATAGTAACACTACAGCTTCTCTCTCATAGTCCCATGCCAATTGGCAAAATCAGATTTTAAGGCTTCACCTAAATACCAGAAGGATGGGCGGTGTGGTACAAAAGGCTCTTCTCCTTGATTATGTTAGCTAAAATTCCTTGGCTGATGGGATCTGGAGCAGACCCTTTCTGTCACAATGAGTGGGGTGGGCTGATGATATTGGGACATGTTATAAAGTACTGTAAAGATGATGACCAATACTTTGAATGGGACCTGGAAGCAGATTGGTAGCCAGTGCTGCTCGGGCAACATTAATCACACTAGTGATCTCCAGAACTGTTTGCATTGCTGCCTTTTGGACCAGTTGTAGCTTCTGAATGTTTTCATTTACATTGCTATGCATTTTAAAAGCCCAGGAAAATAGTCTGCTAGTTGCTAGTTCGTTGAGTTCACACTTTCACACTATCCAGGTGCATCATGAGGAGATGAACTAGCTTCACACATTGATTCCCAATGGATAGCCAAATGGTTCTCTGAATGTCCAGTTATAGGAAGACATATAAATGGCCCTGCAAAGGCTTTGAATTACCACATCAACAATGGACAATTCTGAATAGGATTCACACCTCACATGGCATCTGCTGGGACTTTCTGTATAAACTGGGCACAGGATCCTTCCCTCAATACTACTGTGGAGTCCTACCTCAAACTGCAGATCACACCATGACTGGTGGTCAGCTGAGAGCATATATTGATCCAGTATCTGATTTTTTATGTAAACAATGCTGTTCTTCGATTTTTAGATGGCCTAGACAGTGATATTTGACATTTATATTTTATTATATTTTATTCTATTAATCTAGATGAAATATTAATATATGTTGCTAGTCCATGTGTGATATGCCATATACTAAATAAATGAATAAAGCTTCTGAATGCTCTTTAAGAGTAGCTCCATATACCCTCCTACTTGATTTTAAGCTAAATAATGAAACCCTATACTGTAGGCTAGAAAGCAGGAGACTGAGTTCAAGTTCCACCTTAGTCATGAAAGCCAGCTGGGTGACTTTGGGCCAATCATTGTATTTCACCCCAACCCATCTCACAGGATTGCTGTTGAGGGGAAAGTAGTGGTAGCAGGAAGATGTGTCAAATATGTTCACCATCTTGAGTTATTTGTAAAAATAATAAAGACAAGATATAAATAAATAAATACTAGGTAATGGACCACAAAGTTAGTGGATATTCTTAGGGGCTGCTGCTGCATGTTTGTAACTGAGATCTCTCCTATGGAAAGAATGTTACAGTACAAATGCTAATGTTGATTTTAACATTAATAAACGCAATCAGTTTTACAAAACAGGAACTGATGAAATCTGGTTTCTACTGTGGTGCTATCTAAATATTCATTTTTAACTCACTTCAGATTCTGACCCTCTCAGAGAATCCTTGGGAGCAAAAAATTAAAAAAGAGTTAAGAATAATCATGAAGTCATACAAGAAATAGGATATCAGTGAGAATAGTACTATGTTTTCCCAGATATTTGATTTCTCAAGGGTAATCAAAAAAACCAATTTCCTGGACCTACTTTTTAAAATTGACCTAGAATTCAGAGAACAGAAGGGAAAGTATCTTGGTATTAATTTGTTATGAAACTACTAAAATATAATGCAACGAAGGTTCATAAGAATCAGACTAGCGATGCATACTTTCTCAGAAGTACAGTAACTTCCATTGAGTCCATATTTAGCCATATAGTAATTCAGTTTAAGCAGTTTACTGAGCTGGGGAGTGACAACACAAGTTGAGGTGAATCTAATTTGGAAGAAGAAAATTCCAATGTTGGAGGCTGTTAGGAGGAAAATTATAAAGTTGTAGGGAAGATTTTTTGCCATTATAGTAAACATCATTCATTGTAAAATATTATTGTAGCCATTTTCTTAAAAGAGTTCCTGGATGGATCCTGCTTTTGTGGTTTAAATGCATTTATAGTATGCTGCCGTTGCCTCCCCACATCCTAATGTTTGAATTCCACCATTTCTTTCAGAGGAAAGAAATCCTAACTTTTTAAGCAGTCAAATACCATGGAGGCAGGACTTATAAGCTAGAACTTTTCTTCAAAATATTGCACTATAAAAGATAGATATAACTGCTACTGTCCTAAATACTGGGATTATGTTTATAGTGAAACATAATGCAAATATAATCTTTTTATTTTTTCAAAATATTATTATTATTTTTCAAGTATATTTTGAATTTAAACTATACTATTTGGATTGAATATGATATCTGACACCACACATACACACACACATACTCACAAACAGAGAAAGGGGGGAGGGAGGGAGGGAAGGAGAGAGAGAGCTAAACACAATAATGAAACAACCACAAAGGGATTCCATTCAACTGGATTAAAATATTTGAGGGAAAAGATAGGTCTTGACAGCTTTCTAAAAAGTGAGTATTATTAGAGTCAGTCATTATTTGGGGGGGAGATTGTTTCATACAATAGGAGTGGCCTCAGAAAACACACGTTTCCTAGGTCCCATAAAGTGACGAGAGCATGCCCACCCCACTGTGTGGTGTGATTAGCAGCAGCCCAACACCAGAAGTCCTCATTTTTAAGAGGAAAAAAGCCCATTTATTCTGCAGTATTTATCACTGCAGGTGATGAAGGTCTTCTAGAGGCTGATGGTGCTCTAATCAACCTTTCTGGAACATGGTGCAAAACAAACATCAGCGGTCTTTCTGGCAATGGGCTACATTTTCCAATCTGTGATTATAAAAGTCAGAACCAATTCTTGCTTGCCAGCTGATGGGAAACAGAGACAGTGAAAGCAGGGTTTTGTGTGAACATGGCCATTAATCACAACAGAATTCTGTTCATTGAAGGAAGACCTGGAATTAAAGGATACTGCTGAATGAACTGGCCACCATATGGAGCAAAATCTTGGCACTTGTAGTGACAAAAAAGAAAGAGATGTCATAAAGTCAGCAAGAGATATTTCTGCTCTGAGGCACAAAAACCTTTATTTTGTTCACTTTACATTTTTTCCTTTATCATTCTACTGCTTTCGATAAGGTAGATGGAGTAATGTTTATGCATTTGATAATCACTTATTCATCCTGAAAACCTTATATGGGAAGTAGCAGTATGGGAGGAGCAAAAGATGCTGCATGGACACCAAGCATTGAGAGTTTCTTCTCATAGAGTTGTGAGCATTGATAATAAAAAGCATTGATAATAAAAAGCACTTACTGGACCACTGAAATCAAGATAAGAATCTGAAAGTATATGAGATGGAAAAGCTGCTCAGATAAGTTAGTGTATAAAACTGCATTTGAAATGTGAGAGAAATTTCTTTTCATACAATCTAGTGCCATCTAAAAGGTTTGGGTGAAAATGCTGGTAAGTAGTAGCTAACAGGACCATAAGCTGTTGTAGTCTTACACAGCTGGAGGATACTAAGCTGTCTATTTTTATGATGACCAAGACATCCTGTCTTCTCTCCAGCAGCCTAGATCAATGGTGGCGAATCTATGGCATGGGTGCCAGAGGTGGCACTTGGAGCCCTCTCTGTGGGCACACGTGCTGTTGCCTCAGCCTTGCCTCCCCTGTGACCCCCTCTTCACCAGCAGCCGTCCTGGAGAAGAGTCACTCCCGAGCATGGCCCACGTGGAGTAGTGCAGCCAAGGACATGGCAACCAGGCAGCATAGACAAGACTCTGCCCTCATGCCCCATTGTGTACAGTTGATGCTGCGGGGCACGGGCAGAGGGTGTGGCTGCCATGGCGCTGCTGGGTGATCTGCGGTGGGCCCTGGAGGTGATGAGTGGCCCTGCAGGCAGGCGGGATGGGGGCAGAGCAGGGGCAGGTCAGGGGGTGGAACGGGGGCAGGGCCAGTTTTTGGGCACTTGGTCTCTAAAAGGTTCACCATCACTGGCCTAGATTGTCCCTGTCTTTCCATAGTTCTGTTAAATTCCAGTGGAAAACATATTCTGGGAACTCTTCCCATTGGATATGTCAGAATCTATAGTTACTATTTAGACCTGCCCAATTCCCCCCCCATACATTTGATGAGGAATTACAAAAATACATTTGTGCCCAGCCTCACTTGAAAAATTTCCAGTCTGCTTTTACATCCTTTTTCATCTAATATTTTTGGAGATATTTCTAGATATAGTCACATTCCAAGGCAGTGACCTAGGTTTAAATATTTATATACTCAAATGTTTGATTCAGTTCAAATGTGACCACTAACAACCTCAGGGTAGAAGGGGCAAGGGGCAATCTGATGTTATGACACAAGTCCCATACTTTTACATGTGCACTGCAAAGGAGCATAGATCGTGTTGTGAATTTGCAACCCCTTTTTTGAGATCCTGCAAATGCCACTAAATACAATGTTCAGTAATATCTTCATAAATGTTTGAATTGGTGTATACTTATGGGAAAAGTTACAGCCAAAGGGAAGGACTGCTCTGAAGTTACTTCTGAGAAGTATGACATGGTTACTCAATATTCTGACATACAGTATATTTTCTAGATGGCAATGAATACGATTAATTTTTGAGAGATTACAGCGGATGTTTTAACAAGGTACCACAAGAATGCAGATTCATAATGCTTGATCATACATGAGTAAATTGGTATTGGAGGAGTTTTCTGATGATATCAAAATAATGGCTACATTTTGGAAAGTCTATCAAAATTTGGAAGCTATAGCTGATCTAGAATGTAGGTATGCGAGCAATTATGTGGCAACTCAGTGTGTTCATGTGATATCTTTGCTCTGCAAATTGTACTGATTACCAGTAGCTTATTAATGGTTTTTATCAGTTTTTATCAGTAATTCAAAGTACTGGTTGTTTTGTATAAGTTTATAAATCCTGCATAATTTGGGACCTAGTTATTTATGGGACCACTCCATTCAGTTTTCTGTGCTGTTCCTAGATACAAGGATGAGTGTGCTTGTGTTCCTATCAGTTAAACAGAGTCATCTTATGGAGCTCTGGGATCATGTTATCTTTGGTTAATGACAGTAATTGGGACTATAATTTCTATCATTAAGTGATGAGATCATAAAACACTCAGGACTACATAAATGTCACATTACTGCAACACTTAGTGGTGGCAGCCTTACAAGTCCCTGTTGCCATTGTTAACTGAACCCCACCAGTCATTAGGCAAGGACCTATCTTGATTCAAACCATTCCTGGATTGGTCTTTCCAAGGGGAGGCCTCTGCTCTCATTAAGGTAAAGGACATTCACTGATTTCTTGAATTTCCCCACTTGCTTATTTTCTCCCCCATCTCTGCCCTTTTGGCTGTTTGACTACCTGCTGTTGTCAGCTCCCCCATTGCCCAACCCTGCTTGTTACTGCTATTCATGCCACAATTATACTAGCAGTGGCCTTTTGCACACATCAGACAGGCCTCCATTTCAGGCCTTCCTTTGCAAAAGAAGCCTGATGTATAAAAGAAGAATCTGGTTGCACCAGCACAAAAGAATCACCTAAATAATCAACTGATGACCAGTCACTTAACAACTGGTTAAAATTATGATGAGCCTGGAACAGATGCCTTAGAGCTGGTAAAGCACTTCAGGTCTTCATAAAATGGTTCCTCCTTTGATCACATGAGTGCTTGGCAACTGAGTTGAGTTTATGACTTGTTGCAGTGTCCTATGATCACAAGAGAATAATTTGCAATGTTGTTAGTCAGTTTTGGCATTTTTTTGCTAGTTTCTGGCAAAAAAAGCCCATTTGGAAGCATGAGTTTACCTTTATGACCAGAGTGTTTGTTAACATTGATTAACAGTCACTGCAAAAATGTTGTAAAATTGGATTCAGTGAGTTTCTCAGTTTAGGACTGCAATCAGAAATCTGGTCATAAACTGAGGAGATTAATGAGGTGAGACCAATCCCTTAAATGAAAAGGCAGGCAGAGGGAGACGCCCCCACACCATCCATCCAATAATACTTAGATTTCCTGTATAGGTGGGAATGGCAAGAAGCAGAGGAATAGCTACCGGTAGTCAGTGCTGGACTGAGCATCTGTTGTCAATCCCATTGTCAATGTGCAGCAATCCGGACAGGGATTTCTGAAGTTACGGTAGGTGTTTGGTTTTTTTTAAGGGCAGGAATAGCATGGAAGACAAGCAGCTTAAGCTCTTGTGCAGAAATGTCCTAAGAGGAAGCCCAGTGGTGATGCAAAATATTTTACTGAGACTAATTGTGTTGCCGCTTCTGCTCAATGAAACAAATTGAATTGTCTTTGCAACACAAAGTACTTCCCTAAGCAAAACAAGCCATCTTACTCAGGCCTATTTATTATCTAGACCACTTATTTTGTCTTCATGTCAATGTACTTCCTGGAGGGGCTTTTGCTGTACTAAAGTGTTTACTGTGAGTAAAGTGAAGACCTACATCACACCCTTCTTTATGGGTCCATGACCACACCTGCAAGTAATACTAAGAGAATGTTAAGAAGCATTCATAACAAGTACAAAATTGGGACATAGAAATTGATCAGTGACAAGTTCAACCCAACCCAACCCAATCCAACCAAACCAAGTTTTTTCCTGATAAATAATAATTGGAATCTTGAGTATAGAAAAGTTATTTTAAAAATCTACATGGAACTCTATTTTTTACATTCACATTTGTGCAAAAAGTCTTGGAGTATCAATTCTCAGGTAATCAGTGTGAACAGGAAGTTCATCTGTGAAGAGTGTATAGAATTGATTCTGGCTCAGATAGACAAAGTAGAAAAGAAATAGGCCAGATGGACCAGAGAGAATAGGGAAAGGGGAATAAGGAGAAAGATGGAAGAAGGAAGGAAGTCCCCAAAATATTTTATCCCAGAACAATTGTAATGAGCATAATTGTAAAAGAGGTTGGTTTGGCTTTAGTAAGGTACCTTGATTTTAAAAAGGTATTGCATCTCCAAGAGGATTGTTTATTCAATACTTTAATGTAGGTTATATTACAACTGTGTTTGTGTTACAGTTTATACATTTGATTGTATGTTGTTTCCTAATGTTATAAGTGAAAGTTGTAAGCATTTCATAATTATCTAATCAGTATTAGTATGATATCATCACTAGGGTGAATCTTGGAAGGCAGTTAAGGGTTAAAGTTAACATTTTGTTAAATTATATTTCTTGTATATAATTTTTAATTAAGGATTTTGATTAGTAGAAACTGATTCAAACTAAACCTAAAGAAAAAAAGGGATTTTCTTCTTTGTACTTAGAATCTTTAGTCCCCTCTAGTGTCCAGTTTCTAAATCATAAAGTTGCTTATCTTTTTTATGAACCAGAATAGCTAAAATAACTCCCACAAGAAGCTCAGTTTTTATAGTTAATTCTAGAATCTAATAGTAAAAACCAATATTTCAAATTTAACTGGACACTTAAACAATTTGTAACTTTCTTTGATCAAAGTCTTATTTTGCTCTTTGCTCTTTATTTCAAATGCTTTAAATTCCTTAGCTTTTAATTAATTTTTATTTGGTTCAGAGTTGAAGATAAACTCACCTGGCAATTTTTCAAACATGTCATTTGGAAGATCTCTATAGCTTTAAGATGGTTAATAAGCAATTTCAGAAAGTGATTAGAAAGGGAGGCTTGCAAACTCAGTGTGCTTTAAAGAGCTTCATCATGGCTGTGAACAAGATGGCTAATCACTTTGTTTCTCTGTATTCAAATCCATAGAAAAATATTGTCCTGTGATCTCCCTGTGAGGAACAACAATTATCATATTGCCACTTAGAAGGTGATGTAAAATATAACCTAGATATAAATATAATCATACGTGTACATAAAATTCTCAAAAAAATCTGATTAAAATATGTAACCAGTTGTCATCAGCTAAGTATCCAAAGCCTATTTTAAAATATAGTTTGATGATATTACCTAGTTCGGGTAATGAAATGTCATCAAGAAAACAACCAAGCTCAGAACATGAAGACCTTCTCAAAGTTTTTCAGAGTTTTCCTGAACACCAGGAGAGAAGGGCAAAACTAACAGGGGTAGTGCATTGCATGATATGGGGGGCAGCCACAAAAAAGGCACTATTTCTAATCCATACCCCACTGATCTCATGTGGAGGTTGGACCTTAAAGAAGACTTCTCTAGATCTCCTCACAGGAACAGCAGAATCATACTGGAAAGACAATTCCTAATGTTTAGAAGAGTAAATCATATTTTCAATTATTTCCAAAAGCTTGATTTTCTTTGTTTTATAGTTATAGTGTTAATTATAGTTACAGCTTTATTGGTGGAAGCAGTACAAAATACTAAGAAATGAACATATGGTCTGCTAACAGGACATTGCTTTGAATGTAATTGAAGATGGCATCAACATGATTTCTGCTTTTTATCTTCAGTGGAAACATCCTATCAAATCTTAGTTTACAATTTTGGCACACAGAAGTGTCCATAATATTAAAGAAGTCAGTAGTTAATGGACATCTAATTAAGCACATCATAAAGACATGCTATGACTGTTTTGGGTCACATGTCCCTAGTTCCAACTGACAGTTGAAATCAAATTAAAAGTAAATATATTGTCATAAACAGTTGATATCTGACTTGGATATTTTATCCTTTCTATTGATTTTTTAATTCTCACTTTAATTAAATATTTATGAATATCTAAACTGCCTTGCCCCTATTTGTTCATGTGCAAAATATATTACTCTGAGTTTAATGGAATCTACTAAAGAAATTATTACAGACTAAAACTACTGAATGCATTTGGGTTAATATAAAAGGGGGGGAAACGACATTGCCATAAGTGCATACTATAGGCCACCCAACCAAACACAGGAAATAGATGAACTTTTTGCTAGTCAGCTAACTAAGGTATGTAGGAAGCACATCACAATAGTAATGGAGGACTTTAACTACGCTGACATCAACTGGGAGACAAACTCTGCACCAAGTGGAAGATCAAACAGATTCCTTGCAAACCTAGCAGACAATTTTGTCTCCCAAAAAGTAGAGAAGGGAACTAGGGAATTAGCCATTTTGGATCTAATTCTCACTAACAGAGATGAAATGATAGAAGGTGTTGAAGCCACAGGAACCTTGGGAGGAAGTGATCATGCAATATTCAACATTATGGAAGCACAAGCAATAAAACACAGTCAAACTACAGTCTTGGACTTTAAGAGAGCTAATTTCAATAAACTTAGAGACGGCTTAAGAAGGATTCCATGGATGAGAATCCTCCAGGGGAAAGCAATTCAAGAAGCTTGGGAAATTTTGAAAAGTGAGATAATAAAAGCCCAGTCCAGCACAATACCAACAAAGAGGAAAAATAACAGCTCTCAAAAGAAACCAGCATGGCTGCATAAAGAACTTTCTGATAAATTGAAAGATAAAAAGTACAAGTATAGAAAGTGGAAAGAGGGACACATAACTAAGTCAGAATATCAGCAAATAGCTCGAGTCTGCAAAGATGAAGTGAGGAAAGCTAAGGCTCAAAATGAACTAAGGCTTGTGACCAAAGTAAAAAATAACAAAAAAAGCTTCTTTCAACATGTAAAAAACAAGAAAAAAGTGAAGGAAATGATTGGTTCATTAGTGGGTGAAAGTGGCAAGAAGGTGACAAGCAATAGGGAGAAAGCAGAACTATTTAACTCATTTTTCGCATCTGTCTTTACACAAAGGGAAAAAAACAGACCAACCTATCAAAAATAGTGCCATAAAAAACAGAATAGAAACACAAGTTAAGATAGGCAAGAAAATGGTAAGTGAATACTTGTCCAGCCTAGACGAGTTCAAATCACTAGGACCAAATGGATTATACCCCAAGGTTCTCAAGGAGCTGGCAGATGTGATCTTAGAACCACTGAACTATATTTTTCAAAGATCCTGGAGCACTGGGGAACTACCAGAGGACTGGAAAAGAGCTGATGTAGTTCCCATCTTCAAAAAAAGAAAAAAAATGGATCCAGGAAATTACAGACCTATCAGCCTGACCTCAATACCTGGGGAAATTCTGGAAAAGATAATCAATGAATCAGCGAACCCCTACAGGCAAACAGTCATTATTAAAAGCCAAAAGTTTGTCAAGGAGAAACTTCCTGACAGTTAGAACAATTAACCAGTGGAATAACCTGCCTCCAGAAGTGGTGAATGCTCCAACACTGGAAGTTTTTAAGAAGAGACTGGATGGCCATTTGTCTGAAATAGTATATGAGCAGGGGGTTGGACTAGATGACCTTCAAGGTACCTTCCAACTGTATTATTATAATTATCATCATCATCATCATCATCATCATCATCATCATCATCATCATCATCATCATCATCATCATGCCAGAGAAATCTTATTGCATTCTTTGACCAAGTGACAAAATTAGTGGATCAGAGGAATGCTGTGGATATAATTTACTTGGACTTCAGTAAGGCATTTGATAAAGTAGATCACAACCTACTACCTGATAAGATAGAAAAATGTGGGGTAGAAAGCACCACCACCAGATGGATCTGTAGCTGGCTGACCGGCTGTACTCAGCGTGTGGTCCTCAATGGAACCGCATCTACATGGAGGGAAGTGTGAAGTGGGGTGCCCCAGGGCTCTGTTCTGGGCCCAGTGCTCTTCAACATCTTCATTAATGATTTGGATGAGGGGATAGATGGGGAGCCCATCAAATTTGCAGATGACACCAAGCTGGCAGGAATAGCCAACACTCCAGGTTTAGGAAACAGGAGGTTCTGGACAGACTTGAACACTGGGCGCTGTCTAACAAAATGAAATTCAGTGGTGAAAAAAAGTAAGGTTCTACATTTAGGCAAGAAAAACCAAAATGTACAGATATAGTATAGGGGGTACCTTGCTCATTAATAGTAACTGTGAGAGGGATCTCGGAGTCCTAGTGAACAATCATTTAAATGTGAGCCAGCAGTGTGCTACAGCTGCCAAAAAAGCCAACACAGTGCTAGGCTGCATTAACAGAGGGATAGAATCAAGATCACGTGAAGGATTAATACCACTGTCAAGCCCCTGGGCTTGCCATGAGCTGACGGGACACCGGGAGAAGCAGCCAGTAGTCAACCGATGTTTGCAGGGGGGCCATGAGCACCGCCCAACTCCCGACAGTCAGCTGGGAGTTTGGTTGGCGTCCGGACATCGGTGGGGAGCCAGCAGGTCCGCTACACACCACCCAGATCCCAACAGCCAGCTGGAAGTTGGCCCAACATGCAAACTGCGGCTGGGTGTCGGTGGTGTCACCATGCACCGCCCGACTCCCAAAAACCAACTAGGAATTGGCCCAGCCTCCGCATGTCAGCCCGGCTCCTGGAAATCAACTGAGAGTCAGCCAGCCTCTCGATCAGCGGCTGGGAGTCGGCAAAGCCGCCAGAGGCCGTGGGTGCCTCCCTCCAAGGAAACAGACAGCTGAGACGTCCCCACCACTGGCTGGGCATTTGAGCCAAGCCAGCCAGATGCCGGGGGGAGTATGCCTCACCTCAGCTGCCTCTCCCTCCCACCGGGCACAGGGGAAGGAGACAGAGTGCTGCCTAGTTGCCTGAGAGAACGGCTGGAACAGCAGAGGCTGCGTTGGTGTGTCTGGAGGGGGAAAAGGTGGACATTGAACTACGTTTTTTATCCATAAGTACCGGATGCTGGCTTGCTGATTGGGGTGGGGTTGGTGGGCGGGGCCTATCTATGTAAAGCACTGGGAGCAGTTCACTCCCAGTGCTGACTTTTTCTTTGCATTAAAGTTTGCTGGTCACCTGTTCCTTCTGTGTCTGGAGTTTGTCGGCAGTTGACAACCACTTTACAATGCCTTGGTAAAGCCACACTTGGAATACTGCATCCAGTTTTGATCACCACGATGTAAAAAAGATGTTGAGACTCTAGAAAGAGTACAGAGAAGAACAACAAAGATGATTAGGGGACTGGAGGCTAAAACATATAAGGAATGGTTGCTGGAATTAGGTATGTCTAGTTCAGTGATGGCGAACCTTTTAGAGACTGAGTGCCCAAACTGCAACCCAAAACCCACTTATGCATTGTCGAGTGCTGGGTGGGTGTGGCCCATTGGCTGGGTATGGCCAATTGGGTGGGCACGGCCAATTGGGTGGACATGGCTGCAGTGGTAATGGCAGACTGGGTGGGACTAAAAAGTTAAATCAATCAATTCCAACTTTGCAAGAACTTTTTTTTCCACAAGAAGTTGAAATTGACTGATTGAAACTTTTTTTTTTTGCACATGGAGGTGGAGGCCTAAAGCAAAAAGGTTTTATAAAACCCAGCTGAAGGCCTAGGACTGGGGCAACGATGCGTGTGCCCATAGAGAGGGCTCTGAGTGCCACCTCTGGCACCTGTGCCATAGATTCGCCATCACTGGTCTAGTTTAATGAAGAGAAGGACGAGGGAGGACATGATAACAGTGTTCCAATATCTCAGGGGCTGCCACAAAGAAGAGGGAGTCAAGCTATTTTCCAAAGTGCCTGAAGGCAGGACAAGAAGCAATGGATGGAAGCTAACCAAAGAGAGAAGCAACCTAGAACTAAGGAGAAACTTCTTGACAGCTAGAACAATTAGCTAGTGGAACAACCTGCCTCCAGAAGTGGTGAATGCTCCAACACTGGAAGTTTTTAAGAAGAAACTGGACAGCCATTTGTCCAAAATGGTATAGGGTTACCTGCCTGAGCAGGGGGTTGGACTTGATGTCCTCCAAGGTCCCTTCCAACTTTATTATTATTATGGATCATCGCACAGTCAGCCAGATATTCAGACTGGATTTGGCATTTTGTCTACCTATCGAGTCCTTTCCAAGGACCTGGGATAGGCAGATGAGGATGTTTGATGGTATTACAGATATTGTCGCAAGATGGAAGCAGTTCCTAGTAAGGCTGCCTTTTGCAATTGACTAATGGCAAATTTGTCAGTGCCAATGGTGTTCAAGTGGTGCTCCAGTTGTTTTGGGATTGCACCCAAGGCACCTATTACTATTGGTACTACCCTTGCTTGCTTTTGCCACAATATTTCTATTTGTAGGTTTTTGTATTTTGTTATCTTCTCCAGTTCTTTCTCGTCTATTCTGCTGTTTCCAGGCACTGCCACGTTCACTATCCAGACTTTTTTGTCTTTCTTATTGACAATTGTTAAGTCCGGGGTGTTATGTTGCAGTTGCTTATCTGTTTGAATTCTGGAGTCCCAGAGCAGTTTAATTCTATCATTTTCTATGACTTTCTCTATTTTATGATCCCATCAGTTCTTGCTTACAGGCAAATGATATTTCTTGCAGATCTTCCAGTGCACCATTGTTGCTACTTTGTCATGCCTCTGCTTGTAGTCAGTCTGTGCGATCTTCTTGCAGCAGCTTACCAGGTGGTCCACTGTTTCTTCAGCTTCTTTGCATAGGCGGCACTTACTGTCTGTTGCTGTCTTCTCAATTTTGACTTTATATGCATTTGTCCTTAAGACTTGGTCTTGTGCAGCCAGTATTAGTCCCTCAGTCTCTTTCTTCAATTTTCCTGCTCTTAGCCATTGCCAGGTCTTTTTATTATCTGCTTTCCCAGCTATTTTTTTTAATGTACTGGCCATGTAGTGCTTTGTCTTCCCATGCCTCTATTCTGTTCTTCATTTGGTCTTTCTTGTAGGCCAGTTTTCATACTAATACTAATACTGATATACTAATTTTAGTGCATCTTCATCACTGTCCTTCAGATATTCTTCCAAAGCCATTTTTTCTTCTTCAACCACCTGATGTACTTGCAGCATTCCATGCCCATCTATTTGCCTTGGTAGATAAAGTCTGTCAATGTCAATGTGTGGATGAAGGGCATGATTCATTGTCATTATTTTTCTGGTCTTTCTATCCATTGCTTTTAGTTCTGCTTGAGTCCAGTCTAGTATTCCAGCTGTGTATTTAATGACTGGAATTGCCCAGGTGTTGATCGCCTTTATGGTATTTCCTCCATTGAGTTTGGACTTTAAGATCTTCTTCACTCTCTTGATGTATTCACCTCTAATCTTTTTCTTGGCTTCAATGTGCTTGATGTTGTCAGCTTGAAGGATATCCAAGTATTTGTAGTAATCTTCCTCATCCAGACTCTTAATGTTATTTTCGTGGGGCATCTTGATTCCTTCAGTTTTCACTATTTTTCCTTGTTTGATAGTAAGTGTGGCACACTTGTCCAAGCCAAACTCCATTGCAATATCTTGGCTATATATACGGACAGCGTTGAGCAGTGATTCTATTTCAGATAATGTTTTTCCATACAGCTTCAGATCATCCATGGAAAGGAGGTGGGATAGTCTGGCAGATGTTTTTGATGTTTGATAGCCATGTCCTGAGTTATTCAGTATGGTTGACAGAGGAAACAGTGCAATAACAAATAGTAATGGTGATAATGAATCTCCTTGAAATATTCCTCTCTTGATATTAACCTCTCCCAGTCTCTTACCATTGATCTGCAACTGTGTCTTCCATTGTGCCATTGATCTTTGCACAAATTTTCTGATGTTTCTACTGATTCCTGTTATTTCTTGGCACTTGATTATCCAGTCATGTGGTAGAGAGTCAAATGTCTTTTTGTAGTCAGTCCATGCCACATTCAGGTTGGTCTTCCTTTTCTTGCAGTTTTCCAAGATCATGTTGTCTAATAGCAGTTGATCTTTTGTTCCTCTGCTATTGGGGCCCGTTTCCTTTCTGCTCAGGTGGAAAGAGATTGTCTTCAACTAGATGCTGTTGTACTGCATCAGCTACCACACCAGTTAGTAATTTGAAAGTTGTTGGTAATCAGGTAATTGGCCTGTAGTTGCCTAGTGTTGCCCCTTTTGCTGGATTTTTCATTATTACCGGTAGGTAGGTTTTCCCAGTTGTTAGCCACTTTTCAATTTCTCCCCCTTGTAGTATATTGTTGAACTGCTTGGCAATGAATGGGTGTATAACAGTTAGATTTTTCAACCAAAACCGATGCAGTTCATCTTCACCTGGTGCTGACCAATTTTTGATTTTCCTTGCTCTTTTTTCTACCATTTTTGTTGTTATTACTAGTTCTTTCATTTCAACTTCTGTTTTATTTGCATCCACCTCTTTTAACCAAGCCACATCCTTGTTGTATTTCTTTGGGTTATCCCATATCTGCTTCCAGAACTGCACTTTCTTCCTTGTCAGGTACTGACTGATTCATTGCAGTTTCTCCATTGATGGATTGGTAGAAAAGTTTCTGATTGGATTGAAATTGGAGGTTCTGCCTATAGTTTGCAATTCGAGCTTCATATCTACTGATTTTCCTGGCTATAGCTGTTATTTGTTGCTTTATTATTTCCAGTGCTTGCTTGATCTTCCTTGTTTCTAAGTGGTATTTCTTGATTAGGTATTCTTTGGTCTTCTCGTTCTTCAGCTTCTTTTCTTTCATCTGTTCTAGCTTGCTTGCATGTGATCTTAACTTGCTGATCTTATTTTCTAGTCTAACCCTCCATTTTTGTGGTGCACTATTTGTTTGTTTTTCTTCTTTGTTGATTTTGCATCCCAGGTATCCAATTATAACTGCAGCTGTGCTGTACATTAGTTGGTTTGTTGGTGCTTATACTTGATATTGCAGTATTTGAATCTTTTAATGCTTGTGCTAGCTGTTTCTTTGGAATAAGCTTCAATGCAGGCAGCCTTATTCTGTTGTTTTTGTGCTGTTCTAGATGCTCAGTTATTCTTTGTTTCAATTCTTTTATTTCTTTAGTTAGAGGGTTTTGTTCTTCCTGAGGAAGAGGTGCCTGGTTTCCAAATGAGAACAGTTGTATATATCTGCTGGATTCCTTCACTGCGAACTCCCCCTGGTTTGCCTCTACATTCTGAATTACTTCTGGCAAGGCTTTGATTTCTTTGCCCTGGGTAAACCTTTGCAGTTCGTCTAATTCTGTTTCTGTGAATACTTTATTTCATATTATAAATTGGCATTGATCTGTTAGTCTCTGTTCTGTTATTTCTGATTCTGGATGTTGTTCTTTCCAGAACTGGTGCATTCATTTTAGATATCCTCTTCTTGTTGGACTTGATCTGTAGTAACAGATCATTATTTCTTTGTTTTCAATCACTGTGTATCTGCGACTGGTAAACACCTTTTCTTCCAATAGTACTGCAGCTGCTGGCCCTTTTTCACCAGATATCCAGGAACTCCATTTTTCACCATATATCCAGGAACTCCAATATCTAGCGCGGACCTTGTTAACCCGGGCGACATCCGAGCCAGTATGGCATTCTGAAATTTACGTCTCACCATATTTTTTTTATGGGAGAGACACTCTTTGTCTGACTCCTCTGATGAGACCTGTCCAGTATGGTTGAAACTCTGGCATAGCTCTCATCTTCCTCAGAGTACACAAGCCCCACAACCACATCAAGGTAGTGCCTCACTGGGGGTTGTTATTATTATTACTACTGCTACTACTACTTTGGAGAACCACCTGATTAGAATTCACCCTCAGTTGAATGAGTAGCTGATCTCTTGCTTTGTCAACTACTTTAAAATGGTTTTTACTATAAAACTTAAATACTTAAATGGTCTTTTGGCAAAGAGCATTTCCACAAGGAAATTGCACAGAAATAAACAATATTTTATATGCATTTATTATATCTTTGTAAAATATAGTTACTGAATGGGGCCAACCATCTGTAATTGTAAATTGTTTACATGAACAACACTTCTATTAAATGCATTTCTTCACTAGGCTATTAGCTAATATTGGTTCATTCATGTAATCAGTACTGATGTGAGGTTGTTTTAGAAAATGTATTATATATTATAGCCTTAGACAAGGGTCCTCATTTTTTTTAGGCTTGTGATCTGGACAGACCTAAATCTGGCAGAGGACAAGATAGGTTCTTTTACAAAAGGTCTGCCCTACAGGGTGTAGCAGTCATAAAATATTACTAGAAGGGTTACCAGAAACTTGCAAAAATAAATTTCAGTTATATAGAATGTATTTTTGTTTATAAACATAATTTTATTGATTTTTAAAATTTTACAAAGAAAAAAGAAAAGAACCCATAATAACTCAACTGAAAACAATCATATACCACATTTGCCAAACAATTAATATAACTGCTCGGTACCCCCCCCACCACATCCCCCTAACCCTAACCATCCCCCCTCTCTTACCATCTATCTACTTTCCTCACTCCTCCTCTATTCTCCACCCATCTCTATCCCCGCTCTTCCCCCCTCTTACCAACTTCCTATTTACCTCTACCTTCACTCCTCCTTCCTCTTTCCAACAGATGTGGTGCCAAGAGGCCACCCGAGCAACCCCTTAATACCTATTGTTACATATTCTTACATCGACCCCGATTACAGTTGAGAAAACATAGTGTATAAATTATAAATACCCTCCCACCCCCCCCTCCCCGACTTCCCAGAGTGAATACAGGGTAAGAACGCAAGAAGCCCCACTAAACTACTTATTATATAAATATTTAACTATATACTAAATATAATTTTTTCAATTGATATTTCCCTTGTATATAGTCTATCCATTTTTTCCAATCCATCATAAATTTTCATTTGAGTGATTCTTCAAATATGCGGATATCTTAGCCATTTCTGACATATTTATAACTTTTAATGTCCATTCTTCAATAGGTGGTAATTCAGACGTCTTCCAGTATTGTCCCACCAATAGTCTTGCTGCAGTAATCAAATTCAAAATCAGCTTAGTCTCTATGGTGGTACAGTCTTTTATAATGCCAAGCAAAAACAACTGTGGTGAGAATTCAATACGCTTTTTCAATATATTCTGAAGAATCCACCATATTTTTATCCAGAAAGCCTTGATTTTTTTTACAAGTCCACCAAATATGAAAATAAGTAGCGTCCATAGATTCACATCTCCAACATTTGGGTTGCACATCTGAATACATGAGTGATAATTTTTTCGGGTCTAAATGCCATCTATAAAACATTTTTTAAAATTTTCTCTTAAGTGTTGTGCTTGTGTAAATTTTACATTTTTCACCCATATCTTTTCCCATGTTTCCATCATAATTGGTTGTCCAAAATTATGTTCCCACTTAATCATAAGTCTTTAACTAATTCAGTTCCAGAATCAATTTCAATTAATGCATTATATAATCTTTTAATATGCATAGTTCTTTGATCTCTAACTTGTTTAATTAATTTATCATCCTTTGAGGAAAAACCCATCTTAACATCTTTTTGCCATCTAGTCTGAAATTGTACATGTGAATACCAATTATGAGCTATTCCTTCTTCCCTTAACCTATTTAATGATTTCAATACTAAAATATTCCCTTCTTTAGTTAAGAGTTTCTCATAGGACACCACATCTTGAATTTGTTGTCTATTTACACTCTCTATTGCATGCCTGGGAACTGTCCAAAGGGGAATCTTTCCATTTAACTTGTAATGAAACTTTTTCCAGACACGCAACAGAGCATTTCTCAATAAGTGCTCTTTAAAACTCCTGTCCAACTTTTTATCATAGACTAAGTACGCATGCAACCCATACAATAACCTGTACCCTTCTATATTCAATATTCTCTCGTTAGTTAAGTTAATCCAATCACTTATTGCTACTAAAACTGCAGCATAATAATATAACTTAAAATTGGGCATTTTCAGACCACCTCTCTTCCTTGTATCTTCAATAATTTTTAATTTGACCCTTGGTTTCTTGCCATTCCAAATGAATCTATTAATACCTTTCTGCCACTCCTCTAGGTTCCCGTCCTTTTTAAATATTGGTAACATTTGAAATAAGAATAAAAATTTCGGCAATACATTCATTTTAATTGCAGCTATCCTACCCAACATAGATAATTGTAAATTTTTTTCCATTTCTCCAATTCTATTTGTATCTTGTTCCATAAAGATTCATAGTTATTCTTATATAATTTCCCATTAGAAGCTTCTATATAGATTCCTAAATATTTAACTTTCTTAACTATCTCACAACCCGTTATTCTTTCCAAATCTTGTTTTAATTTATCATCTAAATTTTTAACCAACATCTTTGTCTTAGATATGTTTAGTTTAAAACCTGATACCCTTCCATAATTTTGAATAATCTCCATCAATCTCTGAGCCGACTGTATTGGCTGAGTCAATGTCACAAGTAAATCATCCGCAAAAGCACATAATCTGTAATCATGTTGTCTAATCTGTACACCTTTTAGTTCATCTGAAGCTCTAATCCTATTCAATAAAACCTCTAAAGTTAAAACAAACAATAAAGGGGATAACCCTGCCTAGTACCTTTCTCTATGTTAAATAAATCTGTTAATTGCCCATTCACAATAATCTGCCCTTTTTGTTTCTGGTAAACCGCTGATATAGAGTTGATAAACTGATCCCCCATTCCCATCTTAACAATTAATCTTTTAAAAAATAACCAATTCAGTCTATCAAAAGCTTTCTCTGCATCCAGAAACATAAGAACTGCAGGCACTTGGATATGCTTATCCAAATATTCCAATATATTAATGAGTTGTCTAACATTGGTTTTCATCTGTCTCCCTTGTAAAAAACCAGTTTGGTCCGAATGAATTATTTGTTTTAAAACTGTCATTAATCTATTAGCCAAAATTTTTGCAAAAATCTTATAATCCGTATTTAACAATGAGATAGGTCTAAAATTTTCCACTTGGACATTATCTCTTCCCTCTTTAGGGATCAGAGAAACATAAGCCGTTTTCCATGAAGGTGGTACCTGGCCACCCTCTTGTATATTTACAAATAACTCTCTAAGAGGTTCCACCATTTCCTCTTGGAGATACTTGTAATAAGTCGCTGTTAAGCCATCAGTCCCAGGAGATTTTTCCCATTTTCAAATGCTTAATCACAGCAATAATTTCTTCTGATGTAATCAATGCGTTTAATCTGTCTCTTTGTTCCTTAGTAATTTTCAAAACATTTTCATTTTGTAGAAAGGCATCTATCTCATTCTCTTGTACTTTCTCTTCAGAGTACAACTTGGTGTAGAATTCTAGGAAAGCTTTTTAAATAATTTCTTGGTGAAACACTTCTTTCCCCTTATATTCTATTTTCTCAATTATACGAGATTTTTGTTTTTTCCTTAATGTATAAGCCAACCATCTGCCAGGTTTATTAGAATTGAAAAATGTATTGTGTTTACCATATTGTAAATTCCTGGCAACTTGATCCGTCATCAACAAGTCAAATTGTTTCCGTAGAATCTTTATCCCTTCTTTAATATTACTATCATCTGGTTTCTTTATTAATAATAACTCTTTTTTCCTTATTTCCTCTTCTAACACTCTCCTTTTTTCCTCTTGTTTACGTGTATACCTTTTATTCATATCAATTAAGATCCCACGCATATAAGCTTTACTAGAATCCCACACCATTTCTATTGTAGTTTCCTTATTCATATTTAACATAAAAAATTCCTTCATAGCCTTTTTACATTCCTCCACATTTATGTCATATTTGAACAAATTTTCATTAATTCTCCAAGATCTTCTAAGAGGCTGACCAGTCATTAATTCCATCATAACCGGATTGTGGTCTGACAAAACATTGGGTAAAATTTTAACTTTCTTTAACCTCAAAATAAAATCACTAGTAATTAATATAAAATCAATTCTAGAAAATGATTGATGTCTATCAGAAAAGAAAGTAAACTCTTGATCCTTACCATGTCTTTCTTGCCATATATCTATCAGATTAAAATCATCCTTGATATCAAAAAAAGATTTAGGCAAGATAGAACGCGATTGTGGGACAGATGAAATCTTTTTCTTATCTAAGCCCACATCAAAAATACCATTCCAATCTCCCATTAAAATACAAGACCTATAATCCAATTGTATTAATTTTTTATGTAATAACTTATAAAATGTGTCTTGTTGTTGATTAGGGGCATATATACCCATCAAAAGAACTTTCTTGCCGTCTAGTAAAATTTCAATAGCTAAAAATCTGCCTTGAGTATCTGCTTCTATTAGTTTGGCTCTTATATGGTTTTTAACATAAATAACAATTCCATTTTTTTTCCTCTAAAGATGCTGCCACAAAATGTGAGCCCAACTTATTATTTATCAAATATTTCTGGTCCGAAATTCTAATATGTGTTTCTTGTAAACAGATTACATCATTTTTACATTGCTTCAAATAATGAAATATCTTCTTCCTTTTCTGTGGAGAATTTAAACCATTCACGTTCCATGTCAAGTATTTATTTGACATGACCAGTTTGTGAAAGCTTTTGCAAGGCCAAATCAACTTGTTCCACGCCTTTCTTCTTAGGTCTTGCTCCCATGGCTCCCGGAGATGTAGATACCACTTGCTTTGTATAAGCTGGCTGTAATTTTTCTCTTTGTTCCATACGCTTAATAGCTAAACGTGTTTGCCTTTGTTCTTTAGCCTTCTCTACCTCCAAAGGTTGAAAAATATCAATACACTGCACTGACTGTTCAGCCAATACTCCTTTATCAGGTCCTGATGCTGGCAATGGTTGTAGTTCCATAAGTTGTGATGATTCCATATCTTTTACGAGGTCTGCCGTTTTGGATCTTGGGGACGGGGGTTTACCACCCGTCAATATGTTCTCAAAGAAATCTTTCGCTTTAGCAACTGAGGTCAGGCGGTATCTATTATTCTGAAAAAATAAAGAAAGTCCAGTTGGAGCCTCCCATCTATATTGTATCGCTCGTTTTTTAAGTTCCTCTGTCAAAAATGCATAATCTTTCCTTGATCTCAACATCTTTGGAGGTATCTCCTTCAAAACCTGTACCTCTTGACCAACAACAGTTAATTGTTTATTATAAGCTGTAGTAAGAACCCAATTTCTAAATTTTCTTGTACTAAAATATATCACAATATCTCTAGGCAAATTTCTTTGTGCTGCTATACGTGAGTTGATTCTGAATATCCGTTCAATCTGCCAGGCAACATTTTGAGCTCCATCTTCCAGAAATTTTGCCAAATCTTCAACAAAAATTCTTCTTAGGTCTTCTTGGTTCTCCTTTGCAACCTCTTTCAGGCCCCTAATTCTGACAGCCAACTGCATCTGGTTATATTATAACATAACAGCTTGATCTTGGACATCACTTCTAACCGCCTCAATTTTTTCCTCCATCTGATGCTCCATATCTTCCAACTTCTCTTCAACTCCCAAAGTATAGTCCCAGACCCCTTTAATAGCCTCAACAATATCTTCTCTTATCACAATGTTGTGGGTCTCTATTGTGCCTTTTATTGTCTCCAGTTCGTCAGTTAAACCTTTTATCTGTTCTTCAATCTTTCTCTCCAGCTTATCAGTCATTGTGGATAATGCACCCTGTAAGTCTTTCATTGTAAGCGTTTCTGGAGGAGATTGAGTAGGCAGAGGGGCTTGGAATTCTATCGGTATCAAAGATGCAGAGGCTGAAGAGGCAGGCAGACTGCTTGATTGTAATTTAGAAAGCTGACCCGGGGAGGGTAAAGCCGCCTTCGCCATTGCTGCCTTCTGTCTCACAGTCATTTTAAATCCCTTTAAGAAAAGAAATTGTATTGCCAAATTTTCCTCTCTTCTTATCTTCTTTTAAATTCCAGTTTACATTATAATTTAAAAAATAAAATTCAGGTCAAAATAGTCTCTCTGGCTTTATTTCCGAAAGAGGGAGAAAAAGTTCACTTTCACTTTCAGCCACTTTCCCTTAGCAGTGAAAGCTATCGCCACTTTGAATGCATTATGTTGATTTTAAAAGTTATAGGTATGTGGACAGAAATAAAGTAACAAAATACTTGCGATACAAAAAAGACTCCTGTAATCACTCCGTCTGCAAGCAGTCTCTCTTATTTTCTTTCTTAAAAGCAGAGGCGGTCGCAGCGTCTTTCTCTGTCAGCCGACAGAAGCGTCTCTGGGCAGGAGCGTTTTCAAGTGCCTAGGGAGCGCACACTCTTTATCCCTGAAAATTTTTTCCAGGGATTTTAGAGGGGCTCAACCTTGCTCTTGATGCTCTTCACCCCTTCTTCGCCCGAAGGGGGGATTTTTCACCGCAAAAAACAGCTGATGTTCGCTATTTTTTGCGGCTTTACAAACCCAGGGAACGGAGCCTCACAGAGCAGACTCTAGCGACATCAGCGGAGCCACCGGAAGTCCCTAGAATGTATTTTTCATAGCTACCCAATATCAACAATTTTATACAGCAAAAAAATTTAAAAAACAATACATTAAAATGCCACAAAATAAAATAATAAGATGTCACAACAGGGGAACAAGCATACAATAGAAATATAGACAGCTTATTGCATAGTGGAACAATGCCTTAGCCCAAAACCTAGAGAAAAAGCCTTCAGAGGAAGCAGGGTCATGGCTCTTCCAATGTCCAGGGTGATGCTGTTTCAGGGGCAAGTGCTGAGCTAGAGAAGGCACTATTCCTGGGTCCCAATGATGGCATTAATTAATAAATGGGTCTCAGAGCATGCCAACTCTCAGTTCTTAGAGCAGAATAGATATCTGCTTTATGGCCACACAATCTGCCCAACGTGGTTAAGACTTTCAGAATCTAGAAGGAATCAATAGTATCTTTCTATGTAGTTGGTAACAGATGGAGTTGATAAGATTTTCCCTGTTAAGAGAAAGGTGAAATTTGCTTCAGCATGGCAGTTTGTGTAGACTTCAACCAGCCAATATGGCAGAAGAGGCTCTTAAATGAGTGAGTAGTTTGTTTCAGTATTAGAAGAGGAGTAGATAGCATTGCTTTATGAATAATTTTCCAAGAGATGCTTCACTTGAAGGGACTCCCCTATCCCTTTGATATTTTGCAGCGTTTTCCTTTGGACTCATAAGGAGGTCATCTGAGAAACCGTAAAAAGATATCCTTTCAGCATTGACTTTATCCTAGACATTACTAATGCCTCTATTTTTTGAAGCAAGAAGGTTCTCAACCAACATTAACTGGATGATGGGGTCTATGAAAATCTACTCATGAAAATATATAGAGTTTTATAGCCTAAGACTACAGATTGGCTCCCAAAAATGTTAGGGATCATCCTGAAGGTCTCCAAAAGTAATTGGTTAATAGATTTGGGTAATTTTAATGTGACAGAACAAGATATAAATGTAAAAGTAAATGAAATAAAATTCATCTACTACTTTTTGAACTGATGATTTAATATAGTAATTAAACTTGAAGTGGTACCCTCATCCCACAAAAATTGAGTATAACTCATTTAGACTGTGTTCTGTGAAATTGGTTGGAATGATGTTTTTGAGGTAATTGCAATGTTTATATAAATCTAGAAAACTCAAAACATCCTATCATGGAACTGTTCCTCCCCAAAACATACTATCGTCTCTGATCATTAGAATGATAAGATGAATGTCATTGGAAAAAAAAAAATAAAAATTGAAAAAGAAATTGAATGGCTTGCTGAAACCATTAACAGTTTACAACAGAACAACATGTGTTTATTTACAATAGATAATATGCCAACTTTTTGTTGCAAATGCAATTTGTTCCAATACTATTGAGATACTTGAGAGGCAGAACATCTTCTTGGTACTTGATCCAAGGAGCTAGGCAATAAATCTGAGTAGATTAAATTGCAAATTGTTGTATCTTTCCATGCACTTTGGGCTGCAAAAAGTAGAAGCAAGCAATTGCTGCAAAGTGCAGCTTCTCAGCAAAACAGTTCAATAAGTTGTATGTGTTTTAGAGAACAATTCTTTGTCAATCAGTCATAGGAAACCAAATGTATATTTCTTTGAAAATTACTGGAAAGCCTCTTTCTCCCCTACTAGCTCAGATCATTGTGTTATGATGTCCCCCCTGTTTTTTCTTCCATTTTTGACTCCATTGTTAGCTTTATTTATCTGCTGTGCTCTTCACTTACTGACAAAAGCTTGCATATGAATGCTCTGAGCAGAAATGTACCATTTGTAAATTACCATACAATGATGAAGTGGACACAGATACTGTAACCAAAGCTTAATGAGATATGGAAACTGATGGAGATTTCTAATTTTCCATCTTAAGTAGCTTTGCCCTGTTGAAAGTGCAGCATTATTATTGATGAATGTGAACATGGAGATGTTAGAACAATTAAAAAATTTTTTTTTCACAAGGCAGAGAATCTCTATAATAGTGGATGATTTCAATCCCTATTGTCATTCAATAATTTAAAAAATAAATAAAGCATTTACTTTGCATAAGATGAAGCACAATCATTTATTCAATATGGGTAGCAAATTAATTATGAGGCAAAACCCATAAAATGAATAGAAAAATAATTCCTTTCCATCTGACACAGTTTTTGATTTTAAAGTAGAAAAGAGAGAAGCAATAAGATATAAAACAGGTCACTAGTAAATTAAGTGCATAAAGATCAGAGGTTAGATAATTAGTTCATTTACATGAGGTGCAGGATTTGTTTTAAACTTTACAACATTAACTGTACCATATAAAGCAGCAATCTGAATTAATGAGCATAAATCAAAAGGATGCCCCCTCCCTTTCATCAACTAACAGTTAATCTCTTGATAGCAAAACAATCAGGTCAGCAGATGTTTTTATTGTTAGCTCTGGAATTAGTCAAGTAAATGGTGTTTGAAGGCAGCCTGTTAAAACTGAGAAGAGATGTTGGACCTAAAGCAGAATTATTGAGGGTTAGCTTGCCAACTCTTTCAGTCTGTTTAAAAAACATTTTTTTTTTATTGTGACCCCGTGAATCACAGCACAATCTGGATAAGAGTTGTCTCTTGCAGCAAAGGGATAGAAATAAAGTGGCAGACTGAGAATCTACTGCTTTAAGGTTCATTCTTAATTATTGGTTTCCTGCTACATCACTGGTTGGCTCTTCTTGCACAGGATGGTGAGCTGCATATTTAACAGCACATTCTATTCTGCTAAGTTATGCTGTGGATGCCACTGCCCAGCATGAAGGGAATGATTGAATTCAAGCAACAGGTTAATTCAATGTTTTTCAAACTTGGCAACTTTAAGACATGTGGGTTCAATTCCCAGAATTCCCAAAACCGCATAAAAAAAGACTGCATTAGACTGTGCTAATGATTGGTAGGTAGCTTTAGATTTAGGATGTTGTATGAACTCAGCTATTGTTGAAGAAGATGTACCAGGCCATTATATTAAGTTTTACTTTTTTGTTGTTCCGTTTGGACATAAAGTATTATATGAACTTAGGCTCTGTGTTTTGGTAACTAAGGATTATATTTTAATGCATTTATGTTTAGTGCATTAATCACAGATGATTATATTTTATGTATTTGTTTACCTATTACAAGTCCAATGTTATTAATTTTTGCTTGGTACAATCATCCTTTCTCTTTGGAAATCTTGCATTTGAACTTTCTCTGGTTTGGAAAGGCATGGGTTATATCTGAATCATATTAAAAAAAGGAATTACTATTTAAAGAGAAAAGGGGCGTATATAATTTTCTGAGTATCATCTTTAATATTTGAGTACTATGTACGTTCAACTGCAGGTTTCCATTTAGGTCTTTAAAAAGCAATACCTGTTGATTTTTTATACAGTGCATATTTTTATTAGACCTCTTAACAACATGAAAATGGGGGAAAAACCCGCCTCTTCAACATGTTTATTTCATAAGATATGAAATTATGAGCATTGGAAAGCAAATCATTGAAAATATTATATGAGAAACATGGAATTTATAAAATATTATTTCCTCAACCCCAATACTTTGAATTATTCATTCACAATCATTCATTCACAAGAGCACCTTCCCCAACTTGGTACCCACTAGACATGTTGGATTACAATCTTCATACCCACCATCAGCCACAGGATGATAACTAGCTTTGAATGAACCATGGGACGTATTTAAGAACATTACATGATTGCTTTAGTACTTTTAAGGCAGCAGAACAAGGGCTAAAGACAAACATGATCCAATGCAAATCAGGAAAGATGCGGATTTGCTTCTGCAGCTAATCCAGAGGGATCCAAAGAAAGCTCCCCGGAGCCATTGTTTCCTTCCTCCATCCCTTCCATTTTGTATTGAATTTAACCAGCCAAATAAAACAAAGCATAATCTCGTTTGGTGCATACCTCAGTGCTGGCACTTAAACTGCCTCTAATGTGCCAGCTGCTTCTTTGTTTTTTCTTGCTGTATTAATGGATTACACATCATTCTCATTACTTAGTGAAAGAACAAAAAGAACCCCCCCCCAGCACTTGGGATATAAGAATAAGAAAATGGTGTTGCATGTTAGAAAGCATCTTAGATAAGGGGACTGGATGGGGAATGTTTTGAGGAGATTGATTTTCTTTTTTCTTTTAAAAGAAAGGAATATTTTCTTTTGACTATATGTGCCTCTACTCAAAAATATCAATGAATGACACTTATATTTGTAGTCCAGCATTTCCAAATGTTCCACTTCTTCTTCTTTTTTTGCATTGGGACATTCCATACAAAGAAGTCAGTCATTCTGGTGCTGAGTCTTCATTTTCCCAGGTTTCTTAATCACCAGTTTCATTAGCAATATTAAAGAACATGGAAAGGAGAGCACTGGAAAAAAATGCACTTCTGAATACTAAATTGTTTTGAACAATATTGTTTTAGAACTCTGCTTTGAAAGTAAAATCAAACTAAGACACATTTTAGCTTTGTACTGTAATTCTAGAATACATTAATGGGACCTGACCAGCAGCAGGTTTTCAACAGTACATGTAGTGTTTGACTTACTACCTTTTGTTTATTGACCGCTTGAAGTTACAATGGTACTCAAATAAGTGACTTGTGACTATTTTTCCACACAACCATTGTAGCATCCCTATGGTCACATGATCAAAATTCAGATGCTTGGCAACTGACTTATATTTAGGACAGTTGCAGTGTGCCAGTGTTATTTGGTCCCCTTTTGTGATCTTCTGACAAGCAAAGTCAGTGTGGAAGCCAGATTCACTTAACAACCTTACTACTGCAGTGATTCATTTAATAACTGTGGCAAGAAAAGCTATAAAAATGAGTCAAGCGTCTCTTAACTTTTTCACTTAGCAACACAAATTTGGGCTCACTTGTGAACATAAGTCAAGGACTACCTGTACTAGCCCTGATGTTGGTTTTGCTCTAGTTGAATTTATCAAAATTTACTATATGAAAACCTGACCCATCTGCTATTTGGGATAGCATTACCTTTTCCATGTTTAGATGTTTCATCATCCTTACCTATAATAATCCTGTGCAGAAAAAAACCCACCACTTACCGATTTCTATTCCTTGTCTCTCCAATATGTTTGCCAGGCTGGAGCAATAACTTCTCTGTCTCCTTCATTGCCTGTACATTGTCTGCCCCACACAAATGTTTAAGTGCAATACTAGCAAAAGTCCCCTAACTTTTAAGCAACATTTTTTTTAGGGGCTTTGCATGATATCATCCAAACAGTTGCTATGGACCAATCTTGACTTGACACTAATGATGATGGGGCACAAATGTACAAAGGGTTGGACCTTTGATCATGTTGCCATAACTTGTTTTTTTTAAATATCTCCCTACAGATACCATTATATACAGTTCTATGAAAAGATGTTGTGTTCCCTTAGTGATTTTTAAATTTATTTATTTATATGGCTGCTCATCTCACAAAGGTGACTCTGGGTGTTGCAATGGTTAACTGCAGTACTGCAAACTCTGCCCACAACTTGGCATTTGATCCTGATGGGGCTTGAGAGGTTGACTTAGCTTTCCATCCTTCTGAGATCTGTAAAATGAGGATCTAGATTGTTGGGGGCAATATAAAAATAATTCTGACAGTGTTAATCACTCAGAGAGTGCTATAAAGCACTACGGGGTAGTATATAAGTGTAAGTGCTGTTTCTATTGCTAAAAGAACAGCTATCAGCTATAATCCATGACAGCCATGATTAAAACAATAAACCCTAATCACAAAAATCACATCAGTAGCAGAGCTCACCTAGCCTCACTTGACCCAAATGCCTTGAGAAACAATCAAGTTTTCAAAGCCTTGTAAAAATTAGCATGCTGGATTCTCCTACACTCCAAAGGAAGAGGTGGTACCACAGGGAAGATATAACTCCAAGTCCAATAATACGACACTGGTTGTGAGGGATGGGAGTATACTGTTTTGCTATATCTGGTCAGCTGAATAGAAGCAACGGGAGAGGCCCTGTATATAGTCTAGCTCTAGCCAGTGATGGGATTCAACCAGTTTGCACCATTTTGGCAGAACCGGTAGCTAATTTTTTGTTGCCCAGGCCCAGAATGGACTTCTGGAAGTGGCATTCACAACAGAACCAGTTGCTCACATATTTGAATCCTACCACTGAGTCTAGCTCTTTGCTTTAAGGAGCTTTATAGATGATAACCGGCACCATGAATTTCACCCTGCCAGCTCCTGTAATGATTACATGAGTTATATGAGAATTAAGAGAAATATCAATTGGGCTGCCCATTCCAGTGCATTCTGGACTGACTGCAGTTTTCCAATATTCTTCAAGGACATTCTTCATGTGGAGCACATTGCAGTAATCCAGACAGGACATGACTAGGACAAGAGTCACTGTTCGCAAAGCCTCCTGGTTTGGGAGTTGGTGCACAAGATGAATATGGCCTTCAATACTGTATGACTGAAGTGCTTCTCCTGTTTTTAGCTACAATGCCCATATAAAACAACAGGGCTTCTGTTATATGGCTACAGATGCCATCTTGATTTTTTTCACTTAGTGGAAACTTAGGTACTCCACTACTTAACTTTTACTGAATTACTTCTGGCACTTCTCTTATTGTTGTGCCTATAATTAAAGACAAAATTTCAAGGCATAATTGCTAATATCAATATTAGTGGTTCTTATCCAAGAAACTCAGCATCCCTTTGCAGTTGAAAGAAAGGAAATGTCTATAACTTTATGCTTGAAGTTAGTTGTCTATAACAATATTAAATTGCACTATGCAACTTTTTCTTCTTTTATAGACAGAAGAGTAATAAGAGGCTTCCCCCCCTCGGTGATGGCTGGGTGACATTAAGGAGGAAATTATCTTGAGATATTTCAGGCCCTCTTGAGGCAACTAGGGGAGACTTGCAGACTTCTGGGGGCAGCAAATCAGGCTTTCCTCTCTCTCTCTCCCTCCCCTCCTTTCTTTCTCTCTCTCTCTCTCTCACACACACCATCATCATCTGTCTTAGGGGGCTATCCATTTCAGAAAAGGTTCTTTCGGGATGGTGTAGAATAAAGCAAATATTTAAAGCCTATTGTAAAACTACTGAAAACATTTAATAAACAACATTTTTACCCCTAAGTGTCCTTTCTAGGAAGCATTTTCATATAGTAACCTCACCGGACACTAGAAATGCAATCTAGAAATGAATAGTTCTTGTGAGTTATTATTCATTGAATTAATAACTTCATATATACCAGCTTCTCCCAGCGGTTCTCTTCAGATGTATTGGATTATAAATTCCATTAATTATAACTTTTATGATGATCATTTTTAGCTAATTAGTTTCTTATTATTTCAGTTGATTTGAAAATTGAACAAGGAAGGAATGGTTGTGTAAAGCAAATAAAACATTTCATTCCTTTTTACAATACCACGTGATAGCATTTTGCTTTATTCTTTCTGCTTGGTATCCTGTGCTATATCTTCCTATCAATAACCTTCTCAAATTCCTTTGCTTGCTGTGTTATTTTGTATTCTTGTTCTCCCTTAATTATATATAATTTCCCTATGATTTTCTTTTTAATCATTTTGTTAAGTTGCATCCCATGTTGGTGGATCTATGTGGATAGTATTTATTAAACCCAATGCAATTTAAAAAAATAAATGTTGAAACCAAGGGTTAATTTAAAAATAATTCAGGATACAAGGGAAAGAGGTGGTTTGAAAATGCCTAATCTCAAGTTATATTATGATGCAGCTGTTTTAGTAGCAATAAGTGATTGGGTCAATTTAACTAATGATAGAATATTGAATATTGAAGGGTATGATTTATTATATGGTTGGCATGCATATCTAGTTTATGATAAGAAGCTGGATAGAAGTTTTAAAGAGCACCTATTGAGAAATGCTCTGCTGCGTGTCTGGAAAAAATATCAGTATAAATTAAATGATAAGATTCCTGTTTGGACAGTTCCCAGACACGCAATAGAGAATATAAATAGAGAACAATTACACGATGTGGTGCGATATGAGAAACTCCTACTTAAAGAAGGGAATGCTTTACAACTGAAGCCCCTGAACACTTTAAGGGATGAAGGAATGATTCTTACTTGGTTTCAATATTTACAATTGCAGACTAGATGGAAAAAAGATCAGAAGATTGGTTTATCTCAAATAGATGAAAACTTAATTAAACAAATTAGAGATCAAAGGCTAATGCATATTAAAAGATTGTATAATGCACTGATTGAAATTGATTCAGAATCTGAATTAGTTAAGGATTGTATGATAAAGTGGGCACAAAAATTTGGACAACCAGTTATGATGGAAACTTGGGAGAGAATTTGGGTGAAAAATGTAAAATTTACACAAGCGCAACATTTAAGAGAACATTTTTACAAAATGTTTTATAGATGGCATTTGGATCCGAAAACACTTTCCTGTATGTACCCTAATTTACAACCTAAATGTTGGAGATGTGAATGTATGGATGCTACTTATTTTTATGTATGGTGGACTTGTAAAAAAATGAAGGCTTTTTGGATAAAGATTTGGTGGATACTTCAAAATATTCTGAAAAAACGTATTGAATTTTCACCACAGTTGTTTTTACTAGGTATTATAAAAGATTGCTCCACCATAGAGATGAACTTGATTTTGAACTTGATTACAGCAGCGAGACTGTTGGTGGGACAATATTGGAAGAAGGCAGAATTACCATCTATTGCAGAATGGACTTTGTTTTTTTTTAAAAAAAATATTTTTATTGATTTTTTATAATAAGGTTTTTAACAGAAAATGAAATAACAATTCAACTGTAAACAATTATATACATATACAATTCGCAAACAATCAAACAAAACTGCTCGGTACCCCCTCCCCACCACATCCTCCTAAGACAAAACTAACCCCCTCTTCTTCCCTCTAACAACCTACTTAAACCTTTCTCCAATTCCATCCTCTCCTCCCACCTACATCCTCTCCCTCATACCTTCTTCCTACTTGCCTAACCTTCACTCCTCCTTCTTCTTCCAACCAATGTGGTGCCCAGAGGCCACCCAAGCAACCCCTTGCCACCTAAAAAGAGAAAAAAAATCCCCAAAACAGTTGAAAAAATATAGAATAACTATTATTAAAACCCTCCCCCCTCCCCCCCAGGCTTCCCAGAGTGGATACAGGGTAAAAACGCAAGAAACCCCACTAAACTACTTATACGTAATTATTTAACTATAAAACAAATATAATTCCTTCAATTGATATTTCTTCTGTATATAATCTATCCATTTTTTCCAATCCATCAAAAATTGTTCATTTGAGTGGTTTTTCAAATATGCAGATATCTTAGCCATTTCAGCCAAGTTCATGACTTTTAATGTCCATTCTTCAATAGATGGTGTTTCCGATGTCTTCCAATATTGACCCACCAACAGTCTTGCCGCCGTAATCAAATTCAAAATCAATTTAGTCTCTATGGTGGTACAGTCTTTTATAATACCTAATAAAAATAACTGTGGTGAAAATTCAATACGCTTTTTCAATATATTTTGAAGAATCCACCATATTTTTATCCAAAAAGCCTTAATTTTTTTACAACTCCACCAAATGTGAAAATAAGTAGCGTCCATAAAATCACATCTCCAACATTTAGGTTGCATATTTGGATACATAAGTGATAATTTTTTTGGGTCTAAATGCCATCTATAAAACATTTTATAAAAATTTTCTCTTAAATGCTGAGCTTGTGTAAATTTTACATTTTTCACCCATATCCTTTTCCAGATTTCCATCGTAATTGGATGTCCAAAATTACCTTCCCAGTTAATCATACAATCTTTAACTAATTCATTCAGAATGGACTTTGAAAGTTATAAATTTGGCAGAAATGGCCAAAGTATCTGCTTACTTGAAAGATCACTCAAATGAAAAATATATGTTGGAGTGGAAAAAATGGATAGAGTATATCCAAGGGAAATATCAATCCAAGAAATTGTTTTTAGCATATAGTTAAATTCTTATTAGGATTTATATATTAATTTTGTTTACCCTGTACTCACTTTGGGAAGCTGGGAGGGGGGTATTTTGGGGAGCGTGTTAGATTGTTAGATTGTTTTGTACTCAACTGTAATACTTGTAATATATAATAAAAATGCTTACTGAGAGAGAGGAGTTGCTCGGACAGTACCTCTGGACTACATCTGAAGGGGGGTGAGAGGGAAGAGTAAGAGAGGGGAGAGGGAAGTAGGAAGGTTGGGGCAGAAGAGGTGAAGTGGAGAGAAAGGGAAGGAGAGAGATGGAGGAAGGGGGAAGTAGGAGAAGATAGGGAGGAAGAAAGAGGGTGGATGCGGTGTAGGGGGTGCTGTCCGGGCAACACCTATAGTTAAGTGTAGGTATTTAAACTTTTGTAAGTTGAAAGATGGAAGAGGATGTATTATGTTGAGTTGTATATATCTAGGTTTTTTAATAGGTTTTTATTCTGGGATTTTATGTATTTTTTGTTAAAATTATAAAATTAATAAAATATATTTTAAAAAATAAATAAATGTTATAATTAGGAGGAAATGCTTCTTCAGACCTAACCCCATTCTCCAGTTTGTTGAGTTTCCCCTCCTTTGGCCCAGAAAGTTTTCTCAGCGCTTTAGATTTTAGCATGTGCTTTCAATATCACTATTTTTTAAACCATCCTTTAAAGCCCCCCGCCTTATTTTTTTTTTAAAGTGGTACAAAATATTTCAGGAGAACTATGGTGTTTAAGGTTCACTTTCCAAAATCTTATATTAAAATATTAGTGTAGCACAGGTGCAGGAGTGCAATTTCTTAAAAAAAAAAGTCTGTTTTTTTAAAAAAGAAATAAAGAAAAATTACATTTTAACCCTGGGAGCATTAAGTTTGTCCCTGTGCTTGACAACCAACGCTATGTAATTTCATCATGTATTCTCTAGCTTTGAGGTTTTTTTAATATTTTAAATGAATAGAATTCATGAATGGATATCAGTCAGTTATTGATTAAACATTTATTAACTGATTATTCAAAAAATAACTAAGATGTAGCTGTTACAGTTTGTCCAAATTCTTTATCTATTCCTTGAAATGCATGAAAATGTGAATAAATATGCATATGTGTTTGTAATATTTCAATGATACAAGCAGCCCCACTTTCTTTTTCAAAGAAACTATTACATTTTTTTAATCGTTTGCTTCCCTTCCAATCTGCCTGGTTTATTGCTTATTGTAATTTGAAAAGATTATTTTACTAGGGTAATGGACAATAACAAATTTGTAATTCATCCTTATAAACATGAACAGTAGCTCACATGCTTTGGTTGTTTCCTGCCAGCCATAATTTATCCCTATCTTTGGCTGTAAAACAGTGTGGATCTCTTAACTGAGTCCCTGACAGATGGTTTAAGCTTTTTTTTTTTTTCCAGGACTCCATTTCCAATCATTTTGCCCATATTGCAAAATTGGCCTTGAAAAAGGGTAAAGAGTTGTTATGCTGCATTAATATCCCTCCTGAATTGCTTGCTGTGAAGGGCGCAAGAAAAACCAAGGAAATCAAAAGAGGAATGCTTTTTAAAGTGTGCCTTTGAAAGTTACAAATGTGCAACACATTGATGATTGTGGATTATGTCACAAATCTCCATTTACATTTGAATGCAGACACATTAAGGATAATAATAAAAACACAAATACCCTTGGTACCTTAGTTCATAAGCTATTAGGATGACATTCATAATCCAAAAAAGTGTGAATAAAAAGTATTATAATTTGGGAAGGCTTCCTATAGTTTTAAAATCCTGCTGTTCAGCTCTTCCACTGGCACTTAGATGAACAGAGATTTTCATTCAGCTTTCAAGTTTTCTGCTACCAGTTCATATAATGAAAGCTCTGATATCTGCATTCCTTTTCTGGGGAACATGAATTGATCACATTCACTATGCCATTTTTTTAAATTTGGTTTTGCAGCTTTAGCTGACTGGCTTATTCATATCAAAGTGCTGTTCTTTTCTTCTTATTACCTTTTAGTTTATGATCAAAATCAATGAGGACTGAAGCTTTCAACAACCATCTATAAAATGCAATTATTGTATACAACACACAGTAAAACTCCTGTGGTGTATATGTTGGGACATAATTTATGCCACTTACCTTTAGAGTGGTATTGATCTTCTTGGCTGAATGTCTTACAAAAGGCCCCTTGAGTGTAAGTTCAAAAAAATATGTGGTTATTTGGATTGATCTATAATTTCATTAATAATGAGCTATCACCTTAATAATAATAATAATAGTAAAGTTGTAAGGGACCTTGGAGGTCATCTAGTCCAACCTCCTGCTCAGGCAGGAAACCCTATACCATTTTGGACAAATGGCTGTCCAGTCTCTTCTTAAAAACCTCCAGTGCTGGAGCATTCACCGCTTCTGAAGGCAGGTTGTTCCGCTGGTTAATTGTTCTAACTGTCAGGAAGTTTCTCCTTAGTTCTAGGTTGCTTCTCTCCTTGATTAGTTTCCACTCATTGCTTCTTGTCCTGCCTTCAGGCACCTTGGAAAATAGCTTGACTCCCTCTTCTCTGTGGTAGCCCCTGAGATATTGGAACAAGGCTATCATGTTCTCCCTCGTCCTTCTCTTCATTAAACTAGACATACCCAATTCCAGCAACCATTCCTTATATGCTTTAGCCTCCAGTCCCCTAATCATCTTTGTTGCTCTTCTCTGTACTCTTTCTAGTGTCTCAACATCTTTTTTACATTACGGTGACCAAAACTGGATGCAGTATTCCAGGTGTGGCCTTACCAAAGCATTGTAAAGTGGAATTAATATTTCACATGATCTTGATTCTATCCCTCTGTTAATGCAGCCTAGCACTGTGTTGGCCTTTTTGGCAGCTGCAGCACACTGCTGGCTCATATTTAGGTGATTGTCCACTAGGACTCCGAGGTTCCTCTCACAGTTACTACTATTGAGCAAGGTACCCCCTGTACTATACTTTTGCATTTGTTTTTTCTTGCCTAAATGTAGAACCTTGCTTTTTTCACCATTGAATTTCATTTTGTTGGATAGCGCCCAGTGTTCAAGTCTGTCCAGATCCTTCTGTATCTTAAGCCTGTCTTCTGGAGTGTTGGCTATTCCTGCCAGCTTGGTGTTGTCTGCAAATTTGATGAGTTCCCCATCTATCCCCTCATCCAAATAATTGATATAGATATTGAAGAGCACTGGGCACAGAACAGACCCTTGGGGCACCCCACTACACACTTCCCTCCATGTAGATGCGGTTCCATTGAGGATCACACACTGAGTATGGCCGGTCAGCCAGCTACAGATCCATCTGGTGGTGGTGCTTTCTACCCCACATTTTTCTATCTTGTCAAGTAGTATGTTGTGATCTACTTTATCAAATGCCTTACTGAAGTCCAAGTAAATTATGTCCACAGCATTCCTCTGATCCACTAATTTTGTCACTTGGTCAAAGAGTGCAATAAGATTTGTCTGGCATGATCTGTTTTTGACAAACCCATGTTGGCTTTTAGTAATGACTTTGTTTGCCTCTAGGTGTTCATTGATTCGTTGTTTGATTATCTTTTCCAGGATCTTCCCAGGTATTGAGGTCAGGCTGATAGGTCTGTAATTTCCTGGGTCCATTTTTCCCCCCTTTTTTGTAGTTGGGAACTACATCAGCTCTTTTCCAGTCCTCTGGTAGTTCCCCTGTTCTCCAGGATCTTTGAAAAATATAGTTCAGTGGTTCTGAGATTACATCTAACAGTTCCTTGAGATCCTTGGATTGTAATCCATCTGGTTCTGGTGATTTGAACTCGTCTAGGCTGGACAGGTGCTCACTTACCGTTTTCCTGCCTATCTTAACTTGCGTTTCTATTCTGTTTTTTATGGCACTATTTTCGATAGGTTGGTCTCTTTTTTCCCTTTGTGTAAAGACAGATGCAAAAAACGAGTTAAATAGTTCTGCTTTCTTTCTGTTGCTTGTCACCTTCTTGCCACTTTCACCCACTGAACTCTGCTCTTCTCCTTGGGGTTTGTATGTGTGTGTGTATGTGAGTGCATGTGAGTGAGAGACCCTACCTTGAACCTTTGATTTTGTTTTTCAACATGGACATCAAATACAGAGCTATGTCTATCCTAACTGCTTTGTTCATATTGTGCTTTAGTTGGGTGGATGTTAATGCACTACTAATGGAGGATACAGGGGAGGATGTAAGCAAATTTCAGCAGTAATCTTTGATATAATAGTTAGTGTGTACCAATGGAAGCATGGATCTTTAAAATGCTTTTAGTGAAAAAAAACCCAATTGGTGATATAATGTGTGATATACTCCACGAGAAATAAGATGAGATTGATTGTAAAAAAGAAATCACTGTTAACACATTCCTGCTCGTGGAGAGGTGAAATCTTTGATACTGATTGACTGATTGTTTAGAATGTTTTGCTCAGAAAATAAAGCTGAGCAATGCTGACTTTCTCTGAGGAAAGAAGATATTGTTGATCAGTCCAGGAGGAAATCTCACAGAAGATGTTTCAGGGATCTGAAGATGTCTTGGGATTCAAGAAAGAAAAATAATAGACAGAAGGAAGGAATGCCCCCTCCTGCAAAACCATTTACTGCATAATGAGGGTTGAGAAAAAGAGTGAAAGCACTGGCAACTAAAATGTGGTTTAAACTGTCAATCCAATTTAATGAGATGAATCAATTCAATAACATGTGTGTTCATGCATATGCGTAATTCCATCAAATCAGCAAATTGATTTGAAAAAACTATATTCAATTTGACATCAAATAAATTCACCAAATCAGTATGAAGATTCAGTTTAAAGATATGAGCCTTTCAAATTATCTTCAAATGGAAACTTTGCAAAACCATACTAGGGACCTGAGAAAAATCATGCTATATCAAAATTCTATAGATTCTAGAAAGATTTTCATATTAGCCATATCTAATTATCATTTGCATGATTCATTTGACTTTGTTGATACCTTTGTGCATGAATGATGTTCAGTGTAAAGATAAATTATTTATTCATTACAGAACTGTATCAGCCTTTCCAACTGTATCAGCCTTCCCAATGATCATTGTTTAAAAGTCCACACATCTGGAGAGAATTCGGGTTGGGAAAATCTGACAATATATGACATTCCAGATGCTGAATGATAGCTACAACGTCAGCTATTGTTTCCAGCAAGTTATATAATGCCCACTCTGATTTATATTATGATTATTTCATAGAATTATAGAGTTGAAAGGGGTCATTTAGACAATGGGATCCAAGTCTCTGATCAGTCCGGGAATCAAAATTAAAATGTTTATTTTATTTATTTATTAACTTTATATGCCACCCATCTTGAGATTCAAAGCAATTCTGGGTAGCTCCTGTTTCTAGCAGAAAGCAATCTAGCTTCCACTTGAATACAACTAATAGCATAAAGTTCACCATTTCTCGGCGTAACTGATTCCATCATTAAACTACTCTTCATATTAGATTTATTTTCCCTGCCATTCAGTGAGAATTTGCCATCCAGCAACCTTTCATTCTATTTTATCATGCATTCTGGAATGAGAGAGGATAGATCTTGAACTTATTTTTATTATAAATAGGGTATACACATTTTCTGTCCAAAATTGTTCTCGGTGGGTGTTAATGTCTTCTACCAATCTTTCAAAAGAAGACATCACTGTGTAGGAAATAACAAGCTGAAGAAAATATTCAGCTCTAGTATGTTGGTCTCTGTTATGAAAATGCAAATATTTTAGAAGAAATATTTCCAAAGGGTGGATAGCAAATATTCAGCAGATTAATGGTTGTGTTTAGGAAACTGCCCTTTGTGATAGAAAATATTGCTCTGTAATAAATAATACCATATTAGTAGAGTCTCACAAATTGCATATTTCAGGAGAAATGTGCAGCTATCAAAGGTAAAGCATTGTCTCCTTTGCAGAGATATTGCAGTGCTAGGCTTTATTGTATAAAACAGATAATGAGGATGTCTTAGGAGTTAACTTTTAAAATTCCAGTTGTGGTCATATTGCTGAACAGTGAACATTTTATTTGCAATGAACAAACCTCTATTACTTGATGTCTCAGTACTGAGTCTTAGATAAATTCTTCAAATAAAAGATTGCAAAGCAAAGTCACTAAGCTGACACTGTCCATTTCAGAGTCCATGTTCCCTGAGACTTTGGACAACTAGTGATAATTTGCTGTATTCTCTTGGAAAACTGTGTACTATATGAAAAAAGAGTGAGGGTCCATTGGAAGCCAGTTCATCTGAATGAAGAACTTAGTTTCATTTTTGCATACTTATGACATACTTTAATATTGTGAATTAATTTAATCACATCTTTGGTGATTAAATAATTGCCTGTTTTGGTCGTATTACAACTAACAAACATCTCAATCTGGTGAAGAATGCAATAAAATAATAAGGATTGGAGATGAAAGAGTTAGTCTGCTTTTTTTTTTTTGAAGATGGCAGGCACTCGTATTAAGATTTAGGTATTCACTATTGATTTTGTCTCCAAAAAGTTTTACAAAAATAGAAAGTAGAAATCAGGATAAATTGTGATTTCAAGGTTGTACTAATAGGTCTGGATTGAAAGGACAGTGAAATGAAATTCAATAAATTCAATGAGATGGAAATAAAACGGGGGGGGGATGGTTCAGTCTATTTTTCCTTGGACAGTAAGCCCTTCACATCACTGGGATGTTACTTTCAAGCAAAATTTGGTCACAATATTGTAAAGTGAGCTAGCATTCTGTTAAGAATTGCCAAGCCTTTGATATAAATCTGATTAGTTCTTTGCCTCCTGCCCACGAGATCCTTACCTGTATTATATTGTATTGTTTATGTGGTTATGTCAACAATGCATATGAGTGATTACATAGAGGATTTCTAAAATATACTCAAGAAGGTTAATTAAAGAGCTGTCAGCTGCATTTCCTCAACATGCTGAACTGGAATAGTATTGTATATAAACTTATATGATGTATGACCCCAAGTTAGTTCATGGGTCAATATATAGTAGATTAAGTCAGTAACTGGGTTGTGTGGTCCATGAATAAAACCATGGATCATTTTTTTTGCATGATATCCCAAACTCTCAATTAAATTTGAGGTAGTATTGAGACTGAGCTGCAAAACCATTCTGAGTTACACTGTCACTCAACCCAGTAAGCGTGGTATCCTTCAGAACTATTTTATACCCCTTATATAATTTTAAATGGTGTGAACATGGAACACAAACACAGCAACTCTATAAGATGTTAAGAACAAGACTTTCTTAACAGTGGAATTTAGATTATGAAATTCCTTTCAATATAAGACAATATATGTAGCTTAAAATTGAACTCTGGAAACCTTGGTGCTTTCTGAGCTTGGATGTTTGCTTGTAGACATTTTATTACCCAACTAGATAACATCATCAGTGTGAGTAAATATGGGATTTTCTCCCTGCTTATATACAGTAGCTTGCTGGGCCAGTGTTGTTAGAAGTTTTTTTTTTCTCCTTGATAGTTCCTTGTTTAGGGTATTAATTTGTGCTTGATTGTTTGTCTAATATTATTCCCTGCTTCTCTGGGGCTTTGGGACTAGAAAGGATATGCTGTGAACTTTTTCTTCTTAACTTTTTATTGTCTTTTTTGAATGGCATATAAATATATTTCTATTTTCTATGGATGGCTGATATCCTAGTGTTTTTGAATTTAGCTTGCTTTAAGACATTTATAGTTTTCCAATTGCATATTTGTCTATGCGATTAAGATATGTAAACTATTGTATATACACAAGGAGCAAACCCTTACTCACTTGCACTGATGATATTACTTAGCTAGGTAATGAAACATCAGCAAGCAAAAAACCAAGTTCAGAGAGCACCAAAAACTTCATTCCCTTTCAATTTAATTTTGCTAGAGTCCTCTTAGGTACTAGTGAAGGGGCTGAGTATAGATTTTTTTTATTTTAGAAAGGAATTTTGTACTACATTTTTTGGTTAATTATAACCTCTAATAGCTCAACATCTTTATTTTTGCTGTGCTCTGATTCCTTTGTTAAGCTTATTCATGTTTCTGTGGAATTGGCTTATAGATTTAGAATGGAAAGGTTTTGGATTATCAACAGAGAGCTAGGCAAAGAAGTATCCAAAGGGAAAAGTCTCTGCCCTTTATAGTGGTCTACTATTAGTTCAATGTTAAGTCTTCTAAAGGGTTTCAAAGAACAGTGCAGTTCAAGGGTAAACCACAGCTGCAAAAACTACATGAAGAAGACCAATGAAGAAGAAAATTTAATCCTATCCCTTTTCTTTTGTTACTCCAACAGATCTGTCAGTGGTATACTTTATACTGTATATACATTTTTTTTAACTTGGTGAAGTGACAAAATAAGTGTGAAGAAAAAAAGCAGAGAGTTGGTTTTAGAAATTCTGCACTACTTGGAAATCGCATTTAGGACCAGATGTACATTTCAGTAGTAGGTATGAATTAGGGATAGATTTGCATAAGCAATAAAATTATCCCCGATAACTACACTTATTGTCTTAACTTGAAATTCATCTAAAATTATACAAGAGAAAAGAAAAGAGAGTTGATTGCCTTTGAAAATGAAAATATGCTGAAGGTGAAAATAATTTGAAATCCAGACACCAATAGGCTCTTGGGGAGGGCTTGTTCTGAAGTATCCGATATTTGCTCCTTTCTTACACAAACATTTATCAGCCTGGGCATATTTTTCTTCCAGTCAGCTATAGATAAGACCACCATAAATGGGCTGTAAAAAAAAAATCCAGAAAACCTCAGGATGGTAGCATAGGCATAGAAATAGGCATAAGGCATAGAAATCTAACTTTGTGCTGTCTCCTGGTGGTATTTGGGATTTTTGCAACCCAGATATAGTAGCTTAAACTGAGGATTTTTTCTTTTGTCCTTGAATATCTATGTCACCCTGATACTGCAATCTGTCAGTACTGTAATGCTCTATTGAGCTTGTATGACATAATTTATAGTTCTCCAGGCCTTTATATCTGGAACATATGTTCAAAATGAATCTGATTCTTCCATTAACTAGGTTATAAAGGAATAGTATAGATCAGTGGTTCTCAACCTTTCTAATGCCACGACCCCTTAATACAGTTCCTCATGTTGTGGTGACCCCCAACCATAAAATTATTTTCGTTGCTATTTCATAACTGTAATTTTGCTACTGTTTTGAATCGTAATGTAAATATCTGATATGCAGGGTGTATTTTCATTGTTACGACTTGAACATAATTAAAGCATAGTGATTAATTACAAAAACAATATAGCAATGCTCTCTGGAGAAGCTTACGCTTCCTTGCTCAAAAATGTTGGGAGGGAGGGAAGGAAGGAAAGAAGATTGGAGGGGAAAGGAAGGAGATGGAGAAGGAAGGAGATTGAAGGGGAAACAAAGGAAGGAAGGAGAAAGAGATTGAAGGGGAAGGGATAGAGATGGAAGGAGATTGAAGGAGGAAGGAAGGAAGGAAGGAAGGAAAGAGAGATTGAAGGGGAAGGGATGGAGATGGAGATGGAAGGAAGGAAGATTGAAGGGGAAAGGAAGGAGATGGAGAAGGAAGGAGATTAAAGGGGAAGGAAGGAGATGGAGAAGGAAGGAGATTGAAGGGGGAAGGAAGGAAGGAAGGAAGGAGAGAGATTGAAGGAGAAGGGATGGAGATGGAAGGAAGATTGAACGGGAAAGGAAGGAGATGGAGAAGGAAGATTGAAGGGGAAAGGAAGGAAGGAAGGAGAGAGATTGAAGGGGAAGGGATGGAGATGGAGATGGAAGGAAGGAAGGAGAGAGATTGAAGGAGAAGGGATGGAGATGGAAGGAAGATTGAACGGGAAAGGAAGGAGATGGAGAAGGAAGATTGAAGGGAGAAGGAAGGAAGGAAGGAGAGAGATTGAAGGGGAAGGGATGGAGATGGAGATGGAAGGAAGGAAGGAAGATTGAAGGGGAAAGGAAGGAGATGGAGAAGGAAGGAGATTGAAGGGAGAAGGAAGGAAGGAAGGGAAGGAAGGAGAGAGAGAGATTGAAGGAGAAGGGATGGAGATGGATGGAAGGAAGGAAGGAAGATTGAATGGGAAAGGAAGGAGATGGAGAAGGAAGGAGATTGAAGGGAGAAGGAAGGAAGGAAGGACAGAGATTGAAGGAGAAGGGATGGAGATGGAAGGAAGATTGAATGGGAAAGGAAGGAGATGGAGAAGGAAGAAGATTGAAGGGGGAAGGAAGGAAGGAGAGATTGAAGGGGAAGGGAAGGAGATGGAAGGAAGGAAGGAAGGAAGGAAGAAGAGAGAGATTGAAGGGGAAGGGATGGAGATGGAAGGAAGGAAGGAAGATTGAAGGGGAAAGGAAGGAAGGAAGGGAGGAAGGAAGGAAGGAGAGATTGAAGGGGAAGGGAAGGAGATGGATGGATGGATGGAAGGAAGGAAGGATTGATCGATCTTTGGAGAGTCATGTTTTTCCAGATGGTGATGAACTGCAACTCCCAGCATTCCCCACTCTTCCACAGCACTTTTTAGAGCTGCTGGGGGCGGAGCACAGCTGGACAACCAGGAGGTGTGGGGATTGGCTCGGTGCCGCAGCTCAGCCCAGCTCAGCCAGCAGCAGCAGCGTGTTGCCCGAGCAGGGCGGGAAGAGAGGGGGTGGTGCTGGCAAGTCATGAAAGCAGCGTCCACATGTTCAGGGTGCAAACGCCTTGGACAGTTTGGCTCCCCCACCCCTTTGTTTACTGATCTGCCACAAGCTCGTGCAAACAAGCCCCGAGTTCTGAACGAGTGGTCGTTATTTTTTTTTAAAAAAAGCTTTCAGCAACGAGACAGAAAGGGGAACTCATTCACAACTTTTTCCCCCCTTTCTCGGCAACTGGGAAGGCAGTCTCTTTCCTCTCTCTTTCTCTCTTTCTCTTTCTCTGTTTCCTCCCTCTTTCTTTCTCTCTTTCCTCTCTCTCTTTCTCTCTTTCCTGTTTCTCTTTCTCCTCCCTCTTTCTCTTTCCTCTTTCTTTTCCTCTGTTTCTCTCTCTTTCCTCTCTCTCTCTCTCTCTCTCTCTCTCTCTCTCTCTCTCTCTCTCTCTCTCTCTCATGGCAGTATCGTCGGAGGTCCCCACTGCCCCTGGCCTCTGAGCGTCCTCAGCCGAACAGGTGGGGAGGGGGAGCAGGATAGGAGGCGGTGGTTCTGGCGGTGGTGGCGGTAGCACGGCAGCATCATTGGGGTTCATCACTGCCAGCCCGGCCACCACCCTGCCACATCCTCAGCCAAAGGAGCGGGCAGGGGTAGCAGAATGGGAGGCAATGGCTCCAGTGGCAGCGTTGGCAGCATGACAGCATCATTGGGGTTCCTTGCCGCCACAGCCGCCGCCCCCGGCCCGGCCGCCGCATCCTCAGATGAATGGGCAGGGAGGGGAAGCAGGACGGGAGGTGGCGGCTCCGACGGCAGCAACAGGGCAGCATTGTCAGGGTCCCTACCACCCCTGGCCTGGCCGCCGCCCCCACTGGGACTCCACGCTGCCTGGCCTCACCCTCCGCCCATCGATGGAGCTGTGGTGGAGGCAGCGCCTGCCCAAGCCGTCTGGGAGGGCAGCAGGAGAAAGGAGAGGAGGAGGGCGAGGAAGTAGTCGCCTTAGCCAGGACTCCATGCTGCCCAGCCTCGCCCTTCACCCATCCAATGGAGACGTGGTGGGAGCTGGTGCCACACGGCCCCTACCAACCCCTCTGCCAGCCCGGCTGCTTCCCTCCCAGGCACCCCTCTGCCGCTTTGGGGGCAGTAAGAGGAAGAAGGGGAGGAGGAAGGGGAGGGCAAGAAAGCCGCCGCCAGCGCCGGGCCCCAGGAGGCAGCTCTCCTCTCCTACCTTTACTGAATCTCCTTCTTCCTTCCCAGCAGCCTGGATTCCGGCGCACCTTCCCGGTCAGCAGGTCCAATGGTCGGGCTGGCTGGGGATCGCAAGGGCTGGTCTCCCTTGGGTCGCAGCTTTCCGGAGGGCTAGCCCGCTCAGCAGAGCCTTCAGCGGGCTGCTCCCAGCAGGGATCCCAGGGCGCCCAGGCGGCTCCAAGCCATGAGGCCCTGGCTGTGCTTCTCCCAGGGGGTGGGGCACCCAGGCGCAGGGCCAATCAGGAGCCCTGCAGGAGGTAAGTCCGCCTGAGAGAGAGAGAGAGAGAAGAGAAAGTGCCTTTCTCTCTCTCTCTCTCTCTCTCTGCAAATGGTGGAGGAGGCCATGCGGAGCGGAGTCTCAGTTCCTAAGACCATCGGAAATGTGTGTTTTCTGATGGTCTTAGGTGACCCCTGTGAAAGGGTCATTCGACCCCCAAAGGGGTCGCGACCCACAGGTTGAGAACCGCTGGTATAGATAGATGCAGGATCACAGGTTGGGCATTTGCTGAGAGCATGTCACAGGACGCTTACTGGAAATGGCAGAGAAACAGGCAAAAGCCAAACAATTCCTTTCACAAAAGAATTATATTATTAAAATACAAGCCAAGATTGTTTATAATAAAACATGATTTTAGTTTCTTGTTTCCAAGAATTATTCTTGTTCTTGTTCTATGCTATTCTATTTTTCTTTCCAGTTCCATTTATTTATAACTGTACAATAATCTATTTACTTAACCATATAGATATGGATTTGTAAAACAGAATACTCTAACATTTTCTTCTTACTATATATATTTAAACTGTCTTAATTTATTTTCATTTACCCATACCTGGGCTGTTTCTTTCTGAGCCCTTGGGCTCCTTCACTTGGATGATCTAAGAGACCGGGTCTTCCATGGAGGGTGATGTTAATATTATTTTGAAATATTCAGGAATTTAGCTTTTGTGAAAGTTGGTAGTTGTGTTTTCCATTCTGGAATCTCACTTGCTGAATTCTTCATTTTGCCAGCACTTGCCCTAGAGGTTCAGGATTCTTGAACCTTCCAGCTTTCCACTAGGAAAGGGTTACGTGAGCCTTTTACCACACCATCACGATTATTGTGGTTACTGACATTACTATGCTTCCTAGTTGCTTCCCATTACTATCCCTTCTATTCAGAAGTGCTGTTTCCTTAATCTGAGCTCCAGTGTCTATATGCTTTCCCTTCCTTGTTTTTGCTTTTTTCCACAATTCTTCCTCTCTTCAGTCTTTCTTTTCCTTTCATTGCCACTACCATCCTTTCTTTTCAAACTAGACCCTCTTTTAAAAAGCTACCATACGCAATATGAGAAGAGCGTAGCCCTTTTAGGATAATGGGAGTGAGAGAGGATTGTTTCTTTGCTGTGCATCCTTCTTCTTACAATGTCATTGTTAGGGTTGGGGTAGGGTTGGGGTCAACCCCTCTTGCTCAGGTCTATGTTGGTTGATAGTTGGCAATAGCAGCTACCTTTTAAATTGCTTCATTATGTATGCAACATAACAGAGGAGAGATCCATTGGGGGTCATTTAATCAAGGTTGTATAGATATTATAGGGAAATTAATATATGAGCCATCAAGGCACAGTGGTTAGAATGAAATATTGCAGGCTAATTCTGCCTACTGTCAGCAGTTTGATCCTGATTGGCTCAAGGTTGACTCAGCCTTCCATCCTTCTGAGGTTGGTAAAATTAGGACTCAAATTGTTGGGGACAATATGCTGACTCTGTAAACTATTTAGGGAGGGCTGTAAAGCACTATGAAGTGGTTTATAAGTCAAAGTGCTATTGTTATTACTATAAGAAATTAGTTATTGTTATCCTACCTTTTGTTGTGGATAAAAGGTAGTATTTTTGTCCACAACGACAAGCCTACTAGGTAGGTTGGACTGAGGAGGAGTGACTGGTCCCAAATTACCCAACTGGCTTTTGCAATTGACTCTGGACCTGGGAATCCCTAATACCAACCTATCTTAAGCATCTGTATATGCTATTTTATATGGATTGAATATGTTGTAAATAATAATTATGATTTAAATAGCAGTGCAAATATCTCACTACAACAGAAATTTGTGATTAGGTGACATATACTGCTCCTCAGTCTATTATTCAGACACTTCTGTAGCTAAGAATAGGCATCCTCAAAAGCCCTCTTCTCCTTTTAAATGAATTCTTACTTTTAAACTTTAACCTTCAAGAACTGGATTAGGTAGCTCATCAGATAGGGAATTATTCTTTGTAAAGAAATCCCATGGCATCTTTGTTAGTGAATCAGATCAAAAATAGCCCTTGCTAACAGTCCCTTATTTTAAGCTCATTTCATTCTATTTCTTTTCTAGGCTGCATAATCTTAAAAGTATTGCATGGAATTAAATTTATCAAATGCACAAGATTCAGCCTTCAACTGATTCTCCAAGTTAGATACATGATGCTAGCAGGCAGGACTTAAGTAATGCCCACATAAACCAGATATTCCCTATCTCAGATCTATACAAAAAGCATAGTACTATATCTTTGAAGACTATGAGGCTGAAGGATGCTAATTGATTAAAGATAACTGAATCCTCAGGTTTGAACTTGGACTGTCCAGAGCTAAGCCAGCGTTCAGCCAGTCTTTTCTAACCTGAGAAATCTCCAAATGGGAGGACTCAGCTCAGAAGATTCTCTGCAATGACCATGCTAGCTAGTAAATTCTAAGAATTAAATCCACAAATCTAGAGGTTCCTGCATTGGGAAGACTGCACCATTTAAAAACCAAATAACAAAACAAAGAAACAAGAACATCAATCCCTCCCTGCCCCTCCTCAAAAGGCCAGAGATGCTATTTAAGAAAGAGATGTTATAAGAAAGGGTGTTTAGCTCTCCTACCACTCTCAGTTTTAGAAGCCACATACTTTTTCACAGGACTACTTGTACTTAGAAGTGCTCAATGATTCTATACTCTGCACCCCTGCACAAACAATTAAGGGAAACATTCATTCGCAGCACGCCTACAGTGCCTTTGCTTAAAAGCAAACCTATTCAGGTTTATTATTCTGTAGGTCTCCATGAAGCTAGGAAACCCATTTGTTAATGGATTTAAAACCTACTAGGGTTTCTCAAATACCTCCAAAGGGCTTGACCTGCAGAGTGTTTTGTAAGTTAGGCATTATTACAAATGCTGAGCAGTGGCTGGACTAGAGGTCAGATACTAATGTTATAGCTCAGGAAATGAAACACTGTGTGGTTGGCCTGTCATATTCACTGCTTGACAGCTGCCAAATTGGATCCCATTGTTACAAAATCGACTTCTTTCCAGAGTTCTGGACATAGACATGGCCTTGTGGGAGCAGGGGAGGGGGGAAACTACTGTGACAGCTTCCATTTAAAAGAGGCTGAAAAAAGCCAAGTGGATGTTTAGGAACAGCAGTTGGGTCATCATCTTAATCTTGTACCAATAGCAGTGTTACCTGCATGTTGTTATAAGGCTCAAAGAATAATTTCTGATTAACTTCTTTTCTCTTTCTGATTTAGAACAACAGCAGGAAGGTCATACTCTTTTTAGGAATCAGAGGATGCCACTGCAACTTTAGTTACTACCAAAGTACCTAGGTTAATGGCATCATAGCTCTCAAGGATTTATGTCTCCATTTTAAACAGAATGATGTCAATGCTACTCATTTGGTTTAAGCTAGTTCTTCCTCTCTCCTCCAGAGTATTAAAGGCAAAATGAAGAAACCATTAAGTCAAAATGATAAAATGCTTTAAAATTCATTTCAACAGCTTCTCTGTGTCACAAAATACAGGATGAGTAATCTTGTAGGCACTGCAGATGCATTTTATACTATTATTTCCTTTCTATCTAGTTAATATGTTATCCCACCTTGACAACTTCATTCTCAGGCTGTTTTTTTAGTATGACCAGGTAGCAAAGCATACAGACTTATTCTAACCATCAATTGCTGGCATCCTCTATGGAAGGACTGCAGCTGAGTTTTTCAATGAACATCCAGCTAATTATATATTTATTTATTTTAAATGTTTCCACAATGATTTTGTAAGATCAACTTTTCCCATGATGAATTTTGTCAGATATAACTTAAATTACAATAAAAATAAAAATGGCATAAACTTCACAGATATGAATTGAATTGCAGGCTAAATGGTAGGAAACATTTCATAACAATATGAATGCTAAAAATGTCCAGGGTAATTAGTTTGTTAGTGGGACTAATTATCCAGGAAGGTGATGAATTCCTCTTTATTGGATATCTTCAGATAAAATCTAGAGAGACGTTTATCAGGGGTGCTTTAATTTGGATTAGTTGGATTTGATGATCTGTGTGACTCCTTCCAGCTCTGTGATTCTGTTTGATTATAAATAAGAATGAAATAGCAGCAAAGAATAACAATAAATAGAAACCTTTCACCATAGCAGAACTGAAATGAAAGTAATAATAATTCAGCACCAAATCAATCTATAACAGCAAAATATTTTTATAATGAAAAATTAGTTAAAAACCAGTTGGCCTTATGTACCATTTTGAAGGTTTACAATTATGGGACCATAAAATATCTATAATTATAAAATAGCATTTTATAATTGAGAAACACGTATATTCCAGAAGTCAGTTGTGTTGTAATCATATGAGCTTCTAGGATTAAATTTAGGACCATCTTTACTGTTTTGCTAGAGCAATCCTCCAGCTTTAAGCTTATTTCTATGTTTGTTTTTCTGTCCCCTAGTTCCTGTCTACTGTATCTAATTCAGCGGTTCTCAACCTATGGGTCGCGACCCCATTTGGGGCCGAACGACCATTTCCCGGGGGTCACCGGACACCGCGGTCCGCCATTTTGTTTTTGGTGTTTTGTTTTTTTTCCGTCGCGCGCACGCCGTGCATGCACGGATCAGCCCGTCGCGGTCCGCCATTTTGTTTTTTTTCCGTCTTGCGGTTCGGGGTAGCGCGCGCGCGCCACGCATGCGCAGATCTGTCACGGTCCACCATTTTGTTTTTTCCCTGCCGCGCGCGCGCCGCGCATGCGCGGATCGGCCCGATGCGCATGGGCGGGGCAAGTGGCGTCTCAACCTGAAAAAGGTTGAGAACCACTGATCTAATTGATTGTATATGTGATTTTGAATTACTGGCCATTCTAGCCAGGATCCAGCAATAATTGGAGGGTCACAGGTTCTTCATATGAATATAGGAATTGAATACCTATTTTCCCCATCTCTTCTCTGCCCACTATATCACTAGTACCAGGAGTCATTCAACTGAATTGATTAAGCAAAAATATAAGACAGAAACAAAGAAAACCCTTTAGGAAATTTCCAATTCACTTCTGCAGTTCATTGCCTCAAGTCCCAGCAAAAGAAAATTAAGCAAAGTCATGGAGTGTAAAACTATGAACAGTTATGAGGTATGAAAACTAAATGGAGCCTACCTATTGAGTGGCAGTATGCCTGAAGTATGTGTTTGGCCTCTGTGTAAAACAGGAGCACAGGATTAAATGGTGTATTGACATTTTTTGGACCTGGGAACAGGAAGGGAGCCTTGCAAAACATTGCAGAACAGGAAAAGATGGACATTCTATTTGTATCTCATAAATGTGTAGCCAGCTCCCCCTTAAATCACGAGCATTGGAAGGAAGATCAAGGGTACTAGGAAGGACCTATCTTAATATACTTGTTGGTAAAAAGGGGTTGTAATTCAAAATTTTCTAATTTCCAATATTCTGTAACCTAGTTTCATTTTTTTAGAAGAAACCCAACTAATGAGACTTTATTAGAACCTGAGTTTTCTGTACATCTCTGCTGCTATCGTGTAGATGGTCAGCTCAGATATAACTATTCCAAATTATAGTTACTTAATAAATTGAATGCCAACTAAAGTGAACCTGTCCAGTTAGAGCAGAATAAAAGAGGGAAAGCAGGAAGTGACATTTTAAACACCTCCCCTTTGTTTTCTGAGACCATGCTCTTGCCTGGCAGGGATAGTCCTCCCATTGCTTTGGCCTGTGCATCTGATAGGGGAAAATTCAACATGCACATAAACTAGGAAGATTTTGAAGTAACAAGATGCTGAAAGGATTTTTAATGGAGGAGAACTATCAGAGGAAAGGATTAAACTCTTCTGACTTCAAGCTTCTGATTTGAAAAACTGTCAGTATACTGGAGGATTTTATGCATGAGGCTCTCAGGACTTGATGGTATTACTGAGGATATGCTGACAGGTGGTGAAGGAGACTCAAGCCAAACAAAGACATCTGCTGTTGATGTCAATAAAGTACCGGCAGTCAGTCTATTAACATTAAAGACAGGACAGAAATGGCTGTTCTACCAGAGAAGAGAGGCTGTCAGAAAACTGTGAAAGCAGATCAGGAGGAGTCTCTAGCAAATACCGGTAGCTTATAGAACAGAAGCCAAATTTTATGCTTTTCCAGCTATAGTCAATTTCTGGTGCTCTCCAAAAATGTTGCACTACAAAGCTCCTGGAGGAATTATGCCAGGCAGAGTGACAGTCTGCACATTGAAGGAACCAGGTTGGATCCTTTATAATCCACTGAGAAAAAAAGAACATGGATTTACCCTTTAACTTGAAATGAACATAATTATTTTAAGTAGTAGAATAGCACAAATCTAAGTGAAAACCATAATGAGTTTGCATAATCAGTTTCTGGGAACTATCCTATTTTACCTCTTGATTAAAATAGTCAGCAGTATCTCAAATGTTTCATAATCATCAAAAACTTTTAGTACCACCTTGGAAAACATTTTAGTGAAAACTGAGTTTATCGAATGGAAAAGAACACTGGCTCATTGCTGTAGAACAGTGATGGCAAACCTTTTAGAGACTGAGTGCCCAAACTGCAACCAAAAACTCACTTATGTATTGTCGGGTGCTGGGTGGGCATGGCCCATTGGATGGGTATGGCCCATTGGGTGGGCATGGCTTCGGTGGTAATGGCAGACTGGTTAGGACTAAAAAGTTCAATCAATCAATTCCAACTTTGCGAGATCTTTTTTTTTTGTGCGAGAAGTTGAAATTGATTGATTGATTGAACCTTTTTTTTTGCACACGGCGGTGGAGGCCTAAAGCAAAAAGGTTTTATAAAACCCAGCTGAAGGCCTAGGACTAGGGCGATGGCGTACATGCCCACAGAGAGGTTTCTGCGTGCCACCTGTGCCACCATAGGTTCGCCACTACGGCTGTAGAATGAATGGAAAGATCTGCAGCTAGCAAGAGGGTTTGGTCTTCAATAATCTAGAAAAGGGCTGGTTTGTTATATTTAACTTTTTGGTGTAGTTATAGTAGTCTGTTGCTGGGTTCTGAAATCGTATATCATAAAACCACCCACACCAATCAAGTAACGACCCAACCTCCCACAAGAGAAGCTGTAAAAACACTATTTAGATGAGGACGAACTTCCTTTTTACAACCCTGTAATCTCTTAATTCGGGTTGAGTCAGGATGGCTGAATGGAGCTGAGCATTTACTGGCCAGATGCCCTTCTGATGCCTATGTTGGATTTACCACAGATATTTTCTCTTTGTGCCCTGAGAAAAAAACATCTGTTGCTGCCGAGGGTTGAACTCTCAACCTTCTGAATGGGAGATGAGCACCACTGCTCTATTTAGATGAGTACAAACACACTTCAGTAACCCTGAACATCAGAAAAAGAAAACAGATCATCTATAAAACATGTCCCAACAAAATAGATATCCATGCAACTTCATCCAAAAGTGCCTGACCACTCAACTTAATATAGCACAACCAATAGAAGCTGCAAAAAGGATAACATTGTCCTGCTTCAAAAACATCTCAGAAACCAGATAAGCTAACAGTAAACAACAGCCAGTGGTGGGATTCAGCTGGTTACCATAAGCTAACAGTAAACAACAGCCAGTGGTGGGATTCAGCTGGTTACCACCAGTTCGGCAGAATTGATAGCAAATTTTTTGTTGCCCAAGCCCAGAATGGACTTCTGGAAGTGGCATCCACACAGAGAACTGGTTGTTCACATATTTGAATCCCACCACGGACAACAGCCCAATCAAGGAACCACCAAGACTGAATACTCTTACCAACTCTGACAAGGCAAGCCACTAGTGTATAAAATAAGAGCAAATCCTACTTCCTACAAGCACTGATGATGTTATCTAGTTTGGTAATGAAATGGCTGCAAGAGCTATTGTAGCATTATTATTAAAAAGAAATCTGTAGAAGTAGTAAATGACCATGATAACCATTGGCCTAGCAGTGGTGGTGTTCCTAACTCTGTGAAGCAGCCAAAAGCAGCTGGATTAATCTGCAACAAAGTAAAGAATACCATAAAATAAAGACAAACTAGACTGGTGTGTTAAGGAAGCATTAAAAGGAAAATATACTTTAAAACTTTAGCAGAAAAGTTATCCAGAAGTCGCATTTGGGATGGGAATAAGTAAGTGATCAGAGGCCTACTTAATCAAACACATTGTTGTTAAATAAACTACAGGTATATACAGTAGTGGCCAAAATTTTGGGAAAAGTGTATTTTTGAGGTTTGATGGCTAATAACACCACTTTTTTTGTGAGTAGTACCATAAAATTATATATCAATGGAAAGATAACTTAATCAAGTATGTAATGCAACAAAGTTTGTTCAATTATCTGTACTGTATTCTATGAAAAGTTATAGCCAAATAACCAGAAAAGGAAGCACAACTTGCTTAGGTTGATATCAGGTAGCTTTCCTTCATCTGATTGTAGCCAATGAGCATGAGTGTTTAGAGAGACAATCAGGTGTCATCTTGTTTTGGCAGTGAGCCAATCAGATCACAGTAGGATTCAGTTATTGATGTCATGTATTGAAGCTAAGAGGAGGACATTTGTCAGTGTGTTATGTGATCGTTATCAAGTTGGTTGGGTTTTTTTGTGTTCTTTCATTTAGTGAGCTTGTAAAATGTAATAAAATTAAAGTAATGCTGCAAAGAGTTGACTGGTTGCCCAGAAGGCGGTATAAAATAGTATTATTAAATGAACAAGACTACAGTTATAAAGAAATTAGAAGAAAAATTGGTGGAAACTTAACCAAAGGTGGCATTTCTACTTTACACTTTTCCCAAAAGGTTTCCACAATTTTGGCCACTACTGTACAACATTAGTATAAAATAGCTGGAAATACCTTAGAGGAGGGAACATTACTTGTTGCTGTTCTTTCACAAAGTAAAATGAGTTCTCTGAACTCCAACCAAAAATTTATTTGCCCAGCAACCTGTTTCTATTAAATCCAGTAGGTGGGAATCTCCTACCTCAAGCAAGATATAAAAGCAATACCATTCCAAATTCATTGAAAACCATCTCTATGGTCTTCTCCAGCAAATCCCATAGTTTAATTATGCATCGTATAAAGAAATGCTTGGGGTTTTTTTTTTGCTGTCCTGAATCATAAGATGGCTCTCTATTTTAGTAGCACCTTTTACCTCTAGGTCAGGGATCTCCAAACTTGGCAACTTTAAGACTCATGGACTTCAACTCCCAGAATTCCTCACCCAGCATGGAGGAATTCTGGGAGCTGAAATCTACAAAGAAGTTGCCAGGTTTGCAGACTCCTTGCTCTAGTTAAACATGAAGGAATCAAGGTATGGATGTGTGTTGTGGAAAAGGGTGTGGTCATCTATCACTCTCGAAAGATGTTCAGAATAAACGTTTAAGGTCTGGAAGACAACCAGAACAGTTCGATTCATCAGAACATTGATTTGGGATAATAATTCATTGCTTTAGAAAGATTATACTACATATTCTGTCTAATTAGCTCAAATACTTGCAAATATTGTTGTATGTAAAATTTTTGATGATTCCTTTGTGAAGCTCTTTTCCAAATAAAGTCAAGTGTAAGTAACTACTATGCCTGGAATCATTACTACTTTGGGTAGTGAGAAATTAAATTCTATAACAAGATTTAATTAGGCTTCTCTGTGTGTCAAATATTTAAAACCTCTGTTCCTATTATTCTTCTGTAGTTCCTTAGAATAAAGATGAACTGAAAAGTGACCTTGAGCAGTACATTTTAATTTTTTAAAAAAAAATTGTGAGGACATGAAAACTTCCAAATCTCAATATTACTACATATCACTCCTGCCAGGTCTCTAGATTTATGACAAGCCTACTTCTTTGTTAAAAGAGGAAGTATATTGTTAACTAGCTGACATCTAAATTACTGGGTATTTGAGAACATCTCATAGAGATGAATAGATGCAGCATTCAAGAATCGTTTCTGAATCAATCACAGCTCTCATTCTCTGCAGCCATAACAGCTAGAGATATGGTAAAAAAAAATAAACCAAAGTGGCTACTCTGTAGAACAAGATAGCTGCTTTAGAGAAGTGTATGCATGCTGTACATTATGGAAATATCTGACCTGAAAGGAGAAAATATTTTGCTTTTCAAAAGGAGAAGCAGAGATCAATAGGACAAAACAACAAAAACAGTTGCTTTGTATAAGAACTAGGCTATCTTTTTAAAGCAGGGCAAAAAGAAGATTCATTTTCTGATAGCCTATGAAAAATGTTGCCATCTGCCATTGTCCTGAAAACAAAAAAAAATGAAACGATCTGAGAGCTATATAAACTGATTATACACATTATTCTGTGGTGGGTGTACATGTAATGCAAGAAGAATCACACACACACACACACACACACACACACACACACACACAGAGAGAGAGAGAGAGAGAGAGAGAGAGAGAGAGAGAGAGAGAGAGAGAGAGAGAGAGAGAGAGAAGTTATTTAAACTCATGTATATGAACAAATGCAGTATAAATATTAAATAATTATGATAAGATGGTAATGGACATGCCTTGGTTGCAATGGTTGCAAATTTGCTTTCAGGTGTGTGATACAAAATGCTGGTCATTGTCTACATGGCATAGAGTTTGGTTACTTGAGGGACCACATTTCCCATAGTATCTGTCCAACTACTCTGATCTGATAGGGTTGGTGTTCCAAATTCCTTCAATTAGATCAGTGTTTCTCATCCCCAGGATCTTTGAGATGTATGGACTTCAACTTCTAAAATTTTCCAGCCAGCTTGGACAAAGTAATAGAAAATGAACAAAGTAGAAGAAACAAAATAATAGTACTAGACAAAGTAATAGAAAACAAAGAAGCTAAAATAGACAAAGTAATAGAAAACGAAGAAGCTAAAATAGACAAAGTAATAGAAAATGAAGAAGCTAAAGTGCTCTGGGACTTTAGAATTCAAACAGAGAAGCATCTATCATATAATACCCAGGCTTAACAACAGTCAATAAGAAAGAACAAAATGTCTGGCTAATGGATGCGGCAGAACTTGGAGACAGCAGAATAGAAGAGAAAGAACTGGAGAAAAGCACAAAATACAAAGACCTGCAATAGAAATAGAAAGACTGTAGCAAAAGAAAGCAAAGGTAGTACCAATATTAACAGGCACCATCGACGCAATCCTAAAACAACTGGAACACCACTTGAATACCAACAGCACTGACAAAATCACCATCAATTAATTGTGAAAGGCAGCTTTACTCTGAACAGATTACATCCTGCAACAATATCTTTAACATCTTCAACAACAATATTTGCCTATCCCAGGTTCTTGAGAAGGACTCAGTAGGTGGATAAAAATGCCAAATTCAGAATAAACGTCTTGTTGACTGTGTGATGAATCAAAACAATAATAATAAACCATAATAATTGCTTGAATTATTTCTTGTACCTAATTGCACAGTAAATGATAAAGTAGAACAGGAGAATTAGTTCTGTCAGCAACAGTTTATTCTCTGAATACCCTTTTTTATACAGAAAAGTGGTTTTCTCTCCTCTCCTGATTCCTCCTGTCTGAAGGAAAATCATGCAAAATCATTGTAATTACCACCTGAGACATCACTTTCTTTTGTCACTGTTTGAAAAGCACTGGCAGAATCCTGATATATTTGTACCTAAGACATATTTCTTCAGCATATGTTGACATTTAATATGTGGGTTATTGTATTTCTAAATTGTCATGTTTTCCAATATGAGACATCTGTGCAGATAGACAATGTTTGTGAAGGATAAACATAAAAAACATAATAAATTCAACCATAGGTTTTCACAGTAAAAATTTGGTTGTAGATATGCTCAGCCATTTTATTCAATTAGTTGAGTTTTCTAATACATTGTCCAGTATATATCTCAAACAACATTTTCAAAAGTTCTCCTGTAACCAATCTGTTACAATGGCAATTTTTACTGTTCTTAAGTTTTGAGATAACATTGACATTCCCAGAAACGCCAGATAATAGATAGCATGGAAAAACATCTTTCAGATGATGTCTGCTCCTTGTCTTTTTAAAAACAAATTCTTATTTAATGGACAAAATAACAAATTCTCATATTATTGTTTTTCATTTCTGAAATATGTTATTTTTTAAAAATACTTATTTAGTGTATGGTGTTGGTACACGAAATCTAGGAGTCTACAGTGTTACTAGAGAGTAGTAGTTTGGCTATCTAAGATTGCTAGTTTGTTCAGTACATACTCGCACTATCCAGGGTGCACTACAGAGTACGAACTAGCTCCATACATAAAATAGCTAATGGCGGGAGTGGGACACTCTGGGAGTGTCAGCGTCATCTGGGGCTTTTTCTTCACTGGTTTTCACCTCACATTCAGGCCAGTTTGGCACTGGTGGATTTCTTCATTTGGCTACCTATGGTACCTATTTATTTGCATGCTTTTTGACTGCTAAGTTGGTAGAAGCTGAGGTGAGTGATGGGAGCTCACTCTGTCATGAGGTACTAAGACTGGGATTTCTGGAATGCAGAGAGCCGATCTTCTCTAGCAACAAATCCAGCATCTTTTTTAAGGGGCTGAGCCACTGCACCTCTAATTTTAATGCTTAAATAATATGAGATTTTCTCTATCTAAAAATCAGGCCTGGTTAACATTTCTCAAAAGTTTTTCTAATATATAAGAAATTTAAAAGATTACTGAAAAATGAATTAATAACATGAGATATTGCCTGCAAATTGCTCAGCTTAAATTAAAACAATAAAAATGCTTAAATATAAAAATTTTGAAAAACCATGAAATCACATTCAAAATTTCTGATGAAAATGTCAAATAATTAAAAGTTGGATAAAATTCATGATAGTTTGTATGTAATATAATGCCAGAATTCTTGCACAGTATTTCCTAGTATAAATTTTTGTTTTTTTGAATGGAATCCTGTGAGATAAAGTACATCCGCTGGCTCAAGGACTAACAGTACAAAGGTTAGTGTTAGAGTCCATGAAGTACAGGCCTTCATAGACCATATAAGCATAGTGGATTCTAATATCAAATTCATCAGGGAAGACACCAAGGCAATAGGCTACTGTACTGTGAGGTTTTGATTGGGATCTTGGCAACTTAGAAATAGATATAAGCAGAAAACTCAGACTAATATCTGCTATTTGACTCCTACCAGTCACTTCAACATAAACTAGGAGTCATCAGGACACTACCTCAAAGGGCAGAAAACATCCTCACCTCCAGGGATGTCCAAAAGAAGGAAAACAGACACCTAAAGATAGCTCTTAAGGTTTGTGGATATTCAAATTGGGCCTTTATTAAATCAGCATCAGAATCCAACAAAAGAATGGCAGATAGAGCTGAAATTCAGAGTCAACAGAGAAACCTGGTTATTCTTTATATGGCTGGTGTATCAGAGAAGCTAAGATGGATATTTGGAAAACACCATATAGCTGTATTCTTCAACTCACCAACACACTGAGACAGAGGCTTGCCCACTCTAAAAATTGGACACCAACATAAGAAGAATATTCTTTAACATACGAATAATGTAGTATATGCAGTCCAGTTCAGTGAGGAGTGTACAGAGCTCTACATAGAAAAAACCAAGCAGCCTTTACCTAAGCAGATGGCCCAGCACGGAAAAAACTACATCACAGGATCAGAATCAGTAGCATACCTTCATTTAAAAGAAAAAGGTCACTCTTTTGAGAACAATAATATTCACATTTTGGACAGGGAAGATAGTTTGAGAGAGGAGTGAAATAATCCATTTATGTCAAATAGAAGTCAAGGCTTCAGACATAACATGTCCTCTATTTTTTATGCTATTCTTCCATTAGTCCTTAAGAAGATTAAGACCACAGGTTCACCACAGAAGTCACATTTAATAACCCACATAAGGTAAAGGATTTAGGAACTGGAACATTTATATCCCAACAATTATCTGCCTATTCACTTAATGAGCCTGTCCAGATTAGGTGAGAAAAGAAGCCTCTTTGGAGGACATATGACATAGGTTCTTCTAACCAACTTGCTCAGACTGAAGAAGTTACTTGGATAAATAGTGAAAAGTTACGAACCAACAATATAAGAAGTCCAACTGCCAAGTCTCAACTTCCAGACAACTCTACCTGGATGAATGAGAACCTTAATTGACATCAGTTCAATGGTTCTCAAAGATCTTTGTCCACCTCTTGATAAACAGACCTCAAATGGCAGTGTCAGACCTTTGGCATCTGCAGGAGGTCAAATGCTAAAACATTTATTATGACACTGCAGTGCAAGCTTTGTATTCAACATTACACTCAATGTTATGTACAAGCACCAAAGGTGAAGTTTGCCTTGTGATGTCGTAATCCATACTTTTGTCAGTTTAGTTTCATCATGATTATAAATGGATTCCTATTTCAGGTCTCATTTGTGAATGATATTTGAAAGTGATGAAATGGGTGCCTTAAGCCTTTGCAAATCTTTAACAGCCAATGGCCATTAATATCTCAACCCCTAAATTCCAGAAAAATAGGATTTATTCTACTATGGATAGCACTAGATCTGGCAATAGGTATATTTGTAAGCTTATCTTTTGTGTTCCTACTAAAAAATGTAATGATAATAATATTATATTATCTTTTCTATTTGCAAGCCATCAAAAAAGAGACACCTTAAAGCCACTGTATGCTTCCCCATTTTCTGTTAACTAACAAAAGAAAATGTGTTTAGTATGACACTGAGGTCACAGTATGCATTAGTTCATTCATTCATTTATTCATTCATTTTTACTATTTCTAAACTTCCCATTTCTCTCAGAGGGTATCCATGCTACCACAGCTGAGTGCTGAAATTAACCTGCTCTGTGGGTTGCTTGTTAAGTTCTCCGAGAACTTCAAGAATACAAAATCAATAAATGTTTCTTCTTCCTTATCCATGAAGAGAGAAGCAAAGAAAAAACAAAGCTTCACCATGGAATCCCTCTAATATGAGGACAATTCAGAAATAATCATTTGGTTATCAATGACAGACGCTCGCAGATACAGAACTTTTATTATGCACATCAGAAAACTACAACATTACATTTCTTTTTGACATAATTGCCATTCAAATTGAGGCACTTGACATAATGTCTTACAAGGTTTAAAATTCCTTAGTAGTAGTCGCTGGGCACCATATCTGGGCTATGGGGGGTGTGTGATCAAAAACATCTCAATGGAACTGTTTCAGAAGTTCTTGGATGCATCTAGCGGTATGCGGGTGAGCATTATCATGAACCAAAACCACACCAGAAGTGGTGCCATAGAAAATCCGGCCAAATGTGAAGATGCCAAAGGAGTACTGCTAGTGAAGTTCATGAAGTGTGGTTCAACCATCAATTCAGAAGTCTACTGTGAAGCGTTACGAAAACTCAGATGAGCCACCCATAACAAGCATCGGGGCATGCTGACTTCCAGTGTGATGTTGGTTCATGATAATGCTCTTCCGCCTACTGCTAGACACACCCAAGAACTTTTGAAGCAGGTCTGTTGGGATGTTTTTGATCACCCCCCCTCCTTAGCCCAGATTTGGCACCGAGCGACTACTAGTAAGGAATTTCAAACCTTGTAAGAGATTATGCCAAGTGCCTCAATTTGAATGGTGATTATGTCAAAAAGTAATGTAATATTATAGTTTTCTAATGTGTATAATAAAAGTTCTGCATCTGCGAGTGTCTGTCACTGATAACCAAATGGAGGTTTATTTCCAAATTGCACTCATATGTTTTGACAAGTGTATTAGCAAGAATATTGTCTCCCCTTTCTAATAAGGGTGCATTTTTTTGTGGAATCTTAGCTCAAATAGGTAAATGGTAAAAATATTGTTTCCTTCAGGGAAACACCCGCCCAAAGACCTCAAAGATGTTTTTTTTCCCAAAGGCAATTTTTTTCCTTGAGAAAAAAGGTTTTTTTTATTTCTCATCCAAGAAACTTCATCAGTTGTGATGGTGGGCAATGAGGGATAGGTACTGAGAGTTGAGATTGGATGGTGGAGGGTTAGAAGGATAGGTTCTGAAGCTTCAACTGATGATGCTTCTTGGATGAGAAGCAAAATATTTTCTTCTTCCTCAAGGAAAAAACAGGCCAGTTGCCTTTTTTTTTTTAAAAAATCACCTTTGGGACAACCATGACCTGGATGACTGAGAATCTCCACAGATATCTCACCAAGAGAAATAGACTTCTTTTTTGTCTTTCTAAAAAACAGAAGGACAAGAACTACTTATTTAAAAGGGTGCCATAGAAAAATGTTTTGGAGGATTATTTTAAATGGAATCATTGGTTGGAGTTGGAAACAAGTGAGGATTGGGGTGTGATTGGCAATATAGCGCCATCCTAGTATAATACCGTTCAGTAATTAATGCTGATTCTGAGCACTAAAATCACCATCTAGCATTAATGGAACGGATTAGTTTCAAGGACATTAGAAATTACTCCTTTTTTTTTAACTTCAGGAATCATCTTAGCCTTTTGAAGTAGTCTAGACAAGAAACACTAACCAGGAATATCGCCATTATTTTTAGTGTAAAGTTACATTAAACAGAATCTTTGAAGACAGAAAGTATTTTTTCATTCCTCTCTCTTTAGACTCTGGAAAAACTAGGGGAGATCCCTTCTGAAGTGCTTCCCATGATTTCCCTGTACTTGCAGACTGAACTGTCTCCTACAAGATCGTTGCCTAGGCTATGGGTCTTCCTGTTTTCCAATTATCTATCTGTATACCACCACAGATCAGCACAGAAATGATGACTGTAACTGAACTTTGAAAAAAAAATATGGCTTGGAACTCTAGGGTGAGGTTAGGAACTCTGAGACTCTAGGAATGAATCAGATTAAAATATGTTATTTAATCAAAATGTATTGGGGCTTGGACTTGGCACTATCAAAATATGTTCTAATTATTCTAGTTGCTACTAGAACTGACTGCAAATGTGCAAGATCTGTTTCTCATGCCTGTTTCTTTGTATAATGCCACTAAAATATAAGATAGTTTATATGCTTATAGATCTAAATGTGTTGTGAATTTATGGGTGAATCATTGTGTAATTGAATGGCTGTTCAAACAGAATATATTTCTTTTGCTCTCTACTCTAATCAATAGGTTAATTAACAGTTTGTTTTGTACAGCTGTCTTCTCATACTCATATCCATTCACAATTCTATTTTATTGATTACATTTGTAATTAAAGCACAACCAATTGTAAATATTAACAGTTGCAGATTTGGCAGTTTCAGTTAACTGAAGCAATGAATTTACACCTATATTTTAGAAACGATTTTTCCTTGTTTAATCCCAAGTAAAACATATATAGTTAATTTGTAATTCAAATATATATAATTCATTTGTGATTCAAATGGTTACAAGTGAGACCTGTATGCATGATGGATGAGTCTGTCACTTTTATTTTTGTCAAGTCACCCAACCTTTTGGTAGCCAGAAGTTCAATTTAACTGGGTTTTTTTTTGGGGGGGGAGGGATAAATAATGATATGGTGATTATACATAGTAGCCACGTCTATTTTAGGATCAAAGTATAATTTTTATATGTTTCCTCTGTTTCCATGCTGGAGATTGAAGGCTCTAGTTTGCCATCTGTGTCATTAACATGTGGTAACAGAATTGGGGTGCTTTAGAAATTGCCAGAAAGTTGTCAGGGAGTGGGGAGGAAAGGATTGGCAGCAACTTGTAGATTTGATCTGCGAGCTGATTATCTCTTATTTAAATTCCCTTTTTAAAAAATCTGATATTTTTGTTCTGCTTATAAAAAAGCAAGGGAAATTCTTGCAATTCTTAGCTAGATGAAATTCTAAATTGATAATATTTTAGATGTGACTAAGTCAATTTTGGACAGTGGCATTTATTTTGTGATTAATGATAAGAAATAATCTTACAATGCAAAAAATAACATCTCGTTTAGCATCAGAAGTTGAAAAAGGTCAGCAAACTTGTAGATATAGAAGACATGATAAAACGTTGCTTCATTGGATGTCACCAATTTCTGAACAAGTATATCAATTATTCTGAGTGGAAATATTCTAAAACAGAATACAGAATTAATAGAAATTAGTGAAAAAGATCCTCTGAGTATAGACAAGATACATAAATTATATTATAATTTTAGTTTTCTTCTCTTTATAATATTTTTAATATAATTGCTCTCTTGCCCTCTCTCTTAGTGTTATAATAAAGAGCATATTTTACAAGAAAAATTGGGAAAAATCAAAAGTGGCTCTACTATTGGCAGAGTGATATAACTATTGGGTGATACCAATTAGGAGAAAATTTGTAGCTCTGGGTTGAAATGAGGGTCCTTGGTGCTCTCTGAGTTTGCTTGTTTTCTTGCAGACAATTCATTATCTCAGAAACTGCAAATAGACTACTACAACCACATGGAATCAGCGTAGCACATAAGCCAAGTAAAGCCCTTCAAAATATCCTAAGTAAACCCAAAGACCTAGTAACCCCAGAAGGAAAAAAGCAGGTGTCATCTACAACATACAACGTAAGAACCAAAACAACCACTATGTAGGACAAACAGGCAGAAGACTGACAAAATGCATCCATGAACACCAATTGGCAGTCAAAAGGCATGAAGAAAATTCTTTAATTTTCACAACATATAGACAGATTTAACCATAGTTTCAGTTGTGAAAATGTGACAATCCTAGACCAGGCCAAATCCAAAAATGCCCAGGAATTTGACAAATCAGCCATCAATAAGCACTTAGACATTAACAACATCTATAGTTTATGCAAAAGAGACAATCAAACAGCCCCTCAAAAGAAAAAGACTCCAGCACCTCTCCACCAGTTATCAGCACTCAGACCAGCATAGATTAGCTCCAAGGTCACCTTCAGACGAACAATTAAGTAAGCAATACCCCAATCAAGAAACTGCCGAAGAATCATTAGTAAACAGGCCAATCAAAGTATCCTTAAGACCACCCTTCCCCCCCCCAGACAGGCAAGACACCAGAATGTAAACAAACCAACAGCAAACAGCACTCTTTATTAGCACTGATGATATTACCTAGTTAGGGCAATGAAACGTCTGCAAGAAAATAAGCAAGCTCAGAGAGCACCAAGAACCTCCTTATTGGATGATAGTTGTGGGATGCATCATGAACTTGGTATCCCTTAGTTACATATCCAGCATTCTTATTTGGAAGAGGGAATCATAAGAATTGAAGTTCAATGTACTTAGAGGGCCCCAGGTGAGAGAAGCTAAAATAGAAATACAGGCTTGATGGATCATAATGGTTTCACTCATTATGACTCAGCTTTTAATATTACATAGTTTGAAACCTTCATATCTGCTGGAAGTTGACGAGACAATAACCTGGTAGAATAGGAAGAATTTTGTTGTTCTTTACTTCAGCAAAAGTAGCAGAAACTTGTATTTTTATACCAGATTATCACTTTCAACCAAATGATTGATTTGGGCGCTAAAGAATGCAATATCTCTAGGTTGCAAGGCGAAAAAGAAGAATTTTAACAGCAGTAGTTGAAAACTTGGAATTGTTCCACTGTTTCAAAGACTGATTTCTTAAGCAATGACAGTTCACAGAGAAATCTCCTTAGGGGAACATAAAAGTCCTGGCATCTGTACTCTGTTTTGGGAACAAAGCTTCGGAAGAGCTATCTATGTTGCCTAATGAACCAAGAATCAAAACCTTGGATTACATTATCGTTATGATTTCTTATCCCAGTAGAGTCTCTTATCAAAATGTGGTCTCATTAAGATCAAGTAAGTAGCCCTCTTCAATATAGCATTAAAATGTATTACACTAACTTAGCAGAAATGAAATATAATTATCTGAAAAATTATTGTCTGCTGGATTAAATGCATGTTGCATCTGAGATAGATTTACTCAGCAGTTTGGATATTCACATGTATGAAGGATGTCTGTAGCACTGAGCATATCCAAATATTTTTATTAGTTTATGCATGTTTGCTCAAGAGATGTCAGAGAGCACAGTCTCGGAATTCAATGGTTTCTCAATCAATCCACAGGGCATTTATTTTTTTTTTATTTTCTCTGTTGAATATCCACAAGCTATAGCACAAAGACAATGAAGCTGGCACATTTATTTATTTATCAATATTAAATAGCCACATCTCATAAAAACTGGAATATTCCAAATGTGCTTTTAAAATACATTTTTTAGGATTCTAACCTTTTCAATCTTCACTGTGTATTCTTCATATATTCTAAAATTGCTTTCCCAGGCAACTGATTACTTTCTTTCTTTTAACCTTCTGAATGCTCTTCTCATGCAAGAGATTGAAGAACTCTCCCAGAAGAAAGTCAGGACAAATTCAAAGCACTGGTCCTGGTGAAATCATTCTGAAAAGTTAATCAATATTTAAATTATGTTAATTTTATTTGGAGATTAGTTCAACCCATAATCTAAATCTTACATGGAAAGAGATATTTTAGTACTAAGACATGGAAAGCCAGTCAGCAGACTGGAGGGATGGATCAGGAAACTTTAGACATTGGAAACAAATCATAGCAATCTGACCCACATCCTTGGATGGGTCATCAGATGGAACATCAGAGCATAAATGAAAAATTTCCAGTTTATGCTCTGAGTCCCCTGATGATCTATTTGTTACATACTGGAAAAAATGAATTTATTAGAATGTACCTACTAACCCTTTGACATTTTAATGTTCTTATTTATTACGCTGGGTAGTTGGAAGGATCTTTCTCTGTCTCTTTTAACCTAACTATATTTAAAAACCAAAATTGCAACCAAAGACTTACCTTTGGCTCACTGAACTTATCATAACTGTCCAAGGTCTTCTTGAATTGCAATTTTCATAGAGTGATTTGCTTTATCCCAAGAGGAAATAGAGGATAAATATTAGAAGCAGTGGCATTCAAACATAACCACTAAACTATGGCTTAGTATTATATATGAATTTATGATACCTTAAAAATAGCCATTTCTTAGCAGTGATGAAACTAGGATATTGGACCATAGATTATTCTGGCTTACTGTTACATCTTATTTCTCACACCATTGAATATTGTTAGATCATTGTTTTGCTTCAGACAGTTGCTGTTCTCTCACATAAACATTGCTATACTTTAAAAGATAGTTTGATCATGGAGATGGCTATCAGTTTTTGAACTTATGATACAGCATTCTACAGTAGAAGTTCACATTTTTTGGGTGGTGGGTCTAACAGTGTTACTCAGTTTTTTAATAAAGGATTAGTGGTTGCATTTCACAAAGGAGATAGCACTATAGACATATATTGCTCCATAATGTACTCTCTGAGCGGTTTACAATGTCAGTGTATTGCCCACAAACAATCTGGGTCAATGGAAGGATGGAAGGCTGAATCAAGCTGGAACCAGTCAGGATCAAACTCCTGGTTGTGGACAGAGTTAGCCTGCAATTTTGCATTCTAACCACTGAACCCTCACAAATACACAAATAGGATTGATAGGGTAAAATTAAATTTGATTAAATATTATATTAATTATTTATTAAGCATATATGGGTCACATGGAATATTCTTAATATAACTTATTTTTATTTATTAAAAAATATGGCAGTAAATTTTAGAAGGATTCCATGTTTTTGAGGGCCTCTGGTGCTGTATTCTTCTAAGAAAGTAATAAAAATCATTGTTTCATGTCATATTGAAACTGATCTGTTGCATGCAAACCATTACAAGAAATGTTTGTCATTGTAAAATTATTCCTGGCTGAGCACAGAATGATAAAAATGTTATAATTTACTGAAGAACTAATCAGTTTATTGTTGACTACATCAACATGATTACGTTCCTCATGTAATAAGTAAACATTATTCACATGGTAGATTAAACAGAAAGATTTAGCTTCTTTTTTAATGCAATAATTTTGATCAACCATTGTCAAAGCAGAGTTCAGGGGTGTCAAACTCGCAACGTCACGTGATGTGAGTTTTTTTCCATTGCTGGCAATTGGGTGGGCGCGGTTTTGGCATGACGCATCCGGCCTGCGGGCCATCAGTTTGACACCCCTGGCATAGTTCCACTATTCAAATAAATGTAATGATTTGGGAATAAATGCCACATATTGGTAAAATGTACAACTTTATAGGAAATCTTAATTCAAACTAGAATTGCAATATTATTTGTGATTACATAAATCAGGGGTGCCATCAGCATTGCGGTTGCCCTTGGGGGAGGGGTGTGCCAGGGTGGGTGTGGCCTACTGGGTGGATGTGGATGGAGTGGGTGTGGCCTACTGGTTGGGCATGGCCAGCTATACATCGTTCGCGTCAAGGATGCCTGTGGAGGCCTGGGCAGGAGTGGGACAGATCTGAGGGTCTCTGGCAGTAGGGGGTGGGACTGGGGCAAGCACCAAGGCATGGTCCATTTCTTCATTCCTCACAAAGGGTGACACCTCCCCAGCATGCACCCAGGGGACGGGGCCGACATGGCAGGGGCTGGTTCCTTGCTGTTTCTAGACAGCCTTGTGGAGCTAAGACTGAATGTGTTTCAGCATAGATGGCCACCACAAAATTGTACTTGGCTCCCAGGCGGCCTGGGCCAGGGCCAAGGCAGCAGGGGCCATTTCCCTCACTGTTTCCAGGATAGCTTTGCGGGCCACATGAAACCACTTCGCGGGCCGCATTCTGGCCCCTGGGCCTTGTGTTTGACATGTCTGACATAATGGTCATGATAACTAATTATTAGTAACAAACTAATCATTCCAGCATAGTTTATCCTGAAAGTTTTTAAACAAGATAATTTCAAAATAAAAGGAGTTAGATCAGCGGTTCTCAACCTTTTCCGGGGCTCAACCCCAGCCCACATTACGATAGGAAAAAAAATGGCCGACCCAAAAAAATGGCGGGCCCACGCCGTGCATGCACGGTGCGACGGGGCATATCGCGCATGCGCGGCGCGAAGGCCCGCATCGCGATAGGGTAAAAAATGGCTGACCAAAAAAATGGCGGACTGTGGTGCTTGGCGACCCCCGTGAAATGGTCGTTCGACCCCAAATGGGGTCGCGACCCACAGGTTGAGAACCGCTGAGTTAGATAAAGCATGATTTTCTCTTCTGTGAATGCAAATGGCAACAACCAGACAATCAGGCACTCAGGTAAAAGATAAATACTTTTAAAATTTGGTAATTGTTCATGATATCCTATTGAAGTTAAAAAATTCTTTTAAAATGTTTTATTATTAAGTCAAAGAACTAATTTTGGTGTAGCTGTGACAAGAAAATTCACTCTTCGTTAAAAAGAACAGAACAACAACACAAAAATATTTCATTAATGCAGAATATTCTAGAACTGGGCACAGCATGTAGAATTGGGTTAATTTCTCAATGAATATTTCATTACATTGCTGAACTTCTCACTTTGCTAGGATAATCCCATAATGCTATATTAACTATATTACACAATCTTGCATTGTGTTGATTTTGGGATTTGTTTAAATAAACATTTCAAAGAAATGAACCAAACTGTTTTAAGAACAGTAAATTTAAAACTGTTGATCTTTAAACTGCATGTAGAAAACATGTAGGAAAATCGGTAATCTTGTAAATTTGAAAGATAACAATCATAATGGATTTGGAAACATTATTTGTCTGGAACAGGATCTAGAAAAAGACCAATTAAGTACCTATTAAAGTAGGAACTTTTTCCTCAAAGGGGTGTTTTCATGAGAATTTTTATATGCCTTAGACTTACCAATGCCAATGCCAATATTCAGACAAGTGCAAAAATGCACGTAGGTTGAAGCATTGTGGTTTATTTTCTTTTTTGTTGAACAAGTATCTCCATCAGAGTTTAACATGTTTTATCGATACCTATTTTTGTTTTCTGCTGAAAAGAAACAATTTGGGTTCTTTTAATGGAAGCTACCCAGTCTGGGTGATGTACAAATATGAAATAGTAAGAGAAGAAGAATAAAATTGATCTGATGGATAAACCAAATCCACATATTGGCCTGAAAGATGGAAACATTTTTTTTCCATAGCAACTTGTAAAGACTAAATTCTTACAGAATATCTACTTGCTAGAGATGTATTTATAGATCATAATGAATTAAACTTCTATTTAGAATTTTGTGAACAGAATATTTAAAACAGTCTTTCCAACTGTCTGCTATACATGGTAGTGAAAGTATCTGATTCTTCAGTTTTACCATCCACCCTCCCTACTTAATATTTGATCACCCAACTTTGCTAGTCTTTTCCCTTTTATATTTTTTGGGGAGTCATGTATTTTATTTAAACATATAAGAAGAGATTAATAAAAATCAAAGGCAAAGATCTTAAAGCACAAATCCCTGCAAAATAGAGAGGTAAGAATTTGTCAGATAAGGTTGGAATACACTTTAAAAAGTGTGAAGGCTTTTTGAGAATTATGGATTGCTTTGAGATATGCATCCAATTGCTTTCTTCTGCTCTGAGAATAAGTTGGAATACACATCTTGATTTGTTCCAGTAACTGAAAAATAATACTCATATTGTTGGAGGACAAAATGAAAATGATTTATTTAGTTTCCTTAAAGATGGAAAATTCAACAGGGTGGTGAAGCTTTCTCCTTTATCTGATTATGAAAATGCAGAGTAGCCCAGCTACTGAAGGTACCTATTGTAAGGAGGAATGACAGGGCTGTATTGCCAGCCAGGTGGGAAAAATAAATATTAGAGTTAAAGATAAAGGCAACAGCTCTTTTGACTGTCAACAGTAGAGGAAGATATTCATCTGGTAGGCTAGAGAGATTTTGTTCTTATCCACTAAAGCAGATTCTCTGAAGTTGTTTGTTATATTGTTTTAATCTGGCGTTTTGAAGTATATGCTTACAAGTGATGTGTATGTGAATCACAATAATGAGGGATGCAATTTGAACACTGACACTGAGGTATGTTAATAGGGATGATTATGATAAAAACAGAAGCTTATTAAAATACAAGAACTGTACACTGTGGCATGAGTTTTTACAGCACTTTCAGAAGGATGATTAGAAAAAGGATGGTTGTTTAATTTATCTTTGTTCAGCTGTTCACTTTCTAATATGAGACTCTTTCCCCTGGAGAGATTTTTTTTTATTCCACAGTAATATTTAATATCTTGAAAGTATTTAGGAAAGCAACTAATTTAAAATCCTTGACTGACAACCATATTTTATTGACCACTTGAAGTTACAATAGCACTGAAAAAAGTGACCTGCAACCAGTCCTCGCGCTTACAACTGTTGCATCCTCAAGTCACATGATCAAAATTCAGGCACTTGGCAGTCAGTATATATTTATGATGATTGGAATATCCTGGGGTCACACAATTTTGCAACCAGCTTCTGATAAGCAGTCAATGGGGGAAACTAGATTTGCTTAATGACTTCATGATTTATTTAATAAATGCAGTGATCCACTTAACAATTGTGATGAAAAATTGGTAAAATTGGATGTGATTCAGTTAACAACCTCCATGCTTAGCAACAAAAATTCTGGTGCCAAGTGATAATAAATCAAGGACTATCTATAGTTGAATCAATCAAGCACTATCACTTTATTGCCCATCAATGCCTTTATTGCTAACCTATGTTATTTTTCTTCTGTGAATTTGTGGAAATTTTCATTTGGATATACAACCACTACTGGAGATGCCTAGGATCTTCTTGTTTGTGGATCTTGTTACAGTTTCTGTACTGATAGAAATCTTTCCTAATGTAAAATATTTTTCTTCCTTAGGTGGCATTCTGCTTAGATGCAAAAAATAGTTTGAAAAATTTGTCTATTTCACATATGCAGAATACTTAATTAACATGCATTTCTTTATCCACTGTATGTGCCTGGGTAGCAATTTTATGTATGCAGTATGCAGAATTGTTTTCAATATTATATTGAATAGGAAATGTTAATACATTGAGGGCTACATATGTATTTTGCCAAGATTGTTGCAGTAAGGTCCACCAATGCTGCCATTAATCTTGGGCCATTGCTGAAGCTATGGATTCTATTTGCCATTATTGTCCCTGGAAGCAATGGTTGCCCACCATTTTAAATTGTCAATATTTTATCACTTTTTTAGCACTATTGGAGGACTGAGAGACTTCTAGCAAAAGTCACTCTGTAGCCCTTAATTTATACATTTCAAAGTAGCCCTGAGCTTATAAATACAAAAAGAGTCTTTACTTTCCAGTTAATGATAATTAACTGATTAATCATTAATGCTAAATAATAATTCATAATAATTAATTAATAAATTCATCTTCCTAGGGTTGAAAATGGAGTTCCATTTGCTTCATGCATGTGGAGCAATACTGAGCAGTATCTGGGCTCAGATAAGGGCAATAATTGTTTAAAATGGAAATAGTCATTCATGTATTTACATGATGAGATGGACAAAAAAGCTATGAAAGATTTAAATATAAGATTACTGTACAGAAATTACTATATGCATAGAAATGGAAAGAATCAACACTACTTACTATGGATGAATGACTGGTGAATTTAACAGATTTTGATGAAATGGAAAAATTGACTTTGAAGAGAAAATACATTATCTGCATTTATTGATGACTGGAAATCTCATAGACTTTTTGCATAAATTGAAAAATATGAACTTGTGATTTATACTTTGGATAACTAAATTATACAAAGAAGAGTAACACAATGTAACTTTAAAGAAAGAGGTTGAAATTTATTTATATTTATAACTGATATGAAGAATATTGGAAGCTATTTTATATCTTTTTTCCTTTTTTCATCAACTTTTTTATTCTCTCGTACTTTTTGCTATCTCTTTGACTTCTTTCTTTTTATTTTTTCTTTTTATTATTTTTTAATTAATTTTTATCTTCTTGTTTAAAGATTTTAATAAAAATTATATTCATGATATGGAGAAGTCTGTTTCTTCTATCATATCCCTGTTGTTAAACTACATTGTTGTGTTCTGAAGGAGATTTGAAATAGGGAATTTTGTGTGCAACCCATGATAAGGTTATAAATTACATGGAGATCCCATGTGTGTTGACCAAGCTCAATTCAAGACTTCAAATCTAGTGTGTGAAACATGGTGGAGCTGGGTGATCAGGAAGTTCTAAACAGTGGTTCTCAACCTTCCTAATGCCACGACCCTTTAATACAGTTCCTCATGTTGTGGTGACCACCAACCCCCATCCAGCTGGCCGGGGGGGAGGGCAGGAAGGCCGCTCTGTCGGCTCCGCCCAGCCTGGTTGGAGAAACGCCATTTCTCTCCCTCTTTCTCTCTTTCCCTCTTTCCTCTCTTTCTCTTTCTCTTTCCTCTCTCTCTTCTCTCTCTTTCCTTTATCTTTCCTCTTTCTCTTTCTCTCTCTTTCCTCTTTCTTTCTCTTTCCTCTTTTCCTGTTTCTCTCTTTCCTCTCTCTTTCTCTTTCCTCTCTTTCTCTTTCCTCTTTCTCTTTCTCTTTCCTCTCTCTCTTCTCTTTCTCTTTCCTCTCTCTCTTCTCTCTATCCCTCTTTCCTCTCTCTTTCCCTCTTTCCTCTTTTTCTCTTTCCTCTCCCCGTTTCTCTCTTTTCTCTCTCTTTCTCTCTCTCTCCTCTCTTTTTCTCTCTTTCCTCTCTTTCTTTTTCCTCTCTCTCTTTCTCTCTCTTTCTCTGTTTCCTCTCTTTCTCTTTCTCTCTTTTCTCTCTCTCTTTCTTCTTTTTTTTCCTCTCTCTTTTCTCTCCCTCTTACGGCAGCATCGTCGGGGGTCCACGCAGCTCCCGGCCCGGCCTCCGCTGTGTCCTCAGCCAAATGGGCAGGGAGGGGGAGCACGACAGGAGGCAGCGGCTCCAGCAGTGGCAGCCACTGTTGCATCATTGGGGGTTCCCGCCACCCCTGGCCGAGCTGCTGCCCCTGCCAGGACTTTGCACTGCCCGGCCTTGTCCTCTGTCCATCGATGGAGCCATGGTGGGGGCTGGTGCCGCGTGGCCTGCCAGCCCCTCCACCAGCCCGGATGCTCCCCCCAGGCACCCCTCTTCCTCCCGGTGCCCGCCCGAGCCACTTTGGGGGCAGCAGGAGGAAGGAGAGGAGAAGGGAGAGAAAATCGCTGCCGCTGTCCCAGCCAGGACTCCACACTGCCCGGGCTTGCCCTCCACCCATCCGATGGAGCCAAGTGGGGGCTGATGCTGCGCGGTGTGCCAGCCCATCCGCCAGCCCGGCTGCTCCACCCCAGGCCCCCTCTTGCCCCAGTGTATGCCTGAGCCGCCTTGGGGGCAGCAGGAGGAAGAAGGAGAGGAGAAGGGTGAGAAAACTGCTGCTGCCACCCCAGCTGCCACTCCCGCTGCCCAGCCTCACCTTCCGCCCATCTGATGGAGCCACAGTGGGGGCTGTACCGCGTGACCCCTGCCAGCCTGGCTGCTTCCCCCAGGCACCCCTTTTGTCCTGGCACCCACCTGAGATGCCTTGGGGGCAGTAGGAGGAAGAAGGGGAGGAGGAAGAGGATGGCAAGGAAACCGCCACCATCGCTGGGCCCCAGGAGGCGGCTCTCCTCTCCTACCCTTGCTGAATCTCTTTCTTCCTTCCCGGCAGCCTGGACTCCGGCGTGCCTTCCTGGCCAGCGGGTCCAATGGTCGGGCTGGTTGGGGATCGCAGGGGCTGGTCTCCCTCGGGCCACAGCTTGAGGGTGGGCTGGCCTGCTCGGCGGAGCCTCCAGTGGGCTGCTCCCAGCAGGGATCCTGGGGCTTCCCCGGGCAGCTCCAAGGCCATGAAGCCCTGGCCACACTTCTCCCAGGGGGTGGGGCACCCAGGTGCAGGGCCAATAACGAACCCTGCAGGAGGTAAGTCCACCTGACAGAGAGAGAGAAGGGAAGCGAAAGTGCCTCTCTGTCTCTCTCTCTCTCTGCAAATGGCAGAGGAGGCTGTGTGGAGATGGATGCAGAGCGGTGTCTCAGTTCCTAAGACCATCAAAATATGTGTTTTCCGATGGTCTTAAGCGACCCCTGTGAAAGGGTTGTTCGACCCCCAAAAGGGTTGCGACCCACAGGTTGAGAATCACTGTTCTTGAATATCCTTTCATTGTTCTCCTCAGTTGATTAATTATAAATCAGGTAAGACTTTAATAGGAACAATAAAGTTCCTATTTGATAGGATCACTGCTTTTATCCCTATCTTTTTAGTTGCCCAAGCTTGATATTTTAATAGTACACTAAATATCAAATTTGATTATTCTGCAAACACTAAATTTTTCATCCCTTTTGAAAATGGAAATGCTTAAATATATATATCTGATTACAACTTTAAGAAAGTGCATTGGAAGGAAAAGAAAGAAATATATTGGACTTCAACTGAATAGAGATATCAACTGAATAGAGATATTAATTGAAATCAATCAGTATTGAATTTGTGTTTTTTTCTTGTTAATCTTTTATTTAAGAAGAGCATTAAAAAGATTTCGTTGATTCCCTTAATATCACCTTCTAATAAATCTATCTACTGTAGTCATTTAGAAACAGATTCTTCGATAGGAGTGTGACTGGACAAATAAGGCTCTGAAAATGTATGAGCACATTTGTCAATGCATTTGGGTTACAAAATTTGATACTGTCCCAGTCAGGTCTACCATCTTCAACTTGGTTCTGTGCTTGTATTCTACCATCAAAGGCCATGGGGAGGCGCCTGGTTGCCTTCGCATGTACTCACGCAGGAGTTGCCAAAAAAACGGACCAAAATCTATGTTTCCCAGGATGCAGGCCGTACGGTTTCCACAAATGAATGGGGCTCATTTAAAGAATACTGGGAACTGTAGTTAAGTTTCTCTTCCTTAGATAAGGATGTTCTTGGAAAGGAGTTGTCTGACTTTTGAGTTTCTGAAGACAGGTCTTTGGAAAAAGCATTTGTTGTTGTAAGCCGCCCTGGGTCCTAGGAGAAGGGCGGCATATAAATTTTAATAATAATAATAATAATAATAATAATAATAATAATAATAATAATAATAATAATAATAATAATAATAATAATAATAATGGAGGAGGGATATATGGGCAATAAATCTGTATGGGGATGCAATGGGAAATAGGGAAGGGGAGGACAAGGAAGGCCAGGGAAGCACTGAACTAATTTGTGCCAGGACTCAAGGCCACGCACTCTGAGAATAGAAGGTGGAGTGCCCCAAACATCTCAGCATTTCTCAAAACAGCATTTCAGCATTTCTATGCGGCTCTTCATTGGCTGAAAACAAACTGGTCATCTGGCGTGGTTTGGGCTGAGGGGAAAACATAACTTTTCACGCAGGAAACTTAGTTCTAGCCTGACTTTACTGCAGCTAGCAACTTTTAGCAGGAGAACCTATTACTTCACCCAAATGGAGTCAAAGGTCTTACTTTCCTAAGGGACCTGACTGGGGCAAGTCTGACATTACCCTCAACCCACTTTTGATCACTGGTTCAGCATCTTGTTTTACATAAATTCACTTTAATGAGATTTCCAGGGAATGTAGCTCTAGTGTTTCTCAGTCTTGGCAAGTTTAAGTTATGTGGACTTCAACTCCCATAATTTCCGAGCTAGCATGTATGAAGATTTAGTAAAACTTACTCTCTTTTTCTAGTATCTATAAGACAATGATTATGAGTCAAATGTGAAAATATAGAATGGGAAAAATCATGCCATTAAAATTATACTTATGTGCTGGCAAATTTCAGCAGTGTTATCTCAAGTCAACTGGACAGAAATGGCTGGAGAACTATATATTTATCTACCTGATATGAAGGAATATTGAAAATTGACAGAAAAGAAGTCTAAGTTATTGTTAGACATCAGAAGTAAACTGCAAAGAAAATAAGCCAAGATGAATTAATTCTATTCTTTTGTAAGGTTACATTAACAGAATCTTGCAAAGCTGAAGGCACAAATTTAACGGCTTGATTCACTAGGGCCTGTTCTTTCCAAGTTTCTTTCTTTGATCTTTAAGCCATTGGGCTCCTCCTTCTTTTGTTTGATTGTTTCTTAGGTGGCATCTCTTGCTCTCTTTCTCCAAAGTCATTCCTACATTCCATTATGTTATATTCAGAAAAACTAATTTTATACTATATGGTTTCATTTTAATGATTTACTACAACTACAAGTCTAATTAGTTATTTACCATTTTAATAATCTGTGCATAATAATATTAATTGTAAAAGACAATGACAATAAATTAACAGGTTAAGGGCACATTTGACTGAATGGGCCACAAACTAAGAAGATATTTATTAAATTTATTTTGAGACTCTTTATACAGCCTATTATTTCTAGAATCTGCTGGACACATCTACAGATATAAATCTAGAAGTAGCGATCCAGGAAAAGAAACAGAAATGGCTGTAGTTGGGAGACAAGTTCCTTGAAAAGAAAATTTTACTTTGAAATGTTATCAGAATAAGCATGGATAACATTTTCTAACCTTTATAAAGCATTTCAAGTGTTCTGAGTACTTCATAAGCATTAGCTAGCTGTAATCCTTACAGTCATCCTGCAAAATAAATTAGAATGATTAAATATGGTGAGGGAGAAATGAAGATTGAGTGAGGAAGCTTTTGTATATTAAATAATAAACATCTTTTATTTTTTCCTAGTATTTCATGAAGGTACCTATTTTGAGAGTTTAGTGATAAAAGCATTATCCACATTTCACAAATATATTGGTAAATTCTCATTGTTTAATAAGAGCAATAGTTAAATAGTTATTAAAACATAAATTCATTTGCTGAAAGTAAGGTAGTTTGAGTGAAAACTGAAAATGGGTTATTTGCCTAAGAGCAGCTGGGAGCTCAGTTTTGATATTAAAAACAAGCTCCTTTGCAGGATTATGATCTAAAAAAACCCACAAAACTGTCCTCTTTCCACTTCTTGTCTCTCAGACAGAAATTTTGCCAAATCTTAACTGGCAAGTTAAGTTCTATGCAATTTGAGATATAACATGTGGATTGTCCTTCTGGCTTGCCATACCAGGAAGTGCCTGAGCCAGCAATCAGGCATTAAGCTTTCATTTTACATTGCTATAATTTGTACATATTTGTCCTGATCAGTGACAAAGTGATGGTAGGCTGGATAGATTTTCTTCCCTGGACTCTCACATTATTACATTTTCTTGTAGAATATATGCCCTGTGAGTTATTGTTTCTTGTAAACTAGGGAACACAATTCTATTTTAAGACTGGGTTTTAAGCTTTCATGTAAAACACTAGGATATAAAATATCTTCAAGCAGCGTGCATGTTGTACAGAATATGGCTTCTCAGTAATGGTATGTGGAAGAATGATGAAAGATGCTCCAAGAAGTATGTTTTAGTAGGCAGGCTACTGTCGAGATTTGGCAGTGATGTGTATATTTGATATAAGGTGAGGCAGAACTCCTGGATTAGCCCAGTCCTTGCACTAGTCTAAGTTACTGGTAGTCTGTATCAGAATAATGAATGGGACTTAAGTGGACTTCCTTCCAAATAATATGGGATAGATTCATTCTTACAATATTTGTAACCAGAAAGCTCAGTATGGTGCCTAAAAGCAACGTTCCTCCACTTGAATTAAGGCCCTAATTTAGCCTCCCCCCTCTTGATCTTGACCTCTCTCAGAAAATTGGGAAAGTGTTGTTTAGCATGGCTCTCATAAAAGGAAATTTAACATTGTTGAATAATCGCATATGTTGTGTTAGTAGATATTAGTGCTAATTGTATAGCACTGTTGTACATCTGTAAGTTGTTGAAGTTGTCAGTATTAGCCTTTATGTCTTCTTTTCAATTGTGAAAAGTCATGATTGTCCTCTTTTCCATGTCTTATTCTATTGTTTTTACTGTGGTCTTTGCTAACTTTAATCTTATCTATAGCTTTTGCTGGCCAGAAATTATTAATGTTAATAACCAGTCTAGTAGTCCACGTTCTATATTTCTATATGCTGTAATATAGTAATTTGTTACCAGATGTCCCTATTTACAGTTAGTGGTTTATTTTGGAATGACAGCAGTTTACTTTTTTAATTATAGAATAAAATCTCCTTTGAATCCAGTGTCTGATATGACTGAAACATGATTCAAGCTTCTGGTGAATTAGCACTTATATTCTTGTAATTTTTCTTGGCAATAATAAAGACATCCTTTTCTATTGCTTTTGGGACACTTTTTTCTAATGTTCCATCAGTCTTCAATTCCTTCAATCAAATGTTCATTTTTTCCCCCATGAACACATTACAGCTGCACAGGAAATTGTACAGGAAAAATGCAGCTGCTTGGAGGAACTGCAGCTGGAGGCTATGTGAGTACTCATACATGCTCTGAAACACTTATTTTGCTTTTGAACCCAAAGTGCTGCACAGATTTATAAATCGAATCTGACTTTGCTTAGGTTCTTCCAAAATCAAAAGTTACTGAGGGGTTGCCTCTTAGTTGACCTATCAAGTGCTAGTTTACATATATATTTATCTTTATGTCTAAATTAATTTCCCTGAAAATGCTATTATCAAAGAAATTCAGCAGTATAATGTAGTTTGTTCCCAAATCTACTGTATGATAAAGTAGATTTTAAAGTTTACTTCAACATTTCAAAGCTTCAAAATTCAAGGAAAATTGAAATATTTGTATTAGATTAAATTATTAGATTAAATTATGAAGCCATGTGTACACAATTCCTCTTAATATTACTTTGTATACACCATCATGATGTGTAAAGTGATCTTACTATCCCTTTCATATGTGAACCACAGATAGATAAACACAAAAATATGCGGTGCTTATCTACATTCATCTAAACAAATGTCTACAATGTCCCTCAAATTTCCAAAAGCATAAAAATTTTATTTTGTGTTCTGACTTCTTATTTGGAGTTTTTGGAGTTGGAAATTCAGCATGATAGTTGCTTTGTACAGGGAGATGGGTGGCATATAAATTTAATAAATAATTAAACTTTACTAATATTGTACTATAATGCAAAATACAAAATGTCCTTCTGTAAAAAGGTAAATTATCTATCTATCTATCTGTCTGTCTGTCTGTCTGTCTGTCTGTCTGTCATCTTTCTCTATTTATTTAAACATGGTTTATATGACTTCCCATCTCATAGCAGTGACTCTGGGTTATGGTTAAAATACAATTTTAAGCAGCCAGCTGCTATGCTTGGAAATAAACCCACTCTGAAATCAAAGAGCTTATTCTTGAGATAGTCTATAGGATGGTATTTTTCTCTGAGAAGATGTTTTCTGACCTTAGAAAAGTCTTTTGCTGTTAATGGCCCTTTTATTGCCATTTCTGACTAATAGGATTTCATCTGGACATGTATGGATACAGATAGTGGCAAGTGTAGAACTGTGCAAAAATAGTATAGAATCCACTAGGGAATCAAGAAAGAAGACCATGATTGGAAGGACAGATAATAGAAAGCCTTAGGCCAGTTTCAACTCACATTGCTGGATAGGAATAGTTACTCAAAAGGCAGAGCAGGAGGGGAGCAGAAAGCAGAGGCAGAGTGCAAAATGAAACAAGTCTTGCTTGAAGTATTTCTGCCATTTGTTTTCTGAAACAGCATGACTTTTCCTATGAGATCACCAGTTACCCTGCTATGGAATCAAAATCCCTGAGTTGGCTTGGTCCAAAATGTCCTGGATATTTCATGCTGGATCAGACAGTTAATGCATTATCTAATATATAACGTAAGCATGCAAACTTTCACTCTAGCGATTTGGCATTTTTGCTAAGGTTAATGCATCATAAAGGAATGTCACAGTTCTGATGAATCTTCACCTGGGTAAACATTCCTTTTAGCTCTTTTATTGTTGCTATGATTTAATTCATATCTGACATATATCTTTATATGAAGCAATTTTATATTTGCTTGCTTTTCATAACAGATGATAGAAGATAAATTAATAGTATGGTTAAGCAAAACACACACCTTGTATTTGTGCTCATTATTTAAACAAGGGTGTCACAACAAAGGGATAATCTTAAAGAGATTTTTATTTTAACTGGCACAATATTTAGTATGTGCCTTTATTCTGAAAGCATTCTTATTTTGCAAGCCCTTGAGTCCCCCCCCCAAATACCTATTCCAATTGCAAAATTTCCTTATGTTACAGGGAAAGTTTAAAAACTAATCAGGAGATCTGGCATGTTTTAAAGCAACCTTTTCTTCAGTTGGAAAGCTTATGGAACATATAAGATAGCGGTTCTCAACCTGTGGGTCGTGACCCCATTTGGGGTCGAACGACCATTTCATGGGGGTCACCAAACAACGCAGTCCGCCATTTTCCCCCTTTTCCTTAGCTGTGCTACTCCCTCTTATTCTATTGGCTTTTGAAAGCCAATAGAATAATCTCTCTTGAATAGAGTCTAATTCTATTGGCTTTCAAAAGCCAATAGGAATTGTCCAGGCTGTCTCCGCCCTGCTGATCCCACCAAAAGGCCCAGTCTGCAAATGGTGCTGCAAGTTGTCTGCAGCAAAGGTCAGCTCTCCGGAAGTTTCCACCCCTCCCTGCTGAGCAACTATTAAAACTGTAAGTAAAAGAGGGCCAGGGGTGGGAGGTGGGAGGCCGGCGGGCACAGGGAGGGTTTTTGATACACGTGGGGCCCGGTGGGTTTTTTACCTCCCTTGGGCTGGGCCAGCTGGTGGCCCAGCCCGTGGTTGCCCTGTGCTGTCGCTGCCGCAGCCGCCCAACAGTGCCTGGGCCTGCCTGCCGCCACCCAAAATGGGCGGCGGCGAAAGTAAGGCTAGCGGGGCAGCGGCGGGCGCAGGGAAGGTTTTTGGTGCGCATGGGGCCCGGCGGGTTTTTTACCTCCCTTGGGCTGGGCCAGCTGGTGGCCTAGCCCGTGGTCGCCCTGCGCCATCGCTGCCGCGGCCACCCAGGAGCGCTTGGGCCTGCTTGCCACCGCCCTGAACGGGCGGCAGTGAAGGTAAGGCTAGCGGGGCAGTGGTGGGCGTAGGGAGGGTTTTTGGCACGTGTGGGGCCTGGCGGGTGTCTTACCTCCCTTGGGCTGGGCCAGCTGGTGGCCCAGCCCGTGGTCGCCCTGCGCCGTTGCCGCCGCGGACGCCCAGGAGTGCCTGGGCCTGCCTGTCGCCGCCCCAAACGGGCAGCGGCCTATGCCTCGGCTGGCGCAGGGGGCAGCGCCATGCATACGTGGCACAGAGGGTAGCACCACACATGCGTGGCACAAGGGGTACCACCACGCATGCGCGGCGCTTGACAGGTCGGGGTCGCAGCCTGAAAAAGGTTGAGAACCGCTGATATAAGAGAACATGCCTTCAGTTAGGAGACCAAAACTGATTTTACATTATTTTACCAGTCTTTTAGATGAAAAAACCCAGTTGTAAATCAGAAGCTTCAAAATTAAGAAAGTATTTCACATTTGACACATCGTTCTTCTAGCAGTTGTATATTTTTTCACATCTTTTTTTCTTTCTCTCCCTCACACACACATATACACACACACTCACACACACACACAAACACACACACACACACACAAACAAACACAGAGATATAGATCCAACCTTTCTTAAAGGCCAGGATGATCAGACTGCCCCAGGAGAAATAACTAAATAGCAATCTCTTGCAATTACAGCTGCCATGAGGGAAAGACAGAGCATGGCAGAGTTAATATAATGAGAATAACTGAGTGTCTGCTTATCTTCAAGAAAAGAAGCAAGAGACATAGCTGGTGGGATGCAGAATATAGGAAACATATAATCGTGGTATTTGGCTTCACTTTCACTAGAGCTCTTGTCAGGATCTAATATTCTTGATCTATAAACAGAAAAAAATATAGTATCAAAACAGCATCAGAACAAAATAAAACCCACAGAGATAAATAACAAGAATGAAAGGCCAATTTTAAAAAGGAAATAATGATGAAATAAGTATGTATAGAACAATGATACAAGTCTTAAAATCCAGGTTAAACCCTACACACACTGAGAAATATTGACCAGACTTGCCATAGTATTAATAAAAGGACTGTTCATATGAAGAAAGTATAACCAAATGTCTTCTCTCCAAGGTTTTAAGTCAGGTGTACTAGAGTCTTTCCATTAGAGTAAAACAATTTTCTTAGTTGCAAATCAAGCACAATAAAAGCAAAATTATGTTAGGAAAATAGGTTGCAAATTAATTTATTTAGAATGCTTTTAGCCATTCAGTTGCACTGCAGAAAAAATATAATGTGAAAGAAACAGAATCAGGTATTTCTATGCATCCTTTTCTCTGTCCCAAAATCTACATTGAAAAAGCCATGTGCAGGTAGTCTTAACTTACAACAGTTCATTTAGTGAACATTCAAAGTTTCAATGGAACCGAAAAAGTGACTTATGCCTATTTTTCACACGTATGACTGTGGCAGCATCCCCGTGGTCACATGATTAAAATTTGGATGCTTGGCAACTGGTTTATGATGATTGCAGTGTCCTAGGGTCATGTGATCAACTTTTGTGACCTGACATGCAAAGGCAGTGGGGGAAGACAGATTCACTTAACAACTATGTTACTAACTTAACAACTGTGGCAAGAAAGATCATAAAATGGGGCAAAACTCACTTAACCCTCTCACAGAAATTTTGCAGTTAATTTTCGTCATAAATCAAGGATTACCTGTACAAAAAGGCAGAAATCATCCTGTTGAGGGATGCTATATCTAGCCTCTAAAGCAGTATTTCTCAACTTTAGCAATTCCAGTCAGTTGGGGAATTCTAGTAGTTGAAGGCCACACATCTTGAAATTGGCAAGTTGAGAAACATTTGTCCAAACTGGAGGTGGCATAACATGAGCTAAATTTAAGTACCTTCACTGATCATTTTCAGTTGAGGTCTGAATAAATTAAACTTTTCTAATTTAGACATTAAAATACTTTTATAAGCAAATTAAATGTAATTACACTTTACAAAGTTTATAAAGTGATTTTATATCTATAAAGAGTGTTACAAATTTAGTATTGCATATATTTCAATTTTTCCTAATCTTATGTCTGCATGTATCGAATTTTGAATCCAACAGTGATAGATGAAAATTTCAGCCTTAAAGTAGAAAAATGGAATAGTACAGTATAAAACAATGGAAACAAGGAAATACCTGGGGGTAGGAGCTATTACAGAAATAAACTATATATAAAAGAGCACCAATACAAGTTGTCCTTAACTTACAATCATTCATTTAATGACCATTCAAAGTTACAACAGCATTTAAAAAGTGACTTATGATCATTTTTCATATCTGTTGCAGCAACCTCATGATCATGTGATCAGAGTTTGGATATTTGGCAACTACCTCATATTTATGATGGTGGCAGTATCCTGTGGTCATGTGACCACCTTTTGCAACCTTCTGATAAGTAAACTCAGTGGGGAAGCCGGATTCACTTAACATCCATGTGACTAACTTAAGAAATGCAGTGATTCACTTAACAACTGGCAAGAAAGGTTGTAAAATAAGGCAAAATCATTTAACAAATGACTCACTTAGCAACATTAATAATGGGCTCATTTGGGGTTGTAAGTTGAGGACTACCTGTATAAAGTCGGAATTCGAAAAGATAACCCAGCTTTCATTTGGTTTGTTCAAAGGACATACTGTTTTAGGATTGTTCTTATATATTGTGCATATCCTTAGTGGCATTATAAAATGAACTCCAGATAATATTTTTAAGAAAATGTGTGTCTTGCTCTTTCAAACCCAATCTATTGTTGTTAATAAAAAATGTATCTGATCACTCCTTCTTATTGATCTGTAGCACATGAATATGTAACCTTTTTGAGCTGCACTTTTAATAAATATTCTCACTGAGCAAGTATCATGGAAGAATATTTTCAATCTGTTTTAAATTTCACTGTAACCAGCTCACACTGATGTCTTGTATAAGAACAGTGTATATTAAATCTGATAGATTCAACATATAAGTAATATATGGCTATGTTCATCCTTCTCACTTATAAAAATTATAATATTATAGGATAGGCAAACATTGAATCGCTCATATGTTATACACAACTCAGGTTCTTTTTTTCTGCCATCAGAGTCCCCAAACCTGCAGAATTACAGGATTGCACTTTTAATTCTTTCCTATAAAATTGGAAGTACAAATTATGCTACTCTTTTAATCAGGTGAATACATTTTACTGAAAAGAATTTTGATTCTCTCCAAAGCCCACAAAACAAATTTGGCTACAGCCTACATTCCTTCTGGTGACAGCATCTATCATCATATCCCAAAGAAGCTGAGAGAATAAATAAATAAATAAAATAAAAGTTTACTCTTAAGTTTATAGGATAACACATTTTTGAATGAATTGCTTCAAATTCCCAGACACAAAGGAAGCATCAACACTCAAATACCACATTTTAGTGTTTATCACTATTTTTGGTATATATCACTTCTTCAGAACTTTAGGCAGAATGCAGGCAAAATGCTAGGTTTAGATAAGATATTTTCTAATGTACAGAAATCTGCCACTTTTACATTTTCTTTTTTTAAATCATATTTGTTTTCCCACATTTAGCATTTGTTCCAAATTTGACTCTGACTTATAGCTCACAAAAGTAGATGAAACACTGCAAGGCGCACTTTTGATTTATTAATGCCAAAATATTGATATCATTTCTTTCATCAATGACTTTCTTATGACAATGATAAATAATAAAATTATTTGCTTTTTATTCTTGTTTGCTCCTTCTTTTCCATAAGAATGTGGTATTAAATATCTACTCCTTAGTGTATTTTCTGGACTTATATTACATTAATACAAATATATTTAAAACATATTAATAAATGTAGAAATTCCAACACAGATGACTAGATTTTTACATGCAGTCATTTTTTTCCTTTCACATGCATAGAATTCCTTATGGCTTTGGTAATTACTTTTGAATCTACTATATGAGCAGAGAAAAAAAATTGGAGTATAGTGGGCAATATAACTTAATGTTCTTGGTTTATAATTTGTCCTGGGTTTATAATTGTTATAAGCTATGATGCTAGATATATTTTAATGCATAACTATGTAAATAAGAATAAAAAAGAGAAACCTTGAAGTGGCCAGTGATAACTGTATAATAAGATTGCTAACTGATGCTATAGTTTTTCAGATGCTCTTAATCTTCCAGCCAAATCCCCAAAATAGCTGTAATTGGAAATAAACGATGGTGTTGTTTGTCCATTGGGAAATAGAAGTCAGGCAATAACTTTATTACCCATAAGTAAAAGTAAGGGAAATCATTAGAGTTCTCAGCTGGCTTTGCTCAGATTCTCAATGAAGAACAATTCTGAGATTAAAGTGAAAACCTTCTACCTCTTTCTCTAGTTGAGATTAGAATCAGAGATCAATATATAGTTCTGCTTTCCCACTGCTTTGACCTAACCTAGCACATTCGACAATCATTTAACCATTCTCCATTTCCTTTGTTTTTACTGGTTTGCTGGTCTTGGGAATTGTAATAGTGCATAAAAGGACTGGATCTTTTATTCTACTCCATGGCCGCCAGGAAGCACTGGAGTGGTAATGGGAAAATCAAAGCAAACAAATAAAACAAATTGACCCACTTTAAATAAATAAATGCATCAAATTTGAATAACTTTGTTTTTTTAAAGGTGCTAACTAAAAGAATCCTCTAAGAATGACATTATAAAGTTGGCATGGTAAGAAAAAAACATAATGATGATTTCTAAGATAAAGTAAATAAGAATAATAAATAAATAAATCAGTTATAAAAGCCACATTGTAGATGCCTTGTAGATGCAGTCTGTTGAACATTCATGGTTAACTGGTGTTCCCCAGAGTGAACTCTAATTTGTTTATTTAACAGCATACTAATTTCATATTACCTGTACACAAATGCTAATCTTAATACTTGCAGTTGGAGAAACCTTATATTTAAAAACAGATTCTCATTCTTTCTGTGAGTTCCTATGTGCATGTGTTGAAATAATGTAATAATTGAGATTTTTTTTATTTAAACATGTCTTGTGGAGTCAATTAGAGGCAAATTGAAACTAAATCACATAGGCTTAAATATGTATGAAGTTTCAGTTAAGTACAGATTGAAAACAGCTTAGAAATAGTAAATATATAGGCTTGGGGTAGAATTGTTCATTAAATTTGAAAGATGGAGAAGAAGCTTCATCTGTCAGCAAACATTAAGGATTGTTTCATACAAAGAATCAAATATCTACTAAGCAAAAATGGTTAAAGTATGGCCTTCTAAAACTTGTTAGGCTTCAGATTCCATTACCCATCAATATTTCTGGCAGTTCTGGTGAGAGGTTGAGAGAGTATCATGCTGCATCCACATTTTCAAGAGTTTTTAGTGCTGTCTTTTGTGTCTTTTGGATTAAGTGGCCTGATGACAATTTTCAAATAATTGAACAACTATCTCACAGAAGATGATCCATCGTATTTCCTGTACTCCAGAAAACAGAAGTAGAACAAATGAATAGAAAGCCTGCTTTGCAAAAACAGTAGAACCAGAGAGCCTGGTTTGCCTTTATTTTCAGGAATGTTGTGATCATATTCTGCTTTAAGATGTGTGTATTTTAGACCCGTGCAATATATGCCTTGCTATTTTTTTTGCCTAGGTACTACAATAATAGAAATAAGTCTGCAGTGAATCAATAAAAGTTAACTAAAGGGCTATACCTGGACTTCCACAAAGGGGTAGTAATAACAACAACAATAATAATAATAACAACAATAATAGCAATAATAATAATAAAGTTGGAAAGGACCGTAGAAATCATCTAGTCCAATCCCCTGCTTAGGAAGGAAATCCTATCTATGGCTGTCCAGTCTCTTCTTAAAAACTTCCAGTGTTGGAGCATTCACAGCTTCTGGAGGCAGGTTGTTCCACTGATTAATTGTTCTAACTGTCAGGAAATTTCTCCTTAGTTCTAGGTTGCTTCTCTCCTTGATTAGTTTCCATCCGTTGCTTCTTGTCTTGCCCTCTGGTGCTTTGGAGAATATTTCTTACTTTACTATCAAAGAAGAGTTCTAAAACAATATTATTCAAGACAGTTTAGCATTCAAAAGTGCATTTTCATCAATCCTTCCCTTTCCATGTTCTTTAATATTGCTAATGAAACTGATGATTAAGGAACTTCAGAAGATGGAGACTCAGCACCAGAATGGCTGACATTCTTTGTATGGAATGTCCTAATGCAAAAAAAGGAAAAAGAAGAAAAAGAAGTGGACCATTTGAAAATGCTGGTCTACAAACAAATATTTCTGAGTAAAGACACATATAGCCAAAAGAAAATATTCCTTTCTTTTAAAAGAAAAAAAAATCAATCTCTTCAAAACATGTCCCATCCAGTTCCCTTATCTAAGATGCTTTCTAACATGCAACACCATTTTCTTATTCTTATATCCCAAGTGTTGGGGTTTTTTCCTTTTTGTTCTTTCACTAAGTAATGAGAATGATGTGTAATCCATTAATACGGCAAGAAGAAACAAAGAAGCAGCTGGCACATTAGAGGCAGTTTAAGTGCCAGCACTGAGGTATGCACCAAACAAGATTATGCTTTGTTTTATTTGGCTGGTTAAATTCAATACAAAATAGAAGGGACGGAGGAAGGAAAAATAGCTCCGGGGAGCTTTCTTTGGATCTCTCTGGATTAGCTGGAGAAGCAAATCTGCATCTTTCCTGATTTGCATTGGATCATGTTTGTCTTTAGCCCTTTTTCTGCTGCCTTAAAAGTACCAAAGCAATCATGTAATGTTCTATGTCCCATGGTTCATTCAAAGCTAGTTATCACCCTGTGGCTGATGGTGGTTATGAAGATTGTTATCCAACATGTCTGGTGGGTACCAAGTTGGAGAAAGTGCTCTTGTGAATGAATAACCAATCCACGTACTGGGGTTGAGGAAATAATATTTTACACATTACATGTTTCTTATATAATGTTTCCATGTTTTGCTTTCCAGTGCTGATAATTCCATGTCTGTATAATTACTTATGAAATAAACATGTTGAAGAGGGTTCCTCCTCCCCCCCCAATAGAAAAGTCACACAAACATTCCAAGTTGCACCCATAACTACTTAAGTAGCCACATTTGGACTGACTGTAGTTTCTGAGTGATATGCAAGGGTGGCTCCATGTAGAGAATATTAGAGTAACCTACAGTTGCACTATCCCCTCTTCACCACTAGTATTAATAATATAACAAGTAAAATGTATAATTGGAGCATACTGAGAGAACAGATCTATAGCTAATCATGAAATGTGAAAAAAGAAAAAAATGTGGAAATAAATAAGAATTTGAGCCTGCAACCCAACTCTAATCTTCCAAGTATAAAGGCTGCAGAATTACAGGATAAGCAGGATGGATTATTGTATTTTGCCTTCTGTAGATTCATATATTCTTTGCTAGTGGTATGCAGGAAATAAGAAATGTAATAAACATATTATGTTACAGATGTTCTGCCATGCTGTTCTGGATAGGCTGCAATTGCAGCAAAACTGAAATACGGAACATCTGAATTGTTCCAGGCTTTATATATAGAAGGCCAGTTTGTGTAGGACTTAATTCATCAGATTAAAAACTGGGGAATTGTAAGTTTTTTCCCACCCTGGCCAACCACTGTCTCAGCCCTAGGAAGGAGGCACTGGCAAACCACTTCTGAAATCTTGCTAAGAAACCTGCAGGGACTTGTCTGGATAGTCACCAGAAATCAACACTGACTCAGACACAAATAAAGGCTTTATACAGAAAAGAAACTGGCAGTATCTTAAAGGATGAGTAAAACAATGCTGATATACTTGCTACACTCTCCCATCTTCCTCTGGACATCCTAACATGCCTGCTCATCTTCCCAGTGACTTTGTTTTCCTACAGTATCTCTGTTCATCTGTTGCTGCAGATGTTTCTGGTTTTAAAAATATTTCTTCCTCAATCTTCCCAGCACTTTCATACAAATCTCTAGCTACCAATATCCTTGGCTTCAAGTATAATATATATATATGCTCTACATTGGCCTCCCCAAATCTTTCTAGTGCTTCCTTTTTTCTAACCTGCTTTTGGCTGTTGCATGATGCTGTCCATATCTTCCTATTCTACCTAAGCCACTTTTGCTCAGAATCAAATTTCAGGCTGTGCCAAGACATGAATTGTCTAACACTGCTTCTTCCATGCATAGAAAGCTTGACCTACAGAATGTTTTGCACAACCCAGTTTTCTACATCATATAATTTCTGATGTATCCAGTATATTCTATCAAACTTTAGCAAAAATGCTAAAGGTTTGAAGAATTGACATTGGCTGATGTAAAACTCTTTTTCCCCTGAAATTAGTCGTACATTTTATGACTGAATACTGTGCAAACAGATTTATGGAGATCCATACTTTAGCTTTTCTGCTAAATATTCGTTGGAATATTAAAAAGTAAAATAAAATACTTATAATCTATTGGCCATGAATATTCAGATTGTGTCTAACTACAGACCTGCAAAAAAAGGTGTTAATTCATATCTGGTTTCTGTTAAGTGAAAACAGCATGCCTATTTTTTGATTTGGCATTCATTGTCTGTAGTTAGCATTTTGACTTTTAAAGACATCTCTTTAATTATTTTAACTTAGCTTTTTAAAGCTCTCTCTCTCTCTCTCTCTCTCTCTCTCTCTCTCTCTCTCTCTCTCTCTCTCTCTCTCTCTCTCTCTCTCTCTCTCTCTCTCTCTCTCTCTTTCTCTCTCTCTCTCACACACACACTCCAATGTGCTGCTAATTTGAATTGAAGTTTTAAATAGCTGCATGAAAAATTGGGTGTATAAATAAATAGAACATAGAATCATAAGGCTGGAAGAACCTTAGAGATCTTGTAGTCAACCCCCTTCTTAAAGCAGAAGCCTTATACCATCCCAGTCCTATGGTTGTCCAGTCTATTTTTGAATACCCACAACCCTGGGAGGCAAGCTATTTCATCAGTAAATTATTCTCACTGTTATAAAATTTCTCCTTTCTTCTAGGTTGCTTCTCTCTTTTAACACCCATTATTTCTTGTCCTGCCCTATGATGCTCTGGATAATTAATCAATCCCCTCTTCTTTGTGACAGTCCCTCAAGTACCGGAAGACAATTGTTATGTCCTCCCTAATCCTTCTCTTCAATAGGCTAGTTATCTCTGTCTCCCTCAACTACTCATACAATTTAGCCTCTAGGTACTTTATCATTTTTGTTGCTCTTCTCTGCACTAATATTCTAAATTCTAGTAGTGAACATGATGAACGTGTTGAACTCCTATTAAATTCAGAAGTCACTACCCAAACAGAGCATAGCAAGGAAGATGAAGAGGATGGACAAAGGCAAGGTCTAATTCTACTGCTTTGATATCAGAATCACTCACTAGTGTGATTATCCATCAATTGCCAATAGAGCAAATTTCTTAACATCTCTTCATACCTACAGATCTACTCTTGGAGCATTTGGTGACCCATCCAATTATTGCTGGAAATGAAGGAGAAGGAGATTTCCAGAAGGGCAAATTCTATTGTACAAGTGGAAATGCAACATTAGACACAGACCACAGGTCTTCTGTATTACCATAATTTTATTTTAATATAGTTTATTTTATTGATGTAGACATTATTCTCAAACAGTGAAATTCAATTGGAAGAAATTAAGCATGAAACAAAAATGTAGTTCAATAAATAAAACAAGGTTAATTTAATTGTGAAATAAAACAATCTTTAATACAAAATGTACTCTGTTTAAACTATTTTAAATTAGTATCTTTAATGCCACTTATTGTAAATTGTAAATATGCTATCAATTTTGTTATAAATCATTGATAACAACATTGATTAATAGATTTTATGTTCTGAAAGTTTAATTTATGGAGTGCGCTCTAAAGCTACAGAATGTTTGATACTTTAAGAGTTTTGGTTACATTCTTTTTTATCACCTTTGCTTGTACATTACTGCTGATATTTATGATCCACATAATTTCTCTAGAATAAGTGTTCTTGAGATTATAAATATCACAAGAATCTCCTTCACACCTGGTTGTGCTCATTCTTCAATCATTTTCAGGGCTTCAATTTCTTTGCTTGAGATAGCTTAGATGAAGACAGTATATTGAATTATTGTTATCTTTTCAAATTGCATCTGCAAAGATGAAAGTGCAGTGTTACAATATTTTATTAACCTCCAAAAGTAAACACAAACGGGAAGATACATCTTGGCAGAAATTTGGCACCGTGGTAGGACCAAGTTTTCAAAACTTTTGTTACTGACAATGTTCTTAAACTTTGTATTTGATATATTGAATCAGACATGTGTTTATATTTGTTTTCCAAATCTGAATTTATCTATAGGAAATAGAGTCTATAGTCCAATCCTTAGTATAATGCTTATTCGGTGACTGGATTCATAGATCATTCCTACGACATTCCATTTTCATTTAATCTAGATTATAGACTAAACTGGCTGGATTCATAGAAAATACTAAACTAATCCAAGCCAAGCTGAACCAAACAAAACGAAACGAAATGAAACAAAATAAAACCAAACCAAACCAGGATTATCAGAATGATAGATAGATAGATAGATAGATAGATAGATAGATAGATAGACAGACAGACAGACAGATAGATAGAGATAGATGATAGAAAAAGAAAGAAAAAAGAAAGAATAATAAAAGAGCAAATGAGATCCAAAACGTTGAAATAGTTCCCAGATTATTAACGCTGTTATTCTCACTTGATACCTAAGTAAACAGTTTGTCTTGTGAATGGCATTGTTTTTTTTTTATCTAGGAAGATATATGGACTACATAGATATGGACTACATATGGACTACTTAGGTTTCTAGTTTGCAGCCCAGTCCAATTTGCATTCAGCACTAATGGAAAGAGGGATGGAAGAATTTTGGGGAAAATGGCTCTAAAAAGTAAAATTATTAGCTACAGCACAGCGGTCCCAACCTTTATGGCTTGGTGGCCTGGTGGGGTGGGGGAGAGGAATGTTTGGAATTTATTAAGTACAAAAAATCTTCAGGAAATCAGTGGGTTATTCCAGAGCTGTCAGGCTAAGCCCAAGAATAACAAAAAATAATGCAGCCAGACTTTAGTTTTTATTTGCTTACATGTAGCAGACAGTATCTTGGCAGACTAAACTCTTATTGCCCCCAACTTACTTTGGGAGATTCTAGGGCAGCGGTTCTCAACCTATGGGTCGCGACCCCATTTGGGGTTGAACGACCGTTTCATGGGGTCGCCGGACACCATTTTGTCTGCCATTTTTAAAAAATTTTTTTATTTTTTTTATTTTTTTTTCTTCGTGTGCGCGCCGCGCATGCGCGGTTCGGGCCATTGTGGTCCGCCATTTTGTTTTTTATTTTTTTTATTTTTTATTTTATTTTTTTCATCGTGCGTGTGCTGCGCATGTGCAGTTCGGGCCATCGTGTGCGCGCCATGTATGCGCGGATCGGTCCGTCGCGGTCCGCCATTTTGTTGTTTTTTTTTAATTTTTTAAATTTTTTTAATTTTGTTTTTGATTTTTTTCATCGTGCGCGTGCGACGGCGCATGCGTGGCGCGCGCGCGACAAAAAAAATAAAAAAAATAAAAAATAAAAAAAAATGGCGGACCGCGACGGGCCGATCCGCGCATGCGCGGCGCGTGCATGCGATGGCCCGAACTGCGCATGCACGGCGCGCGCGCAACAGAAAAAAAAATATTAAAAAACCCCCCAAAATGGCGGACCGCGGGTCAGGGTCGCGGCGCGCATGGGCGGCGCAAGTGGGGTCTCAACCTGAAAAAGGTTGAGAACCACTGTTCTAGGCAGACAGCTTCTTGTCTCCTTCCCCTTTCTGAAATATGTTCCCTTTTTTCTGGGAAACAGCTATTCACTATAGTCCACCACTCCAACTCTCTCGCTGTGTGCACCATCTCTCATAAGACCTCATAATTTGTGGGGATTTCTATTCCTGAAATTCATACTAAAATCCTTGAAATGAATGTATCCTAGACTACCTCTGACAAAGTGTTTCAGAACACAGCTATATACTTTTACATATCTCTTGTCATCTATGTCAGGGCTTTTCAATCTTTTCACAGATTGTACCACTTTTAGGATATGGCAATATTCGAGTACTGCCAGTCACCTAGCAAGGTGTTAAAACCTTGATGACCCCCCCCAAAAAAGGAAAAAAGGAAAAAAAGTGATAAAGTACAGGTAATCCTCAATTTACAACAGTTCACTTAGTGACTGAAACGACATCGGCATTGAAAAAAGTGACTTATGGCCATTTTTCACACTTATGACTATTGCAGCATCCCCAGGGTCATGTGATTTACATTTGGATGCTTGGCAACTGATTCATACTTATGACAGTCATAGTGTCCCGGGGTCATGTGATCACCTTTTGCAACTTTTTGACAAGCAAATTCAATGGCCAGGGGTGTGTGGCCAGCTCAATGTCATTCAGGTTGTGGGGTGCCTGTGGGGGTGCAGGTTGAGCTGTGGGGGATTGATGGGTCTCTGGTGGAGGGAGGTGGGACTGGGGTTGATGCCAGGGCATGGTCCACTGTAGGCGCCTCGTCCCTCTTGGGCCGTGCGGGAGACTCCCGGACAGTGGCATGGGCTGCCCATAGCCCTGGGCAGCGGAAGGCAAGCACCAAGCCTGGCCCTCAAGCTCCTGGGGCACCAGGACTCTGCAGCCGAACCCACTCCAGCCCCACTTCCCTGAGGGGGCACCTGGCTGTGCTTACCTCCTCGTCAAGGCTGCTGCTGCTGATGTACTCACTCTCCTTGGCCAGGTTGCTCATGGTGGGTGCAGGAGGACAAACTGTGTGGGTAAGAGGGAAGCCCACACCCTCTCCATGTAAGGACAACTGGCTTTGTAACCAAAGCATCCTTAGCGATAGAATGGGAGACCATCAGGATAGGTCATGAGAGGCAAGGGAATGGCAAAAGGGCAGCAGGGTTGCTGGTGGCCAAGTGCTAAGGCAGGACTACTTTCAGACCCTCCCTCCCTCTCATTCCATTCTCCTTCCTTCCTTCCTCCCTCCCTCCCTCCCTTCCCCCTCCCTGCCCTCCCTCTTTCCCTTCCTCCCTGCTCCTCATTCTGATTTCTTTCCTTCTTCCTTCCCTCCCTCTCTCTCATTGTCTCATCTTTCCTTCTTTCCCTCCCATTGTCCCTTCCTTCCTTCCTTCCTTCCTTCCTTCCTTCCTTCCTTCCTTCCTTCCTTCCTTCCTTCCTTCCTTCCTCCTTCCTTCCTTCCCTGCCTCCCTTTTTCATTCCCATCTCCTCCCAGGAAGGAACAAGGGAAGGGGAGAGGCTGCCAGGTAGGCTGGAGGCCATGCTGCCAGTGGCCATGGCTTGAAAGATTACTGCAAATTCCTGGACAAGAGCTGCACAGCCTTAAGAGCAGAGTGGTGGGAATATATTTGCAATGGGGGGGGGAGAAAAACAGGCAAGAAATACAGCTGGAGAAGGGTCGCCCTTTGGGAGGAATGAAGAAAGGCACTATCCCCTGAAGGAGACCAGCAAATGCCCCTTACCCACTTCACACATCCAGCTCTGTGGGCTCTGGGGGAGGGGACACCGTGATTTGCATGAGGGTCCATGTTACCTCCACTACGCTGCCCAGACCCCAGCCTGCCCAGTTTCAGCAAGCAATGGTACATTCTCAGTGTGTGGAGAGGCTGGGCCAGGCAAGAAGCCAAACCTGCCTGGATGCATGCAGAGGAGCGGCAAGCACCTGGTACCTGGCATTCCAGTTGATTGTTTTGCCTCGCTGGCTGACCATGTTCTGAGTGTTTCCCTTTCAGCAATTAAATCTTGTGTGAATATTGATATCATGCTTTTAAAACTAGCAATAAAAATGCATTGCATTGATTGACTGGGGACTTTGGATGACCAATTAGGGCTTAGGTTTTTTAAAAAAAAAATATAGAGAACAAACCAGACAATTAACCTTTCAATTAATCATGACAAAACCTATCATTACCAAATGCTGGTTGGATTTTATTTTAGTTTATAATAAAAGAATAACGTTTTGATATCAGTATAGACATTTTAACTATTATCTCTTCCTTTCTCATGTATGTAAACAAATGCTTATAAAACTGATTATTAATTGCAGTACTGTAGTTCTGTAAATGATGATGATATGCCATACATGATGACACATAGTTAATCAAAAGGCAACAGCCATTTTATGTCCAGATATATAAGCAAATATAAGATGAGATAAACTAGGGCTTCCGGTTTGATGTCATGGCATGACAGGTGCAGGAAGATGGAGCTCAGTCTTCCATGTTCGATTTCACCCCGCTGGGGACCCTAAAAAGGGTTGAAAGTTGTCCCTAAGAGGCAACAAAGAAGGAGGGGACCCTTGTCAATCATGGATGGGTGGCGGCCTTTCCTATGAATCTGAGGAAGCCCTCCAAACTGGTGGGAGAAAGACTGGCTACATTCATGTGGCCAGCCAGAAGCTGTTGACAACCGAAGACAAGTACTAACTAGCAATTTCTGAGCAACATGGATGGAACTGGGTGAGACTTTATCCTCTTTTTATGGCCCTAACACTACTTTCCTGGAAAAAAAGAATACCCAAAGCAAAGAATTCTCCCTGATGAGAGAGGGAAGGGAAGTTATTGCCCTGCTCCCTCAGGAAAAGAAAATCAGCAAATAAATTGCTTTGGGGGGGGGAGGAAACAGAGGAAACTACAAGATCAATTTGGAACTAATACAGATCTATAGCTCTGAAATTTGAAGACTAAAAATACCTTAGAGACTTTTTTTAGAAAAAATATTTGAACGTTTGCAAAATAAGCTTGGATTTGGAAAGCTGAAAGACGGTGTCACCAACATCTAGTGGAGAATTATGGCACTATAATTTATCATGCTTGGCTTGAAACCCAGACTCAGATAAGATTCTTTGTTTTCCTAGACACTTTCACTTTTGCAGACTGTAGCTAGGAAAAGGGACAAAAACTCTTGGGCTGCTTATCTAGATTGGGGACCCTATTGGACTATAAAAACTACATACAAAACCAAAATGAATGTTCCATAAATGGTAAAAATCATCTTCAGCACCTGACTCCAAAGCTCCCAGCTTGATATATCAACAAGAAAATGTTAATCTCAGAAATAAATTATTGCCATGTTGAAATCAATCCAAGAGACAATTGTTTTATTTCAGGATGAGACTAAAAATAATGCAAATGAGATAAAGAACAATTTTCTAACCTAAACATACAAATACAGATAATAACTGCAAAGAAGGAACTACTAACCCAGAAAACAGAAGGAAAATTAGAAGAAACAGATCCAAAGATGGAGGATCTAAAGGAAGGAATTAACAGACAGATACAGACAAATGAAAAATTAGAAGATGCAGTGATAACACTGGAAATGGAAAAGATATCTTACTTGTCAAGATCTCAGAACACATTTGAGGATAAGGAAAAAGAGCTGATCGAATGGATGATAAAGCTGTTAGGAGAAATGCTGAATATTGACAAACAAGAAATGAAAAGAAAAACTGAAGGAGAAGGATGGAGGCTGTTTAATGAACATAAATGGGTTGAGCGTTCTTTCAAAAACACTTTAACTAAATTCTTTTCATCATTCCAAATAATATATACAAAAACAGAAGAACTACTTGATTTAAAAGTAGTGACTTGGAAAGTTATTTGGCAAAGGAAGAAAGCTAGAGTAAGACTGAAGAAAATTGAGGTTCTGACCTATTAGATGGATATTATACTATTAAACAGATGTTTGAATATGGCTAAGAAAATAGATAGCTGTTAGAAATAAAAGTATTATAAGGATAGGATTTGTAACTAGAATATTATATTTTGTTATGAGATGGGAAATAAGGGTTTGAATAAGGGAAGCTTTTGATTACCCAGAATAATTTATTATGAGAAAAGTATAAGCGATAGAGATATTTTGAACATTGATGGGAAATTAAAATTAAAAAAGCGAGAAAAACAGGATATTGATTGAATAAATAGATTTTAAGTGCAAATGCAATTGAGATATATTTTGGCTGGAAAAGGTATTATAAATTGATACTATCGATATTATGTATAGAAAAATATGATGAAGATGTCTATATTTAATTGTATATGTATTAACAGTAACAAGAATTGTATTTGCCCAGTATGGCAAAATGCATACCACTGGAAGAAGAAAGGATCAAGGAAACACTGGATGGTGTAGTATTGGACTAGACTGAGAAAGTTAATATGTACCACTGAATTATTAAAAGACCCAGACAACACGTTGCTTATTAAGTACTTATGATGTAAAATTAGAAAATCAATAAAATATTTATTTTTAAAAAGAGGAGGTAAATTAGAAAACACAACTGAATTTTACTATGCTTTTATGCAATCCCACTCTGATTTTCATTACTCTGTTTTTCGTAACCAATTTAAAGGATAGAAATGATGTTCTTTATTTCTTTTGTAATTTTTTTACAGACAGAAATATCAGGACCTTTTCTGTATGCTGACACTCATATGAGGATTTTTATTTGTTCTTTCTGAAAAAAATAACTGGCATATCTGGGGTGGAATTTATGGAAAGCTTAAAGAAAGAAAAAATAAATTACATTCACGAGAAGAAGCATTTTCTTTCTAAGTCCAGTTACATATATACTATGTTTTGCAATGTCCATTGAGAGTAAAAGAGGCATCATAAATAGGCAGAATTGTAGTGGTTTGGTGCATTTGAGAATTTGGACCTCTCTTAATCATGTGGTACACACCATTTAAGGATTTCATGGTGTTATGAGACAATAACAGCAGAATTTTTAAGTTGCCATGACTGATGCTCAAGAAGTAGGCCCAATAAAAGATGACAATTGGATATATGTTGTCCATTCAAGGCTAAAAAATAAAACTGCTTTTATGGACAGGGGACCATTGATGAATGGGAAACCAGTTATATGTTTTGGTGTGTGTGTGTGTGTGTGTGCGCACGCGCGTGTGTGCATGTGTGTGTGTGTGTGTGTGTGAGAGAGAGAGAGAGAGAAGTGGGGGCAGGTTAAAGAGATCTAGTCTTTCTTCATTCTCTGCTTTACGGAACAAATAGAACCAGACTAAATTAATTAGATTACTAGTCAGCAAAAGCAAGGGCATTTATTATTATTGTGAATCCTAAATTTGACATTCCTGATTTAAATGGTAATAATTGTTTCAAAATTTATATTTGTAGATAGAAATCAACATCTTATGTAGATTTCTGTCCTATTTCTTCCCACCCATTTTGTGTGAGAAATTGTTGCAAGGAATATTTTGAGATATATAAATGGGTTCTTTGAACTTTTATATTTCATAAAACCCTTTTGAGAAATCTGTCAAAAACAATCAATTGCAGTTTTGTTCAGTTTTATTTTTAATTTTCATTTTGTAAGTTTACTTTAGTCCTTATCTGCATCAATTTCCTGATTAGAGAGAAAGAGAGGGAGGATTCTACATGTAAATTAATGTACATTAATTTATGGTATTCTGGTTCATACAAAAATTTATGTACATTAATTTATGGTAAATTAATGTACATTAATTTATGGTATTCTGGTTCATACAAAAAGTCCTAAAATGGGATATTTTTATATAACTTTCAGTTGTTATTGAGTAACATAACTTTTCCTGTATCATCTGTAAAATTACCTTCCTTGGTTTCTCAACTATCAAAACCTTACTCTAATATTTTGCCTTTTGGTAAGCTGCTACGAACCTATTCAATAAAGCGACTTAAAAGTATGAAAAATAAGAAAATAAAATATTATTAACATTCAGCATAGTAATTAGAATTGCCAGCAGACATGGTTACATTAAAGGATGCTTTTTCCCCCTTTTTCTGTGCTTCAAGTTAGTATTTGGTCAACAACTGTGGAAGCGATTTTTAATTATGAAAGTCAATTAATGTTTTCATTTGAGCTACAGCAGGTGTACAAACAGCTTAATGTCAGGTTTTTTTTTATCAGCTCCATGATGCTGCATACAGAGGGAGTAGAAATTCAAAACCCGTTGAAACAAATTGACACGGGTTCTGTTTATTTAGTTAAGCTCAGTTCTTTGGAATTGGATTCAATAGCAAGAACTCTTGTTTTGGTTTGTTTAGAGATATAAGGAGGATCTCTATATTTTAATTTTAGTAACTTCCATACTTATATTTGAACTTTACTAGCACTTGATGCAGTTTATCTAAGCTAAAGCATTTTGCATTTTCCAGATTTTCTTCCTACTAGTTTTCTTTGCCTATTTTTTCCGACCCAGCAGGATGTTAGAAAGATATAATGTAAATGTCTGTCTGTCAGCAAAATAACTCTTTCTAAACCAAACTGGGCTAGATTTAATATGGGGAAGAAAATGGCAAAAGGAAGATTAACTTAATAAATATTCCACATTCAGCTAAAGGCTTTGGAAAATATAAATCCCTCTCTCCAATCTCCCAATATACCCCTGTTGTTGGTTAGTAGCTCAGATGTGTGATGACTACTTGCTTCTAAGCCCCCTCCTTGTCACCATATGACACAAAGCCCAGCTACTTTTAATGTGTTAGAAAAAAACCCATAAACCATGCTCTGCATTCTTTCCTTTGCTTGTTAGATATGAAGCAGTGATTTCAGCTTATAACTAATTTGAAAATGGTCTGAAAAAGCTTAGGAAACTTATTGCTATCAGCACATACTGGATCAAATTTTTATGAACACATATGGACTGGAATGATAGATTTTGTGAACCTCTCATATCTAAGCCAATAATGGCAAATAAACTTGATTCAATATGTGCCACAAAGCTAATGTTCTAGTGACCATATAGACCAGGGGTATCAAACTGTTGGCCCATGGGCTGGATGCATCATATCAAAACCACGCCCACCCCATTGCCGGCAATTGCAAAAAGTCACGATATGTCGCAATGTGTCACATGACATTGCAAGTTTGACACCCCTGATATAGATAGAGTTTCTGCAGGACAAATACTTGAATGCATTATAGAAATAAACCACCCAAATTGTTATAATTGATTTTAGAAGTAGCACTACTGCTACAATGCAACATTATGGTGGAATGTGGCATAATTTTATATGTGGATACATATCACAATTCTTTCTCACACAATAGTATAACTTGGTTTCTTTTCCGCCATTGGATTCAGGTCTGAAAGAGTGGTGTGGGAGATTCAAGACTGATAAAAGAAAGGAGTTCTTTATAAAATATATTATTAAATTATGAATTTGCTAATATCTATTGAAATTATGGCTACTAATTCATTTTTAATATGAATTTTATTAAAAGTTTTAAGAAGATAAAAATGAACAAAAACTAATATAGAATACAGAATGCAGAAAAAAGACAAAAATACAAAACTGCAAACAAAATGAAAAAGAAATAGAAATAAGAACCTTTCAATTCCCTTTGAAGCAAATACAAATATGGGTTACAAAGTTATCTCTTACTCTATAATTACAAAAAGCTCACTTTTTGTTGTCATTTATTTATTTTTCTAATAAGCAAAATGATGGCTACTAATTCTGATGATTTTGCAAATGACGATAAATTTATAAATGATAAGACTATCAGCAGCTATTACTCTTGATGACTACATTTAGCCTCCTTAGACAGACAGAAATACCAATTGCTAAAAAAAAAATGAAAGAAAATTACCATTCTAATGCCCTGTTTATAGTTTTTAAGAAGAAGCTGCCAGGCTGTGGGATAGATAGGCAGATGCAGCTAAGTTTGATTAATATTCTTATTCTTAGTGCTTTCTTCAGTTAAATACATTATACGAGTATTTCTGATATTTGAAGCAATTCTTATTTATTTCCCTTTAGAAGTGAATCTCACTGAGGTTAATAAGAATTATTCTCAGATATGTTTAAGAGTGTAGCCCAAATATTCCATGGCATGTTGTTTTTACCATACTACATGGATGCCCAACTACCTGCTCAAATCAGTGCCAGTAGTAATAGCACTAAAGATTAAAACATGGGTCTAACCTAACCAATCATAGGGTAACTAGTTTTAGGCTGTATCATTAAAGGTCATGAGGACAACTTCTAACTAGCTAGGGAACAAGCAACTAACTTTGGAATCAAACCATATTTTTGAGTACTACCCCTTATCATCTGCAATTGTCTAAAATTAGGTGAGAGAGTCCCAGCTGCTGGGTCCAACATCCAGCATTACTGCTGCTCCTCTGTTGCCAACTCTGGATAAAAGAAATTCATCACTATATCTAGCATAAGTAAAGCTATTATTCTATAATTCTTTTTAAAAAAAACTTAGAACACCTATTGTCTAATTTCTCTGGAAACATTCTGGAATCAGAATGTTGTTGGTGAATCATTCTTCTTTAAAGGCTTTAAAGTAGATCCTAAAATTTTATAAAGATGCTGTATAAAACTTAGTGGTAACCTGAAAAAAGAATAGTATTGCATTAACCTCTCTACTGTTGTCAGCAATTTTGTGAGTAAAGCCTTAGCACCTAAAACAGAAATTGTTATCCATCTTCTACTTTATCATACCTCAGATATGAAGCTGAAGATTAGTATCTGTTTCTTTTGTTTGCCATCAAGCTTGAACTGAGAATTCCCAATATGCTGTTACTGTATCAGCTAAAATAATATTTTTCTTTGAGAGCCTGTTTTGCTGAGTTACTTTAAAACAAATAATAGATGAAAGTAACTAGAAAAAAAATGAATTAGAGGATGAATTTGATGAGGTGTAATAGAGACAAAACTCAAGGTAAAGTTAAATAGATGTTTGGTCCTCATTCTTTTTATTTTCTAAAGGTAAAATCTCTCATTTCCCTGTTTGAAATTCTGAAGACAATGATATTTTATGTAATTCCAAAAACTTCTTGCCCAATCAGTATAGGGATGAAGGAGTTATATCAGAATAGTATCTTTGCCATGAAAACCCCATGGACAGTACCAAAAGGCAAAAAGATATGATGCTGGAAGATGAGTCCCTCAGGTCGGAAGGTGTCCAATAAGAAGGGGACGACAGAGAATGAGGTGGCTGGAAGAAGTCACTGAAGCAGTAGGTGTGAGGTTAAATGAACTCCAGAAGATGGTAGAGGAGAGGAAGGCCTGGAGGAATGTTGTCCATGGGGTCGCGATGGGTCGGATACGACTTTGCAACTAACAACAACAAAAATTATGTTTATAATTTTGATGCACAATAATGACTAAAATTTTGTCAGAACCCTTATCCTAGCAAAATATGAGAATTACAATAACATAAACAAAAACTGAAGAACACCCACACTTTAATTTGCCACTTATACTACTTAGAGCTCCTATAATTCTAATTTCTGTACCCTTTTGTAGTGTAACATCTTCTTGTTCTAACCTATTCTTAGTAGTGGCATCTGCCTCTGGCTTTGATTCCTCTGAAAAGGAGATTTGTGATACCTAGATGTGATGGAAATACACATATTAGTTCACTTGTCATTCCACTACTAAAGTGAAAAACAAAAGCAATGAATTAGTTTAAAAGAGATGAAAAAGAACATCATGACTTTATTGGTGGAACAGCAATAAAAAAAAGTACACTGGAGGCTTAAATTTTGGCTTAGGTCTTTGTAGAATTTAGCCTTAGTCTTCAAATAGGCAATCTTGGGTTGTTCTTAAAAGAAAGGAGTGTTTGACTAACTAATCTAATAAAATAAAGCGCCTCCTGGCCATTGGCCCAAAGTAGGTCATGACCCAAAACCTACACATCATCTATTCTTCAGGCATAGGGTGATGCCTGATTTGCAATCAGGCAATCAGTCTTACTTAAGTCTGAGATGAACTATTGTCACTTTCCAATTATTTAATTGTAAATAATTGATTTACAATCAATTAAGCAACATTGCTTACCTCAAGACAATATGGAAATAATGAAACACAATTTCAGACTAGGTTCAATAGCTAGAAGAAAATATCCACTTGGCTACACTATCAGTGTGTACTCATGCTACGTTAATAGAGCTGAAGGAAGAACACATACAAAAGTATTGGATACATCTACTCTTCTCAATAGATGCAAAACCTGTGCTGGTCTTGGAACTGACTCCAAAAAGTTCAATACAGAACCCAGTTTTAATTCCCAACAGGCGTTCACATAGACCTTTATTTCCTGAGTGGATTGGAAGCAAACCTGTATATGATAGGCAAACTTCATGAAGAAATAAAACCTTTGACACCCATACTATACTTCAGCTTCTAGTATTCTTATTTATCAGCCCCAATCATATTTTCCTCTTTTTTTTGAAACTCTGGAGAATATAAGAAATGTGTGAAGTGGCAACCCATTTCCCTCCAAAGAACCTTTAAAGCGCCATATATCCTTATGTGGACTAAATTTACTTACAAAAATAATTCAAGGGAATTGAATTGAGCAGAACTGAGAAAAGGAGAAATTGGCAACAGAGTATAGTTAGATCTTACACACCATTGATCAAATTATACTGCTTCCATATTGTCACTGTTGGACTATTCAATTTGGAGACATCAAAGAACTTGTGCTATTCTAGGTGATTTTATCTCTCAGCTGACATGAATAGATCTAATATACAGACACTTATTACTATATTTATTGGTCTATGGCAGGGGCGTCAAACTGCTGGCCCGTGGGCCGGTTGCATCATCTGAAGGCCATGCCCACAACAGCTCCGCAATGCAAAAGAAGTCATGGTACATTGTGACATGTCACATGACGTGGCAAGTTTGACACCTGTGGTCTATGATTTGACTTGCCAGGAATGTGTAAGTCTAAATTTGAAAATAATTAAATTAACATTCCTAGGATCCTCAGTGTAACACCTGCATCCAATGGTTTCGGGAATTGCTTCCTTGTAATCCATCATATTACCATCCTTACCATCCTTACTTGTGGTACTGCAAAGCATAGACTAATCTCCAAATTATTCTATATATTTTCTTTTAAAAGAAGACAAATGATGGATAGTTACAGCTGTATACTTCATTTGGAAAAGTGCTTACCTACTGATTATTTTCTATTGGCTATTTTGAAAACAGTGTTTACTATAGGCATCTCTTGCTTCTAACATCAGTTGTTTTAGCAACTACATTTTCTTCTAGATTTGCAGCAGTTAATCACTTTCTCAAATCTATCATGAAAGCCATCTTTTCTTACTGAAGCAAACTATTATGGTGAGTTACAGTGCAACCTATTTAACAGTCATGATGAATCAATGACAAAAACGTGACATCATAATGAAAGCTCTATCCTTTTCTGCTTCTGTCCCAGCATGGGGCACAAGGAAGTAAATAGGGTTGTATTGTGAATTTACAACTCATGCTTCATCAAGCTTCCTGTTAGTTTCCTAACACTTTTATGCATGCAAAGTTTGTACAGTAAAACCTATTGCAAGGAAAATGGAATCAGCAGCAAATATAAAACCTGATTAATTTAAAAATGTAACCAGTTCTCACGTAGTGATTTTTGGTATGGAAATAGTGATGTTCAAGAGAAGGCTTCTTCAAAATGAGTGCTATTCATATATGTGAATGTCATAATTAAGAATTTCCAGTTCATCCAGGTTGAGAAAAGCTGTCCAAGGGGCCCCAATTTTGAAATGAAAATTGTCAGAAGGCAAGCAATCAACAGACCCATTTATACCAGAAATAGCTATTAGAAGTCCCTTTCCCCCTAGGGTTAAAAAAAATATTTATGCTGTATATTTGTGAGGACACCTCAGGCAGAACAAAAGATAAAATTTGAAAATTTGGAGTAAAGAATCTAGTTCCATTAACTTGCTGAAATATGTATTTAAAAGCTATTCCCTGGCACTTAAAATGATTGAATAAAACTATTAAAAGTCAGGATCAAATTCCTGGCAGTGGACAGAGTCAGCCTGCAATACTGCATTTCAGCCACTATACCACCATAGTGCCAGGTTCAGCTGAGATTTTTCTGAGCAGAATTCAGGGAGTAAACTCAAAAACTGACAAATTATCTGCTTATTAGTATAACTAGAAGTAGACAGCATGGTACCCTTCAGATGTTTTGGACTGCAGTTCCCATAAGCCTTACTATTGGCTGTGCTACTGACAATCCAAAACATGGGGAATTTATAAAATTGTCTTATCCTATTGTAGGGAATACAAAACTAGATAAGTCAGTAACTTGTTATCAGGTAAGGTAACTTTCAATAATGTTCCAATAGTGAATGAGAAATTCCAAACAGAAATAATATAAATATAGAGGAAATGATATTTTATTATTTTAAGTTGCCACAAAATATCATTCTTCTATATTTCTTTTGGCTGTAGCACATAACAATACTAAAAGAGTAGATATCTGAGTTTGATAATTATTAGGGTTGTAAACCAAGAACATTGGATCTAGATACTGAAGTTCTCTTTCTGATCACTGCTGATTAATTACACAATTTAGATGAATTTGACTTTATGGGAATTGGGTTCACATAATAAACTGAGCAATGGTTTGCTTAATTATGGTTTATGAAACAAAGAACAAATGGTTGAATTTTTAAAAAAAGCATGTGAAAACATCAGCCATGGTTTATAAACCACAGAAATTCAACTATGCTAAAAGCAAACCTTTTGGCTTTGCATACTGTTAAAAGTATATCTCTCAGTTTCGCCTACTGCTTGTTAACACACTTGTTAATGTTTTCCAAGGAGAAACAATTTGGTTCTGTAAGTATTTTATAGCTCCTAACTTTGAAAGCACTGAAAGCATTTTACATATATGCAGGGCTTTTTTTTGTCATAGAATGCCCAGAACGGAGTTCCGGCACCTTTTTTTTTATGGAACCTTGTAGGATAGGCAAGGCGGGTTGTATGACATGTGTGAGTTCCGGCACCTTTTTTTTTTTTTTTTTTACAAAAAAAGCACTGCATATATGCCTAGTCTTTTCATTTCAACTCTGGCTTATCCTTTAACCAATACATTTATGCCCTTCTCAAGTCTGATCTTTTACTGAGTTTTCACTTGAGATGCCTTTGCAGATGGATGCTGAGAATTTTGTGTCCCTTTAAAGCCATAAGTGACTCCTCCGGATTAAGAGAATGACCTGTGTTTACTGTATCAGCCCTCTTCTCCCCTTCTCAAAAGTGACAGGAACCTATTTACAATTGATTTACAGCAGAGCACCATCTGTGAACTGAGCCAATGCATCTTGCCAGAATAAAAATATTCAGAAGCTGACAATGAATGAATATCCAAGGCAAGCTTCTTATTCCCAGGGACTTTTGGAAAGCAAATGATCAGAACAAAAGTTAACAGAAAAATCATGGAAACAAGCAAAAGAAACTAACTGAAATGATTTACCACTGTTTTTTAGGATTTCCACACACCAACTACTGTTATTTAACTTGGTAGAAAATAAATCATTCTCTAACTTTATTTTAACAATTAGAACTCCCATATTTAGGTTGTGGGGCTTGCTCTTTCTTTAGTTAAGTGCAAGATCGATAATTTTCTTTCCTGAATTATGTAGTCATCTTACCAGAACTCTGCAGTCTTTTCCCCGCTTTTAGGTTTCAGTTAGATCTAAAAAATGAAACTCATAAAAGAACTATTCCACTTTCTCAAATTGTGGGCAGATAGGAAGAATGGCAGTGTAACCAAGTAAAATTAGTACTCTCTACTATTTATTTATTTATCAAATTTGTATGTCGCCCCTCTCCCGAGACTCGGGGCGGCTCACAACAACAATATAGGTACACATAATTTTTTTTAATAACAGTGACAACAGCCAAACCAAAGATCCATACATACAGCATTCAAACGCACAATCAAGGATGGAAGCACATTCCTCGGCCCAGGAGTAGAACACAGTTCATACCCCCCAAGCCTGTCGGCACAAATAAGTCTTCAAAAGCTTCCGGAAAGCTAGGAGGGAGGAGGCAGTACGAACCTCCGAGGGGAGCTGGTTCCAGAGGGCTGGGGCAGCAATGGAGAAGGCCCTTGTCCTAGGACCCCATCAGATGACACTGTCTGATGGACGGGACCTGTAGGAGGCCAGCCCTATGTGCCCTAACTGATCGCTGGGATGCATGAGGCTGAAGACGGTCCCACAAGTAACCTGGTCCATTGCCATAAAGGGCTTTATAGGTCATAACCAACACTTTGAATTGTGTTCGGAGACCAATTGGCAGCCAGTGCAGCTCACGAAGGGCTGGAGTGATATGAGCATGTCTTGGAAGACCCAAGACAGCTCGCGTGGCTGCATTCTGGACAACCTGCAATCTCCAGACATTCTTCAAGGGTTGCCCCATGTAGAGAGCATTGCAGTAGTCGAATCTCGAGGTGACAAGGGCATGAGTGACTGTTAGGAGTGACTCCTGATCCAAATAGGGTCGCAACTAGCGCACCAGGCGAACCTGGGCGAATGCTCTCCTCGCCACAGCCGAAACATGATGTTCTAAGCTTAGCTGTGGATCGAGGAGAACACCCAAGTTGCGAACCCTCTCCGTGGGGGATAAAACTTCTCCCCCCAGGGTGATGGACGGATAGTTAGAATCGTCCTTGGGAGGAAAAACCCATAGCCACTCCATCTGGTCAGGATTGAGTCTGAGCCTGTTGGCACCCATCCAGACCTCAACAGCCTCCAGGCACCGGTTCATCAATTCCACTGCTTTGCTGTAATGACGCGGGGTAGAGATATAAAGCTGAGTATCATCAGCATACTGATGACAACTCACCCAATGGCTTCATGTAGATGTTAAAAAGCAGAGGTGAGAGAACAGACCCCTGAGGCACTCCACATGGAGGAGGCCTCGGAGCCGATCTCTGACCTCCTGCAAACCCCGACTGCGACTGGCCAGAGAGGTAGGAGGTGAACCACCGTAAAACGGTGCCCCGCACTCCACACCCCTCCAACCGGCGCAGAAGAATACCATGGTCGATGGTATCGAAAGCTGCTGAGAGGTCAAGAAGCACCAGGATAGTGGAATAACCACTATCCCGGGCCCGCCAAAGATCATCGGTCAGCGCGACCAAAGCAGTTTCCGTGCTATAACCGGACCTGAACCCAGACTGCCAAGGGTCCAGATAATCAGCTTCCTCCAAGGACAATTGGAGTTGGAGTGCCACCACCTTCTCAACAACCTTCCCTAAAAAGGGAAGATTGGAGACTGGCTGGTAGTTATTCAAAACTGCTGGGTCCAGGGAAGGCTTCTTGAGGAGGGGGTGCACAAGTGCCTCCTTTAAGGGAGCCGGAAAGGACCCCTCCCTCAACAAAGCATTAATAACAGCCTGGACCCAGCTTCGTGTCACCTCCCTGCTAGCCGAAACCAGCCAGGAGGGACATGGGTCCAATAAACAGGTGACCAAACTCACAGCTCCAATGGCCTTGTCCACATCATCAGGAGTTTCCAGGTCAAACTCATCCCATTCAACAAGACTAAGACGGGCTTCTGTCGTCTCGACTAACTCATTGTCAGCCAACACTGCATTCCAATTGGAGTCCAAGTCAGCCCAGATCTGAGCGATCTTGTCTGTGAAAAAGGTGTTAAATTCCTCAGCATTGCCCTGCAAAGGTTTCTCCCTCCTCTCCGTATCAAGGAGAGAACGAGTCACCTTAAACAGGGCAGCCGGGCGAGAATCCGCAGACGCGATCAATGCGGAAAGATACTGAGATCTTGCCGCAGTGATCGCTTCCAAATAGATCTTAATATAAGCTCTCAATTTGGTTCGATCAGATTCGGATCTGCTTACCCTCCATTGCTTCTCTAGACATCTCTTCTGGCGCTTCATCCCCCTTAGTTCCTCGGTAAACCAAGGAGATCTCCTGGGTCTGCTACCACAGAGAGGTCGCAATGGTGCAATCCGGTCTAGAGCCCCCGTAGGGGCCATATTCCAGGCAGTCACTAGGGACTCCGCCGAACTGAAAGATGTACATCAGACATTCCGAAATACTTTGAGAAAACAGCAGAAAAAATTTCAATTAATTTTTGGAAAATGGGAAGTAAACCTGGGAACCTTCTGTGCCTAGATTTGAGCCAAATCAAGATACTATTCTAGTTTCCCTTGATTTTGTATTGAATTGTCAGCATTTCCCTTATTTTAGATGGGAAAAGAGTTAATTATTGGTCCCTGATAGTTGCTATGGCTGTAGTTCTGGGACTGAGCCTATTTTAAATAAAATCCTCAAACTTGCTACTACTAAGTTATAAATCTTGATTACTATGTGGATTGACATAGAGTAGTGGGCTTCTCTGGACATAGAGTAGTGGGCTTCTCTGGAACAGTCAATACCTCATCTTCTATTATGGCAGGAGTTGGCTACATTTCCACTTCTCTAGCAATCTATTTGCTGCTACTGGACACCACTCAGATTAAGGAAGTCTGAAATATTTACCCTATTTTTCTTTTGAAAAGCCAAGAGTATTGGCGAAGGATGAAAGGATGAAATCTTTATCCTCACAGTGCTCCCTGAAAACCTTGGGCCACTGTCCAATTAGGTCTATTTTCTTCATTTTGGGATGAGAGCTAAATGGCAAAGGCAGCCTTCACACCTGCCAGCTATACGGATACGTCTATGCAGTTTTCTAGGCAATATTGTCAGAAGTAGTTTGCCAACTTCCTAGGGCTGAAAGAGATACTCAGCTGGAGTAGAACTCACAGTCTCATGGTTTCTAGTCTGGTCTCTCAAAGGCTTTCAAGGCACAAAATAGGAACCTTAAATTTCTAGAAGAGTAAAAGAATAAATTTTGCTTCCTAAGCCCCAATCCTGAAAAAAGTGCCAAAAATAGTGAAAAGGTTGATCTCTCCCATTCACATAATAATCCTATAGTCCCTAGGCAGAAAGAAAGAACAGTCCTTGAATAGCTAAGATGTTGCCACCCCTATCATAAGGAATACAATGCATTTTCTCAGAACTGTGACTATCAACAAAGCATTAATAAGCCATTAATAAAAGATGAGATTAAATTAATTAGAATCCCCATAGATGATTGTACACACATTTATTTAATCAAGAATATTTATTAACAAACATGACTATAGAATTATAATCAAGGAAATCAAAATAGTGACATTATTATAGCGTCCTGGGGTAGTATTAATATCTTACTTGTAGCTTATATAACCAGTGCTTTTTTTTCCACACACATCATACAATCCGCCTTGCCTACCCTACAAGGTTCCATCCAAAAAAAGTGCCGGAACTCCGTCCTGGCTATAACTATCAAATCCAGCAGTTTTAAGATGTGTGGACATCAACTGAATGGGGAAGTCTGGGAGTAGAAGTTCATATATCTTAAAGTTGGTGAGGTTAAGAATCACTGCTCTAGAGGAGAAACAGAACAGTCAGAAATCAAGTGCTTCCTTCATGAAAATATGTAGTATGGAATCAGCGAGGTAGTTTCTCATTAATATAAGGCTGAGATTCTACAATCAGTGATATAGCTTCCCTTTGCCGAAATGTAGTCAGTATTAAAAAGAAAAATATTTTTATTTTTGTCACATGAGAATGGAATGAAACACAAGCAGAGCAGTTGGGTTTTTGCATGGTGGGGGTAAATAATATAGGCATGCTGCATATCTAATGCTGGAAGCAATATCAAAAGTGTATTTTTCCCCCTATGGGAGGCACTTACCATAATTAAAGCACTGTTTGTGTACTCATCACTTTATGTGAACACTGAAATATATGTGGTTGAGTTTTAAGAACACTGAGGTTATACTGCTGGTGTTACAAATTCTGCCAAAATCTGTGAGACCAGAAGATGGGGGGGGGGAGGGGAGTAGCATATGATTGTGGTTTGCTATGTCTGGTGATTGTGATAATGATTTACATTTGTGCTTGTCACACACATAGCAGTTTTCAAGATTTCGCTTCCTGGAATAAATAAGAAACAGCTGCGTTCTCTGTTTTGTATGGTAACTGTTGGAAGATATTGATTTTCTAAATAACAGCAGTTTGATGTCTTTTATCCCCTTTATTCATTTAAAACCTTACCAGCTGTCATTTATTAACACCCACCCACCAAGCTCTGGTAATTTTGACCTCAGTCTTTAGATATATATTTTTTAATCCACTTGGACAGTTTCAAATATTTCATTTCAAAACTATCTTATCCTTCAATTTAAATATATGATATCTATTGCTCCCCTGGTAGCCATTAGTCAATAACAAATCTGTCCTTTTTCTTATAATTTATATTTATTTAGAATTTTACATCAAGTAAAAAACAAATCTTCAGAAGAAAGAAAAATTAAAAAGAAAAATACCTTTTAATAATTGTAATACTTTTTTTTAATCCTGCCTTTTTTATTTTTATAAATAACCCAAGGCCGCAAACATACTTAATATACCTTTCTCCTCTTATTTTCCCCACAACAACAATTTTATGAAGTGAGTTGGGCTGAGAGAGAATGATGGTCCAAAGTCACTCAGTCAGTTTTTATGTTTAGGGTAGGATTAGAACTCATAGTCTCCTGGTTTCTAGCTTGGTCCCTTAATCACTAGACAAAACTGACTCAGTCTTCTGAGTAGCATCTGAGCTACTCAGCTACTGTGCTACTACGGTACATTTTATTTTTACTTCCCTCCTTCCCTCCCTTTGTGTGTGTGTGTGTGTGTGTGTGTGTGACACACACACACACACACACACACAGAGAGAGAGAGAGAGAGAGAGAGAATAGGATTTAGGACAGTAGGTTTGTTTAAGGAGTTAATAAATAACACTTCAAAAAGAATTCATGAAAAGTATATTAATAGTTAAAATATATTAATAGTTATCTGCTACCGGTAGTTTTAAAATAATATTACCGTTCTGCAAAAGAAAACTGAATATAATAAAGGAGCTTAGTTTAGTCTGATTTTATGACTGTTTTAGGCCACTGATAAAGTGAAGGATATGAAATAGTTATTGATAGCAACAGGAAAGATGCAAGTTACAACACTGATCCAAATGTACAATTTTGATTAAATAAAAACTGCAGGCAAGTAACATTGCCTTACATTGATCACACCATTAGTCAGTTTTTCCATCTGTGATTGTAACAAAACTATTGTTAAGAGAAAAAAAGGAAACCAAGTCAGACAGTAATTAACAGAACTATTTAAAACAAGATATTGCCTTGAAAGAAGTGATATAGAGAACTGTAACACATACACACACACAAACGTACACATATTTTAAAAACTTTCAAACTTTCAATTTTTTATTAACTTTACATTCTTATAACATTCAAAGTTCAAAATATTTCATTATTCACATATTTGTCATTTCTTTAGTTGCCCTATATTTGACATTTATAAATTGAAAATAACAAACTTCTTTGAGTTTTCAATTAATAGTTGTTTAAAACATGAGCCCAGTTGTTTCAAATCAAATGTTGTGTTTATTATTTTGGATTACACTCTAAATGACATATTGGTAATTATATGAGACCTATATTCACTAATAGATTTAAAATAGATCAATCAACAAGTTTGTGAATATGACTTTTCATATCTTTTTATGTCTCTCTGTGCCTATGTAACTTTGCAGTTCTTTGCATATTGAGCATATTTATAAAAGGTTCTTTTTGAATAATCTATGAAATCCTTTATATAACTTTGTATTAATCAAGTGGAATTTTAAATATGGGCACATTTATGTACTCTGTAATAGTTTAATGTACAAGTGATAGAACCCAATAGTCAAATATGTTGAAGAACTAGATTACTTTCTTCCAATACTCATAATATGTGGCCAGATAGTAAAACCCAAAGATGAGTGCTTAGATATTAAAAGAATGAATTAGATACATTTATGGAGGATAAGAATATTATATATGTTTATACAAAACCTCCAGGATTGAATTTAGTATGCCTCAAAATATTATTTAGTGGGCAATAAAAAAAACACCATTTTCTTTGGGATATTGGAAAAGGCAGGGTTACATGTACAACAGATAAAGAAGATCTGTTGTACCGTACTGATTTTGTGCTAGCCATAAATGGTATAGATCAGTTTTTTCATGCTTAATAATAATAATAATAATAATAACAATAATAATAATAATAATAATAATAATAATAATAATAATAATAATAATAATAATAATAATAATAATGAAATATAGTACTGCAAATAAATGGTAATTATTGTACACTTATTCAAGTCTTATTTCATTTTAAGTATAATAATCATAACTTTGTAGAGATAACTGGACCTATGTGGCAAATATCTACAGTTTCTCCATGTAATGTCCCTAGCCCAGAGGACCATGTATAAGTTTTCAAATTTTATTGTAAGCAAGATTTTGCATCCATTAATAGAAAGGTATAGTCAATGTGCGCATTCTCCCTCATGTTCAGGAAACCATGGAATAATGTACAAAATTATCATGAGAATGTGCATCTCTCAGTGTCAGTGAAATCTACCACAAAGATCGTATATGATAGAGGAACAGAGTACTATTGTGAAAAAAGTAACAATTGCACATAAAAATGCACATTTTTTTTTAAAAAATGCCCATAGCCTGAATTTTTTCCAGACCTCCTTTAAGATATTGCAATGATTTCTGGATAAAATTTAGGAAGAAATAATCATATTTTAAAAGGAAGAATTGCTTTTATATCTTTATTAGGAGGCATTTTCTTTTACTTTTTTTTTCAACATTTAACTTTGCATTGGTATTATTTCTTCTGACATACTTGACTGGATTTTCACCTTGCTTATGTTTAAAAATCTTGATAATACTCTAAATAATAGTAACACAGTTTATAGATCTTTACTGGAATTTAACACTATTCATGTGCCATGACATTTTACAGCTTCTCTTTTATGTTTCTCTCTCATAAAAAGCACTCTGTTGATGCATGCATTTTGTAGCTAGAACAGGTCATGTCTCTTTCTGTCAAAGTCTCCCTTGTTTTGTGACTGTGAATCCTTGGCTGCCTGGTCACTATGGGCATTTAGAGACGGGACTTAAATGAAGTGTGAAATGTTTTGCTTTAAATCTTCTCTCTTGTGAGCAAATGTAAAAAAAAATCCCATGTAAATAGAGCATAACTTTAAACCTTGTCTCTATAAGAGGTTATCAGCTTTCTGTACCCATTTGATGCCATACTGCTATTTTCTATGTTATTTTCTATCAAATGCTTAAAGCAAATGAATAGATATTAGAATTAATGCTTGTAATACTTTAGTGTCAGTTGATGTTGCTTCAGCTTTTTTCAGGGGCTTAAATTATCCTTCATGCTGGTTCTGGGGGTCATTTCTCTACCAGCTAGACCCAGCAAAGAGCAAGAAAGCACTAGAGAAAAACTGAAATTGAGATATGATATGAAACACATTGAAAATGATTGTAGCATACTGATAAAAGCAGTAAAAATTCAAGAAGTACAAAAAAGTACTGTGTAAAGCTGGGATTTTGTCTTGCAGATATGAAGCTTTGCCCTTCCTAACACTAAATGATCTTGCGCGACCAAAAATAGCAAGTGTTCAGTTGTCTGCTAATTTAATTTGATTTCTGTGTTTAGTAATCCAACCTGATCTCTATTTTTCAGACTAATGTATGATTCCAGATGCAGTGATTCTGCTCAGTCTGTAATATTTTTCTTAATGTTGTAGTATGATATGGAGGTTAACACTCCCAAAATTTATTAAAATTAATACTTTAAATTCATTTGAAAAATGCATATTGGAGAACAGAATATAGTAATAACAATAATAATAATAATAATAATAATAATAATAAATAATAATAATAATAAAAAGTTAGAAGGGACCTTGGAGGTCCTCTAGTTCAGACATGTCAAACACAAGGCCCGGGGACCAGATGTGGCCTGCGAAGTGATTTCATGTGGCCCGTGAAGCCATCCTGGAAACAGTGAGAGAATGGCCCCCACTGCCTTGGTCCTGGCCTAGGCCGGCCGGGAGGGAGCCAATGTACAATTTTGTGGTGGCCATCTATGCTGAAACGCATTTAGTCTTAGCTCCACAAGGCCATCTAGAAACAGCGAGGAACCAGCCCCTGCTATATCAGCCCTGACTCCTGCATGCATGCTGGGGAGGTGTCACCCTTTGTGAGGAATGAAAGAATGGACCATGCCTTGGCGCTTGCCCCGGTGTCACTCCCTTCTGCCAGAGACCCTCAGATCTGTCCCACTCCTGCCCAGGCCTCCACAGGCACCCTTGATGCGAACGATGTAGAGCTGGCCATGTCCACCCAGTAGGCCACACCCACTCCATCCATGCCCACCCAATAGGCTGCATCCACCCTAGCCACACCCCCCCACACCCCCTGAGAGCAACCACAATGATGATACGGCCCTCAATGAAATTGAGTTTGACACCCCTGATCTAGTCCAACTCCCTGCTCAGGCAGGAAACCCTACACCATTTCAGACAAATGGCTGTCCAGTCTCTTCTTAAAAACTTCCAATATTGGAGCATTCACTGCTTCTGGAGGCAGGTTGTTCCACTGGTTAATTGTTCTAACTATCAGGAAGTTTCTTCTTAGTTCTAGGTTGCTTCTCTCCTTGATTAGTTTCCATCCATTGCTTCTTGTCCTGCCTTCAGGCGCTTTTGAAAATAGCTTGACTCCCTCTTTTTTCTGGCAGCCCCTGAGATATTGGAACACTGCTATCATGTCCCCCCTCATCCTTCTCTTCATTAAACTAGACATACCCAATTCCAGCAGCTGTTCCCTATATGCTTTAGCCTCTAGTCCTCTAATCATCTAATGGATTTTTAAAAAAAGTTCAGTTGTGAGATGCAAGCTGATTAAATAACAATATTACTATATTTTTTCAACAATTTGCCGATAAAAATTGGTGACAATATCCAAGGGATTCTAAGAATCTCAAAAATGATGGTTCCCAGACCTATTTTGGAAGCATAGCTGCCCTTCTTTTCATACATAAGTAGTACAAAGAGCAGGACAAAATTTTAAAAACTTCATGAGGGGAAAAAAGTAGTGTGTAACTAATGTGGATGAATAGGAAGAAAACTTTACAGTGCAAAGATGTCCTGTTCAGAATCCCACTGATACATGTATGATATTTTTACCATTTTAATAACTTTTTTCACCTGAAAAATGTTTTTATACTTTGCCAATGCTAATAGTTCCCATTCCTTAGAGACGATTTACACTATTATGGTTGCATATTTGGAGACCAAAGCTGCTGTTAGCATATAGTATTGATACTGTATGATTTGTAGGATCCAGTTGTTTGTTTTACTTGAACTCTAACTTCTTCTGGAGTCAGACACACTCTTAAAATTAAAGAATTTGGAGACCAGGAATGTATTTTCTAATTGAATGATGCTTCTATTCTTCATTTCACAATATAATCTATGATATGGAGTATCATACGGTAGTTACTATTTTCCCAGCTATCAAAGGAAGGTAGGGAATGCTGCTCCCAGAGGGGGAATTGTGCTTCAGCCTGTTAGCTCTTTCTTCTATCAACTGCAGATTATCCAGAAACCTAGAAATAAATCCAGATCTTTTCATCCTTCATATATTCTAATGAATTAGAGTATAATGGTGTTTGTGGAATGTTGTTAGTTATATCAACTAGTTTTAAATATCCAACACCAAACTGACTTGAACTGGCTTGTCAGCTTCATTGGATTTTGGATCAGACTGAAATAACATTCTAGGCACCATAGCAACCAGTAATCCATAATAGAGAATACTATGGTAATTTATTGACAGGCACTCTAGACATTAATTTAATGATTTACCTCTGTGTTCATAAAAGAAGATGTGGGACAGATGCTGGAAACAGACAGAAATTTCCCATGAGAGGAACAAGAAATACTGAGGGAAATCAGGATCATGCCAGAACAGATGATCAGGATATTAGCTTGTCCAAGCTCCAAGACCAGATGGAACTCATCCTGGAATTCTGAAGTAGAAAAGTAAATACAAAAGATATGTATTTACAGAACCATCTAGGAGAAAGGGAAAAAAGGACTTATGGCACAAGGTGGGAATGTATCTTAAAATTCCATATAATATATTTAAAGAAAGAATTGCAAAATATGTTTAAAGAAAGAACTGCAAAATATGGTTTACATATCTAATTTTAGCAATATAAAGGATAGTAATGCTAATTTGATTCTAAAAAATCCACTACTTAATTAGGAGCAGCAAAGATTCATGAAGAGGGATTTGTTTAATATTTTAATTAGGTCAAGAAAGAAAATCAGATATCTGGCAGGCCAAACTTAAATCCTGAAAATACTGAGTATTACAAAGGGTACCATTTTAAATTTTTCTTCATATAACCAAACTTTTCTTTTAGTGAAATAGGCAGATAAGGTCCTTATTATTTTACTTTAAATATAAAAAAAACTTTGCTGTTTCTATGTGTGCATCAGCAATCCATTTTTTTCTCCATTTCTTAATTGTTTGAATTCTCATATGCTGTTTTATGTTCTTTTATTCTGTTCCAGCCAATGAAGGTTTTCTCAGTTTTCTTCTAGTCCACATTGTTTTTCTTATATTTAAAAGAATAAAAAATTGTTCTTTTACATATTATATAAAATCTAGTCTGATGGATTGTACACTAAGAAATATACCCTGTGGTATTCATAAGAATTTTTTTTTAACATAGAGAATACTATATAGAAACTTTTGGTGACTTGCTAAATAATTCAGTTCTGATGTTAATGATCTGTAGGGAATATGTATAAAATACGTTATTATCATCCACAGTTAAAACAACCTTCTCCAAGGTCATATTGTCTAAATTTATTGGATTCCAAAGCTATATTCAAGTTTTACAAATAGAATATTACCCACCACTCTAAAATTGTATTGGTCACATAGAGAACTGTGAGGACTAATATTCTGAAGAAATATCTTTGCATTACCTACATTGTTAATTACAACATGCATAAGTGAGAATACTGATAATGCATGTTCTAGCTCATATGTAAACCAAGGTACATATAGTTGTACATCTAAATCCTTTTTTGCCTGTATTCCTTCAATCAGCATTGAATGAATTGATTAGTGAAAAATTAGTAGTTTTTAACCTGGTGCTTTAACCTCTATACCAAACTGACTCTCTTCAGACTGGTTTCCTATTCAATCCTAAGGTAAGGAAGCAGAGCTTAGATGCAATCACTCTGAGGAAGGCCAGAGGAAGAGATACGTTTTCTGTGCAGGTTTTCAATGAATGCAGAAGAGGTTAATTTGTATAGAAGGCTTTACTCAGTTCTGTACATAATAACTGCAAGAACATTGTTGCAAAAAGAGAATGGGTAAGGACACTATTTGTAAAAGTTGTTCAGTTAATAGAATAGATTAGAACTGTTTATATAATAGATTTATAGTATAGTTTGAAGATCATATATATATATATATTTCATGTAAAACTATTATTATTACCATTATTTATTTATGTTTCATAGTTGTATACTTATTACTATTCTATCATTTATTTTGTTATGTATAACTTCAGAGGGTTACATAAATTTAAGCAAAGAAGTAATAAGTATTACTTATATATTTTAATAATGCAAATGGAGCTTTCCTGAGTTTATAAAGATAGGTTGTGGCAGTGGGGAATTTATAGTCTGAATTTGAATATATCAGTAATATATTTTTTTTCCTCCTCAGACTGCAAGGTCTATCTTTTTCTTGGTTTTGCTTGTTGTTCCTCTAACTGTATAATTTCTAACCTTCCTTTGCCCATTCAACTTTTTAGTTCTAAACATTACTCCATAGCAGGTATAAAGACTTAAATGCTAACTTAAAACTCAACATAGTACAGCTACAATATGCCTAAATGTAGTTCATTAAGAGAATATAAATCTTGGATGTCTATGGCGAAACAGGGACACCCCGACACTCTGAACAGATGTAAAAATGAACATTTTACCAGTAGGCAATGAAGATGTGTGACAATAGATACAGTTTGGATGGGCAAATTTTACTGTTTTGGAAAAGGGACTTAAAGACTAGTATTAATGTTCTAAACTTCAAAAATTCGTCCCAAGATATTGCTTTTTCAGGTAGTTTTATCAACAGACAATGAAATATTTGTCAAATCTAAATAAAGATCTAATTGAGTGAACAGCTATCTTGAAACATTAGTTAGGCTCCTGAGAAGAACTTACCACAGGGTGGATTAAATCTAATTGGTTTGTATAATTTTCTAAATTCTAATCAGATAATATTACATAAACATATGAGCAGGGACAAAGCCAGTCTGGGCCAAGATATTATCTGAGTTACCATTAAACTTAATATTCTTATTTTTAGGAAGAAGAGCATTGTTGTAAAATATGCATAGTCCTTGAATATCACATGTTACAGAAGAAAGGGAGAGGAATTATAAAAATCTCTAACTTTCAAAACCCTGACATTTTAGCCTTTCTGATTCACTTTAACAGGTGACTGATATTTTTATAGATCTTTTTAATATAAATCCTTTAGGATATTTATTTTGTTCAAATAGATACTATCAAAAAACCCACCCAGATAATAAATTTCAAGTGCATTCCATTACATGTTGTCACACACCTGCCATGTGATTTCTAGCAAAATCTCATTACCTTTTCTCTGTTTAACAGAAAACGATAAGTTTTATTTACATTCCCATAAGAATAATAGTTTTAAAATAATCTAGACAGGATCAAAAGCCAATCAAGAATGGAAATATTATATTAAGCACCTGCAAATTATCTGTCTTGTTAATCAACTCCCCCCACCACCAAAAATGTGATCATTAATATTCACTTTTCAACATTTCATAATGCTGGAAAATTGATGGCATATGAAAAATGACAAAGTATATATATATATTTTTAATATAAAATTCTTTTATTAAAACAATCAACATTGGACATAAAAACATATTGTGCAGCAATCATCATGGCACCTGATATACAATACTAAGTGTTAGTCATTGAAAACGTCTGATTTAGTAAGCCTTTTTCCACCCTTCGCGTCTAGCCTCAACTATACTCCTGTTACACTTTGTTTGATTGGTGTTTCTCTTATCTGGTTCCATATTAATGTGATCAACATTAAACCAAAGATCCTATTGCTAAACAATCATCCTAGAACATAGCATACAACATTAGGTATTAATCTTTGTAAACATCTGTTTTAGTAAACGTTCTTCCCTCCTCCCTTCCCTCTTCAAGTATACTCCGAGTACCTTTTGTTTGGTTGGTGTTTCTCTTATATATGGTCTAACTACTGTGTCTAGTCTATTGCATATTGTTCGTTTACGCTTCTGAATTGACTTCGTCCCATTACTAGTGCAATCTTTTATAGTCCCTAACCAGAGATCCTGAGGTAAAAGTTTCATATCCTGAGGTAGAGATTCAGTCCACTTTAACAGTATTAAAGCAAACAACATTGGACATAAGGTTATGTTAAGAGGCATTAGTTATAGAACATATACATTCAACATTGGGTGTTAGTTTTTGTAAACATTTGATTTGTTAACCCTTCTTCCCTCCTCCCATCGAGCCTCAGCTAAACGCCAGCTGCATTCTGTTTGATTGGTGTCTCTCTTGGATATAGTCTATCCACTGTTTCCAGTCCGTCAAAAATTGTTCATTGGAGCGATTTTTCAAGTATGCTGATATTTTCGCCATTTCCGCCAAATTTGTTACTTTCACAGTCCATTCTTCAATAGGCGGTATTTCCGGATTCTTCCAGTATTGTCCCACCAACAATCTTGCTGCTGTGATTAAATTCAAAAATAAATTTGTCTCTGAGGTAGTGAAGTCCTTTGTGATCCCTAACAGAAAAGCCTGAGGTAGAAATTCTATACGCTTTTTGAAAATAGTTTGGAGTGTCCACCATATCTTCCTCCAGAATGCTTTGATTTTTCTGCATGTCCACCATATGTGAAAGTAAGTAGTCTCCCCGTCCCCGCACCTCCAGCATTTGGGCTGGGAGTCCAGGTAGATGAGTGATATTTTTTTCGGGTCTAGGTGCCATGTATAGAACATCTTGTAGAAGTTTTCCCTTAAGTATTGCGATTTCGTGAATTCTACATTCCTCACCCAGATTTTCTCCCACGTGTCCATAGCGATATTTCTCCCACGTGTCCATGGCGATCAAAGTATATTCTATTGTTTCAACATCAGTAATACTTCTATGCCAGAAACAATATTGTAGCTATAATCTAATATTGAAAAAAAGAAAGAATACTATTTAATATGCAGATCTTAATTTGGTGGCAGGTGGGAAGATCTTATTTCAATTTGTGAATGGAGAAAAGCTGACATAAAGGCACTGATAAAAAATTTGGAATATGGGCATACTTACTGTTTGCACAGTGAATTTGCACTTCAAAGCATTCTTGCTAATTCCTTGTCAGGTTTTATAGAATTCCTATGCTCATTTAGAAAGCTTTGTTTTCCACAAATGTATTTTGAGAGATGTAATCCTAAACCTAAATGTATAATATTGTTCTTATTTTTGACTGATCACTTAATTAAATATTTTTTATTCTAATATTACATTCAGTCCTAACTAGTGTTGAAATATTAAAGTGGGAAAAACCCAGGGCTTTTTTTCCTCATAGAACACCCAGAATGGAGTTCCGGCTCCTTTTTTGGATGGAAGCTAGTAGGGTAGGCAAGGCAGGTTGTATGATGTGTTTGAGTTCTGGCATCTTTTTTTTTAGAAAAAAAGCACTGGAAAAACCTATTTTCAGGAAGCACTATATTATAGAAATATCCTCAAATTGTTTATGTTCGTAATCCGTTCTATAAGAGTTTGCATGGCATGGATTTTATTTGAGTCTAATTAATACACAATCAAGCAATATAGTGAAGCAAAAAGAATTTATTCTTAAACATATAAGTTCTTCATGTACCCAGCTGGCTAATGTGTGAGAGCAATGGTTTCCTTCCTTCCTTCCTTCCTTCCTTCCTTCCTTCCTTCCTTCCTTCCTTCCTTCCTTCCTTCCTTCCTTCCTTCCTTCCTTCCTTCCTTCCTTCCTTCCTTCCTTCCTTCCCTTCCCTTCCCTTCCCTTCCCTTCCCTTCCCTTCCCTTCCCTTCCCTTCCCTCATTTTCTAACAAAACAATAAGACCTTTTGTCATTTTATCTTATTTCAGCTTTTTTGTTTAACATATAACATCTTCCTTTTTTATTCCTTCAAGTTTAGTTTATGGTCTCTGACAGCATTCTCTCTATGCTATCTGTCCAAACATCTGTTCCTTTACTGAATCAAAAATCTCCTTTTCCAGACAGTGGAATGCATATTTACAAAAACTATAAAACTCTCTCTTTTCAACATGATTTTGCCAATATTAGACTCTTGCTAAGAAATTTTACAACTTTCTCCTGTCATGTCTCATTTTTATGTCTAGTTCAATACAACTAATTTATTTGGGATCTGTGATGGAGAAAAAAGAATATTTTTGCCAGCATTTGAAATTACAACTCATCCCATTTTAATGCTCAAGATTTGTGATTCTTATTCTTTTTAATTTTAGAAATTGTAGAAATTTTATATTGGATCAGTGTTGTATATGATCAAATGATTTTTAATTGATATTTTAATAGCAATAGCATTTAGACTTACATATTGCTTCACAGTGCTTGAGAGCTCTAAGAGGTTTACATAGAGTCAGTATATTGCCCCCCAACATTCTTGGGTCCTCATTTTACTCCTTGGAAGAATGGAAGGCTGAGTTAACCTTAAACCAGTGAGGAGGATCAAACCCCTGGCAGTCAACAGAATTAGCCTGCATTACTGTATTCTAACCACTATGCCACCATGGCTCTTGAGTGTTTTAAGTGTTTTTTAAATCAGGAATTAGATTTTAATGCCACTTCTTTTGAGTGGCATGAAATTGTCCCAAAAATATAACACAAACATATTACATGCATATGTACAGAACAAAAGAAGTGATCATTTACATACAGATAACCACATATATACTGAAACACAATAATAAACACACACATTTTTTGCACACATATATGAGCACAAAGTAGCAGAAAATAAAACGGCATGGTAGAGTGACATAATATGATTGGAATAGGTCAAGATGCTGGTCATGAAGGTGCAATAGAAGCTCCATCCAATTTTTTAATGTACAGCATACATTAAAAATGAGTGGACCTTCTTTGTCATCATTATGGCCCCATCTTGACTTTGCTCACTACATCTTGTGGATACCTTTGATGTTGAACAATTGGAGAGGGTGAGAAATAGATCAGGATGTCCCAAAATGAAAAGATTGGTGCACAAACAGTAGTGGTGAGGAGCATGTCACAATGGGAGTGAAGGGATAGATTAGAACATGGCCCATCTAAAATTTCCTAAAGCTGAGAAGCATTGAACTAACTGAGTGTAACATTGGGGGTTGTTGTTCTTGTTGTTACTAAGAATGAAGTAAATTGTTAGGACTTTGCCTTTTACATAGTGGAAACGTGGGAGGGAATCTGGGTGAGAAATGTAAAATTTACGCAAGCGCAACATTTAAGGGAGAACTTTTATAAAATGTTCTATAGGTGGCACCTAGATGCGAAAAAATTATCGTATATCTACCCAGACATCCAACCTAAATGTTGGAGGTGTGATAGTATGGAGGCTACATATTTTCATGTATGGTGGACATGTAGAAAAATTAAAGCCTTCTGGAGAAAAATATGGTGGACACTCCAAACCATTTTGAAAAAGCATATTGAATTTCTACCTCAGTTGTTTTTGTTAGGGATCATAAAAGACTACACTACCACAGAGACGAACTTAATTCTGAACTTGATCACAGCAGCGAGACTGCTGGTGGGACAATACTGGAAGAAGCCAGAAATACCACCTATAGAAGAATGGACTTTGAAAGTAATAAATTTGGCAGAAATGGCTAAAATATCGGCATATTTGAAGGATTGCTCAAATGAACAATATATGATAGACTGGAAACAGTGGATAGACTACATACAAGAGAAACACCAATCAAAGAAAATGTATCTGACTTATAGTTAAATCTTGACATAAGGAGTGAAGAATGTTTACAAATTTAAATCGATTGTATTAAGTTGGATAGCAGTTAGCTTGAATTTTCCCCTGGTTTACATATACAAATATATATCTACTGATTGTTGGAAGATATATATATATAAAATAAAAAAAATAAAGAGAAATTTCTGAATCAGTGTTGCTTAACCTTAGCAACTTTATGTGGACTTCAGCTTACAGAATGCTCCAACCAGCATCAAGAAGTGTCCTTATTCTTTGGATACTTGTTTCTATAATATCTTGTACTTTTTTGCTATCTTTTTTTCCAAGAGAAATAGGCTACAAGAAATGTTTTATTATTCCGCAGGAGCTCTTTCTAAATACCTCCCAATGTACTGGTCCTACCAGAATTTTCAAGAACTTTGTAATCCCCATGTACTAATTGAGGAAGTCTGTTATAGTAAAAATGACAGACCTAGTCCAAGATTCTCAAACTAAGTGAAGAATCATGGGTAGGAATACATATAATATCAAACAGTTATGCATGAAAACATAAATTGGTATTGGATGCCATATTAGAAAAAATAACATTGTGTCTTAAAGTCACATTTCTAGCCTTTATGAAAACAAAGATAGACATAACAATATCAAGTGTGTGTGTGTGTGTGTGTGTGTGTGTGTGTGTGAGAGAGAGAGAGAGAGAGAGAGAGAGAATGAGGGGCTGGGGCTGGGAAAGTCAAGAAAACCATATGTATCACCTTACCTTCTCCCATTATTAAGAAAAAAAAATAACCTAATCTATTTTGGTTAACATCATTTTTCTTACAGTGTCTAATTAGATGATTCAGAAACTCATCAACAAGACTTGGTAGTAGTGATTATCTTCTGTTTCTTTTTTCGAGCAACTGTTGTTTGGTGACATGTTGCATTGAACCTTCAGCTTGTTTATCTCAATCACAGCTAGCAGCCATGATTAAGAACATTAAAATCTAAAATGTTTTTCATTTTTTCTTGTGGCACAAAATTTTTCCACATATAAGTATATGTGTTGGTTACATAACTCTTCCATCCAAGTTTACCTTTAGTGGTGCAAATTAGAGGAAAGATCACTTGGTGTGATATTTCAGTCTGCTGCTGAGATCTACATAAAAGAGTTAAAGCTGGAACAACCAAAGGTCTCTGATGATGTTCATGCAAATCACTTACAGTATTGCTTTCAGGATTATGTACACTGTTGATGAATAAACTTTTGCTGGTGGTTCATGTTATTCCTGCTTTAATCTGCACCTTTTCTCTGTTTTTTCCAGATATTGTTTTAACATTTTGATAAAGTTTAATAAATAAATAACTATATTTTTTGCCAACTGAACCAAGTAGTATGTGTGTTTCCTCTGCTCTGATTGGGAGTGAGTTGGGTGCAAATGAAATTGGAAATGACCCATAGTAATTTTCAATACTATCTGGATGAAAATGTCAGATGGTACTTATAAACATGGAAGAAAGCTTCATTTGCATACATTTTCTGGTATTTTTCCAGATAAATTTTAATAATTGGTTCATGTCATCCATCTTCAGTAATGGTGAAGCTGAACTTAACCACAACTTAGGACACCATATTGCATCCTCAATATCCAATTATATTTATTAATTTCTTTACAAATTTATTTATTTATTTTATTTATTTTACTTAGATTTCTATGCCGCCCTATTTTGAGAACTCATTTAAAGTCTGCCTACCCTCTAGGACAGCGGTTCTCAACCTGCGCCTGGGTGCCCCCACCCCTGGAAGAAGTGCAGCCAGGGCCTCGTGGCCTTGGAGCCGCCCAGGAAGCCCCGGGATCCCTGTTGGGAGCGGCCCACTGGAGGCTCCGCTGAGCAGGCCAGCCCTCCCACAAGCCGCAGCCCAAGGGAGACTAGCCCGTGCAATCCCTAGCCAGCCCGACCATTGTACTCGCTGGCCAGGAAGGCGTGCCGGAGTCCAGGTTGCTGGGAAGGAAGAAGATTCAGCAAAGGTGGGAGAGGAGAGCCACCTGCTGGGGCCTAGCATTGGTGGCGGCTTCCTTGCCATCCTCTTCCTCCTCCCCTTCTTCCTCCTACTGCCCCCAAGGCAGCTTGGGCAGGTGCCAGGGCAAGAGGGGTGCCTGGGGGGCAGCAGCCAGGCTGGATGAGGGGCTGGCAGGCTGCATAGCACCAGCCCCCACCATGGCTCTATTGGGTGGGCGGAGAGCGAGGCTGGGCAGCGGGGACGGTGGCAGTGGTTTTCTCACCCTTCTCCTCTCCTTCTTTCTCCTGCTGCCCCCAAGGCGGCTCGGGCGGGCGCCGGGAGGAAGAAGGGTGCCTGGGGGGGAGCAGCCAGGCTGGCGGTTCGCATGGCACCAGCCCCCACCGCGGCTCCATTGATGGAGGACCAGACTGGGCAGCATGGGGGTGGTGGGGACCCATGATGACGCAGCAGCAGCCACTGCTGCTGCCATCCCCGCTGCCCGTGCGCTGCCTGGCCTGGTCCTCCGTCCATCAATGGAGCCATGGTGGGGGCTGGGCCATGCAGCCCGCCAGTCCCTCCGCCAGCCCAGCTGCTCCCTCCAGGCACCCCTCTTCCTCCCAGCTCCTACCCAAGCCGCTTGAGCGAGAAAACCACTGCTGCCGCTGCCGGCTGAGCTGAGCTGCGCTGCTGAGCCGGTCTCCATGCCTCCTGGTTGTCCGGCCATGCTCTGCCCCTGGCTGCCCTCTTCACCACACGGGAGTCTCCCCCGAGCCGCCCAGCCCACCTCCCTCGCCATCAAAGGCTGCCTCGGCCCTCTGGTGCCTGGCGTGGCTGTGGGGCAGTAGCAGCTCCTTCCTGGCTTGCCGGGCTCCCGGCCTCAGAAACGGCCAGGGAGCAGGGAAGAGGGCAAGGCAGCGGCGATGCCTGCATGTGCATCGGAGTCCAGCCAGCCGGGCCAGGAGATGAGAAACAGTGCCTTCTGAGCGGGAGCTGGCGGTCCGGCTGTGCCCCTCTCACGTGCGATGGGCTGCGTGGCATGGAAAGGGGCTCCTGTGACCCCATTGCTGCGATGGCTGGAGGGATGGGCAGGTCCCGGGGGGTGGCTGGGAGAAGGCAAGAGGTACCAGGATGAGGATGGGGGGCTCCCTGTTGGCAGGTGTGAGAGGGTGGTCGGCGGCTCCAAGGCGTGTGGATCCTCTGCGCGACTTCCAAGGCGAAGTGCCACTGCTTGGCTCTCCACCAGTCTCTCTGCCAGAGCCTACCCCCTCCCTGGGCAATTGTGTGGAGCTGCTTGTGCATCCTTGGCAGCGCCTCCCCCCTTCAATCTCCTTCCTTCTCCATCTCCTTCCTTTCCCCTTCAATCTTCCTTCCTTCCTTCCATCTCCATCCTTTCCCCTTCAATCTCTCTCTCCTTCCTTCCTTCCTTCCTTCCTTCCTTGCTGCCTTCCTTCCCCCTTCAATCTCCTTTCTTCTCCATCTCCTTCCTTTCCCCTTCAATCTCCTTCCTTCCTTCCATCTCCAACTTCATTCCTTCCCCTTCAATCTCTTTCCTTTTCCATCTCTTTCCTTTCCCCTTCAATCTTCCTTCCTTCCATCTCCATCCCTTCCCCTTCAATCTTTTTCTCCTTCCTTCCTTCCTTCCTTCCTTCCTTCCTTCCTTCCTTCCTTCCTTGCTGCCTTCCTTCCCCCTTCAATCTCCTTTCTTCTCCATATCCTTCCTTTCCCCTTCAATCTTCCTTTCTTCCTTCCCCCTTCAATCTCCTTCTTCTCCATCTCCTTCCTTTCCCCTTCAATCTTCCTTCCTTCCTTCCATCCATCTCCATCTCCATCTTTTCCCCTTCAATCTCTCTCCTTCCTTCCTTCCTTCCTTCCTTCCTTCCTTCCTTCCTTCCTTCCTTCCTTCCTTCCTTCCTTCCATCTCCATCCCTTCCCCTTCAATCTCTCTCTCCTTCCTTCCTTCTTTCCTTCCCCCTTCAATCTCCTTCCTTCTCCATCTCCTTCCTTTCCCCTTCAATCTTCCTTCCTTCCTTCCCTTTCCCTCCCTCGCAACATTTTTGAGCAAGGAAGAGTAAGCTTCTCCATCGAGCATTGCTATATTGTTTTTGTGATTAATCACTATGCTTTAATTATGTTCAGTTCGTAACAATGAAAATACACCCTGCACATCAGATATTTACATTACAATTCCAAACAGTAGCAAAATTACAGTTATAAAGTAGTAACGAAAATAATTTTATGGTTGGGGGTCACCACAACATGAGGAACTGTATTAAAGGGTCGCGGCATTAGGAAGGTTGAGAACCACTGCTCTAGGACTTTGCTCCAAATTCATGACAGGTAGAAATTTGAGCTAGTTTGAGTTAACATGGCAAACTTGCAGCACTAAAGCCAATGAAAGGATTCCAAGAGTGGAACACTCAAAGAATAAACACTGTGCAAGATCATATCTACTGGCACCTCTTCAGCAGTACCTTTTTGTATCAAATGTTTATGCTTTCACAAGCGTTAGAAGGATTGGCAGAAAAGGCTATACCACACAATCCAGTAAACTGATAAAGTTGAGTAGTTCCATATTTGTAATGCCAAAATAAGGCTACTGTGTGTTTAACACTATGATTACCAATGAAGATTATATAAAACGTATAGAATTATGCTACTGTTAGAATTTTGAAACCTTAATTACTATGGAAGCCAGCATACTACAATATACTGTTTTATTTATGAATCAGGCTGTGGAAGGCTTTATTTAGTGACAGCGTATATGACAGATTTTATTAATTCAGAGGAATAATGTTCTTACACTAATCTTATAACCCCAGCTCTAGTATAGTACAACATTACAGGTTTATGCTGTTAAGTGTATTTTTTCTCTGTTGGCAGCCCCCTTGTTTTCTGACTGAATTTTTTAAACAATTTGTCGCAGATCACAAAATAAATCTTTTTACTGCAAGATCTACAAAAAATTAAATGGAAGGTTTTGATTTTGGTATCAGTGTTATTGGGTATAAAATTCCTAGCCAGTTTTTGAATTTCTTGCTTTCTTTTTTTTTTGGTTTTGCACTCCCTCACTAAAGCAACTTCAGTGAAATTGGGCAAACTGCGTTTATAAATCTTTTATAATGAGACAGAGCTCTGAATAGCAATGCCATCCCTCTGGTGACCAACGCTATAAACTAAGTAGTATTTATACCATAAAGCTTCTGTGAGGGGCACTGCAGAAATGTAATTTCAGGCAGCAAATCCATAGATAAAAGCAGGGATGATATATCTGGGTGCTAGTTGTCAGATTAGCTAGCATGAATTTATGTAAATATATGTATGTGTGCGTACATATGTTACTTCCTAAAACTAAAATCAGTAGAAGAATTGGATATAACATAACTTATTTATATTATTTTATTCAAGTATTTATAATCTTCCATTTTGCTATTCAGTCTTTAGAAACATTAAAAATTGTAGTGTCTGTTTATGTATCTTTCTTTGGAATATCATTGGGATCACCTCTAAATGAACTAACTCTGGTCCTGGAAAGTAGAAAGTACCTATCTCTTTTGATATGGCTGTCAGAGATGAATGCAACCCAGTGATGAAAGCCTTTAGGCTCCTTACTGGATATATACTGAGAAGACTACTAAACTGAAGCTCATCAAGGCTTGTGATGTCTTTACCAACTACCAGATGTGATGGAACTACAACTCTCCCAATTCTTGTCTGGAAGAAATTAAGTTAAGACTGATTTAATGTTTCTTGGAATTAGCCCACACAGGTTATTCAAAATAATGTCATACATGCAATCCACCAGTGTATATCCTTGAAAAGAGAAGTTCTTCTTAGTACAGGCAGTCCTCGATTTACGACCACAATTGAGCCTAAAATTTCTGCTGCTAAGTGAGACAGTTAGTGAGTTTTAACCCATTTTAAGACCTTTCTTGCCACAGTTGTTAAGTGAATCAAACTGTAGTTGTTAATTTAGTAACACGATTGCTAAGTGAATCTGGTTTTCCTGTGAACTTTGCTTATCAGAAGGTTGCAAAAGGTGATCACACGACCCTGGAACACTGCAACTATCATAAATATGGGTCAGTTGCCAAGTGTCTGAATTTTGATCATGTAACCATAGGGATGCTGGAATGATTGTAAGTGTGAAAAACAGTCATAAATCATTTTTTTCAGCGCTGTTGTAATTTCAAATGATCATTAAATGAAGGGTCCTAAGTTGAGGACACAGTACACTTAAATAATTTTCTTTGGAATATGCTGATAGTACTGAGCCAATGAGGGATATTTGCTTATCTGCTTCCCTGAATCCAGGCTGCTTTATCATAGTTCCCAGTAACAATGATAATGTGCGTAATAGGTAATTCAATGTTGAAGGTATTATAAAGATTTTGGGAAAGTTTTGGGAAAAAAAGAAGCAAAACATGAATGAAGTAAAATGAACACAAGTGAATGAAATTAAAGCCCTTATTTCAAGGAATCATAGTCTAGTTTTGTATAAATATAATTTGAATTGTAGCCATTATCAATTGCCTATTACATTTTAAAGGTGAAAAATTAATTGGGTTAGTGTGGGAGTAACTGAAATCTAGATAAACTGCAATAAATTCTGATGGTTAGTTGTATTTTTCCTGATTCTTTACTTATTAATTGAACTGCATACCAAGAAAAAACATTGTACACATATAAATCAATCAATTAATAAACACACTTATTGATATGCCCTATTTGATTAAAAGAAAGCAAGAACTATTGAATGAATTTTCAAGAGCTACGAGAAATACCAGTCCTCCTCCAAATTGTTTAACATTTACATTTTAATGTGCTTAAATATATGAACATATTGGATGTTATTTAGCAAGCAGTATATTACAGTGGCATGCCATTCTGTGTTGCATGATAATGTAATTTTATTACTTTCTTTCAGATTTATGGTTTGCACTATTTACTAGGTAAAAAAATCATACTTATTAACTAAAGTTTAATTGTATTATTATTATTATTTATAAAATCTATTGACCATTTCAGTTCCAAGAGACTTTTGGTGATTTAAGAAATATAAAATACCCTGACCACCAATAATAAAATAATAATAATGCAAAACAATAACAATCATTCTGGTATTGATGAGTCCATACAATAGCGTTGAAAAACTTTCTAAAAGAAGAACCAGTTTCACGAGCTTTTGGATGACCATGAAATTAGGAGCAACATTTGTCCCAGAACTTAAGCTGTTTCAGAAGTGGTGAGTCCTTAGAGAGAATGAGTCCTGTTGAGTCCCAAAGGTGTTTTTTCAAAAGACAACTGGACTTTCTTTGCTTTTCTTCGAAGATGTTTCTCTTCTCATTCAAAATGCTTCTTCATTTTGGACTGAATGGTGGAGAATGGAAATATTCATCTTCCTTGCAGTCATATGGTCATTAGCACTCTTTCTGAGAGTTGTTGAGGCCACTTGGAGATTTATCTACGTGCCCAGGATCACCCGAATAGTGCAAATGGGTGTGGACAACCTTTGGGACATCTATGACCTGCATGACTGAGAATCTTCATAGACAGTCCTATTGAGTCCTCTCCTGCTATACCTCATCCAAGGGGGGTACTATCAGATGTTCTTGATCATCAAGATTGGGCAAACTTATTTCTGAAAGGCAATATTGCACTTTTTATTATTATCCAATAAAGGTATATATTAACTTGTTTGTGTGATACACATGTACCAGAGAGATATGTATTTTATTAAAGAAATTAAATAAGAATGGAAAATACGTTTCTGTATGAATGTATGTACATATTAATTATTCCTCCTAGACTACAAAGATATACTCAAATGAATAGTATTAGGAAAACTAGCTAGGCACATTTGCAGGTAAGGATAGGAAATTCTGTTAATTTTCATTAATTAACAGAGCTGCGGTAGTGCAATGGTTAGAATACAGTATTGCAGGCTGATTCTGACAACTGCCAGCGGTTCAGTCTTGACTGGCTCAAAATTGATTCAATCTTCCACCCTTCTGAGGTTGGTAAAATGAGAACTCAGATTATTAGGAACAATATGTTGACTTTGTATATCACTTAGAGAGGGCTGCAAAGCATTATGAAGTAGTATCTAAGACTAAGTGCTATTGCTAATTCTTTTCATTTCCAACAAGCTTCTTGCTTCTTGTTAAATTCTGCTCAGACATTTTACATCAAATATACCTCTATTTGTAGAGGGACAGTTGTCTCCTGCATTTTATATATAAATTGTGCATTTTTTTACAAAACAACTGTCCTGAAAAATACAGTTTTGAATGTGCCTATCTGTAACTTGTACATGCATAATTCTTTCTAACATATTTATTTGTATACACTCATTCTCAAGTTGGTTACATCACACATATTAGGATCCCCTATATAGTCTTCAAATCTAAATTGGTATATTGCTCAAAGCATTCAGATGGGCCATATTTGTCAACCTACTTGCATCTAGTATATAGGATTAAATAGTTCTTATATGTTAATTCTAATTGCTATTGTGGGTCTAATGAGTTTTCTCTAAAGCTGTTTGCTTTGCAGGCATCCATCCATTCAGTCTATGTCTATATATTTTAGTATATAGTAAATATCATTTAAATTATATTAAAATATGAACACCTGGAAGTTTAGTTCAGTTCCTGGTGTCTACATGGACACATAACAGACTTGTCTGGTTTCAGAGAGCCAAATACTATCAAGTGAGGTCAATATTTTAATAGGACTTCATTAGGGAATACCATACTATAAATTAAGCTGCGAGGTAAAAATAAATTCTGGAAGGAGAGACTGGCAAACCATTTTAGTATGAAAGCAATAAATAAATAAATAAATAAATAAATAAAATCTTTGGATCTGTTCAATTGAGCTTGATTCAATGTATATGAAATATGTTTCATATACAAAAATATGGGGATGCGTACTCATAAAACTGCAGTCAACATATATGACTGCTATAAATAGAACTTGACAACTGAGTATTTGAACATTCTCCCTCAACTCCTGGGTCAATACCCTGAGGCCCTTCTATTCATCTAGCTTAAATTAATGATCTCTCTTATGCACTAGGAAATGAATCAAAGCTCTCCTGAGCCAAGCATTTCCATACTAAATTTGATTAATTTTGATGACTATCAATTCACACTGTTAATTAAGTAAGGTGCAGTGATTAAAAAAAGCTATGGCATGTTGTCTAAAAGTAATGGATATTTCAATGGCTGAGTCATTCCTAGCTGAATATAAGCAGGGCATTCCAAACACATAGAAAGGACTTCCACCTTCAATAAGACATGTACAAACATCCCTTCTGCCTCTTTTTTTTCTTTTAGAGAGGCATAGATTACCTTGACTATACATTTGACATTATATTTTGGACATAACTCTCCATCTGGGCATATTTTAATAAGATTGGAACTTCAGTGGTTTATTTTGTTCTTCCATTCCAAACATTTCCCTTAGATCAGGGGTCTCCAGACTTGGCAACTTTAAGACGTGTGGCTTATGCTGACTGGAAAATTCTGGGAGTTGAAGTCCACAAGTCTTAAAGTTGCCAGATTTGCAGATCCCTGTCTTAAGGTATAAATAAACTTCTTAATTCAGAGTTGGGCATCTTGGGGCCAGACAGATTTTTTTCCCTTTAATTCTAAAGCTTCATATTACCACCTAACTCACTAGAATATAACTCCAGGTGACATATAACAATAAAACAAGATATGATAAATACCACAAAACAATCAAAAATCACAATAACAAAGCACACAATGTTGTTATTTATTATTTGATTTAATAAATTATTTCATTTATTTCATTTGCTAGGGTCCTCTTTGAAGCAACTGCTTCCTTCCTATGTTGCTTCTCAAGAACTATACTTCATAGATCAGGGGTTCTCAACCTTGGCAACTTTAAGACTTGTGGACTTCAATTCCCAGAATTCCTCACCCAGCAAAGCTGGCTGAGGAATTCTGGAAGTTGAAGTCCACAAGTCTTAAAGTTGCCAAGGTTGAGAACCCCAGGATAAAGGCCTTTTTTGTATATTAGAGAATGGAATTATAACTGGAAAGAAGCCCATTTAGAAATGATTGTTTCAGGAAAAAAGTAGAGCATAGTTTTATTCTTTATTTTCCTTCCATCATGGTTATAACAATTTTATAGCTGGATTTTATTCACTGATAGCTTATATTTTTAAACAATTTTCAAATAAAACAGTTTTTACTATTTTGGGTTTTCTTGTAATTTTCTAATGCTTTCATGATTATATACAGTTGTATGATGTTTATATGCAGTTGTTATTTGGCTATTTCGTTCTTGATCTTGATTGCTCAGAGATTCATTGGAGTGAAGTAGCATATAACCCTCAGAAGTAAGCAGCTAGATAACAGTGATGAGTTTACATGATACATCTCATTGGCACTTAACAGGGTCTTTCATCTTTTGGCTATTATAAGGAAAAGTTTTAAAAGGTCCAGATTTTTTTACTCAAGGATAAAAGATATTGTTGTTTCTGAAGAAGCATACCACCTGCAATTTTTGTGTATGTGGTGTCCATAAAACTGAATGCGTCACTATCTTAATGTCTCAATTTGTCTTGGATTTTGAAACATAGGTGAGGATATCATTTTCTTCCCTGCCACATCTTCCCTGGATGTGAATGTGTAGTTTCTTTGACTTGCTTATACATAGATTTCTCAATAGAAATTTAAAGCATTCACCATCATTCTTTGTTGTCATTCTAACATTTTTCTTTATATGTTTGAGCAATCTAAGTTCAGAGAGACTTGTTTTTTTAGATTGTTTTCAGTTTTGATGGTTGTTAGAGAAACATTATACTGAACAGCTGATCATCCTCACTGTCCTTCTTTGAAGTCATTCTATATAATTTGAATCTACTTTAGTTTCAAGCCCAGAATTAGATATGAACTTCGGTTTGTATCTAACCAACTTAGAATAGAGAAGAACAATTACTATTACATAAATCAAAAGTAGCATTTGTCTTTTGAATAGTCTTTCAGGATCATATCAACAAATTGGGATCTGTCCAATGCGGTGTGATAAAAAATAAAGATTTGGAATTCAGGAATCATTAATAAAAGTACATTTGAAAAAACATGCTTGTATTGTTTATTTATGTAGAATACTTTGGCTAGAGCTATATTATTTCTTAGATTGCTGCTGAGTATTAGATTTGACTTTTATCTAAGAAAGGGCACTGTTTTCAACAAGTGGGATATTTGAAGTTGAGGGTGGTGTACATTTTGATTAAAATGTTGCTCAGTGGCCTTTCAGGCAAATTCTAAAATTATTTAATATTCCTTTCAGCACATAGATGAGAAATGGCAATGGCAATATTAATAAAAGAAGGCTTATAGGAGTATAGAATCAAAGTACCAGGTCCTCACTAAAGTTATTTACCTAGCTAGAGTTTCATTTCAAGTGAACAGAAATGCTATGATGCCTGTATTATGCAAAAACCTTAAAACTCTGTTAGATATTCTTAATCCATTCTAATTTATTCTGGGAGTCTTTAATCTTCTACAGAATGGAACTGCTGTGAATTTTTCAAAAGCCATCATAATCTATGATTATGAGGAAGAAGATGATGAAAAAGAAAAAGAGAAGAAGACCTATAATGATGATATTAGTACTGGACTTCAAGAGTTCACTTTAAATTTATTCTGAAAGTGTACAATGGAGAATAAGAGTTAAAAGGCTATGTTGTACAGTTAACATTACAATCCTGTCTAATTCATTACAAATGTGTTACATCTTTGCTATTAAGGCACTCTGGTGGAATGATCTAATCTTAAAGAAAAAGAGAATGATCAGAAAAGAGGCTTTGACTCTTGAAATTCATAGAGTATTGATCATGCAGTAAGTGGTATCTACGATGTTTAAAAGAAAATCACTTATCAGATATAATAAAAACATGTTATTTGTTAAGTGATAATAACTGTAGGGAAAAAGATAATTTGTACAGTTGGGACAAAAAACAATCATGGAAAAAAGTGCAATACCACCTTAGTAAAATCATTTTCCTATGAAATGAAATAGTCAATTAAGACTTCTCATTTAGCATGTTATGGCTAATTTGTTAACAAGCAGGAGTCCAGTTAATAATTAGGGTGCTTGTCTTCAGCCATCCATCTACTGTATGGCCTCTTTCATGGAACTCCATTCAATTCTTCACATTTTGATTTGTATTAATTTTTTTCTTAATTCCCATTAATGTTTTTATTATTTTACAGATACTGAGCATACCTTTAAGGCAGTAGTTCTCAACCTTTTTCAGGTTGAGACCCCACTTGCCCCGCCCATGTGCGTCAGGCTGATCCACGCATGCGTGGCGCGTGCGCGATGGAAAAAAACACAAAATGGCGGACCGCGATGGGCCGATCCGTGCATGCGCGGCGCGCGACGAAAAAAAACCAAAAAACCAAAAACCAAAAACAAAATGGCGGACCGTGACGGGCTGAATTGCGCATGCGCAGCGCGCGCGCGACAAAAAAAAAACAAAAAAACCCAAAACAAAATGACGGACCACGATGGGCTGATCCGCGCACGCGCGGGGCACGTGTGACGGCCCGAATCACACATGCGTGGCGCGCGTGCAATGGCCCAAACCGTGCATGCGTGGCGCGCACGCGATGGAAAAAAATGGCAGACCGCGACGAGCCGATCCGCGCATGCACAGTGTGCGTGTGCGATGGCCTGAACTGCGCATGCGCAGCGCGCACGCGACGAAAAAACAAAACAAAACAAAAAAACAAAATGGTGGACCGCGGTGTCCGGCGACCCCCGCGAAACGGTCCTTCGACCCCAAATGGGGTCGCGACCCATAGGTTGAGAACCGCTGCTTTAAGGTCTGTTATGATTTGGTTTCGTTGATTTTTGTGGAACTGTGCTATTTTTTCTCAGGTTTTTGTTGTTGGAAACACAAGATTGATGACATTTTCAAGTGTGACTTGCAAGACACTTTGGTATTTTTTCAATACATTTTGTAACTTAATTTTCTATAAAACAATGGGAATGGGGCTCTCTAACATCACCTTTAATTATTTGTTTGTTTGTTTGTTTATTTATTTCTTTCTCCATGATAGTAATGCTCATCAGTTTAAAACCTCAGTTAAGCAAAGCATATGGGTTAAAAAATAAAGACAATACCAACCAGATTTCAGCTATTTCAGCAGAAAGTCCGTCTCTCTGAATAAAAATGCACTTGCTTTCTAGCAGAAAGAGAATAAAGATGAAACTAGCATAGCTTCTCTTGAAGAAAGTGTCAATAGTGCCTGGGAGCAGCAAGTGAAAAAGTCTTCTTTAAAGTGTAAGCTGTGATAATAGCAGGAGAGAGTGATGCAATGCTTCTGGGGATATTAAAAAGCTGGGTAGCTTTATGTAGGAAAATATGATTTTTTTCCCCAAACAGATTTGTCTCATGAACATAGGGCTTTTAATCAGCACTATCCACTGTGTTCTAAAGCAGACTTTTATCCATTGAATTTTTGACAAAATTGAAACCATACATGCTCCTTGTTATGGCTTGTTCAGAGATCTTGCCTCATAATTCTGGAACAGCTGAAATTTTCCCAGTTTCAAATGAAGTGCATCTTATATAAATTGTGTGCCCTCACGACTATATCTAGCATTTCTAGAGAACAAATAGGCAAGCCTGTGATGCCTTAGATTAAATATCATTACTTACCATCTGTTAATGACACCAATTTATAATTTGAACAACTTTGGATTGTGGTGGAAAAAAAGATGGAAAGTTGGGTATTATCAGCCTACCAGTTGCAATAAATCCCAAAACTCTGCCAGGAGTTTCATAACTGGAAACTTTGAGGACTATCCAAGTGACAGAGCTCCTGGCCTTAGTAATTTTCTAACAGGAGTGGAGGGAGGGAGAGGGAGATGCCTTACATTTATAGAATACGTATATTTATGTAGGCAAATTGCAAAATGCATAAAAGTAAGTTTCATGTATTCCATTTGCCATAGTTTCTGAATTATATGACATACTTAATGAGTTTTATTGTTGATTATAGTTTCGTGGTTGTAGTGTTTTGCTTCCCTAATTTATCTTTAAATTAAACTACAAGCCCAGCCTTAGCTTCAACAACCATTGCAAGAACAAGATTAGCTTTTGCAAAGCAATTGAACATAACATTTAATAGACACAATGGAAACATCAGCAATATTAAATATGAGAATAGGCATGTCAGAAGTTTCTATTTATTTTAATGGAGAAAATGTTGGAGGTAAATACAATATTGCAAATCAATTGGCATGACTTCATAGCACTTTGCATTTCTATGCTTGCCATGTGATAACTTATGAAATGGACTGGAGGGAGCAGGAAAGCACACAATTCAAAGCCTTCATATTTCATATAATTAAAAATTATGAAGAACCATTGCAATGCAAAAGGCTACTGTTAGCAGGACTGACAGACTGTGTCATTATCAGCCAGTCGTTTTTTTTAAAAAAATACCCTTCATTTTAGATTGCATAAAGGCTAAAATGAGCCAGTGCTTTTATTTCAAATGAACTATTGAGTGCCACATCAAATTACAGAGACAATTTATGTCTTAATCCCATGGTGCATATTACACATAAAAGCAAATTTTAATCAGAAATGGGAGGCAAAGACAGAGCAAGCATTTTTGAAAGTGGAACCATCTCTCAGATCTCCTATCCTTTCTGTGATTGAAGACAGGGAGATGGGTTAGTAAACAGCTCTTCTTCCATGTCAAATTGGCATATTTTCCTTTTTCAGCCCCATTCCTTCTCCTCCCAAAATGCTGCTTAAGAATTATATATTTTTTCTCCTTTTCTGTGACATCTTTGTTGCTGCTTTGTTAACTGACATACCTTCAGTGTGTTTTGTGAAAACCTCTCTCTTCACTTACTCTGCTGATCTCAGATATGGATACAAAACAGCTCTCAGAAGCTAGGTATATTTTATCATCCTTGCTATTAAAAAGAAGGAAAATTTGGCTAAATCATCTCAGGAGCAAGAAAAGAGGACCATATTTGTTACTTCCCACCTACCTGCTTCTTCTGGCAGCTAAAAATATGCTTCATTAGTTATTGGCCAGTAGTTGCATTTTTAAAGGCTTTATTTGTCTTTATTTGCTCATCCAATTTCCTTTTAAGAATAAGGTTTCTGATTTTGGAGGGGCTGCCAGTATATACACTGAGTGACTGCCAGTAAAGAAAATATCTCATTCTGGACTTATATTAGATATTCATGCAGGAATATTTGAAATTATTTTTGGTCATTAGGTTTTGGGAGAAACCAAAGTGATGGGAAAGGTTGACAAAGCAGAAACTGTTATTCTGAGATTCTTGAGTGCAATGGAAGAGGAAAGTCCCTTGTTTATTCTAAAATGTTTTTATAAGGTTGACTAGTAGATGCACTAGTTAAATAACAAGGTGGATTTGCATCATTTCTTTTTATCCAGTTCTAGAAAGGGAATGTGTGACATTTCAGTTTAATTCTGCTCACTATTCCTTAGGCAAGGTGGGAGAAATAGAGTAAATCTTTCAGAACTATCTAGGCACATAAATGAACGTAATCCTTTCAAGAGGTAAAGAAATAACATTAGAAAATATTTAATGAAGAAAAAGATAAAAAGGAAAAAAACCTGGGTAGTGTAAATTATATATTTTAAAAAGTAAGTGTTATATTAGAAAGTTGATCGATTTAGAAAAATATATTTGGGGTTAGACTGTTCTAGTTAAGTAATAATAATAATAATAATAATAATAATAATAATAATAATAATAATAATAATAATAATAATAATAATAATAGTAGTAGTAGTAGTAGTAGTAATAATAATAATAGTAATAATAATAATAAAAAATAGTGTTGGAAGGGATCTTAGAGGTCATCTAGTCCAACCCCCTGCTCAGGCAGGAAACCCTATACCATTTCAGACAAATGGCTGTCCAGTCTCTTCTTAAAAACGTCCAGTGTTGGAACATTCACCACTTCTGGTGGCAGGTTGTTCCACTGATTAATTGTTCTAACTGTCAGGAAGTTTTTCCTTAGTTCTAGGTTGCTTCTCTCCTTGATTAGTTTCCATCCATTGCTTCTTATCCTGCCTTCAGGTGCCTTGGAAAATAGATTGACTCCCTCTTCTTTGTAGCAACCCCTGAGATATTGGAATACTGCTATCATATCCCCCCTCGTCTTTCTCTTCATTAAATTCCAGCAGTCTTTCCTTATATGCTTTAGCCTCCAGTCCCCTAATCATCTTTGTTGCTCTTCTCTGTACTCTTTCTAGAGTATCAACATCTTTTTTACATCGTGGTGACCAAAACTGGATGCAGTATTCCAAGTGTGGCCTTACCAAGGCATTGTAAAGTGGTATTAATACTTCACGTGATCTTGATTCTATCCCTCTGTTCATGCAGCCCAGCACTGTGTTGGCCTTTTTGGCAACTGCAGAACACTGCTGGCTCATATTTAAGTGATTGTCCACTAGGACTCCAAGGTTCCTCTCACAGTTATTACTATTGAGCAAGGTACCCCCTATTCTATACCTGTACATTTGTTTTTTCTTGCCTAAATGTAGAACTTTACTTTTTTCACCATTGAATTTCATTTTGTTAGATAGCGCCCAGTGTTCAAGTCTGTCCACATCCTCCTGTATCCTAAGCCTGTCTTCTGGAGTGTTGACTATTTCTGCCAGCTTGGTGTCATCTGCAAATTTGATGATTTCCCATCTATCCCCTCATCCAAATAGTTGATGAAGATGTTGAAGAGCACTGGGCCCAGAACACAGCCCTGGGGCACCCCACTACACACTTCCCTCCATGTAGATGCGGTTCCATTGAGGACCACACTCTTAGTACGGCTGGTCAGCCAGCTACGGATCCATCTGGTGGTGATGCTATCTAACCCACAATTTTCTATCTTATTAAGTAGTAGGTTGTGATCTACTTTATCAAATGTCTTACTGAAGTCCAAGTAAATTATATCCACGGCATTCCTCTGATCCACTAATTTTGTCATTTGGTCAAAGAATGCAATAAGATTTGTTTGGCATGATCTGTTTTGGACAAACCCATGTTGGCTTTTATCAATGACTTTGTTTGCCTGTAGGTGTTCGCTGATTCGTTGTTTGATTATCTTTACCAGAATCTTTCCAGGTATTGAGGTCAGGCTGATAGGTCTGTAATTTCCTGGTCCATTTTTTTTCCTTTTTTGTAGATGGGAACTACATCAGCTCTTTTCCAGTCCTCCGGTAGTTCCCCAGTGCTCCAGGATCTTTGAAAAATATAGTTCAATGGTTCTGAGATCACATCTGCCAGTTCCTGAGATGTAATCCATCTGGTCTTGGTGATTTGAACTTGTCTAGGCTGGACAGGTGCTCACTTACCGTTTTCTTGCCTATCTTAACTTGCATTTCTATTCTGTTTTTTATGGCACTATTTTTGGTAGGTTGGTCTGTTTTTTTCCTTTGTGTAAAGACAGATGCAAAAAACTAATTAAATAGTTCTGCTTTCTCCTTGTTGCTTGTTACCTTCTTGCCACTTTCCCCCACTAATGGACCAATTGTTTCCTTCACTTTTTTCTTGTTTTTTACATATTGAAAGAAGCTTTTTTTGTTATTTTTGACTTTAGTCACAAGCCTTAGTTCATTTTGAGCCTTAGCTTTCCTCACTTCATCTTTGCAGGCTTGGGCTATTTGTTGTTATTCTGACTTAGTTATGTGCCCCTCTTTCCACTTTCTATACTTGTCCTTTTTATGTTTCAATTTGTCAGAGAGTTCTTTATGCAGCCATCCTGGTTTCTTTTGAGAGCTGTTATTTTTCTTCTTTGTTGGTTCTGTGCTGGACTGGGCTTTTATTATCTCACTTTTCAAAATTTCCCAAGCTTCTTGAATTGCTTTCCCCTGGAGGATTCTCATCCATGGAATCCTTCTTAAGCCGTCTCTAAGTTTATTGAAATTAGCTCTCTTAAAGTCCAAGACTGTAGTTTGACTGTGTTTTATTGCTTGTGCTTCCATAATGTTGAATATTGCATGATCACTTCCTCCCAAGGTTCCTGTGGCTTCAACACCTTCTATCATTTCATCTCTGTTAGTGAGAATTAGATCCAAAATGGCTAATTCCCTAGTTCCCTTCTCTACTTTTTGGGAGACAAAATTGTCTGCTAGGTTTGCAAGGAATCTGTTTGATCTTCCACTTGGTGCAGAGTTTGTCTCCCAGTTGATGTCAGCGTAGTTAAAGTCCCCCATTACTATTGTGATGTGCTTCCTACATACCTTAGTTAGCTGACTAGCAAAAAGTTCATCTATTTCCTATGTTTGGTTGGGTGGCCTGTAGTATATACCTATGGTAATGTCATTTCCCCCCCTTTTATATTGACCCAAATGCATTCATCATTGTTGTGCTCTATTTCTATAGAGATGTAGTTATTTCTTACATATAGAGCAACTCCGCTTCCTCTTTTATTTGGTCTGTTTCTTTTAACTAATTTAAATCCCTCTATCTGTGTGTTCCATTTGTGGGTTTCATCCCACCATGTTTTTATAATGGCAACAATGTCATATCTGCCCTCATTAACCTGAATTTCTAGTTCACCCTGTTTGCTGTTCATACTCTGTCCATTGGTGTATAGACATTTGAGTCCTTTATGACTGACCCTGTATTTACTTTCTACATAACCTGTGTGGTGCCTGAGTTCCCCTATTGTCTTACTACCTATTTGGTTAGTGCACTTTGTGTGACACTCGCTATTAGAAGCTTGATTTTGCTTGACAGCAAGGTTGATATTCTTGTCCGCACACACATCTATGTTACATGCACTGATAGCCCTATAGTTTTTCAACTGCCGGGGACAGGGATGTTCTGTATCAATTAACTCACTGTCCCCACTGTTTAGTTTAAATATTCCTCCAGAAAAATCTGTGAATTTATAGCCGAGTAACTCAGTCCCTTTCTTTGATGAATGCAAACAATCTCTTTTGTACATTTTTTCATTGGACCAGCTACAGACTTCGTGACTAGTATATCCAAAGCCTTCCCCTTTACACCACTCCTTTAGCCACATATTGAATTGTGCTATATGCTGGCCTTTTCCATTTTGCTCCTTATATACTGGTAAAACTTCTGAAAAAGTAAGCCTACAGCCTGTTCTGTTAAGTTCCTGCTCCAAGCTCTGGAAATCGTTCTGCACAGAGAGTACATCTTTTTGGGACACATTGTTAGTGCCAAGATGTACAATAGCCTCCACATCATAGTCCTTGCTGGCATTCTTGATTATTTTAGAAATACGCTTCTTGTCCCTACTGGCAATAGCACCTGGAAGCACTTGTTAATTCAATGTTTCTGATCCAACAGCATCTGAAGCATTGGTCACATTTGTTCCTTTGAATTGACTGGAAATGTCCAAGGACAGATATGGACTACAAAGAGGGATTTTTCTAGTTTTTGAAGTTCAGTGGGATGAATTTTGTTTGATAGTTATCTTTCCTAGGGCAATAGACAAAAATACAGTAAGCAATAAAATAGATATCAATGGAATATTAATGTCATTAGCTTGCAAATGAGAACTGAGCACAAATGTGTTGTTTATTTTGGCCAGTAAGGACACATCAGAGTAACATGAGTTAATGCTAACAGAATAATGAGATTCCACATTTATATTCCCACTAAGAATAAGAGAAGCTTCTAATACATCTGCCCTTGAGAGTTAATTGAAGTTTAATGTAACTAACACCATAACCCCATACCTGTTCTGTCTGGCCCCTCTCAGCTCATTAAAATCCACATAAATATGTCTTTAAGAGGTTTATTTAACACATTTCAAAAGAATTCACTTCAAAGCACGCTGCTGGCATTTTGCTGGCAGAAACAGCCAAGTCTCATTTATTTACATTTAGATTAAAACATGCTCTTCCCACACCTTCCAATTAACTCACTCTTTCTTTATCACATTGTCCAAGACCTCATTATTCTCCCGTAGATTTCCAAAACATCAGAAGACTGAATTCAAACGCACGGCTCCAGATATCAGGCTACTCCTTGATTAACGTTGCTCGTGACAAAGGCGTAGTCTCTCCGTCCCCTTCTAATACAGTTTCCGATACGTCACTTCCCCCCATTACTTCCTTTTCCCACTTAACTGACACCTTCGCTTATCAAACCTTCTGAATCTCGGATCAAGCCATCTATCTTCTTGCTCCAAATCTGACCCCTCACTTTGCGAATCTGACCCAGACTGCCTGTAAATCTCCTCCCTGTCTGTCTCAGCTGCCGGGAGGGGAAAATACCCAGAGGGGCCTGGCTGCTCTTCCTCGGCTGCCGGGAGGGGAAAACACCCAGAGGGGCCTGGCTGCTGATCCTCATCCTCTGATACTTCCCAAGCTGGTCTAGGGACACTCACAACAATACCTAAATAAGTAACTACAAGATACTTCATACCACCCATGAGAATTTTCCTCAAATGCTCTTCTTCTCAGAATCAAATTCTCTTTCATCAAACAAAATGAATGTGGATGGGGGGGAAAGAAGGCAGAAGATTGTCACTATCCAGCACTACTATCATTTGTGTATTGGTGTCTTAAAATATTACTTTTACATTTTGAAATAAGGAAGAAACAACAGACTTTTAATAGTATGCTTGCTTAGGTATATTATTCACATCAGTACATAATTGTAATGAATAAATCATGTTTTATAAATCAATAACATTGATTTTATGTAACCAGTTGTCAAATTGTCATCTTCTTCAACTGTGACAATCTTCTGATTCTTTGTGGAAAAGGGTAAAACATCTTACTAATTATAGATGGAAGAAACAATTTGGTAAAATTGTTTTACCAATTGCATAGCATGAATTCATACAAAGACTACAATTTCACTCACACATCATACTAAGACATAGCTTGTATAAGCCAGAGGTTGCAGACATGGGGATTGGATTCACATAAAAGCCATAATTACAGTTAAGTGTGATGTATGAATTTATTAGCACAAGTTAACTTATGATCTATCATAGAACTTTGCAGTCCCGAAGCAAAAAGTTTGCTATATGAACAATCAATGAACAGGCACAGGTGATCACTCTGAGGCCAATCTTTTCTAACCTAGTGTATTGCAGAATGTTGGGGAATCATAATAGAGAAGGTTGGTTAAGATGAATGTGAATGAACCTGAGACTTATGGCTTACTTTCTCTCCTCCAGGAAATAGAATGAATACCTGTTTTGACATTATGGCATATGGATTTGCCAATTTATTTATTTATTATTTATTTATTACTCGAACTTATATGCCGCCCTTCTCCTAGGACCCAGGGCGGCTTACAAACAATGCAATAAAATTATAACAATAAAATTAATCACATTCATACAACATACAAGCTCAGTCAACTCACATTCGCTGATGGAACTATAAGTTCCAACAAAAGATCCTGGTATTAGAGCTCAAAGATGAACTGAGTGGCTGATATGAGGACAAATTGCTTGATAGTGTTATTTGCATTAGTTTCAGGCATTTCTTTCTTTCTTTCTTTCTTTCTTTTGAAAAAAGCTTTCTCAGCCTAAGTAAAAATCAAAATTAATATTTTCTCTTTTTAAAAAAAATATAGATTTGTCATCTTCAGCTCTCAAAGTTTTAGCTATTATGAAATATCTCCATATAGCAAAGATGAATTTTGATTGCAGTAGTTAATTTTTTATAGTACTAGATTTTATTATCTGTGTTGTTTTGTATTTTACTGATTTTTTTTATTGTGTTATTTGGATTTTATGGTTTTAAGATTTGTTTTAAAATAGATATGCCACACAAAGAACTATTTTATGAGGCTATTAGAGATTAAACAAATAATTCTCCTTATCTGATTTTATTAGCTTTGCTTAGATGAAAGCACATACCACTAAATGAAAACTGCAATTTGTTCTAAAATAAAAAAGAACCCTTCATTTCCTCATACATAAAAAACAAGAAGAAAGGGAAGAAGGCTATCTGAGCACAAGATTTACAAAAGTACATTTTGATAATTTAAGCTATAGCTAGTAGCCAAGAAGGAGGCAACTGAAGCAAAAATAATTCTCAGAATGCTTTCCTGAAGAAATAAAGTTTAGTAAAATTTCAAAAAATGTTTAAGAGATTGACCCTCCTACCTTGTGTTTATAAAAATGCAGGTTTATTCAAAGATTGATGTATCTTGTATAAAACAAGAAAATAGGAAATAAGACTTTCAAAATTACGCTCACTCTCTCTCTCTCTCAGCCACAATTATATATCTTTAATTGCTATTTAGATATCAATTGTATGGTATTAAATATTGATAGTATGTTTTATACTATCGGCTTATGACTACAACTGATGACATAATTTTAATCAGTGATGTGGTCATTAAACGAGTTGGACCCAATTTTACAACTGGTTTTACTGTGGTCATTAAGTGAATCTCTGCAGTTGTTAAGCAAATCATGTAGTCATTAAGTGACTCACATAGTCATTAATTGGCTTCTCCAATTGACTTTACTTGTCAAAAGCTGGTTGGGAGGATTGCAAATCATGATTACATTATCACAAGAGGCTGCAGCTATTGTAAATGCAAACTGGTTGCCAAGACATCAAATTGTGATCTTGTGACCATAGGGATGGTGTGACAATTGTAACTTAAGACTGGGTCAAAAGTCACTTTTTCCAAGATGGTCATATGAGCCATCATTAAATAAGCAGACTATTGTGTTTTCCCAAAAATGACCCAACTGGAAAATAAGTCCTAGCATGATTTTTCAGGAGCCTTGCCCCCCAAATAAGCCCCAGTTAAGATTGTCAGCCAGACGGATGCATTTAGTGCTGTATTTCCCTGAATATAAGCCTTAACCAGAAAATAAGCCCTAATGCATCTTTTGAAGACAAAATTAATATAAGAGCCGGTCTTATTTTCAGGGAAACACGATATCTGTAACTCAATTTGAGCTACATTTAGACCTGCAGTTCAGCAGATTTGGAAGGAAACAGAATATGTATTAATGCATCTAAGTATGTTTTTGTTCTTGATTTTTCAGGTCACCTGTGCAAATTTAAGCAGTGGTGGCAAATCAGAACTTCTAAAAGCAGGCAGTTCCAAATCCATACTAAAGCATATATGGACAGAAAGCAGCAAAGACTTATCAATCAGCCGGCTGCTATCACAGACTTTTCGCAGAAAAGAAAATGAAACAGATTTGAGTATGCGGTACGATGCTCCTGAAACTTATTCAGAGCAAGATCTATGGGAGTGGCTGAGGAACTCCACGGATCTTCAAGAGCCTCGATCCAGAGCAAAGCGACGACCCATTGTCAAGACTGGGAAGTTTAAGAAAATGTTTGGCTGGGGCGATTTTCATTCCAATATCAAGACAGTAAAGCTAAACCTGTTGATAACTGGGAAAATAGTTGATCATGGCAACGGGACGTTCAGTGTTTACTTTAGGCATAATTCAACTGGCCAAGGGAATGTATCAGTGAGCTTGGTGCCCCCAACCAAAATAGTAGAATTTGACTTGGCACAACAAACAGTGATTGATGCCAAAGATTCCAAGTCCTTCAACTGCCGCATTGAGTATGAAAAGGTTGACAAAGCCACCAAGAACACACTCTGCAACTATGATCCTTCTAAAACATGTTACCAGGAGCAAACCCAAAGTCACGTCTCATGGCTCTGCTCCAAGCCCTTTAAAGTAATCTGTATTTACATTTCCTTTTATAGTACAGATTATAAACTAGTACAGAAAGTATGCCCAGATTACAACTACCATAGCGACACGCCATACTTCCCTTCGGGTTGAAAAAGACCATACATCTAAGACTGAGGATCCCAAGGAATAAAATAAATCAAATCAAATAAAAGAGGTCATATGACAGGGCTATTACCTCAAAGAAGAAGGCCACATCTTTTGCCCAGAATGTGTCTACATTTTGTTGCTGATATCAACTGGCTGCAAATATGTTAACGGAAGCCAATCTAATCATTTCTGCCCAGTCAGCTCCATTACATATCAGTCCAGTTGTAAATCACTATTTAAATGATGCCACATATGGTTTCTCTTTCTCTTTCCTTCTTCCTCTTTGCATCTACAGAGGTACCTCTTAAGATGACTTTCATCGTCTGATATGTTCAGGATCATCTATCATCAAGCAAAACAGATTAATTAGCTAAAGAATGGTTATGGAAATAACCAATGTTATGGAAATCTAAGTCTTGAATACATGATAATCAGTAATCCCCATTCATGCATTCCTTCACTTGAAGTAGCTGTACTGGTAAATATTACTGTGTAGGAGTAATTGCTTGTTCAAAACTGGGATGGGGGTGGGTGGCAGGGGATATGTGTGTGTTTAGAGTTCAGTAGTTCTCTTGATATAAACACAATTTAGGGTAGTGACTTTTCTCCAGCACACTGTGGGCACATTCAAGGTGATGTTAGGTGGCTCTTATTCTGCAGGGGGGGGCCTATTGAACAAATAAAGATGAGCAAACATTTGGAATTTACATGTTAACAGACCTGATGATTTTTTGCATCCTGATAGTCATCACTTCACACAGATAAGTTCAACTTGGCAGTCATCCCCAACTGAGAAGTCCTACAGTCACCATGTAGGAAAGAGAAATGCCTGAAAGGCAACCTGTAAGTTGTAAATGTCTGTCTTATCTTTATTACACAATATTGTAACAAATTCAATATCCTAGTCCTCATTTGTATGAATGGTTTGTATTGTACATAGTTTAACCAGTGTTATTTCAGCTGCTAATTAATATTAACTTGTAATTGTCTCTTTCTCTCTCCTCTCTTTCTTCTGCTTATTATAGGTTAAAAACAAAACAAGGAAATGAGGAATCCATTTTATCAATGTAGCTGTAAACTCCATTTAAGAAGACAGCATTCTGTACAAAGCATATATTCAGCTAAATTATTGTTGAGAGCTATACACTTACAACATTTACAGTTTGTCTGTATTTAGACTTTTTCTTTCCAGGTGAAAAATATTGAAATGTTCATAAAAATAAAATACTGAAATTCAGTTTCAATATGCATTCTGTAGCTGGTGGTTTAAATAGCACGAGAAGACTGATTATTCAATGGGAGTATGTTCTTTTGCAAGTCAATATATGCTGGAGACTTTGATGTTTGTTGTTCCACACTGCTGACCCAGAAAAGTTGGGCCCTACAGATCAGGTTTCTTATCTTTATATGCAACTTTTCAATCAACAAAGAAGTTACTAATTCCCAGTGATTTTCATAAGACCTCCAAGGATATGAAATCAAATTTAACATAATGTCAAGAGGTCACTATGTCAGACTAAGGTTGTACCAATTTCCTAAAAATAGAAGTGAGATGTAGTGCAGTGTTGAAAATTCTGATCCTTGTTCTTCATTCCTCCCACCCCAATACTTTTAACCTGGTAGGAAAACTTCGCTGGATGGGAGAAAAAAAGTTGCAAGCAGGGAACTTATCAGCATCATTTATAGAGATGATGCTACATAAAAAGGTTCTAAGCGTTATCTGCCATTATGATCTGATTTGGTCATAAGCCACAAATGAAATCTGTAGCATCATATCACAGATTGCTTCATAGTGTAAGTCATTACCTCAATTTAGGCATTTAAATCAGTAACAGGTGTGATAAAGATAACTTCTGTTGCCAATATACACAATCCTATTCTAATTTTTCCCCCAGTGTATATGCTTTCTTTTCTACTTTCATGGAATTCCTATAAAATGGGACAGGCTGTAACTCAAAATCTATGAATCAAGTTCCTAGAATTCAAGTACAGCTCAAAGTGTTTACCATGCCCCAAACACTACTGGCAAAATATAGATTAGAATCTTTTGATATTTCTATAGGAGACCTACAATATACATCAGCAAGTGTTCCATCATTCCTGTTGACTTAACAATATTTTTTCTAAGAAGAAAGGAGAACCCATGAATAAATATGTGTAAAAGGGTTTCTAAACCTGGTTTGAAACTACTGACCATTTTTTAAAATGATTCATGTAAGTTAGGAGTATCTATAGGAGGATTGAAAAAAGTCAAGATGATGCCTTTTATCACATGCTTATGATTCCTATTCTTTGTTTATAGTTAAAGATCAGTTATTAAAAATACATCAAATAAAAACACACATACAGTCACATATACATATTGTCTAGGATGTAGTCAGTTGAGTTGAGCATTCCATGATTTAAAGTTCTATGGGCAAAATGTTCTCAATCTGTGGCCCGCAGACTCCTAGAGGGGCTGTGATGTCATCACAGGGGGGACCACAAAGACTTGAAGAAATGCTGTGATTTAAATCTTGAGTTAAGTCTTGGGGTCTGTGGCCACAAAAGGTATTTAAAGGAGGTCTATGTTGAAGAAAGGGTTGAGAACCACTGCCCTACTGAATTGACTATGAGCTTAGAGTTTCTACAAATTAAAAAATATTAATGCTGTAGAAACAGAGAATAATTAATAATTAATTTTCTTTGTTTACATGTACAAACGGATATCTAATAATAATTTTTTTTAAAAAAATACATAGATTTTGTTTTGACCTTATCCATCCCATGTTCTCTTTTTGGGAAGTACAACCAGTGGCATGCCAGTCAAATACCAATTTAGATCATGGTCCTAGAAAAGTTGTACTGTCTGTAACTATCATTCAGGTTGACTTTTCTTTGGCATCAGTTAATATATGGAAAGATTATTTGGGCAATTAATGATGGCTTGTGCCTTGAATTTTTAAAGTCTTCTATTGAATGCTACTGCTTGAAGTGCTATGCAGCATGTGACCTCACTCCTCTACCCCTTGATATGACATTTAATGATCCACCCACTAATGCTAACTGAATAAGACTTGTTGCCCTGTGTCTACAATAGAAAAAGAAGAAGGGATGTTAAAAATGGCAGTCTGGCTTACTGCATTTGAAATGAATGGAGTTGTGTGGATTAGCATATGAAAAAACTGGCTATATTATCAATAAGTAAACTGAAAATCAAGCACTATTTTTTACCAGGAAAAAATGATAAGAATATATTGGAAGGTTAGGATTCAGTGTTACAAGAAATCAACGGTCAAAATCATTTGGATCTTTAATAGATACCTATTTCCAACTGCTTTTTGTTTAGCTTTCCTAATGATTTCCAAACAGATTGAATTGCAGTCACACAGTATCAAATATATGTGTATATGTAGAATATATATATATGTGTGTGTGTGTGTGTGTGTGTGTGTGTGTGTATGCACACACAAATACACACATACGGTTGAGCTTTTGGGTGGTTGCTATAGCTCCTCCAAAAAGTTGGCTTTTCTTTGAAGAAGAATTAGTGATTTATAATTCTTAAAACCTGTAGAGAAATTATAGACAATTATAGTAAAAAAAGTCAAGACAGCAGCTGCAAGCGTACAGCTGAAGCACTACCCTTTTTATATGCATTGCAATGTGTATGAAAAGGGTAGGACTTTGGTTATATGTGCATAGCCACCATCTTAATTTTTTGACCCCTGTGGATGTGCCTGATTATAGAATATCTGAAGAAAAGACTATTAACTGTTTTTAATTAGTGTAATTACATTTAATTCAATTAACATGAACTTGTCATTCCATCCCTTTCTTTGTCTTGACCTTGCCTCTTTTCTGGAGTGCAATCTTTGGCATGTTGCTGAGAAGCCAAAGGTGACTCTCCTGCCTGAAAATGTATCCTTTCTTTGCACATTATCAAGTTAAGTCAATAAAACGATGTTTCTAACAAAAGTCATTCTAACCTTCATGGAGTCTTATCTTAAGTGTTTGCTGGCTTTCTTGTTTTATTGTTTTTCCATTTTATCTCTAAAGTTTCTTTTCCCTCTTGCCCACACTATCCCCAATATTGGTGGATTTCACAGCAAGCATTAGAAATACTAACTATAACTGAAAGCCTTTTTTCAGGTTTGGGGAAAAAAGTGCTTCAAAATAAGATCTTGGGCCACAGTGATTTAGACAACATAGCAGATAAGGTACATTGTCTTATGCTCAGCTGGAATTCAACATTCAAAGCAGGGCAATAATTATTTTTCTGTATTTTTTAAAAGGTATGTTGTTCATTTTTGCAGAGGCTTGATCTTTGTTTTTTAAATACATTAGCCTCTTACGGTCTTGATCTATGGATTCGTTTTGCTTGCTAGAATAACTAGCCTGCAGTCTCAAAAGCCAAGCTAGTTTGGTGCAATATTTGTCTGAGTTAAACGTGCTAGACTGAGATCTGAGAATATATCTTTGTTTGATTTCAGATTATATTTAAAAGAACTTTGCCTTGTGTAAACTGGATGCTTTTCAAGTTAAACATACATAAATAGAAGCTTTGCATATTTAGAAGTCTCATCATATTCTGATGTTATTCAACTTCACAGTTAAACTTAAGTATCTATGCATCTTTTTAAATTTGTAACATGGATATATTTTTTTCAAATCTGTAGCCTTTTAGGGGTGGTACGGTGATAATTTCCTCTTACAGCTTGATCCTAATGTTTTTTCTCTGAAAATAAATTGTTCTGTGCTACAGTATGAACAGTGAGAACAATTAAACAGTGGAACGATTTGTCTACAGCTTGTTGGTGCTTCATCACTGGAGGCTTTTAAGAAGAAACTGGACAGCCACTTGTCTGAAATTGTATAGTCTCCTACCTGAGCAGGGGGTTGGACTAGAAGACCTCCAAGGTCCCTTCCAACTCTATTATTCTGTATTCTGTATATTAACTCCTACTCATTACTTTTGAGATTGCAATTTCCATCTCTTTCAGAACAGAGAAAGAGATGTTAGCATCGCTAGCATGATAGTTTTCTGGCATAGTTTAAACCAGGTTTATGGTTTTATAGTAACTTGCAGCCAAGATTAGACATTAATGTTTAGATAGCCATATTTGTGAAAAAAGTGTTTTAAACAAATAGAAGTAGAGATATGATGAAATGTGTTGTCAATTTCATATCTTGTATGTGTTCTTTCTTTCTCATATTATTATCTGTATTTATCTTTCTTAGTCATATAGTTAAAGTTTTCCACTGGCTTCATAATATTGCCATGTATTATGTGTTAAATTTCTTAAACGTTTATTGTAAACCTGATGGATGACCTGGCTTCTGCTTCAGTATGGATATGTAGATTTGTGTTATTATCATCAGATGCCCATGGTGCCATTATAGCCTAATATTCATCATTATAATAAATGAAAAAATAGTATTTTTTTGGCCAGGAAACTGATATAGCTGGAGAAATATTGTGATAAGCAAGTAGGAATTTGAAAGAATTTTCAGTTCAGTTTGAACTGAATCCTAGATCTTAACCCTAATCCTAAGATAAAGTTCGTCAATTAACCCTCTTCATTCATTGTACAATATGAAGACAATTGAGCTGTAAACATTAACTTGTCTTTCCAAAATAAATAAAGCAATTATGTTTTACAGAAGGCTCACTACTTCTATTAAATTTTTATTTAAATGTTCCTAAAATATCTACAGCGACCCTTTTTGACACAACTGGCAACAGTACTGGATTTGTTGCACTGACACAACATAAACACATTTTGGTTTCTGGTGTTGAATTCCATTTGAAGATTAAACAATCCTTTTATTTAAATCATTCATAGAATTAAAAGTAGCTGCATAAAAATACTAATATGACTAATCAGTAGTGGGATTCAGCCAGTTTGCACCAGTTCGGTAGAACTGGTAGCTAATTTTTTGTTGCCTTGGCCCAGAATGGACTTCCGGAAGCGGCATCCACACAGAGAACCTGTTGTTCATATATTTGAATCCCATCACTGTTTCTAATACATTATAATCACCATTATTTTTTATACTTGAAGCAATAGATAAAATACATTTATAATGCTCAGAAGACTAATAGTTATTGCAATCAAATGAGACCACACACACAAAAAGCATGATTTCCAACACAAAAAAATATCTCTGTGCTTAAAATATGATTTTTTTTATTGTGTAAAGAGCCTAGGAAGATAAAATTAGTATTTTCATGATCTAATGACATCCCTGCTATTAGGAAGTGTGGCAAATGCTTAGGCATCCATTGTGAAAAACAGTGGTAGCAGCAAGGGGATCAAAGATCAAGATGGCAGTTGGAGAAATGCACCTGAATCTTTACTCTTTTGTAGGTGTGTGCATCCTTGACATATGTATGAAAAGGAAAGGAGTTGCTCAGACAATTGAGATCACCATGTTGATTTCTTGACTTTCCCTACAGACATCATTAATGTCTGTTTGACAATAAGTTATTGTGGTTGATCACACAGTCAGCCAGATGTTTAGACTGGATTTGGCATTTTTTTTCACCGATCAAATCCTTCCCAAGAATCTGGAATAGGCAGATATTATTTTTCGATGGTGTTAAAGGTATTGTTGCTGTTCCAGGTAAATCTGCCTTTTGCAATTGACCGAGAGTCAAGGCCAATGGTGTTCAAGTCCCAGTTGTTCTGGGATTAAACCCAAGATGCCTATTTCTATTGGTAGTACCTTTGCTTTCTTTTGCCCCAGTCATTCTATTTCTATTTGCAGTTCTCTATATTTTGTTATCTCTTCTCTTCTGCTCCCTCAAGGTATTGCCAAGTCCACTAGTCGGACTTTTCTGTTGTTCTTATTGACAGCTCTAGGATGTTATGTGGCAGGTGTTTATTGGTATTATTATGCTGGAGATAAGAGGCATATTTATGATTGTTTTGTCTGGAATGATTTTGGTATTACACATGTTCATTTAAGTGAATTGGGGAGGAAGGATAATCTTTGGGGAGGAAGGATAATCTTTGCTTCTATTATTATTATTCTGGGACAAGCTGTGTATAGTTTGAGAGATGTGTAGGTATCGAATTTCCAGTTCCTAAAACAGGGTTGAAAATAGTAAGAAGTATAAGAAGACTATGCAGAAAAAAAGGGTGGCTTTCTCCAGTCTGGTGCCCACTAGTTATGATGGCCTAAATGTTCATAATTGCTATTCAACACAGGAGATGGCCTATGATAGCTGAGATTATAGTGTTTCCCAACACACATGAAGGAGCAAAATGGGGAAAGATTATAGCAAAATAGTGTACATTGTATAAAAATCTGTTGCCATATTCTCAACAAACAACAAAAACAAAAGATGCGGGCTTGTGGACTGTAAAACTCCCTAATCAATTCCAGTGTCATCCGTTACCAGAAAAAAGCTTAACAGCAGCAACTCAGCCTAATATAATACTCAGCGAATATTAGAAACCCACAGAAGAAAGCAATGAAGTAGTAACAAAACTGCTGTGCCTCTCGTGGCCTGTTTAGATGTCAATCTGGAAGAGAAAGATCTCTGAATACTTTATGCTGAATACTGGAAGCAGACTACTGGGGAAAAAAAACTATTGTTAACTTGATCCTCTTTAAGGCAAGAGAGACTGCTCTGTAGCTCAAGGTTTTTTCAGGAAATTTAAACATTGCCATATAACATTCTATGCTCTGGTCAAGCCTGCAAAGTTCATAAAACCTTATTATGTTGGAGTGGGGAAAAATGTTACATCAAAGAGCATCTCTGCCCTTTATTTGATGGGCTGCTTAATAATAGCCTTTTCCATTTATTTTTAAAATATGATATATTTTATCAATGAGATAGGGGGGTAGTATCTGTACTCCACACTTTATCACTATGTTCTTATGACCTCTCCATTTATAAAATACAAGTGGCAGTTTTTAAAGAAAATTTATTGAGGAAGCTCAAATTAAGCAGCAATCTAGCAAACATAATAAGCCATGCATTGAGCCAAGTTTTAACCTAGATCTGGTGCAAATATTAAGATTAGATTTAGATGTTTTTTCCACACACACATTCTCCTGTTTTTTTTATTGGAAGATAACAAATCTTATTTCTCCATAACAAATCTCATATTTCCATGAAACATAGAGATGATTTTGTTGCTGGTATTTAAAACTAAAGGATTTATGCAAGATTTAGCACAATTAATTTCCTACTTAATTTTTTCTAAATTTCACCAAATCCAAATTCTTTTAAAAAAGAAGAAAATGTTCAATCCTACCATTGGTGCTGCCACTAAGCCATAGTGCTTGAAGCCCTTAGCCTAAAATGTTGCCCACTCTTGATTTATGTTGCCCACTTTTGATGTGCACATTATATTATATTATTAATTATAATTTATTTATTTTATTTTATTTATTTTATTCGGGCTTGTATGCCGCTCCTCTCCGGAGACTCAGAGCGGCTAACAACATGTATATAAAACATCAAATTTCAATACAAGTCCAAACAAAAATATCTAAAAAACAAACTAACACCCACTCATGTTTACCATTCAATCCACAATCATCCCCAGGCCTGCCGGCAGAGATAAGTTTTAAGGTTTTTACAGAAGGCTAGGAGCGTGGGAGAAACGCAGACTTCAGGAGGCAGTTGGTTCCAGAGGGTGGGCGCCACAACAGAGAAAGCCCTCCCCCTAGCGCCCACCAGCCAACATTGTTTCGCTGACGGGACCCGGAGGAGGCCGACCCTGTGCGCTCTCACCGGTCGTAGGGAAGTATGTGGCAGAAGATGGTCCCGTAAGTATCCTGGTCCCTTGCCATAATAATTATGTTATGTTATATATTATATTGTATTGCATTACATTACATTACATTACATTATATTATATTATTATATTATTATACATTACATTAATTCATTAAGTGCCCATCTTCAGTAGACTTTGGTGGCATACAACACTAAAAAAAAACCATAAAAACAGCTAAGAACATTGAATCATACAGACAGCCCAGGCTAAAATAATTTAATTGCAAAAACAATAATGCAAAACAGAGACATTGAACAAATAATAAATATAAGACCTTGGGGGTTTCAAAGTTTAAAGCAATGTCTATTACTTAAGTAGAGAAGCTGAATATACAATAGTATATCTCATTTAATGAAAAGAAAGACTAGGGGTGACATGATATCTAAAAGTCTGCCACAAAGAAAAGGAGGTCAACCTTTTTTCCAAATAATGTGAAAGCAGGGCAAGAAGTACTAGATGGAAACTAATTAAGGAGAGAAGCAACCTAGAACTAAGAAGAAATTTCTTGATAATGAGAACAATTAACCCGTGGAATGGGTAGCAATTCAGAAATTGTGAGTGCTCCATCACTGGAAGTTTTAAAGAAGAGATTGGACAACTGAAATGGTATAGAATCTCTTGCTCGAGCAGGTGGCTGGACTAGAAGGCTTCTAAGATTCCTTCCAACTCTGTTATTCTATTATGTTCTGAGTAATATTGCAGTAAATTAACTTCTTTGAAAAAATATGAACTGAATATGGTGGGTATTATTTCAAGAAATTATGCATGAAACAGACTCTGTATTTGGTTTCCCCCTTCTGTAAATATAGTGACTTGGCTTATCTTCTGGATATTAGTTAATAAGAGGTCTTCATGGAAAAACACAGTGGTAAAACAGGAAGTTTTGAAATGCTTTCAACAATGGCTGTTTGTGAAGTGTAAATTACAGTTTCCAAAATTTAGCTAGTTTTCATTAGTATAAGTATTATATTCCCAGTATCTCATGGCAATAAGATGCTCAGCTTAGGTTCTGCAAGGATGTATTTATCTAATGAATATAATATACAATAGAATGCCAGATTATTGGTTTTTCTGGCCAATTTCATGTTCAGTCACTAAGGAATGTCCAACTCTTCTGGACCCCATGGATCACAGCACATGAGGCACCCCTGTCTTCCATTGTCTCTCAGAGATTGTCCAAATTCATGTTCATGTTTTGGTCAATAGTCTTGGGTTTTTCCATTTCTACAATATCAGTAAATATATAGTACGTGTGTTGCTGTATTTGTCTCTTCCTTCCCTAACTCTCTCCTACCCTCTCGCCTCCATTTTTGTCTTATTTTATTTTTCTTTTGACAGTCATGATGTGTTTAATATTTGTATACTGCTGGTGATTAATTCAATGAATATCACATAGGTGTTTCAAAGATGTGATTTCAGATTCAATCTTTTGTTTTATGTAAGAAACATGCAGAAATTTTCTCAATCCTAAGGAAGAGTAAAAATGTGTCAAAGGCAGACATAAAAAAGCATATCTCTCAATTTAATGAGACAACTTATAAACTGGCCGATGCAAACTATTCAAGGCTATGATAGCAAAACTAGACTTTTGAAACAGAGAATTTCACAGTAAGACTGACACTACTGCAACACCTTGCTTTGCCTATATACAATACTCATAGCCAGGGCTTTTTTTGTCATAGAACGCCCAGAACGTAGGGTAGGCAAAGCGGGTTGTATGACGTGTGTGAGTTCTGGCATCTTTTATTTTTACAAAAAAAGCACTGCTCATAGCTAAGAAATAAAGTTGGAATTTATAATGAAAGTGTAACATGTAATGAATCTTGATTAATTAAAATAATTTCAGAAACATTCCCAAAATTTGCAATTTTAAATGGTTGAAATCCTGCAAGATCATGAAATATATAAAATCATTACATTTGAGCAATCTTGTCCCCAGATTATGCAATCTGGACCATTTTTAAAAGATACATTATAAAATAAATTACATTATTTTTCATATAGAGGTTCATGAGCACTATGTTGTTATCTATTGACAAAGGTTCAATGTGTAATAATTTACTTATAGAAGGCATTGAAAGAACATATCTCAGTGGCATCAAAATGCTTTGCAAACATCTTCAGTTAAGGATCAAAGATAGCAAAAAGTCATTCTTCCTTGACAGATCTGCCAATCAAAAACAAACCACGCCATACTGAAAGGTTTGATTGTATGATTCAAAGATTCTGATTGTCTGAATGTTTTTGCCCAACATTCTAAACCATAAACTATAACATAAAACTGAAATCAAAGCCAAATTATGCCTTAGTATTTCATGTGAATGATGTCATAATTATAGTGTTTGCTAATTTTGATTGATAATTATGAACCTAGCCACAGTGACCTGTTAAATATGACTTAACTAAACTCAGGACCCAACTTCTTGGGGGGGGGAGCAATATGCTGACTCTGTAATCCACTTAGTGCAAAGCAATATGAAGCAGTATATAAATCTAGGTGCTATTGCTATTGTGTGAAGAGATTCCCTCCTTTTTGATAAGGTGACCCCAGCAGTTTCTTTATGAGGAGATTCTGGATCATTCATCAGGCAGGATACTTATTAATTAACATTATTTATTATGCTTCCGTTTTTGCTCGAGAGGGATTATAATTCAATAATAGGGACAGTTGATATAGGCAAATGTTTTGGAGTGGTGTGGTGTGATAGCAAAAATAAATGCAAATATTCAATGCCCTTCTAATGCCCAACTAGATTTTGTTTACTTATGCATTAGAGACAGAACATAACACAACAATGGAAATTTATGACAATAAATTGTGGACTGCAGCATCCACAATAGCCACTTATGTTGATAATACTACATTCTATACTTCCAACAAATCTGGAAAGGGTAAGTTTGGAAAAGGAGATATGTATTAATATTAGGAAATAGCAAAGGACTGATACAGGAACCAAACCATTTTTTTAATAAAGTAAATGTATTTAATTAGTTAATTATGGGACACTATAGTGTTCTGATCAGGATAGACCAAGTTGTGATGATGTCCAAATTAATGGATAGGAACAAAAATGATCCCCTTTTTCTGATTATCCATTTTGTATCTAAATCATATAAAGCAAATCTGTATAGGACTGAAGCTTAGGACTGGGATACATAACCTTATTTCCTCTTGAATAGCAAAGTATAACAAGCAAAACTGTTTGCTCAACAATAGAATGTGTGTGTTCTTAGCTAATGTTAATTGAAGGAAAGGGTAAGGTTAAAGCTAGATATACTGGAGCGGGCTGTATTTGCAAATAAAAATAATTCTGTCTGTTTTAGGAAATCAGTCGAAGGATTAAATAAGCGTTTTCATAGCTCCAGGAATAGAATTCTGATGAACACATACTAAAAAAGGCAATATGTAAATATATTGCAGGAAGATTAGAGGATACACTAATTATATTTTCATATTGAACCAAATTATGGTTTTCTTAACCATTTTTGTTAGTTAACCCACAATTGACGTGATTTATACAACACATCAAATCCAAATTTAATAAGCAACAATATTGCTTGGCATAACATGTGAATCTAGCCTTTATTTCAGAGGGAAGTTTACAGAGGACAATTTAATAAAGAAACAAGACATTGTCATACCCATGTAATAAAATATTCATCATTTAAATGGAATAGATATTACTTCAGTTATATCATGCTCTTGTGTGTCTGATGTCGCTAGAAAGTGGATATATTTCTTTTCCACTATATATTCCTCCAGCTGCTTCCCACTTATCTATGTCTTTCTTTATTTTATCCCACTGTTGACCTACCTACCTATCATCTTCACTTGTTCATTTATTTTTCCATATACTTTTACATGCTTGCCAATCAGATGATGCTGGTAATGGAAAATAAAGTCGCAGCTCCTAAAAAATTGATTTAGCTGTAAACCAGGTGACAAAAATACTGGACGTTAATATATTCCACACTCATACAGTTTATTTCACAAGTGCAGCAACTTGTTTAGTATGAAAGAGAAGACATGACCCCTCTTCTTTCTTTACTGTTCAATCAATGAAGATAAGAAGAAGTGAAAAACAATGACAGAATCATAGAATACAAGGCTTGGAAGGGATTTTGAGATAATCAGCTTGACCTCTGCCTTTTTTAGGAATCTAGAACCAAAGCATCCCTAACAGAGTGCCCCTGAATTCAATTGCCAAATATTAGTTGGGTGTAAGCCTTCCACTGAGGAATAGCTATACAATCTAAAGCAAATATAAGCAAATATATTGTAGATGGGCCTTTTCCAGAGCCTTTTTTGATGCCCTGGCATCAATTCTACTGACAGGAAGATTTCATGCCTTATTTACAGAACTTTGTGCTTGTGGGTCCAGGGAGATAGAAACTCTTGCTTATGTCCTCATATGGTTTCCTCTTTATGATACCCCAAGACATAATCTGATCTTCCCAATAATTTGCAAATATGATGGTCACACAAATAAATTTCATGTTTATTATTTTTAAGGGATGCTAACCCCACATTCACATATCAGATGGCCTGATTTCTTCACCAAGTTATAGAACAGTGCAAAACTTTTAATTAGATATGTCATTATGATTTCTCTTTTTTACCATAAAGGCTGATCAAAGACAATAATAAGGATATTTGATTTAGCAGAGTATTTCATTATTGAAGAACTTTTACCATTAGGATTTCTTTTTCTTGATGTCAAACTAGGAACAGAGCTTAGTAGTAGTGCTGATGTTCTGAGTATTTCCAACTTATTAACTCTTCAATAGAACTTTAAAGTAAATCAAAATATATCTCAATCTTACCAAAGGAAAACTCTACCTGTGTATAAATTAGTTAAGCTTCTTTACATCATTACCCTGCCCTTGAAAATCAAAGCTCACTGCCATTAATTGTAGCCATTACAAAGCACCCATTCTGGTAGAAAATACTGAGCCAATTGTCACTTATTCTACAAACTATGACTTTGCATGATACGTAAACCCAGTCATTGACTATCTTTATGGCTTAAAATATAATATGAATAACTTGAAGGATTCAAAGGGATGACTTAGTACATTTGAAAAAAAACATGACAGAATCAAGCTGCTGGAGGCATATATCAGCCTAGCAAAGGAGCCATGGATTATTTGTTACCTTGGCCCAAATATCAGCTTGAACTACAGCTCTATGAATGAAGAGTTAAGTGAGACTCAAGAAGTTTTCGAACTAGTTATTAATTATAACAGAAGAAAATACAACAAAAATCAACAGCAGTCTTCTCCAAGTTGAATATTTTCCATACAAGTGGATTTCAAGCCTTACAGTGGTCCTGCTGGTTAGAGATTTTGGAAGCTATAAGTCCACATTTTTACAATGGACAATGAAAATCAAAGATGTGGATTCTGAAGAAAATATTCTATATGTCTGGTGACATCAATTTGAATTTTATTTGTTGACTTGTATCCTGCAACAGACTACAGTTCATTTATTTGAGGTTTCTGCAAGTATTCCTTTTTCTTCTGCAAGCACGCCTTTTCTTTAGATTTATTCTCTGGTGGTACCAAAAAAGGATAATTATTTCTTGCTTTCTAGTTGGTTTCATGGGTAGATCAGTTCAGTTTTTAGCTGCACATAACATAGTTTGCCTTTTCCCCCTAATGAAACCAAGATTTATTTATACATTTGTTATATCCAAGTTCATAATCACCCTGAACCAAAGCCTAAAGCTTCCATATGAGTACAACTGCCAATATAAGCTGCATTTCTCACAGAAACAAAATAAAACAGAACAGAATTTATTAGTGATGTGCTTAGCAGTTAATAAGAGGAACTCCACAGCTGACAATACATATTCATTTCAACAGCTTATTTAGTAATCTACTATAGTGAAATAGCCAGTTCTGTCTCAGTGCCATCTGGTGACATATTTTTTTTACACTAATAAGGAATGGAGAAAATGTATGCCTTTGTTGTTCCTCATACCCTTTTCCCCTGCTCCTTTCATTTAGCGTATAAGTGCTAAAATATCATATACAATGGACCAAGAGGTTTCATTTTAAAGATTGCATATCTGCTTTCAAACTGACCACCTTTCTTTATGAAGAGAGATAGAAATTGCATGACTGAATAAGCAAGTTCTATATCTATGAAGGACCAATGAATGGTTACACTTCACTAACTGATTGAGTTATCTTTGGACAATTTGACACATATCATGTAGAAAACACAGTAATTATTCATGATTTTTTCTGAGTGTTTCTATTTTTCAGAATTCATTTATAAAAAAAACCCCATTTGTTTTCCACTGTAAAACATAAAGTATCATCCATGATTTGTTTCTCACTCTGACTTTGAATTTCTAGATGGACAACTGCAGGTAAACCCAAAAATAAAAAACTTGATAAAATCTGGTATTTTCTTGGTAAATCTAATGAAGATAGCAACTTGTTTAACATGGGTTTAACAAAAATCTCATTTTTAATAGGCTTTGAGCAGACTACAGATAAATATAGTGCCCATTAGGGAAAGTGTTACTAGCTTTTCATAGATGCAGTCTTCTTCATTTGTTTTGTTGTTCTTAGTTTTTCTTTTTACCCTGGAAATCATCTTTACAAAGCATATTACAGTTTATTCCACACTGTGTTATTTGTGTGACACACTGTAACTATTACAGTCTACCAGCCACTGTAGGCAGTTCTTTAATGAAATATAATAGATTTAACAAGAACGTACGGAAATGAAGAACTGGCTAATGTCTTTTAGCTGAAAGACACTATGCCTAGAATCTCTGTCTCTGTCTCTCTCTGTCTCTCTGTCTCTCTGTCTCTCTGTCTTTCTGTCTCTCTGTCTCTGTCTCTCTCTCTGTCTCTCTGTCTCTCTCTGTCTCTCTCTCTCTCTCTCTCTCTCTCTGTGTGTGTGTGTGTGTGTGTGTGTGTGTCTCCCTCCCTCCCTTCCTTCCTTCCTTCCTTCCTTCCTTCCTTCTTTCCTTCTTTCTTTCTTTCCTTCCTTCCTTTCTTTCACCACAAAATGGTGAAATGATACTCTAGATGTTTGACAGTGCACCCAAAGGACCTATTACTATTGGTACTATTTTGGTTTTCTTTTGCAATAGTTATTCTAATTCTATTTGCAGGTCTTCGTGTTTTGTGATTTTTTTTTTTCTATTCTGTTGTCTCCAGGTACTGTCACATTCACTGACCAGGCACTTTTTTCTTTCTTATCCACAGTTGCTAATGTATTATCTGGTAGATGCTCATCAGAGTACTTTGGTTTTTTCAGTTTCTATTAATTTCTCTATTTTGTGGTCCTACTAGTTCTTGCTTACAGGCAAATGTTATTTCTTGCAGATATTCCAGTGCACCATAACTATTACATTGTCATGAAGTTGTCTTAAATTATTTTGCAAAGAAGTTTGTTTTCTGTTGCTATCTTTTCAATTCTGGCTTTCTATGCATTTGCTCTTAAGGCTTAGTCTTGTGCAGCCAGAATTAGCCCCTCTATCTCTTTCTTCAATTCTTAGTCATTGCCAGATCTTATCTGTTTTGTCTCTTAAGGATGTTTTTGGTGTGTGTGTGTATGTGTGTGTGTGTGTGTACTGGCCATGTAATACTTTGCCTTGCCATTTTTTTTTCTATTCTTCATTTGATCTTTGATCTGTCCAGTAGTCAGTGAACCTATTAATTTCAATACATCTTCTTCAGATTCTCTTCCAATACCCCTTTTCTTCTTCAACTGTTTGGTATATTGCATTCTATGCCAATCTATTTTCTGAAACTTCATGAAGGGCTTGATGATCTGAAGAATTTAGAAATTTCTGATTTACAGAATTGATTTTAATATTGGAGCAACCTCCACTGTCAGAGAAAAATTGTGCCAAAGTTATTAGGATCTCATATTAAATGAATTCTGTGAAACAATGGAAGGAGAGACAACAGGACAGTGGTAGCTATTTCATATGTGCAGCAAATCCCAGCTGTGAATGATGATTTTATTTCTCCTTGACTTTTGGATTATTTTCATCTATGCTGCTTTAGAATATAAGAAAGAGGTTCAAGCAGAAAACTTTTTTTTTTTTAAAAAATGACTCTATAGAAGTTCAGTTGCTATACCCTGCATTAAAACTTGACCAGCCGGAAGAAGTTTAATCATTCTTTTGGTTATGTGGACAAGGGACCAAACTTTTGAAGAGAATGTACCCAGGTTATTAGTCCAAAATGATAATGGGACTGTTTTTTCCTACCTGGTGTCTTCCAGACACTGGGAATACAAGCCCAAGATTCTTAGCTGATAACCAAGAAGAAGGAAAGGATGCAAAGTGAGACAAAATAAACAGTCTGGTGCAGTTTTTAAAGACTTGAATGAGGCCTGAGGAATCCCACATTTAAATCTGCTTTCATATATTGAAGCCCAGTAGAACATATTATGCCCATGAGTTTCTCTTTACCTAATTTTGATCACAGGACTGCTGTTATGAAATGGAAAAGTGGTATGTATTCCTCCTATAACTCCTAAATTAAATATGGGATATAAATCTAATGAATTAATCAATCGGTCAATCAATGTAAAGCAGTTTGCAGCATTAACTATGCTATTATTCTAACATGACTTATGACAGGAAAAGAAGTTATAGCTGCTTGAAAATTGTAAAATTTTAATGCTGTTGGGTAGTAGAATTTCCTACCACTTCTTTAGCTTGAGGAAAAAGAAATTGCTTTTGAACATTTTTTCAAAGGAGAAGAGACTTTCAGTGGGTAGATTGAAGTGTTGGACATTTCTTTACTTATGAGGTGGCCAATTAGTTGTGTGAATGTCCCAGATTCCTTTGTTCAATCACCTCTTTGGTGATCTTTCTGTGTTTCAGTTAGATCACAAAGGAAGGCAAGGGATCTCATTTAATACAGTTGTGCTGCTGGTAGGGAGGATTTCTGCCTTTGTGACATTATTGGAAAGTTTTTGTTTTGGAAAGCTTCTTTTAGATTTTGTGTATGTGTGAGGAGAGAGAGAGAGAGAGAGAGAGAGAGAGAGAGAGAGAGAGAGAGAGAGAGAGAGAGAGAGAGAGAGAGAGAGAGAGAGAGAGAGAGAGAACGGAGAGAGAACGTAACTAAGACATTCATTTCATTCCCTGAAAACAGTACTACTAATACTATTGCATTTTCTGTAATCTTCTGGTGCAATGAATGTTCCCACAATGAGGTAATCTTCAGTGAATGTTCTGTACAAAATTAGATGATCAGTGGTTGCAAGCAAATGTTTCATTGTGAATATAAAAAGCAAAGCAAAAGCAGAATTTAATCCATCAAAGAGAGGTTTCTCTTTCTATCTGAAATGTATATTATTATGAAATTTGAATTTCTTTGATTGCATTGATCCTAGGATTCACTACTTTAAAGACAATGCTGATTTTTTTAAATTGCCTAATACAGGGCTTTTCAAACTTTTCACCCATTGTACCACTTTTAGGATATGGCAATGTCCAAGTACCACCAGTTGCCTAGCAAGGGGTCAAAAACCTGATGACCAAAAAAAAAAAAAAAAAGAAAAAAAGAAAAAAGAAAAAAGTGATAAAGTACAGGTAGTCCTTGACTTACAACAGTTCGCTTAGTGACTGTTAGAAGTTACAGTGGCACTGAAAAAAGTGCCCCCAAGCCACAGTCGAGCAAGGCATCTGCCTGCCCGCCCAGTGGCGCTCTTCCTCCTGTCCGAGGTTTTGATTGTTGTGAGCATTTCTATTGAGAATTGACAATGGGGGTGGGGTGGGGGGGTTTGGTTTTTATTCCCCTCAACTGCTGGGTGGTTGCAGCAGGTTTTAGTCACTTCACATGACCCTGGGACACTGTGACCATCATAAATATGAATCAGTTGCCAAGCATCTGAATGTAAATCACAAGACCCTGGAAATGCTGCAACATTCCAGCTCATCAGTGCTTCTTCTGGGCTCAGCAGAAGCACCAGGATCAGTGCTGCTTTCCAGCATGATTAGTGCTTTTTCAGGGTTCAGCAGAAGCACCAGAATCAGCGCCAAGCTCCAGCTGGACCCTGGCGCTGATCCTGGTGCTTCCACTGAGCCCTGACAGCCCCGAAGAAGTGCCGATCAGCTGGAAAGCAGCACTGATCCTGATGCTTCCGCTGAGCTCTGACAGCCCTGCTACTCCAGCCATCTCTTGCTCAGGCTTGTGCGGTGCTGCCACCGGTTCAGCTCATCCCCCTCCCCCGTTACCACTTTTCTAGGATGGTCGTGTACCATCTGTCAGGTGCCAATGTACCACAGATGGTACCCGTATCCCTGGTTGAAAAGCCCTTGCCTAATAGATTGGTGTGTGTATGTGTGTGTGTGTGTGTGTGTGTGTGTGTGGTTTTCTTTTCTCTCCCTCCACCCTTCATGACATTGTTATTTATTTAGCTTATGTGATGGAACACTGATAAATTGGGCCCAACTCTTATTCTTTATTAAGTTGTGTTGAATTACAATTTTTGAACCTCACAGCAAGTGCAAGCAAAACTGACGAGATTACATTTTTTGATAAGATTAGAAACTACTCATGTAAGTTAATATTAAAATTGACTCTGGATAAAATCAAGGATTTGTCCAGCTATCTTTAATTGATCTGCTATGAAAAGCTAAAACAAATGCAGATGGCATGATAATACAAATTAAAGGGGTGATGTAAAATGAAGCAATAAAAAAAATGACATTTGTGCCTATCTCAGACCCAAGTATTAAAATTGGGTTACCTGGAGGGAAGACATAGCTTGGCATTAATGAGCATTAACCACAAGACCGGTTGGTTTACATCCCAGGGTTCTGAAGGAACTGACAGATATGATCTTGGAACCACTGAATAAAATTTTTCAGAGCTCCTATAGCACAGGGAAACTGGAAAAGAGTTGATGTAGTTGACATCAATATCAGGGAAAATCCTGTAAAAGATAGTCAAGCAGCAGACTTATGAGCACCTAGAAATGAACAAGCTGATTAATAGAAGACAGCATAGTTTGTTAAAAAAACAAATATTATTGCCTTCCTTGATAAAATAATTAAATTAGTAAATCAAGGAAATGTTGTGGATATAGTATACTTAAACTTCAGTAAGACATTTGACAAGTAGACTATAGCATACTTTTTAGTAAGATAGAACAATGTGGGATAGACAGTACAACCACCAGATGGATTTGCAGTTGGCTGATCAACTGCATTTAGCATGTGGTCTTTAGTGGAACTCCATATTTGTAGAGGAAAGCATACAGCAGGGGTACCTCAAGGTTCTGTCTTGGACCCGGTGCTTTTCAACATCTTTATAAATAATCTACCTGTGGGGCACTCATCAGATTTGAAAATGATACCAAGCTGGGAGGAATTGCTAACACCTTGGAAGATAGACTCAAGATTCAAAAGGATCTTGACAGACTTGAGCATAGGATCCTATCCAACAAGATGCAGTTCAGTGATGAGAAAGTTAGGTCCTGAACTTAGGCAGAAAAAAAACAAGTGCATAGGTAGAGAATAAGTGGTACCTGGCTCAACAGTAGCACCACTGAGAGGATTTAGAGGATCTAGGTGTCCTGGTGGACCACTGCTTAAGTATGAGCCAGCAGTATGCTGCAGCTGCCAAAAAAGCAAATACAGGCCCAAGCTGCATCAAAAGAGGGTTAGTATCAGGATCACAAGAATACTGCACCCAGTTATGGTTACCATTATACAAAAAGAAAAAAAAATGCTGAAGCCCTAAAAAGAGTGCAGAGAAGAGCAACAGAGATAATAAGGGGTCTGGAACTAAACTGTACAATGAATGGTGAAAGAAACTATATATGTTTAGCCTAATGAAGAGAAGGCTCAGGGGAAACATGATTGCTATTTTCCAATAGTTGAAGGGCTGTCACAGGTAAAAGGGGGTCGATTTCTTTTCCAAAGCATTTGAGGGTAGCATGAGAAGCAATGGTTAAAGCTTGACAGAGGGAAATCAAACCTGGAACTAAGGCAAAATTTCCTGACAATGAGAATAATTAATCAATGGAACAGCTTATCTCCCAAATTTATAGGTACGTCACTGGAGATTTTCAAGAAAACATTGGACAACATTTGTCTGGAATATAATTAGGACTGCATTGGGCAGGGGACTGGACCTTCAAGGCTCCTTCCATTCCATCCCTATGATTCTACGTAATCTATCTCAGGCTTTGTTGTGAGTGTCCCTAGACCAGCTTGGGAAGTGTCAGAGTATGAGGATGAGCAGCCAGGCCCCTCTGGGTGTTTTCCCCTCCCGGCAGCCGAGGAAGAGCAGCCAGGCCCCTCTGGGTATTTTCCCCTCCCGGCAGCTGAGCCAGACAGGGAGGAGATTTACAGGCAGTCTGGGTCAGATTCACAAAGTGAGGGGTCAGATTTGGATCAAGAAGATAGATGGCTTGATCCGAGATTCCGAAGGTTTGATAAGCGAAGGTGTCAGTTAAGTGGAAAAAGGAAGTAATGGGGGGAAGTGACGTATCGGAAACTATATTAGAAGGGGACAGAGAGACTACGCCTTTGTCACGAGCAACGTTAATCAAGGAGTAGCCTGATATCTGGAGCAGTGCGTTTGAATTCAGTCTTCTGATGTTTTGGAAATCTACGGAAGAATAATGCGGTCTTGGACAATGTGATAAAGAAAGAGTGAGTTAATTGGAAGGTGTGGGAAGAGCATGTTTTAATCTAAATGTAAATAAATGAGACTTGGCCGTTCCTGCCAGCAAAATGCCAGCAGCGTGCTTTGAAGTGAATCCTTTTGAGATGTGTTAAATAAACCTCTTAAAGACATATTTATGTGGATTTTAATGAGCTGAGAGGGGCCAGACAGAACAGGCTTATAGGGAGATGAGTTAGTCAATCTGCTGCCATCAAACTAAGGAATAGAATTGCAGGGCAGCAGTGGGAATTCAATCTTTTATCACAAAGTTGGAGGAGGAACTTTGACCATCTACTGAATTCCATTATCTATATACGAAATTTAGCCCTCAAATTTCCCAAAAGATAGTTTTCCAATGATTCCATGAGATCCTTAGTGAGGAAGAATCCACTAACTTTAAGAGTAATTTATTTTATTTTCAAGATACTTTTTTTTCTGTTCAACTATATCTAATCAACAATTAATCCAACTTTCTTGCTCTGTATCATCACTTGGGTGCTAAAAAAGGAGATAGGTAACACTGAAGGACATTTTAAAAGGAAAATTAACAGAATTACAATTACATAGCTTTTCCTGTACCTGAGGAATCAGACTGCTACATTCTGGTGTATTATAAGGTCCATTTCATATAGGTTTGTTATAACTTAGGAAATGCAGGCAAATCTAACAAAAGAAATAAGCTGTAGGACAGGGCTTTTCAACCAGTGGTATGGGTACCACCTGTGGTACATTGGCACCTGGCAGGTGGTACGCAACCATCCTAGAAAAGTCGTAGTTTGGGAGGGGAATGAGCTGAACCAGTGGCAGCACCGCACAAGCCTGAGCGAGAGATGGCTGGAGTAGCAGGGCTGTCAGAGCTCAGCGGAAGCATCAGGATCAGTGCTGCTTTCCAGCTGATCGGCACTTCTTCGGGGCTGTCAGGGCTCAGTGGAAGCACCAGGATCAGCGCCAGGGTCCAGCTGGAGCTTGGCGCTGATCCTGGTGCTTCTGCTGAACCCTGAAAAAGCACTAATCATGCTGGAAAGCAGCACTGATTCTGGTGCTTCTGCTGAGCCCAGAAGAAGCACTGATGAGCTGGAATGTTGCAGCATGTCCAGGGTTTTGTGATTTACATTCAGATGCTTGGCAACTGATTCATATTTATGATGGTCACAGTGTCCCAGGGTCATGTGAAGTGACCAAAACCTGCTGCAACCACCCAGCAGATGGAGGGAATAAAAACCAAACACCCCCCACCCCAACCCCGCTGCCAATTCTCAAAAGAAATGCTTACAACAATGAAAACCTCGGACAGGAGGAAGAGCGCCACCGGGCGGGCAGGTAGGTGTCTTGCTCGGCTGTGGCTTGGGGGGGCACTTTTTTCAGTGCCATTGCAACTTCAAACAGTCACTAAGCGAACTGTTGTAAGTTGAGGACTACCTGTACTTTATCACTTTTTTTTTTTTTTGGTCATCAGGTTTTTGACCCCTTGCTAGGCGACTGGTGGTACTTGGACATTGCCATATCCTAAAAGTGGTACAATGGGTGAAAAGGTTGAAAAGCCCTGCTGTAGGATAAACATTATATATATTAGGATAAATAGGAATAAGCATAGATAAAACATAAACATAAAAATGTATAAAAATAATTATTGTTTATTAAACAATACTTATTTTCCAGTGCACCTTGATAACATTATTTTTGCTAGTAGGGGTTGGTCTGTGTTCTGCCCAGGTTTGTTGCCATCTTTGAACATACAACATGAAAATTCCTTAGAAATAATCAACCACAAAAACTGAAAGGGAAGCAGGTGCGAAAATTCGATCATAGGTATCCATATTAAGGATAGTGGGTGAGTCAGAAATGTCAAGATGGTATCTGCAATTGTAGAACCAAAAAGCTGCCTCATTTTTTGGGGTGACTACAAAAAAAGTGTGGCTTTGATTGGGTGGTAATGTGTGCCTTTTTGATCTTTTCTTTTGGGTAACTCCCTTGGTTGTATGTGGATATGATGTTCAAACATCCTTCTGAGGCTGAATTACTATTTCCACAGTCAAGGGGAAATCTAACTAATCCTCTTATACCAGGAGTCGTAGTATTTCCCCCAAAAATTTCTTGGAATATTTAAAAAAAAACACCCTTTATTTTGTAAAAGCAGCTCCTATTGTTTCTTGTTTTCAAAATGCCTATTAATTTCTCTTTTAATTTTCTGGGTAACACTTTTGGGTGACATAGAGAACCACCTGTTATATTCCATCATGCTTTTTTCCTTCATGTGAAGCCTCCTTGGCTGCTCATACTTGGAAAACTCCAATGAGATAATTTCCCTCTAAAGGTCTCCTCTTAAGATTTATTTGCAGTGTAGTTTATAATTCAAAGACAGGACATTCACATACATTCCCTGGCTAAGTTCATTTTAAAATGAACGTCAGAACCAAATTTCCTTTTATTGAATGGAAGAATGTAGGATGTCTTCTCCCCCAGAAGACTAATTCTGGTCGTGTTTTCTCTAAGGTGCATTTAAATCCTATCTATTTAAAGCCAAATGTTTTCAATTTACTCCAAGTTCTTGATGCAGCAGTAATCACATTCATTCCAACTAGTGATTATCAAAATATTGTGGATATCCAGCTATCACTTAGATTAATGTGCTTCTACCATAATTTGTCTGTTTCTATGGTCATTATCATCACATCTGACTATGAACTTCATTACCATTTTTGCTTTAAATGGGGCCCATTCATCTTCTTTGTGCAAATTTTGTACTTCCCCATTGTTCTCTGAGAAGCAACAACACCAAAATTGCCATTTTGAATTTTTGTATCAATGCCAGATGTCATTCATTTTTGTTTTATTATTGAAAGGGTGCAATGAACAACCCTTTAAGTCAAACCAAGCTATAATTATTGGTTTGTTTGGAAATGTCAGTCAGAATAATCTCTTTTCCTCCTCCCCAAACTCTTTGCTCTACTACTGCTTCTGGAAAGATTCCATTCACTGTCAGAATGAAATTTCATCCTGAGAGTGTAAGAGAAAGAAACATGGGTAAAGATTTAAATAATAAGAAATAGGGGATTAAGAATGCTTCAGGCCAAGAATTCCTAGCCCCACCAGTTAGAAGAAAAACAACAACAACACACACACAGAGAAAATAGTAAGGAAAGAGACAAGGTTTCAAATACAAGATGTTACATCTGGTCCATTCTGTGAATAATACAGGTCAATTGTATAATGAACATTTATTGGCAAAATTAAGCAGAGATCTATAATTGATTTTTTCCCCTGTACCTTGAAATCCAATTCTTGGATGAAGAACATGAACTTGAAAGTGGATGGAAAAACTTCAACTACCTTATGCCTTTATAGTATAGCCATACTTGATATTTGGTATAGTGAAATAGTTAAGGCAGACATATCAAACACAAGGCCCGAGGCCTGGATGCCGTCCGTAAAGTGATTTCATGTGGCCCGCGAAGCCATCCTGGAAACAGCGAGGGAACAGCCCCGCTGCCTTGGCCCAGGCCTGCTGGGAGCCAATGTACAATTTTGTGGTGGCCACCTATGCTGAAACACATTCAGTCTTAGCTCCACAAGGTCGTCTGGAAATAGCAAGGAACATAAGAACATAAGAAGAGCCATGCTGAATCAGGCCAAAGCCCATCGAGTCCAGCATTCTGTGTCACACAGTGGCCCACCAATTGTACATGGGGATCTTGAGCAGAAAGAGAAGGCAAAACCCTCCCTTTCCCTTGACCCCCAACAAATGGTACCCAAGGGAATCCTGCCTGCCTCAACCAACATAGAGGCGGCACATGGACATCCGTTTTAATAACCACCGATACACTTGGCATCCATGAATCTGTCTAACCCTGCCTTGAAGCTATCAAGGCTGACAGCTGTCACGACCTCTTCTGGAAGTGAATTCCATAAACCAACGACCCTCTGGGTGAAGAAATATTTCCCTTTATTTGTCCTCACTTTCTTACCTATGAGCTTTAGGGAATGCCCCCTTGTCCTAGTATTGTGTGATAGAGAAAAGAATTTTTCTCTATCCACCTTTTCTATCCCATGCATGATTTTATACACTTCGATCAAGTCACCCCTTAAACGCCGTCTTTCAAGGCTGAAGAGACCAAGGCGTTGCAATCTGGTTTCATAAGGGAGGTGCTCCATTTCCTTGATCATTCTTGTTGCCCCTGCCGCATTGGCCCCACTCCCTGAGTGCATGCTGGGGAGGTATCACCCTTTGTGAGGAATAATGAAATGCACCATCACCTGGAAGTGGCCAGCAAATGGCCCTCGCCTATTTCACATATCTGGCTTGATGGGCTCTGGGGAAGCGGTTTTGGCAGGCAGCGGGGCCCTCTCCTCACAGAGCCAAGAGGCTGAGCTGGGCAGCACAAATCCAAAAAGAAGTGCGAGGCCGCCCAGTTCCCAGCCTGCCTGGTTTCAGCAGGCAGTGGGGCACTCTCCTCACAGTGCCAAGAGCTGAGGCGGGTGGCACGAATCTGATGAGAAGTGCAATGCTGCCTAGCCCCCAGCCTGCCAGTTTCAGCAGGCAGCAAGGTGCAAAGCTGGCAAGCTTCACATTTCCTGGCTCAACCTCTCAGCACTGTGAGGAAAGCGCCCCGTTGCCTGCCAAAACCAGGCAGGTTGGGGGATGGGCGGCATCACACTTCTTTTTGGATTTGCACCACCCGGTTCAGCCTCTCGGCTGTATGAGGAAAGTGCCCTGCTGCCTGCCAAAACCAGGCAGGCGGGGGGCTAAGCATCATCGTGCTTCTTTTTGGATTCGCACTGCCCAGCTCAGCCTGCCAAAACCCCTCCCCCGGAGCCCATCAAGCCGGATATGTGAAGTAGGTGAGGGCCATGTTCTGGCCACATCCAGGCGATGGTGCATTTCTTCATTCCTTACAAAGGGTGACACCTCCCTAGCTGCGTTTCTTGTCTGTTTTTCTCCCTCCCTCATCTCAAATATTTTCCCACCACTGTACTTAGGAAAGAAGAAAGGAAAGAAGGAAAGAAGGAGAGAGAAGGTCTGAGGGAAGTCCTGCCTTAGTCCTGCCCTGCTGCCCTTTCACCATCCCCTTGCTCCCTCCTCCTGGCCTATCCTGGAGTCTCCCATCCTATTGCTAAGGAAGCTTTAGCTATAAAGCTGGGTCTCCTCACATGGAGAGGAATGGGCCTCCATCTGACTTTGCCCTTGTACCAATCATGAGCAATCTGGGTAAGGAGAGCAAGCACAGCAGCAGCAGCCTTGAGGAGGAGATAAGTACAGCTGGGTGTCCCCTTGGGGAAGTGGGGCTGGGCTTGGTGCTGTGGGTGCTCGAGGGCCAGGCTGGGCATTTGACCTCTGCTGTCCAGGGCTCCCGGCAGCCTGCACTACTACCAAGCCCACCCGCATGGCCTGAGAGGAACAGTGAGGCTCCTCCAGTGGAGCATACCTTGCCCTTGCCCTGGTCCCACCCCCTTCTGCCAGAGACCCTCAGGTCTGTCCCACTCCTGCCCAGGCCCCCACAGGCATCCTTGACGCGAATGATGTAGAGCTGGTCATGCCCACCCAGTAGGCCACACCCACTCCATCCACGCCCACCCAGTAGGCAGCATCCACCTTGGCCACACCCACCTGGCCCCCAGATGGCAACCACAATGCTGATGCCGCTCTCAATTAAATTGAGTTGACACCCTGAGTTAAGGTATTGGACTAGAACCTGCTATTACCAAGGCTTATTATGTGATTTTAGGCCAATCACTTCTTCTCCATTTATCTGATAGATCTCTTTTCCCTGGGATGATATTAGAAGAAAGAATGCATATCACTTTGAACTCCCAGAGAAACAGTAGAATTAATTGAAATAATAATAAACAGTATTATGTTTAGTTTCATTCTGCATATCTCATAATGAAACTGTAGACCAGAAAACAACAACAAAAGGATCAATTGATTAGGAAAAACTGGATCTGATTATCTTAGAAAAATGTTGAATAAAGGTAAGAAAATGACAAATACGTTTTTTTTGTGAGTGGGGGATATTCAATTAAAATGAATAGCTAGGATATTTAAACTAGATAAAAGGAAGTCATTTTCTACAGAGCATAGAATTAAACTGTGGAATTAATTGACACATGTTATTGGGCCTAATTTAAAGTGGATCTGAGGTTATTTGTTGCTTTGTTGCTTGACATTCATAACAAAAGCTAGGAAACAAGTAAGTATCCTGTGAACATTATGAATGGGAAACCTTGTATGATCACAGATGTTGCTGAGATGCAGCTCCCAAATTTTTCATTGCTGAATATGTCAGGTGAAGGTACTTTGAGATTTGGAGAAACCTGTGGACAGGTTACTATGTGACATATCCACAAATGAAATCTTTTGTATTCTATTATTCTGCAAATATATGTTCTGGTTTCCTTTATTTCTACAGTTACTATTTTCATTCACTGACCACAATTATCTATCACATTATCCCTCTCCATCCACACTCTAGCAAACACTGTCCTACTGTTTCCATAGAATTTCCTTTTATTCCTTCACCAGCAATCATTTTGCTAATCTGCATTGTTTTTCCCTTATGTCTGTTAGAAACAATAAAATGGTCTATGTAATAAGAAAGTAAATATTCTCTTGTGCAAAACAGTTGTTGTTCATGCATTAAATGTTAAGCCTGCATGTTTTAACTTGAATGATTGTTTGAACCAATTAATCTCCATTTACGATCAGTTTGTTGTAACTGAATAAATATATCTGCAGCAAATTCTAGCATCTATTTATTCACATATAAACTCACAGGTTGACATATATATGTAAATAGAAAACTCAGATTCATCCTACTTGCAGAGATGCATTTAAGTGAAACACAGAACATATAAAAGTAGCATAGTAAATTTGTTCAGTCAAATAAATTCTCTTTTGTTCTTTTATTGTTTATTCAGTTTTGTTACCAATGTGTTCTCTCTTTCTTAAATTCTGATTTGCTACAAAATCTTATAAAAGTTACATAATTTGTTTCAGCCTTTGAGTTCTCCAGTTTTCCCTTTCCCTTTTTGCAATGTGGTGATAATATCAAAAGCAGATGTTTTCCTTGTTTTATCTACAAATATATAATGATTTCTTTTGTGTGCGCAACTGAGTGCTCACACACTGCAGTATATTAGTAAAATATAATAAATGAAATTCATGGCAACTATGAGCTAGAACAACCTTTCTAGGCTTATACTAAATAAAGGGTCTCCAGCCCCCGGCCGTGGCCACTACTGGGCAATGGCCTTTTCAGAATGGGGCTGTGTGAGTGTCAGGCTGGCATGCATGTGCAAATGCAGGTCTACTCACATGAGCATCCGGCTGGCAAGTGGAGCTGAGGGCATGCATGTGCGCACCAGCCTGACATTTGTTCTACCGGATTCCTGTCTCATCTTCCCAAATGGGCTGCCAAGCCACAAAGGATGGGGAACTACTATACTGAATGCAGAAAATACAGCCCCAGATATTCTCCACCAAAGAGCAGCTTTTTAAATTCCACCCCCCAAGACTTTTAAAAAGAAGACCTAATTACCATTCTGGTTAACTAACTCCAGGACCAAACCCTTTTGATCTGAACACATTGAATTACACAGTGTCCCTGACTGGTTTTTTATGGTACTATACATTTCTATGTATAATGTAGTTTTTAATACACGACAGGTACACACTAAACAATATAAACATATAAATTTTATATAACATAATATAAAATTAAATTACAAAATAACATGTGTTTCCTAATGGTTACACAAAATCAGAAAATTCAGATCATTGGAGTCCATGAGAAATTAAAATGAGGACACACACACACACACACACACATACACAAACACACAAACTCACAAACTCACAAACACACACACACACTATATATATATATATATATATATATATATATATATATATATATATATATATATATATATATATATATATATATATATTCACATATACATACACATACACATATACATACACATACACATATACATACATATACACATACACACACACACACACACATATATGAATCTCCTTTAAATATCTCTTTCTCTTCCTCTCTTTCTCTCTCTCTCCATATTTCTCCTACATTTTTCCTATGAGTTGTCATTTTGTTTCATGAAAGAGAGTCTATTTTTATTTTTTTCTCAATTTTATTTGAATTTTATTTCAGTAATAAATTTTTAGAGAATTTTTCATAATGATATATGACAAATTTGCAGCTACTGTATTTACTTATTTAGTAATATATGTAGTTAGAAGACAGCTAAACAGTTTGTTAAAATGCTCTGGCCTTAATGGAACAATGTCTCTGAAATAGGCATTTGCAATTAGATAAACTAGATAAATTTGCAACATTAGATAAATAAGCTCTGCTCTTTTGTATTCAAGCCATGAAGTCACAAACAAGTATGTAAGGCAGCGGGGTCAAACTGTCGGCCCATGGGCCGGATGCATCATCTGGAAGCAGTGCCCACCCCACTGCCGGCAATGGTAAAACCGTCCTGATACATTGCGCGATGTCACGTGAACGTCACGAGTTTGACATGTCTGATGTAAGGGATGGGGTTTGCATTGTGACATCACATCATCACTTGCCCTCCTGCCTCCTTCTGCAGAATCCTATGTCTCATATGGTCCACTATCTCCTTGGCTTCTCTCCTTTGAATTAAATTCCAAGTGAGGGAGTCATAAAACAACTATCCCATTAAATATTGCCAATAATTATTTTTTTTCTTTTATCAGCTAAAGGTCTGTCTTGCCTCTGAAACATTTTTTAGAACTTTCTCTTGTACACAGGAAATTGTGTTACTTTAAAGCAGTGGTTCTCAACCTATGGGTCGCGACCCCATTTGGGGTCGAACGACCGTTTCGCGGGGGTCGCCTGACACCGCGGTCCGCCATTTTGTTTTTTTAAATTTTTTTTATTTTTTTTATTTTTTTGGCGTGCATGCACCGTGCATGCGCAGATCGGCCCATCGTGCGCGCGCCATGCATGCGCGGATCCGCCTGTCGCAGTCCGCCATTTTGTTTTTGTTTTTTTTATTTTTTAAAATTTTTTTTTATTTTTTTTGGCGTGTGCCCACCGCGCATGCGCAGATAGGCCTGTCACACGCGCACCGTGCATGCACAGATCCACCCGTCGCGGTCCGCCATTTTGTTGGGTTTTTTTTGAAATTTTTTTTTTTGAATTTTTTTTTTTTGAATTTTTTTTTGAATTTTTTGAATTTTTTTCGCCGTGCGTGTGCCGCGCATGCGCGGATCGGCCGTCGCGTGCACGTGCCGCACATGCATGGATCCGCCCATCGCGGTCCGCCATTTTGTTTTTTTATTTTGTTTTTTTATTTTTTACTTTTTTTGCGCGCGCACGCTGCGCATGCATAGATCGGCCCGTCACACGCGCGCCATGCATGCGTGGATCCGCCCGTCGCGGTCCACCATTTTGTTTTTTTATTTTTTTAATATTTTTTTTGGCGCTTGCACCCCACGCATGCACGGATCGCCCGCTGCCCGTGCGCATGCGCATGCCCGGGTCGGGGTCGTGGCGCGCATGGGCAGGGCAAGTGGGGTCTCAACCTGAAAAAGGTTGAGAGCCACTGCTTTAAAGTAACAAAAAATCAGGGGCCTGGCATCACTAAATATCTTAGTTCAGAAATTTTTCTGAAGAAAAATGTCAAAAGACATTCAGTGCAAGATCTACCATATATAATTCTATTATAATGCAATCCAAGAAGTTACAGTATATATAATTTATCTTTGGTAAGAATGCACAGGATTTAATTTCAATTCTACTAAAAGTATGGTCTTTATAGTTTTAGGGTCAATAAAGAGCCTTGAGCTTATTATTAGTCATGTATCCTAAATTAAATTTCAGCATATCTTCAACCTTTGTACTGAGAGAAAGGAAATAAATGTTGCAATAAATAAAATAATAATGAAATTTTCTTTCTCTGCTAATAGTTTATTAATTTTATTAAAAAGTAAATAGTAAGAAAGATTTTGGATTTAAAAATTAAGTTATTTTGGTGGAAATGTGATTAAAACTTTTGAAACAGTAAATCATACAGTGTTTAAAACAACTTAGTCTCTTTGCTCTGCCTCACTCCCCCCAAATATTGCAGTCTTTTTGCTGTGGTATCTTATCACTCTGGTAGTTTCTGAGATGATGCAGGTAACATTAAACCATTTATAATATTTCTCAAGTACTGGTAGTCCTTGACTTATGACCACAATTGAGTCCAAAATTTCTGTTGCTAATTGACACATTTCTTTAGTGAATTTTGTCCCATTTTATGATGTTTCTTGTCACAATTATTACTTTTTAAAATCTTTTTTATTATTTTTTTAATAAATATATGTTAATTTTTCCAACCAACAAGTTGTCTGGAGTTTGCTAAACTAATTGTTCAATTCCTAATCCTTCATTCTTTTCTCTAACCAAGAATAAAATAAATTCCAAATTTGATAGTAGTCTGTATCTTCTTTGTCTTTCAGCCTCATTGTTAATCTGTCCATCTCTGCACATTCCAAAATCTTCCTGATTATTTCTTCCTCTGATGGCAATCCTTCATTCTTCCAATATTGTGCAAAAATTATTCTTGCTGCTGTGGTAATATGTAGGGTTAAATATAATTTCTGCTTATTAGTCTTTTCAGACATAATGCCTAGTAAAAAAAGTTCAGGTTTAAAATCCACTTGTTCATCCAATATTTTTTCTAACCACATATGTATATTTTTCCAATAAGCCTTTGCTTTCCCGCATGTCCACCAAATATGATAATACGTGTCTATATTATGTTTACATTTCCAACATCTATCTGACACATTTTTAAACATTTTTGCTAATCTTGCTGGTGGAAGGTGCCATCTATAAAACATTTTATACAGATTTTCTTTGTATGAAGTTGACATTGTTAATTTATAGTTTCTCTCCCATAACATTTGCCATTTTTCTAATTCTATGTTATAACCAAAATTTTTTGCCCATCTTATCATTGTTTCTTTCACTTGTTCACTTTCCATATCTAGAATTAACAAAAAATTATACATTTTTTAAATTAATTTCTCATCTGAGGTTAACAAAATCTTATCAAACACAGTTTGATCCTTATAAAATCCATACATTTTTACATCTTTTTCGGGAAAACACCAGGTCCAGACGGGCTACCGGCGGAACTCTATAAAAAGCTACAAGACATATTAAGCGAACCGCTGAAAAAGGTTTGCAATGGATTACTGTTAAAGGCTAAACTTCCAAATACATGGATAGAAGCAAGTATTACTTTGATACCAAAAGAAGACTCAGATTTTATGTATATTAAGAATTATAGACCGATTTCATTACTCAATGTGGATTATAAAAATTTTACTTCAATAATGGCAGAGAGACTGAAAAGATACTTAGTTGAGTTTATACATCCAGATCAAAACGGCTTTTTACCGAAGAGACAGATCAAAAATAATTTAAGGGTGATAATGGATGTATTAGAATATTATGAATTACACCCAGGGAAACAATTAGCATTATGTTTTTGGACGCCCAAAAAGCGTTTGATAATGTTTCTTGGCAATTTATGGTTCAACAATTACAAATAATGGATTTTGGAAAGAACTTTACAAATATGATAAAAACAATATATAGTAATCAGACAGCAAAAGTGATAGTGAATGGAGATTATACTGAGAGCTTTGAGATAAGAAAATGCACGAGACAAGGGTGTCCACTATCTCCATTATTATTTATCTTTACTTTGGAAGTATTAAATAGAAGGATAAGGCAAAACACAGAAATTAAAGGATTGAAAGTAAAAGATGAAACATATAAACTACAAGCATTTGCCAATGATTTAGTATTTATTTTGGAAGAACCTTTAGAGATGATTCCTAAACTATGGGAAAAGATAAAAGAATATGGAGAAGTGGCAGGACTAAAAATAAATAAAGATAAAACTAAAGTAATAGTAAAGAACCTTACAGATAAACAAAAAAGGCAAATACTAGAGAAAACAGAGGTACAAATAGTGAAAAAAGTTAAATATTTAGGTATCTACCTTTCAGCTAGGTGTTTTTCAATAAAAGAAGACAATTACATAAAATTATTGAAGCAAATAAAACTAGACTTAGAAAGATGGAAAAATCTCCAACTCCAATCTCAATATTAGGAAGAATTGCTACAGTAAAAATGAATGTGTTGCCAAAGATTTTATTTTTATTTCAAACGATTCCGATAAAACTTGAGAGAAATTTTTTTCAAAATTTAAATTCATTGGTTTTGAATTTTATTTGGCAGGGGGAAAAAGCTAGAATTAAGATGAAAACATTACAAGATGCTAAGGAAAATGGAGGTTTTGGGCTGCCAGAATGGACATTGTATTGTCAAGCATCAGTGTTAACATGGGTGAAAGAGTGGATAACACTCAGAAATAAAAGGTTATTATATTTAGAAGGACATGACTTATAATTGGGGTGGCATGCCTTTTTATGGTATGGGAAAAACAGAGTCCATAAGTACTTTCAAAAATCATTTTATAAGAAATGCCTTATTAACAGTATGGGAAAAAATTAAAGCTAAATATATATTTTAAAATTCCAGGGTGGTTGTCAACAATGGAGGCATTTATACATCCGAATCTGGTAGATTTTGAGAAAGTATGGACATATAAAGATATCTTAGATATTCATGGGAAATTAAAATCCAAACAAGAATTGGAAAATTTAGGAATCAATCTTTCCTGGTGGGCACATTTACAGATACAAAATAGATACGAAAAAGATCTTGTCACAATTATTAAGTGAATCACTGCAGTTGTTAAGTTCGTAACTTGGTTGTTAAGCAAAATTGGCTTCCCCATTGACTTTGCTTGCCAGAAGGTCACAAAAGGTGATTACATGATCCCAGGACACTACAACCATCATAAATATGAGTTGTCAAGTGTCTGAATTTTGTGTACGCTGTAATGGCTATAAGCGTAAAAAATGATAAGTGATTTTTTTCAGTGCCATTGCAACTTCAAATAATCACTAAACAGTTGTAAGTCAACGACTCCCAATATAGGAACTAACTAGTTGAAGGGAGTCTCTTTGATTATGAGATATAATTAGTGCTATGAACTGATTACATCATATACAGCAGACATGTCAAACACAAGTCTTGGGGGCCGGATGCGGCCCGTGAAGTGGTTTCATGTCGCCTGCAAAGCCATCCTGGAAACAGTGAGGGAACGGCCCCTGCTGTCTTGGCCCTGGCCCAGGCTGGCCGGGAGCCAATGTACAATTTTGTGGTGGCCATCTATGCTGAAACGCATTCGGTCTTAGCTCCACAAGTTCGTCTAGAAACAGCGAGGACCCAGCCCCTGTTGTGTCGGCTCCACCCTCTGGGTACATGCTGGGGAGGTATCACCCTTTGTGTGGAATGAAGAAATGGACCATGCCTTGCCGCTTGCCCCGGTCCCACTCCCTTCTACCAGAGACCCTCAGACTTCTGTCCAGGCCCCCACAGGCACCCTTGACGCAAACGATGTAGAGTTGGCCATGCCCACCCAGTAGACCACACCCACTCCATCCATACCCACCCTCGCCACACCCACCCAGCCCCCAGAGGGCAACCCCAATGCTGATATGGCCCTCAATGAAATTGAGTTTGACACCCCTGATATACAGTATAAACTATAAACATTGTATCTTTTCTCTTTTTACTTGTAGATCTGTCTCGTATTTATCTTTGAACATTAATCTTTGGAACTTTATCTCAACAATTGTTTTTATCATGAAAATATGGCAGAAACAGAGGCATGTGTGAATATTTAAAACAAGAGCTTTCTAATAAATGCAATAGACTGTTCTTTCTTGTTGATTTGATTCTTCATTTGATTAATTTCAGATAGTTATACTTCTGTAGTTGTTTGGACTGAAAGGAGCATCTGCGGGAAACTGGTGATATATGCCAATGTGTATCTGATTGACAAGTAACCATCCAGCTACACAGTTCATAATCATAAATAATGACAGATGCTTGTACAAGGTCAGGTTTAATCCTGCCTCTTCCCACCATCACTATATATTTATCCTATCTATCTTTCCTTGTTTATTGTGTAAATCAGTATTCTAGCTTTCAAGTCTTTAAATGGTTTTTTAAAAAAGTGATTTAAGTAATTGGATTTGGAAATTCTTTTGAAAACTGATTTGACTGATTTGATGTGCTTTCTAACTGATCTTCTGATTTGATGCTTTACACAGTGTGTGTATGCGTATATATGTTGGTTGTTGGCAGATATATAAGCAAGGTGATGGGCACTAATACAATCCATTAAATGCTGCTTTCGTTGTGCCTTACCAGAAATCACAAATACATTCCTGAGAAAAACTTTGTGCACTATGTGGATGGTGATACATAAAAGTCTACATATCATTGTAGACCTATATCTGAATGTTTCATGCACTCAGCTGCAACCTGAATTGTTGTTGTATGAACTTCTAACTAAAGATACCCCTGGATATCTAAAGAAAATGCCTCTGATCATGTGATCAAAGCTGTCATCTTGACTTTTTTCCCCCTAATCCTGTGAATGCCCAACTTTTATTCTACTAGCTCAGTGGTTCTCAACCTTGGGGTCGCGACACCATTTGGGGTCGTGACACCATTTCGCGGGGGTCGCCGGGCACCGCCGGCCGCCATTTTGTTTTTTTATTTTTATTTTTTTAATTTTTTTTTTAATTTTTTAAAAATTTTTTTTATTTTTTTTATTTTTTTTGGCGCACGCGTGCCGCGCACGCTCAGATCCACCCGTCACGCTGGAAAAAATTTTTAAAAAAATTAAAAAAAATAAAAATAAAAATAAAAATAAAATAAAATAAAAACAAAATGGTGGACCGCAACGGGCAGATCCACGCATGCGCGGTGTGTGCGACGGGCCAATCTGTGCAGGCGCAGATCCGCCCATCGTGGCCGCCATTTTGTTTGTTTTTTTTTTAAATTTTTTTAAATAAAAAATAAAAAAAAACAAAATGGCGGCCCGCGACGGGAGGATGCGCGCATGCGTGGCGTGTGCGACGGGCCGATCTGTGCATGCGCAGATCCGCCCGTCACTGCCGCCATTTTTTTATTTTTTTTATTTTTTTAAAAAAATTTAAAATTTTTTTTTGCACGTGCGCGCACACGCGCGTGCCCCCGGGTCGGGGTCGTGGCGCGCCATGGGCGGGGCAAGTGGGGTCTCAACCTCAGAAAGGTTGAGAACCACTGTACTAGCTGTTATGTTTTTGGTTGCACTGTGTAATATGAATTCACTAAAGTGTCAGGCAAAAGAAATAAATTTACATGAGAGGTATATTCCTTTTTTCCTTACTAAGAAAATAGAAGACTTAATTTTAAACTAAACAAGAAATAAAGCCAAAGTGGAGATAAAAGAAGAGATCATTAAGTCAAGTTCTTCAATCAGCTAAGGTATTTTTCAGATTCACGCTAACCCAGTGACAAAAAGTACATCATAACTCTTCAATCACACTGCAAATCTTCAAACCTCTTGATCGCTATAAACTTGAAATAAGTTTGCATAATTTATGTGGTTACCCTGTAACATTTCACCTTACATATGGTTTAAAACAAAATGTATAATAATTATCTTATTATATTATTTTATTTTTTGAAAATGAAGATTTCTAAATCTATAAACCCTTAATTAATCAATATTGTTTAAAATATATCACATAATTCATTTATTTTCCTGAAAAACTTCTGTTCAGTTGTGTGAACCCCCAATAAATTTGCTCTGCAAAGCTTTAACAGAGTGCTAGGTTTTGCCTTCTTTGGCTTTGTTTTGGAGGCCTCTTGCTTCAAGGCCAAAAGGAAGAAAAAAATGACACAAAGTGCCTTCCTAAGAAAATCAGTTTGTCTCTGCCTCAGAAAGAAGAATCATGCTGCCTCCACAGGAAAGAAAAGTGTCCCATCAGATCCAAGTCATTTTGCACAAATCAATGTTGATTGTCCATGACATCTGGGTAATGTTTTGATTTTATTTAACAGATTTAATTTAATTGTGGTTTTATTTAACTGAGGTTATCTACAGACTTCAGTTTTAAATATTAGGCTCACCTAAACTTTAAAATGCAAGGGGCATCTCTCTAGAGAATGACCTTGGACAAAGAATGTGACAGTTACAAAACATATTTTAAATGCTGAAAATGGAGAAAATATTAAAAAATATATAAACTAACTCTGCTTTAATTCTCTGAGCTATAAAACAAAGGGAAGGGAAAGCACATGAAGCTTTTAAGATTATGTTACTATAGCCTGGATGAATAGAATTCCAATATTTCTTATGAAGTCTATATCAGTGGTTCTCAACCTATGGGTCGTGACCCCATTTGGGGTCGAACGACCGTTTCGCAGGGGTCGCCTGACACCACGGTCCGCCATTTCGTTTTTTAAATTTTTTTTATTTTTTAAATTTTTTTTCGGCGTGCATGCACCGTGCATGCGCGGATCAGCCTGTTGTGCGCGCGCCGCGCATGCGCAGATCCGCCCATCGCAGTCCGCCATTTTGTTTTTTGTTTTTTTGAATTTTTTTTTGAATTTTTTTGATTTTTTTTGGCGTGTGCCCGCCGCACATGTGCGGATAGGCCTGTCACACGCGCGCCGTGCATGCGCAGATCCACCCGTCGCGGTCCGCCATTTTGTTGGTTTTTTTAAAAAAAATTTTTAAAATTTTGTTTCGGTGTGCGCACGCCGCGCATGCGCGGATCGGCCCGTCGCGTGCACGTGCCGCACATGCATGGATCCGCCCGTCACGGTCCGCCATTTTGTTTTTTTATTTTGTTTATTTATTTATTTATTATTTTTTTTGCGCGCACGCACTGCGCATGCGCGGATCGGCCCATCACACGCGCGCCACACATGCGTGGATCCGCCCGTCACGGTCCGCCATTTTGTTTTTTTATTTTTTTTAAAAAAATTAATATTTTTTTTGGCGCATGCGCCCTGCGCATGCACGGATCGCCCATCGCGTGTGCGCATGCGCGCACCCGCATCATGGTCGCGGCGCGCATGGGCGGGGCAAGTGGGGTCTCAACCTGAAAAAGATTGAGAACCACTGGTCTATATCTTGACCTAAAATAATTTCAAAGGACCGACAATAATTCAAGCTAAATATTAGAGTATCTTGAACAAGCATGATATTCATATGTAGGCCATAATATGTGCCTTACTATATCAGTGCAATTAGGACATACTACATTTTACCTTAATGTAATCTGATATAACAATTCAATAAGGCAATAGAACTGAAAATCAAACCCTGATCTGTGGATTATTTGTAAAGCAAAGTGAAAATTCCTCAAATTACAGATGACCATATTGACCTTGAATAAATACTCATTGTGTAGGTGAGCCTAATGTTTCCTGATGGATATTGTTTTATTATGGAAGAGCTTTTACTGTTTGAAAGTTTCTCTTAATATTTAGTCATAAAATATTTCCATCACATAGTCTGCATCCATTAGATCTAGCTGTGACTTTGTACCTGCTTAATTACATTCTTATAAATATGTTTGACCTTTTTATTGTCATAGTAGAAAATCTACTATTCAGACCAATCATACTTTATCTATTATGTAACCAATTATATATTTGAGTAGTATAAAATCTATACTAAAATATAGTGCAACTATTAACACAATTTAGTCTAGCTGAAGATTATACTCTGGTACATTTCAGTAGGGCTGAATCACTTTTTAATAAATATTTAACAGGTTCAGTTTCTCAACAAGGAAAAAGTAAGGATTCTAATGTGAATTCTATCTACAACAAAAGCCTGGAAACAAGAAAGCAAATGTAAAGAGGAAAGCATTAATTATTTTTAAAATCACATCATCTATAAGCCAATCTCATGATTAGACTTGTCTGAGTTGATCATTCTTGAATAATTTAGGGTTGGCAACTCTGCACCAGGGACTATTTCAGTGCTAGATTTTAATTTGAAAGAAATCTGTTTAGCCATTTGTTTTAATTAGAAAACCATTAAGGAAAAGTAGATAGGAGTTTAAAATGCATTTACTACCAGGCTAGTGATCTGTGAACTAAAAATTCTCCTACCAGCATTGATATGATAAATTATAATGGCTCCCATAAGGCTATTTGAAGATTAGGTTCTAATTCTGTCCATTTCAGGTCTTGAGGAAAAAAACAAATGCTATGATTCTGAAGGCCTAAATCAATGATTATCTCTGTATCTATATTACTCTCTGCATGCTTTTGTATAGATTTTTCAAGATGAAAATAGACTGATATAAGGGGAAGAATTATAATATAGTGAAAGAATATCATATATCTATGATATCTCAAATAGCAGCTGATGGAAAATATATGTGATGGTGTCTCCCAAGGCAACTTCCCTAGGACTTTTTCAAATATGATGGCACCAGTGCAAATCATGAAGAGCTATAGATGTCAATGCCAATGTCATGTCATCTGCAGAAGCTTCTTTCTTTTGCCAAATACTGTTGTGTCCTGGGTCTGTTGAGGCAGCTCAGCAGGCCCAGAAGTGTTGCAAATGGTCCTGGGCATCCCAAAAGCTGCCCGGGACCAGACTGGTTGGCGCCGGCCTTATGCACAGGCACAAGGCATGAAAAGGGAGAATTATGATAGGCTGTTGGGAAACTATAAAAGGTCTGCGAGCCTGTTGGCTATTGAGTGGAACTGGGATTGAATAAAAAAGAACTTGGTTGCAACTGGTTGTGTGTGTCGCTTCAATGCCGCGAACCCCAATACATAAAACTGGTGATGAAGGTGGGATCGCTGCAAAGAAGAAGACAACGGAACGAACCTAGCCTCTACAAAAAAGAGCTGGAAGATGGAAGTCCGTGCCCAGATCTGCACTCACCTACCAGCGCAAACACTGGAGGTGGGTTTTGCAAATGGGCCTCTTCCCAGCCTGAATTGCAGTGAGGCTAACCAAAGCCAGAGATGTCAAAAATCGGTCGGCTGTCTGAATTTGATGTGTCACACCCGGAGCGTTGGAACTCTTATGTGGCCCGGGTGGAAAACTACCTGCGAATCAACCAGGTTTGAGAAGACGGGTTAAAGGAAGCAACCCTGCTGTGCGTCTGTGGACAGGACACTTTTGATGTGGCTGAAAATCTAGTCGCTCCTGCACCACTTGCGTCTGTAACATTCACAGACTTAAAAAATATGCTGAAGGATCATTTTCATCCGAAGCTATCTTTAATCGCATGGAGGCATGCTTTTGAGCAGAGGGACCAGAAGCCTGGTGAGTCTGCTGCTGAGTTCATTGCTGTCTTGAGACAAGCATCCAGGCCTTGTGAGTTCAAGGACCTGGAAGAGCGCCTACGAGACCATTTTGTCTGTGGCCTTAGAAGCAGAGAGCTGCAACAAAAAATATTTGCTAAAGCTGAAGTCACCTTCCAAGATGTCTTGCACGAAGTTGCAGCTGAAGAGGCAGCAGGAGGCACTGTTAAGGCCTTGCGACTCACCAAAAGTGCTACAACAGTCACGTCCGTCCATCAAGAGGATGCTCGAGAAGGTTCAGAAGTGGATCCTGAAGAGGAGGTGAACAGACTTCACCAGCCAGCAGAAAGAATGTTGAAAGGGCATCCAGTCAAGGCCCCAGCATCTCCTCAGTGTCTCGGGTGTGGAGGATGTCACAAGCGAGCTGACTGCAGGTTCTGTTCTGCCATTTTCAGGGCATGTGGAAGGCAAGGCCACATTTTCTCCATCTGCTTGGGTCACGAGAAGGTCCAACCTCAGGAAGAATTTCTTCAGAAAGGTACCAGGGCCCCCAGCCAACATAGGGTGGGTTTCTGCGCATCGCGCAGGAGTATTCTGAGGACAGGGACACACAAGCCCCTTAAGAAAAAACTTCACATTGACATGAAGTTACAGGGGGTTTCCATATCGATGGGCACCAGGTCTGCTCTATCCATCATTTTACTTGATACATTCAAGAGGATTTGTAGTAGTAGTGGCCTTCGAGTCAAACTCAGGCCATCAAATTTAATCCTCACTGACTTCCAGAATTCCAAAGTCAGTGTGAAGGGGGAGCTATGCTCAAAGTGCAGCGTAAAGCTTTTGAAGGCTTTCTTGATGTGGTGGTAGTCGGGGGTGAATGCACAAGTCTTATTGGACTCGATTAGTTTGAGGCCCTTGGAATCCAGGTGACTGGGCTTCACAGCGTGCAAATGTTGGGCCTTGCAGAAGTCTGCAAGGAGTTTGCTGATGTGTTTAGCTCAGAGCTGGGCTCCTACAAGGGGCCTCCCATTGCATTATGTTTAGGCCCAACTATCACGCCCATCAGGGTTAAACCTAGGAGAGTACCTTTTGCCTTCAAAAGCAAGATAGATGCATAACTGGACAAGCTGCTCCAGCAGGGCATTTTAGAACCTGTGGACTATAGTCCATGGGAAACCCCCATTGTCATACCTTTAAAGGCTAATGGAGAAGTCCGCATATGTGCAGACTATAAGTGTACACTGAATAAAGCATTGCAACAGCACGCTTATCCATTGTTGGTGGTGAGCCATATTTTGGCCTCCATGAGGGGGGGCACCTTTTTGCAAAACTTGGCTTATCAACAGCTACCTGTTGATGAGGCAACTGCAGAGGCCAAACAATTGTAACACATAGAGGGGCCTTTAAAGTTAAAAGACTGCAGTTTGGGGTTAACGTAGCCCCTGGCATATTTCAAAGTGTCATGGAATGCACACTTCATGGTATTCCTGGGGTCTGTCCCTACTTCTATGACATCCTCATTGCTGGGGAGTCATCTCAAAATCTGGCAGAAAGATTAAAGGCTATTTTGCTTCGTTTTCACCAAGCAGGCCTTAAATTGAAACAAGACAAGTGGAAAATAGGAGTCACTTCTGCTGATTTTTTGGGCTTCAAGATTGATGCTCAAGGCATTCACCCTGTTGAATCTAAGTTTCAGGCAATTCAACAGGCCCCAAGTCCCAAGTCCAAGATTGAGCTGCAAGCTTTCTTGGGGCTTTTGAACTTTTATCACACATTTCTCCCACAAAAGGCTGCAGTGGCAGAGCCATTACACTGGCTCTTAGACAAGCAGGCTCCATGGCAGTGGTCTAAGGTCCATGAAAGGAGTTTCAATGAGGTTAAGGCCTTGCTCTCTTCAAATGCTGTTTTAGCATATTTCAATGAGCAACTGCTTATATGCATCGCATGCGATATATCTCCTTATGGGGTGAGAGCAGTAATGAGCCACCTGAAGGCTGATGGGACACAAGTCCCTGTAGCCTATTATTCAAGGACTCTGTCATCTGCAGAGTGGAATTATGCTCAGATTGACAGGGAAGCCTTGGCCATAGTGGCTGGCATAAAGAAATTCCATGATTTCTTATATGGCCACCATTTCATGGTCTACAAAGACCATAAACCTTTGCTAGGGTTGTTTACTACCAACAAACAGACACCACACATTATTTTCCCACGTATGCTGAGATGGTCAATTTTTCTGTCAGCATATGATTATACACTTATTCATAAAGCAGGAAAAGAGATGGGCCATGCTGATGGCCTCAGCAGGTTGCTTCTCAAAAAAATAGAGGCTGATCCTGCACCTGCTATTCAAATTATGTCCATTCAAGAGTTACCTAAATCTCCCCTCAATGCTAGGGACATGGCTGCAGAAACTGCCACTGATCACACACTCACACGCGTGCTGACTTGGGTTTTGTCAGGATGGCCTGACCCATGTCCAGATGCTGCATTTCAATGCTTCTGGCAAAGAAGGCAAAAAATGTCTACTTTTAATGGGTGCCTGTTATGGGGTAGTAGAGTAGTTATTCCTGCCTCACTGAGGTCTAGAGTCTTATCTTCTCTGCATGAAGGATATCCAGGCATTGTGTGCATGAAAGCGCTAGCAAGAAGCCATTTGTAGTGGCCTGGCCTTGCTAAAGCTATTGAGGCCCAGGTACACGGATTCAGGTGTACCAACAGTCATTGCCTGAAATGCCTCACACCCCTGTACACAGGTGGGAGGAGACACAAACCCCTTGGTCAAGGGTACATTTAGATTATGCTGGCCCCTTTCAGGGATAATTCTTCCTTATCCTGGTGGATAGCCATTCCAAGGGGCTAGAAGTTGTACCTGTCTCCTTCACTACTACTGCCAGGACTATCCAGGTGTTGAGAGGAATCTTCGCTACCATGGCCTTCTGGATGTCCTCGTTTCTGACAAAGGTCCTCAATTTACGTCTTTTGAGTTCCAGGCTTTCCTTCAGGCCAACATGATCTGGCACACCACGTCAACTCCTTTCCATCCTTCCACCAACGGGCAAGCTGAACGGATGGTGCGCACCACCAAAGACATGCTCAAACAAATCACACACGGTAGCTGGCATCACAGGTTAGCAGATTTCCTTCTTGCACACCGCACCACACCATGCACTGCCACTGGAAAGAGTCCAGCTGAACTCCGCTGGGGTCACCGCCTCATTACGAAGTTGGATAGATTGCACCCAGACTGGGTGGCTTCACAGGTGTCACAACCGCGGGCACCTAGGAGATTTCAGGTGAGCAATCCAGTCTGGGCAAGGAACTATGTCCTGGATATCTCTGGGTCCCTGCTGTCATCTGCAAGATCTCAGGGCCGCTATCATACAAAGTGACCTTGGAAGACGGCGGCATCCTTCAGCGTCACATTGACCAACTGCGATGGTGGTTGTCCCCAGACGTTTCTGCCCCTGACTCTGCTCTTAGGGGGAAGGGGGCCCAAGAACATGTTCACACTTCAGGTCAAAATCCTGGGAACCAGTCTTACTGTTCTTGGGTGCTACCGCAGGTTGCTAGTGATTCCCCAGTGGAAGAACAAGGGCATCCTCACAATTCAGCTATTGCTCCGAACAGGGAGTTCTGCATATCAGCAAGTGCTCCAAACAGGAATTCATCCCCGGGGGTGGCCAGCGCATCTGCAAGAGCACCAAATAGGAATTCTCCTGTGAAGGGGTTTGTCATAGAGGCGGCTCCTGACTCTGGCATTTTGGCCAGCTACATAGGGGACTGGAATTATTGGGGCTGCTGCAATGCAGGTCACGTCTGAGACTGGTCACGGACTCGAGGGACTAAGTTCCCAGGAGCAGTCCAGAGTGGATGGGGGAACCTCCGTTCCACCACCGGGTTTGGGAATTTCCTCATCTCCAAGGGAACCTGAATGGAGTCCATAAGACTCTGCCAGCCCGTCACAATGGGGGTCACTTGTAATGTATGAGCATCAAAGTCCTGGTCTATCAAGCTCACCAGACGGGCCGATAGGCCAGGCACCCTTAAGCACAAGTCCTGGTCTGCCTAGCAGGGCAGGTGAGCTGACAGGCCAGGCACCCTCCCTGACCTTATGTAGGTCTCAAAGGGCTAAAGCCCCTCCCAAGCATCTGGGAGACTATGTGAGGTTTCTGTCATCACAAACAAACCTTACTGGTCCATAATGAGGTGTTGGGAACCTATACTTGGTAAAATACACAAACACTAATTTTATTTTGAAGAGTGGGTTGTTTAAGTTAACTTTATTATTTTATAAAACTAATTGTCTGCCTATGTGTGTTGGGCAGGGGAACAAATGTAATTGTGTGTTTTATCTAGGGGGGAGGGGTGTTGTGTCCTGGGTCTGTTGAGGCAGCTCAGCAGGCCCAGAATTGTTGCAAATGGTCCCGGGCATTCCAAAAGCTGCCTGAGACCAGACTGGTTGGCAGCAGCCTTGTGCGCAGGCGCAAGGCGCGAAAAGGGAGAATTATGATAGGCTGTTGGGAAACTATAAAAGGTCTGCAAGCCTGTTGGTTATTGAGTGGAACTGGGATTGAATATAGAAGAACTTGGTTGCAACTGGTTGTGTGTGTCACTTCAATGCCGCGAACCCCAATACATAAAAAATACCAAATGGCATATGCCACTGTGCTATGAGCTCCTCTCCCTTAAGGAACGTTAAAAGACATCAGGCTTGCATTGTCGTGTGATGATGCTCTTTTTGTGATTGATTCACTGCAGCTGCAGCTGCTCAGAAAAGGATGCAACTAATTAGATAGCTTTTAAATTTTCTTAGCTTTTAAGAAAGATTTTATAAATTGAAGGAAAGTAGTAATGGTATTTTTTTCCTATGAAGATCTAGTAAACTTCATTGTCAAAAGAAGTATGCCACTGAATACTGATGGGTATATTGTTGTCATGGCTTGCAGGCATTTGGTTATGTGGGTATTGTGAAAAACTGGAAGTTGAGCTGATTATGTTGTGATCCACCAAATATCTTCTTACAGGAAAAACAAGACAATAAATAATAGGACACTGTGCCTCATTAAGTTTTAAGGTAAAAAAAGATCAGGAACTATACTATAGTAGTACTTGGCAAAACACCAGTATTGTTCATAATGCCTATTCATAGTTACCTATCCAAGCCCTTGAATTGTCACCTCCTAGGAATTTACAAATCATCTTCAGTGGCAGCTCTGCATATTATGTGTTTGCTCATTCTGGAGTTTAAAAAATTAAATTAGATGGATTGATTTAGTGAAATTTGCATTGGATAATTATATTAATGTCAGGCAGAATAATTCTCTTGAATTTTTTCTACCTATCCTCATTTAGTCTGGTGAAAGAGTAGTTGTTTATGAAATTCTATCAAAAGAACAGAGCATTATAAACCAGTATTTTAGCACTTATTTATTTACAAGCCAGTTGAGGGGTATTGATCAAGTTCTCTTTTGCACTGACCAGCAACCTCCTTGGCTTTCTTTTTTTCAGCTTAATTATGAAGGAATTCCTTCTCTGGGATTTTTCAGCAGCGTTGCTTTTATCACCTTGAAGAGGGAGAAGTTCTCATTACTTTGAAGAATTTAGAGAAATCATTCATCCAGTTTCTTTGCTCACAGGTTTGAGTGAGAATTTCAAATAGCTTATGCATTATTCTCCCCACAATAGTTTTATATTTCCCAGTGAAAGCAACCAATTAAACAATTTATAGTATGCTAAGAGCATTCCTGACCTCTTGGGATTGATGCTGGCATTTTGTCATCAACCTATTGTTGTTTAGACGCAGTCAGGGACAATCCATTGTGTTTAAATTGTTGGCCACTGCCTGTTCCTTTTTTTTTTAGCCTTTAAGTTTAAACTTTATTTTTTGTTACTGTGACTCAAATAATTCAAACATTTTGTTAAAACAAGTCATTAAAAGCCAAGAACTCTTAAACATATGAATACTTCACTATTACAGAAATGCAGAAAAAGTACAAACCTTTCAAGTTTTGCTTTTAAAGTCAAGGGCACTCTTATATAATGAACTTTGCATACATTACTTGCCAGTAGGTATAATTGCATACCTATGGGAGCTTCCTATTGTGGCAAATACAAAACCTCCCCCCCACATTTAATTTAAAACAATATGACTTTTTTTAATGTAACAGTCACTGAATGTGAAAGCCCAGAATTCTACAAGTACAGTACCACAATCTATCTAAACACCACAAAGATCAATGTCTCTAATTATACTGTGAAAATTTTTGATAGTAACAAACAAGAATCTTGCTCTTTACATACACACAAAAATTTAACACAGCTTATTCTGTTAAAATTCCCAGACATAGTCAGCATTCCAACATTTAAAGCTTACTGTTGTCAAACATGTCACCTAACTTACAGGGTAGATGGATTACAATGTTTGACTCCTTTAATTCAATATACTAAATTTTACTTGTGTCCTAGGCATGCTATAAATTTATGCAATACAAAACCCTGTTACAACTTTTAAGCAGCTTTGTTAAAATAATCAACTTAAGCTCTTTCACATCTTCACAAGAGCAGCCCTGAGAAGAATACACTCAAGTCATGGCTCAACTAGCAGTGGTTTCGTTGCACACAGATGCAAGACAACAAAGACCTAAAGAGGTAAATTGGGGTTTTAACTCTAAGGGGAAAAAAATCTGCAGTCCAATGAACAAAAGATAATGGACCCCAAGCAAATAGCTTAGATCACAACAAACTGACAACAGGACTATTTCAGACTTAATTTTGGCCCCCAGCTTATAAGATTTTGACCCTGCTCTTGAAAATTAAATGTGATTGGTTTCAGCTGAAAAGTAAAAATAATCTAAACATGGATTCATAGAACATGATGGCCCTGAAATAGCTTAAAGAACCTGAAATATATAGCATTGTTTCAATAGCAAAGTTTATTGTAAACTTAGTGGGTTTGTAGACAATTAACCTCTACAAGAGAAATGGCTTTGCTATTAGCTTATTGGAAATACTGTAGTTTTACCGGTGTCCTACATAAGATCTACCTAATAGATATTGTATTTCTTCCTGATCTACCTTATGTAATTTGTGGTTTCAGACTGCTAGGAATTAATTTGAAGTCTAAGTACCACCTTCAGGAGTAGGTACTTCTGGTAATAAATTCCTAAAAGATGATACCACTAGGGAGATACTAGCAGGACTCCTTAAAATTATGACTTCAGTATTCTCAGCTGCTCAGGCACAATAGATAACTGTTGGACAAATGATCATCACAAATAGTACTAGCAAATGGAAATTCACATTTCAAACTGTGACTTCCATTCCTATTATGGATATTGACAATACAGTATTAAGGAACACTCACATGATTAAACTTTTAACAATACGCTAGAATCCTTCAGCTTCCTAGTAGCCCTAGATCTTGAAACATGTAGTAATTTACCACTATAACAAGACTGTACTTTTTTCAAGAGTGTTTATTGCCAAATTAAGTTGTGCCCATTCTGCATAGATACCTGCTTAGTTACAACTTTACAGCAGGAGGGCAAATCAAACCATTGGCAAGCTCTTTGCTCCTCAAATTACTGTTATCCTTAATTAACTGAGAGTAGCAGATGAGCAAGGTGGCATCTGACTGACAACATTTAAATCACCTTAGCATATCAGTGATCCTGTTTCCCTTATTCCTCCTCTCTTGCCAAATCCTCTAAGCCAGGGGTCTTCAAACTTGGCCCTTTTATGACTTGTGGACATCAACTCCCAGAATTCTGAGAGTTGAAATCCACAAGTCATAAAAGGGCCAAGTGTGAAAACTTCTGCTCTAAGCCTTAGGGCAGAAAAAAAAAACTCTGCTAGGATACTGGGGAAAAAAGGTGGGTAGCTTTTCCAGTTTATTGAAAACCCTACAGATAAATAAGGATCTCTGTTAAATGGAGTAGGATATATAGTCAATAACAACAACAATCATAATCGTAATTTGTTAAACTTGTATATCCTCTGACTCTCAATGACTCTGGCCTAGTGAAGGTATCTCAGAAATGGAGGGTAAGTATCTCTGCCTGATTTTCAGAAACTCTTCTCTTCCAACATTACAGTGTGTCCAGCAGATCCAGTAGCATCTACTGATCTATAAATAGCATTTTTAGAGCAGGTGGGGGAAGTCTAAAGTGTTTCTGTGGGAAGCAAAGTCCATTCCATTAGTTCAGTTGCTAAATGCCAGATCATGGTCTCTTTTTCAACTAAACGAAGCATGCTCATAACTAAAAAAACATATAGGTTATAAATAGAACAGCAGTATGCATGCTGCCTGCCATTAGCCATTAGCTGAGAAGATTGGTTTTCTTCTATTTAGTTAATTAAGTGAAGGATTAGTCACGTTAATGAGATGCTACATGTCTAAAAATATTCAGTGGAAGTGTTTTGATTTTCTATTATATCCTTTAATTTCTTGACGCTTCTTTAGCTAATTTGGTCCTGATTCTAGCAAAGGGGTTTTTCTTTTTCTTTTGGTGATGGTAAATTAAATGGGACACTTTATGTATCGGGATTCAAGTGCTCATATTATTCAGGAATTTTACTATGAATTTCTTCTGATGGCCATAAAAGAGACAATCTAACACTGGTTTTCACAAACAATAATAGATGTGATTCAAATATACAACTGAGTAAACATCAGCTTATACATTATTGAATATGGATATGTGGTTAGAATCACAGTCATTTGACATTTAACTACATGTTGATTTACTGTTGATATGATTTCAAACTGATTGGAACTTCGGCTGATATAGATAATAAAAAAGTCTAAAATTTTCATCAGATTTTAGAAATTTAAGGTCTAGAAATTTGGTTGAAATCACTATGACAAATGACTCACAATACTGCTTCAGGTAAGTAACATATAACATACGTTATAAAACATGGATCCAAAGGCAGTTTTTACATGTTTGATAAAGTATGATTGGTGGAACAAATCATATTTGAAGTTGGTAGTCTGGGAGAGGAAAGCTCAGGGCTTCTAGAAGCTTTTGACTTTTAATTAAATTCTTTAGCTCTTTAGCCTAAGAAGCAAAATATTTTTGCATGGCACAGATTCTTAAGCACAATGATACCAAAATGACAAAATAGTGCTAGCATATAAGGGACAACATTTGCATTGCAATGTTCTAACATACATTTATTACTTGCTTGTCATTTCCCAGAAGTGTTTATGGTTAGGTTCTCCTATTGTTTCTATGGCTAGCTAAAATTCATTTATTCAGATTCAGCAGATTAAATGGAGAGGTATACCTTTTTTCTGATATTATTGAAAATTTGCAAGGAATCTGTCTTTTTTTGTCTCTTGTTCACCAAACATTTACTTCCTTTCAAATTTGTGTGATATTAGATTGGAAATTAGAAATAATAATAATAATAATAATAATAATAATAATAATAATAATAATAATAAAGTTGGAAAGGACATTGGAGGTCATCTAATCCAACCCCCTGCTCAGGCAGGAAATCCTATACCATTTCAGACAAATGGCTGTCCAGTTTCTTCTTAAAAACTTCCAATGTTGGAGCATTCACTGCTTCTGGGGGCAGGTTGTTTCACTGGTTAATTGTTCTAACTGTCAGGAAGTTTCTCCTTAGTTCTAGGTTGCTTCTCTCCTTGATTAGTTTCCATCTGTTGCTCTTTGTCCTGCCTTCAGGTGCTTTGGAAAATAGTTTGACTCCCTCTTCCTTGTGGCAGCCCCTGAGATATTGAAACACTGCTATCATATCCCCCTCGTCCTTCTCTTCATTAAATTAGACATACCCAATCCCAGCAATTGTTCCTTATATGTTTTTAGCCTCCAGTCCCCTAATCATCTTTGTTGCTCTTCTCTGTACTCTTTCTAGTGTCTCAACATCTTTTTTACATTGTGGTGACCAAAACTGGATGCAGTATTCCAAGTGCGGCCTTACCAAGGCATTGTAGAGTGGTATTAATACTTCATGTGATCTTGATTCTATCCCTCTGTTAATGCAGCCCAGCACTGTGTTGGCCTTTTGGCAGCTGCAGCACACTGCTGGCTCATATTTAGGTGATTGTCTACTAGGACTCCGAGGTCCCTCTCACAGTTACTACTATTGAGCAAAGTTTCCTGAACAGGGAAGAAAGTATTTGGAAATTGTTTGGTTGATGTTACAGCATTACTTTTAGTTAACAGAAAGAAGTTTCAGCTGATGGAACCAACCTGCTTTCTCGTACCAGTCTATCGATTGAATATATTTAGTATTTACAAAATTACATTTAACTGAGTTTCATTCCCATCATATTTAAATCAGCATGAAATATAAGTGTCACTGTTTTTAACTAAGCCTAATTTAGCCTGAATTCTATTTAATTTAGTTTGTAATGTTTTCTATCTTAACTTTTGCGCTGAATATTGCTTAATTTATTCTTTTCATTTCTTTATAAGTGCTAGTAATTACTGAATTATCTGAATTATCAGACAAGGATTATACCCTGAGTGAATATAAAATATATTAAGATATATGAGAATATAAAACATATATTTTTATGCATGAAGATAACAAAATAATGCAAAATGATTAGCCTCAAGTATGGTCTAACCTATAAATGCTGCCTGTAAGGATTTTCCTTTGTTTATACATAAATACCTATAGTAAGTTTAGAAACTTGTGCACAATGCAATCTAGATAAACCTTAGCATGATATTGAAAGCTTTCTTATGTTTTAAAATATTTCTTTTTGCCAATGAACTTGGTTTTTCCGAGTTCTATTTAAAAGTATGTGCTATAGGATACCTATTCTTCCATTAATAATTACCTTATTGGCTAATCCTCAAAGAGAGTGGAAAATTACTTAAAAATTAGTGGCCTTAAAAGTGCACCATCAGTTGCATTTTGGATGACATTTTAGTCTAGCACTATATTTATACCCCCATCTGAATTTAAGTTTTCTGCTATATAGTATTTTAAGTTTAATCAAAAGTCAACTTAGAAAGGCCATTCTGCCTAAGGGATATTTTTCCATTAAGTATTTTGACATATTGGTGGCCTTGAGGGATTATTGGTTTTTGAAAAAATATTAACAGCTGGAAATTTGCATTTTAATACAGTTCTCCTCAACTACTCAAGCAATTTTATTTTTAAGACCTGTGACAGTCTTCAAAGCCTTACTTCTAAAGTAATCTCATCAAGTAGTAGCTAACATAATTTTATTACAAATGACTAAGTTTTTTAATCGCATTCCACTTTTTTAGTTCTATTATGGTGTTGACTGAAATCAAGACAAAAACTTTGGAACTTTTTAAAAAATATTAACATTGCTGATTAGGTTAACCTGATTGGTAGGTAGGTAAGTAGGTAGGCAGGCAGGCAGGCAGATAAGTAGGTAGGCAGGCAGATAGATGTCAGACAGACAGACAGACAAACAGAAAGACAGACAGACAGACAGACAGACAGACAGATATTAAAATGGGATTCTTCAAAAGAAAAGTGACTTAAGCAGGTTTTTTTTTATCGAGCTTGAGCAAATCTCATTTGTATATTTCAAACTGATTCACTGTAGTTTGATTTTAATATTTGTCCTGCTGCCTCTAGAAAATCATTTAGTTTTGTTGGAGCGCAATTCTGAAAGGTAGAAAATATTCCATTCTCAACAATATAATTGGTAATAATGCATTGGGGAATTCCTCCCTCCCCTCCTTCCCCTTTCGCTTTGCAAAGCCTTGATTCAATACTTGAGGCAAGTATTGTACACAGATTTGGGATACCTGTTTCTTTCTTTTGCAGATCGTAGTGTAAAGGAAAGAAGGAATCTATAATATGCAATATATTCAACCAGGTTCCTTATCAAAGGAATCAAACAACTCCTATTGTGATTTGGCCCTAAGTTGAGATACCCTTTAGTGGCGAGGGAAAATATATATAGACAGATATAGAAAATGTGTTTCTCAATGATCCACAGATTCCTCTCTCTGGCCTAGGGATAATAGGCTGTCCATTGCAAATATAGATTGTTTTCTAAAACTTTAGTTTAGCCCATTTCTCTATCCTTTTTTTCTTGCTAGCATTTTTTCCATAACTGTATGTTTTGCTTTTTTCTTTCTTTCAGAACAACCAAGTTGATTCATTGGTTGGGACAAGAATTGACTAACTGGCTTGTCACCTAAGCCTGACATCATTGGTTGAGAAACAGCAACTGTACCAACGTCACCTAGCAACTTTCATGCCTAAGGCAGGACTAGAACTCACAGTCTTCTAGTATTTAACTGCATGCCTTAATTACTAGACCAAACCGGCTCTCTGGCTCATTTCTCTAGTGCAATGGTCTATAGCCTGAAGACTATTTTTTAACAGTTTATTTAACTGATGATCACTCTCTGATTTTGAAAATAGCTTTGGCCTGGATACATATCAAGAAGCAAAACATAAATATATAGCCCACTCCAATTTTGGATCTTCTTAATGTGAGGATTGGGTAGTGGGAGGACCACATAGCATGTAAGTCATAACTTGATGATGATCAAGGGAGGGAACTTGTGTGCACCCTACTAATGTGCTCAAGTTTGTAGGAGTAAGATTCAAGAGCATTTTGTGTGTATCCAAAGGGAAGAAATATTTTATGATATTTTATGTTATATATTTATATTTTATGTTATATATTTATATTTTATGTTTATATTTATGTTTATATTTCTATGTTATGCTAGGTGCACATAGTTTTCATAATTCTGCAGCACTGTTGCTTTTGTATGATACTTACAAGCAAAACACAGAAAAAGGGAGTTTCTGATGGATTAGAAGAGAGAAAGAAAGAGATGAAGAAACCATGACATTAAGAAGGTTTTAAGAGCTATGACTTAATTATTTGTAAAATGTAAAGAGGGATGGGGGTTTTCTATGCGGATAACAAGATTAAGTTCCAGTTTATATCGATTAGATAGATTTATACTAAGAATAAGATTACAGCATCACATTGGAGGAAGCTTTTGTAATACTACATTGACTGGAGATTGGTTGGCGATAACAAGTAATGTTTCAAAAGGTAATTGGATCAAATTAATCCCTCATGCAACATGAACATATTTAATAAGGGGATAAGCAGTGCAATGGTTTAGGCAACAACAGCCTTAAAAAAGAGAAAAGCAGCAAAGACTTATTTCTTCAAGGCTTTTCAGTCAAACAATATAAATATTTAAGTCAAGCTGAGCCATGGGCTTTCAACTGCAATAGAAAGATTTCATTACAGTTCCATATTTAGCTTGACTGGCAGTTTATGTCTGTAAATGTGGTAGGTTAGTTGGGAATTCACTAACATTAAATTCAGATTGAGATTACAATTGGGAGAAGCTGTTCTCAATTAGTATTTCTTTCATATGTTTTCTACCCTTAATTCAATCCAAGTCTGTTTCACACAATACATAATTTAAAAACATTTATTTTTTCTTTTCTCAAAATACATGCTTCAAAAGCATATGTCGATACTTCTAAATTGCCATCCCCCCCAAAATGTTAGAACATTTAGAAAAGGTTGAAATTTGTTGGATTCATAGGGGAAAAAAAACTATCTATACTCATTAAGAGTCAAACTAACTTAATGGTATATATTCAGTCAATTAAAAAAAATCTGTTGGATAGCTAAATTACAAGTTATTCCTCTGATAGAGATTGCCTGATTCAAAGTCAAGATCAATGTTTATCCACAATCACATTATCTGATAAACCAGGGATGAAAGACACACAATATATACACAGAGTAAAGAGTTGACTTTCATTATGTAAATATGAACATTATATAAATATAAACAATCTAGTTTCAATTCAGTATAATTATTGGCTCATTATAAGATCACCATATTCATTAGTGAAATTGGGAATAATTGTTGCAATACACCTATTCTGCACTGCAGGTAGATTTATTGGTCTTTAATTGAATACTACATCTAATGGAAGAGCAGGTGGTAAGTGGTAAATGGCTGTAATACAGAGGTGTCCAATCTGAGGCCCCAGAATGCTTGTGTGTGTGTATAATGATTTTCACATAGGAGGCATTGGCATCTTGACGAACCATTTCATCCTGATGGGACTGGTCCACCTCGCCTGTGCCAGCAGAGGGATTATGCTGTGGATCTGATTAGCCACAAAATTTCAATTGGTGGGCTTCAGGAGAAGGGTCTTCTCTGCTATGGCTCCTGCCCTTTGGAACATCTTATCCCCTGAGGTAAAATTGGTTGCCACCCTCCTGAAGTTTTGAAAGAGCCTTAAGATCTTGCTCTGCCAGATGGTTTGGGGATCCAATATGGGAGCTTCATATTGGAGGTGGATGATTAATGAAAACCTAATTCCACTTCCCCATCCCCTATGTGACCAGGTCCTGCCTTTCTTATCACGTTTTAATGGTTTGTATTTGTCAAATATTTTGTTTGCTCTATGCTATCATTTTTTATTTAAATGTCTTTGCGTTAATGTTTTAAGCTGTAAGCCACCCAGAGTCTTTGGATACGAGATGGGTGGCGAATAAATTCCTAAATCATAATAATCACTGGCCAGTATAAGATTTAAACAATAAAACATCCTTTGTGACCTTCCATTCATGCAGTTGTCAATTGCACTCAGGTATATTCTGGACAGAGTTTGTGTGAAAATATATTTAATCCCTACATAGCTATTGCCTCCATGGGTGCCCATGCTGGCTTTGTTTCATCAGTTTTGGAACACAGTTTCTGGAATTCAACTAAAAGTCCTGAGTTGTTGCTTGAGCTGAAAGACAATGGGTATAATTTCACTCTGAAATTCTGACTGGAGTATGTTTCAAAATGTTTGTGCCAAACAAGTTACATGCAGCTTTCTAATCAAAGGATATGCAGTTATGATAGCCTTGACTGAGATTCGTCCTCAGTGTTTTGCTCTAGAGAAAATAAAAATAAGAAATGGTGCCACATCATATTTTTAGAATTATTTATTAACATAATTTAATGAGTTATATTTAGGATCTCATCACTACAGGAGATTCTTTGACTATCTGAAGTTAGAAGCAGCATTTAGCGCACACTTTTGATTTTTTTTTTTTGCCACCAGAGATTAACACAGTTGTCCTCCCACAACGTCTTTAAATGTTGAATTGGTATTAATAAGAGGAGAAATGTTTGTATGGCAAGGCAGGCAAAAATAAGTTCACTAAGACTGACAGAACTATAGCATTCAATAGTTTGTTCAATTTCAGTAAATTCAAAAGGATAACCTTTTTTACAGAACTGAAACAAGGCCACTTCTTTGATTCTGTTTTTATCACAATGCCTTTTGAAACATTTCTTAAACTTGAATAGCACAATGCATCTCTACAGCTCTTCTTTGCTTTATAAATATCCTTTAATATAACAAATGCACAATTTCAAAATTTGTACTATACATGAATTTTGACATCATTAGAAAATAAAGCATATTGTTCTGCTATAGGAATTAAGTTGGAAGCTGCAATGTTATTAGCCATGTTAACATAATTATCATATTCACATTATGACCATCAAAGAAAAGTGCAACACTTAGTCCAACTGAGCTGAAGTAACAGGATTCACTTTAACTCTGTACATCAAAATAGTAATAAGAAAAGTATGTAAAAATTGTTCTAAGTAAATAAAGAAATTGGACCCCCCAAAAACAAAGTTCATATTTACAAGAAAATTCTTAAAGTCTAAATAAAGATTCAGAAACTTTTCCTCTCACAAATCAGCAAACCATTATTGCTGATATTTTAAAAATAATATCTTTAATTTACATGGCATTTATTTTCTAATTTAAGAGTAACAGGATGAAACAGAAAAATAAAGTTAGAAGGATCCATTTATTTCATGCACCTTTCAGCTTAGGGGAGAATCCAAATAAAGCATCTCATTTATTTTTTCTATAACAATCATAATAGTTGTCCCATATTTAATCTGCAATCAGCTATGTTCCAAGATCTTTTTCGGAATGACAATTACCAATCCAGATATCCCACTTCCTATATCTGAGCTTTTGATTTTTGTTAAGAATTTTGCACTTGTATGTATTAAATTTCATTCAGTTATTTCAACTTTCATTTCAAGTTAACACTATGTACTGTATTCACTCTTACAACCCGTTATCCTGTTTTCTGTCTCTTTCTTTCACTTTAGATTACACAGAAGGTTTATTCTGTAAACACTTGAAAGCTATTTTCAATTTCCTTTGTTCAGAATATGTTATATTTGCTTTTGAATCTCAGTCTCATCCACTTTGGTTTTGATTTGGACTTTAGCTTGATTTTCTTCCTTATGGAGAATTACTTCCTCCCTTTCCATTGTACTCACATCTTTAATCTGATTAATCTCCATTTTCTTATCAGAGAGACTGGGGCCACTCCTTGCTCCAATCCTTTTAATTTTTTTTTTAAAAAACATTTTTTTAAATTTTTTAGAACAAAGTATTCAGAACACACCATGGTGCTGGGGTAATCAAACATCCTAGAACAGCGGTTCTCAACCTGTGGGTCACAACCCCATTTGGGGTCAAATGACCATTTCACGGGGATCGCCAAACAACGCAGTCCGCCATTTTTCCCCCTTTTTCTTAGCTGTGCTACTCCCTCTTATTCTATTGGATTTTGAAAGCCGATAGAATAGACTCTCTTGAATAGAGTCTAATTCTATTGGCTTTTAAAAGCCAATAGGAACTGTCCAGGCTGTCTCTGCCCAGCTGAGCCCGCCAAAAGTCCCAGTCTGCAAACGGTGCTGCAAGTTGTCTGCAGCGAAGGTGAGCAGTCTGGAAGTTTCCACCCCTCCCTGCTGAGCAGCTACTAAAAATGTAAGTAAAAGAGGGCCAGGGGTGGGAGGTGGGAGGCCGGCGGGCACAGGGAGGGTTGCTGGCACGTGTGGGGCCCGGCGGGTGCCTTACCTCCCTTGGGCTGGGCCAGCTGGTGGCCCAGCCGGTGGTCGCCCTGCACCGTTGCTGCCCCTTGCCAGCTATGCCTCGGCTAGTGCAGGGGGCGGCACCACGCATGTGCGGTGCTCCCAGGCAGGGAAAGTCCTCGACTTACGACCGGTTGGGTAGACCTCGACTTACGACTGGTTGGGTAGTCCTTGACTTATGACCGGTTGGGGGTTGCGGCATTAAAAAGGTTGAGAACCACTGTCCTAGAACAAAACATATATACAATCAATACATCAAGTATTCCCTCTCTTTTCCCCTCTAATAGCATAGTATATTTAAAACATCCAATTCTAGCTTAAATTTATTCAACCTGAGCCTGTTTTAAAGCTTTATAAATTTACAATACCATAATCAAATTAACTTTAAATAAAAACATTTTCAATTCAGATATACCTTCCAAATATGTTCTACTTTCTTAATTTTATCAAATTCTTATTTTTCTTCTTCCACTAATCTCCCCTATTTAAAATAAAATATTAATCTATCCTATACCTATCTAATCCCTCAATTAATCAATCTCTTTAAGATGACAAGATAATATTAGACCTTAAATCATTTCAATTCATTAAACAGAATTCAAATCTCATCCATTTAATTACTAATAATATCCATGTCATCAAAGAATCACATCATCTTATTAGATTTCAATTAATTAATAATTCAATTCAACTCTAAAACATCTCTTCAATTTTCTTCATTCCATTACCTAATAATTTTCATACAAAAGAACCTAACATTCTAAAAAAAATACATTCTTAATATTCTAGATTACCTTTAATCCATTATATAAAAATCTCATTTTTAAACAAAAATATTGATCTATCCTAGACATATCTAAATGTATCTATCTATCTATCCAATACATGTTTAATTCATCAATTAATCAATCTCTTTAAGCTAACCGAATAATGTTCAATCTTAAATCATTTCAATCCATTGAACAGAATTCAAATTTCATCCAGTTAGTTATCATAGCTCAGAACATCCCTATTATAAAATAAACAAGTCATCTTATTTGATTAACATTCAATTAATTATTAATTCAATCCAAATCTGAAACATCTTTTTACTTCAAACTCATAATCCTAATCCTTACATCAGTCCATAATTCTAGGTTGCCTTTAATCCAATGCCTGAGATTTCAAATTTCATTTTTCAATCTTATTCTAGCTTTCCTCTTCTGCCAGAAAGGTTTCCATAGCAAAGCTTCCCTTCCAGCTGATGAATCTCTTTTTGTTGCTTGTAGTGTCTTTTGATTTGATAAAAACCATCTTGGTCTCTGCATTAGCTCTCTGTTTCTCTTGTCCATAAGGCCACGTTGCTTCAGAAGTTCAAAACTCAATCTTTGCTTTTCCTGGTTCTCAAAACCATAAGTGAATTGCTTATAGGGCAAGATAGAATTCTCTTTATTATCAGTTAAGTCCTCATCTTGTATAATCTGTTTTGTACAGTAGTCAGGTGTAATCTGAAAGTCAATTTTAAAGTTTAAAGTAGGAATTCTGGCTCTTAATTCTGTAGTAAACTCTTTTATTGTAGTACATATTTCTTCTTTGGCCTCATAGATCTTTTCCAGTATAAGCTTACAGTTTAAATGTGATTGAGGCTTCTCCATTTTAACAATAGTTAAAGAAAAATCCTTTTCCCTATTTTTTCTTTTTTACTGGAGGTTACAGTTGAAAAATATCCACCCCCACAGATCCCACAGCTGGCTCAGATTATCTTTTCTCTTGAAAAAAATAGTTTGAAGGCCAAAACCATCTCATCTCCAAATAGTCAACAATTCCAATATTAACTTTTGACCAGCAGATGTCCTCAGTAAGCTAATAAATCTTTTTCAAATGCCATTTTTTCCTTTTTTCTATTTTTAAGGAAAGAATGGAAAAAGAAATACTCTATCCATATAATACCGCTCCAAAAAGAAAAACAAAAAATAATAAACAATTTTTTCTGTACCTCAACATGAAAGGAGATAAAATATAGTCTTTAAGAAGGTTTTAATCTATCCTTTTGTAAAACACCTTTGTTCCCACACTTACAAAAGCCGCTTTTTCCAGATGGGGAAATAATTCCAACGAAGTTTTTGCAGGCAAAAAAAGAACATAGGGTGAAGAGAGGAACAAAAAGGATCTCATCCGGATCATCCGTGGTGGGTCTATTGCGCTTGGGTGTAAGTGTGACTTTCGCCTGGTGCAGCAAGGTGATCTGCCATCTTGCAGGCCGATCTTTGCTCCTTCGATCCTAAGGAGATAGCTGGAGAGACGGGGGAAGCTGCTGCCCTCCCCTATCTACCAGCCGGCCTACTTGGTGGTCACCTCTCCAGGGTGACTTTTGACCTCCCTAGGAGGTCTACTGGCGAAGGAAACTCTGGACAATGCGGAGAGCAGTCTCCAAGCATGTCTGGCATTGCTGCGTACCGGAACCGGAAGTCCCTTTTAATTTTTTTTCTAGGTCCACTATAAATGTGTGCTTGATACTGATACCTGCCAGAATGTGCTACGAACACAGCTTATTTGGGTTTGGTTTTTTTTTTTAGTTAGCATTGACTCCTCTTAACTGCTTGGACAGCTCCATAGAGTTTGCCATTGCCTCTTTCCTAGGGCTGAGAGAAAGTCCTTATGGATAGTCCTAACCGCCTTATTTAGGACAGTTCATAGAAAAGAAAGTGATGAAAAAGTAAGTTTTACTACCAATTCTCACATTTATGACCTTCTCAGGGTTGATAAAGCATAAGAAAGCTGAAGTAGGTTCATAAGCATAGTTTCTGTTTTACTTAGTGTTTGCTTTACTTAATAATTAATTTACCAATCCCAAATGGGATTGCTAAATGATGACTATCTGCACTTTGAATCAAAATAGAAGAAAAGCACATTCCTCAGGGCTCAATAACCTTGTTCCCTAGTTGCCTTGTATTCTTTCTCTATGTTAGCATATTCAATGGAAAGTCGTGTTCTCAAGACACACTCCTTGTAATTAGCAACTACTTGGCAGGTGACATTTGTCATGCCTTGCAGCTGAGCACACAATTTCTTCTCCTCACACTTTTCACTTGTCTCATGCCTCTGTTGAATCCATGGGCACAATACCTATTTTGGAATGGCACCTTCGTAGCTGGATAGCTTCCCCTGAAAACAGCTGCTAAGATTTTTTATTTTTTTGCAAATAGCACATAATGGCTATCAAAAATGTGGATGCAAATGTAGTAAAATCAATATTATTTACCTCTTGTCTGGAACAAAAGCAAGGGAATATTATTATTATAGAAGCTGTGGCATCTAAGAGACCAGGGCTTGGACTGAATGCCATAGTCTCCTTATTTCTAGTCTAGAAGCTCCCTATGTTCCTCTATAAATTGAACAGAGGATAATTCATTACATGTCGATTCCATGCTCTATTATTTCTTAACAGCCATCTGTTTTTTGAAATCTATCCCTAATTTGATATTCCTTCTAATCTTCCCCATTCCTTTATCTATTGTTGGGATTAAACATGAAAGGGATTGATACCCATAGAATTATAATTACTTTTGACTTCTGGTTCTGGTTCGCGGTGTCCCTAGTCACATGGCGGCTAGCCTTCCCTCCGCCGGTAGACCCTTATGTGGGTCAAAAGTAACTCTGGAGGGTGCAACTTCTGTCGAGGAGGCTCTGCTCAGCTGCTGAGGAGTGGCAGCTCCTTCAACTGTCCGAACTATCTCTGAGGCCGACGGAGAAGAGGATTGGCCAGTAAAATGGCCGATCACCCTACTGCTTCAAACTGCAAGTCAAAGAACATCTAAGCTGTAAGAACCCCCGTGGTGAATCCGGGTGAGATTTTTCTATGCTATTTTCTCTATTTTGTTTTGTTTTTGGTACCTGAGAGAGCCTTGTTGGAATTGAAAAGGCAGCTTCTACATTCTTTGGGAAGAAAGGTAATTTATAAAAATAGAACAAAATTTTAAAGTCTATATTTTACTTCTATATTTTTGGGGGTACAGAAATCTCCTCTCTTTCTAAGAACTGTACTATCATCCTATGCTGTAAGATTATTTCTTTTTCCACATTATACTTTAAAAGATAGAAAAAAGGAAATGGTGTCTGGAAAAGACCTTTTTTAATTTACTGAGGACATCCAGTGGCGAAAATTTAATACTGCAACTTCTGGTTACTTGGTTTGAAGATGGAACAGACCTGACCTTCAAAATACTTTTGAAGAGAAAAAATAAGCTGTGCAGCTGTGGGAACTGTGGGGGTGGATATTGCCTAAATTATATCAAATATAGCCTCCACATAAAAGAAAAAAGAGATTTTTTCAACCACTATCAAAATGGAGAAACCTCAGTCACAATTAAACTGTACACTTATATTGGAAAAGATCTATGAGGCTACTGCAGAAATATGTGCTAAAATGAAAAAGTTTACTACAGAACTAAGATCCAGAAATTTAACTTCAAACGTTCAAATGGATCTCCAGGCTACATCTGATTATGGTATAAATCAAAACATACTAGAAGAGGAATCAACAGAGATAAAAGAGGAACTTATTCCATCTTATAAACCTTCCATCTGTAACTTAGAGGAACAGAAGAAACAAAGACTGAGATTTCAAACTACAAAGCAATGATGTTTCAAGGAGGAGAGAAATAGATGTCTAATGCAGAGGATGGGATTTCTATCCTTTCAAAGGCTACTGCAAGCAACAAAAATAGATCTACTGGCTGAAAGGGAAGCGTCTTTATCGAAACCTACCTGACACAGAAAAAAAGCCAGAATTAGACTGAAAAGAGAAATTTAAAATTGTGTAATGGATTAAAAGGCAATGTTGGATTTATGGATAAGCAAGAATATATATATATATATTCTTTCCTTTTGCTTGTTTCAGCTCAACTGTACTATGGCTCTGGGTTGAGCTGAAACAAGCAAAAGGAAAGAATGATTCCTTCCTCCCATATTTGGGTTTACAGGGTGCAATCTAAAAAATAAACACTTGACACATATCCTTACTCCCTGACTACTGACAAAGCGGGAGAGAACTTGTGGCTCAATAGGTTAAAGCATCTGCTTAGCATGCAGACTGCCCAGGTTCGAATCCCGGAAGGGTGAGTTCTGACTGAAGAGAGTTAAGAAACTCGAAATAGCTATATCAGAAATCCCTTATTTCTTTGTCAACAATTTTAAACAACATATATATATTTGTTGCTTGCAGGATGGCTCTGGGTTGAGCTGAAACAAGCAAAAGGAAAGAATGATTCCTTCCTCCCATATTTGGGTTTACAGGGTGCAATCTAAAAAATAAACACTTGACACATATCCTTACTCCCTGACTACTGACAAAGCGGGAGAGAACTTGTGGCTCAATAGGTTAAAGCATCTGCTTAGCATGCAGACTGCCCAGGTTCGAATCCCGGAAGGGTGAGTTCTGACTGAAGAGAGTTAAGAAACTCGAAATAGCTATATCAGAAATCCCTTATTTCTTTGTCAACAATTTTAAACAACATATATATATATTTGTGCTTGCAGGATGGCTCTGGGTTGAGCTGAAACAAGCAAAAGGAAAGAATGATTCCTTCCTCCCATATTTGGGTTTACAGGGTGCAATCTAAAAAATAAACACTTGACACATATCCTTACTCCCTGACTACTGACAAAGCGGGAGAGAACTTGTGGCTCAATAGGTTAAAGCATCTGCTTAGCATGCAGACTGCCCAGGTTCAAATCCCGGAAGGGTGAGTTCTGACTGAAGAGAGTTAAGAAACTCGAAATAGCTATATCAGAAATCCCTTATTTCTTTGTCAACAATTTTAAACAACATATATATATTTGTGCTTGCAGGATGGCTCTGGGTTGAGCTGAAACAAGCAAAAGGAAAGAATGATTCCTTCCTCCCATATTTGGGTTTACAGGGTGCAATCTAAAAAATAAACACTTGACACATATCCTTACTCCCTGACTACTGACAAAGCGGGAGAGAACTTGTGGCTCAATAGGTTAAAGCATCTGCTTAGCATGCAGACTGCCCAGGTTCGAATCCCGGAAGGGTGAGTTCTGACTGAAGAGAGTTAAGAAACTCGAAATAGCTATATCAGAAATCCCTTATTTCTTTGTCAACAATTTTAAACAACATATATATATTTGTTGCTTGCAGGATGGCTCTGGGTTGAGCTGAAACAAGAAAAAGGAAAGAATGATTCCTTCCTCCCATATTTGGGTTTACAGGGTGCAATCTAAAAAATAAACACTTGACACATATCCTTACTCCCTGACTACTGACAAAGCGGGAGAGAACTTGTGGCTCAATAGGTTAAAGCATCTGCTTAGCATGCAGACTGCCCAGGTTCGAATCCCGGAAGGGTGAGTTCTGACTGAAGAGAGTTAAGAAACTCGAAATAGCTATATCAGAAATCCCTTATTTCTTTGTCAACAATTTTAAACAACATATATATATTTGTGCTTGCAGGATGGCTCTGGGTTGAGCTGAAACAAGCAAAAGGAAAGAATGATTCCTTCCTCCCATATTTGGGTTTACAGGGTGCAATCTAAAAAATAAACACTTGACACATATCCTTACTCCCTGACTACTGACAAAGCGGGAGAGAACTTGTGGCTCAATAGGTTAAAGCATCTGCTTAGCATGCAGACTGCCCAGGTTCGAATCCCGGAAGGGTGAGTTCTGACTGAAGAGAGTTAAGAAACTCGAAATAGCTATATCAGAAATCCCTTATTTCTTTGTCAACAATTTTAAACAACATATATATATTTGTGCTTGCAGGATGGCTCTGGGTTGAGCTGAAACAAGGAAAAGGAAAGAATGATTCCTTCCTCCCATATTTGGGTTTACAGGGTGCAATCTAAAAAATAAACACTTGACACATATCCTTACTCCCTGACTACTGACAAAGCGGGAGAGAACTTGTGGCTCAATAGGTTAAAGCATCTGCTTAGCATGCAGACTGCCCAGGTTCGAATCCCGGAAGGGTGAGTTCTGACTGAAGAGAGTTAAGAAACTCGAAATAGCTATATCAGAAATCCCTTATTTCTTTGTCAACAATTTTAAACAACATATATATATTTGTGCTTGCAGGATGGCTCTGGGTTGAGCTGAAACAAGCAAAAGGAAAGAATGATTCCTTCCTCCCATATTTGGGTTTACAGGGTGCAATCTAAAAAATAAACACTTGACACATATCCTTACTCCCTGACTACTGACAAAGCGGGAGAGAACTTGTGGCTCAATAGGTTAAAGCATCTGCTTAGCATGCAGACTGCCCAGGTTCGAATCCCGGAAGGGTGAGTTCTGACTGAAGAGAGTTAAGAAACTCGAAATAGCTATATCAGAAATCCCTTATTTCTTTGTCAACAATTTTAAACAACATATATATATATTTGTGCTTGCAGGATGGCTCTGGGTTGAGCTGAAACAAGCAAAAGGAAAGAATGATTCCTTCCTCCCATATTTGGGTTTACAGGGTGCAATCTAAAAAATAAACACTTGACACATATCCTTACTCCCTGACTACTGACAAAGCGGGAGAGAACTTGTGGCTCAATAGGTTAAAGCATCTGCTTAGCATGCAGACTGCCCAGGTTCGAATCCCGGAAGGGTGAGTTCTGACTGAAGAGAGTTAAGAAACTCGAAATAGCTATATCAGAAATCCCTTATTTCTTTGTCAACAATTTTAAACAACATATATATATATTTGTGCTTGCAGGATGGCTCTGGGTTGAGCTGAAACAAGCAAAAGGAAAGAATGATTCCTTCCTCCCATATTTGGGTTTACAGGGTGCAATCTAAAAAATAAACACTTGACACATATCCTTACTCCCTGACTACTGACAAAGCGGGAGAGAACTTGTGGCTCAATAGGTTAAAGCATCTGCTTAGCATGCAGACTGCCCAGGTTCGAATCCCGGAAGGGTGAGTTCTGACTGAAGAGAGTTAAGAAACTCGAAATAGCTATATCAGAAATCCCTTATTTCTTTGTCAACAATTTTAAACAACATATATATATTTGTGCTTGCAGGATGGCTCTGGGTTGAGCTGAAACAAGCAAAAGGAAAGAATGATTCCTTCCTCCCATATTTGGGTTTACAGGGTGCAATCTAAAAAATAAACACTTGACACATATCCTTACTCCCTGACTACTGACAAAGCGGGAGAGAACTTGTGGCTCAATAGGTTAAAGCATCTGCTTAGCATGCAGACTGCCCAGGTTCGAATCCCGGAAGGGTGAGTTCTGACTGAAGAGAATTAAGAAACTCGAAATAGCTATATCAGAAATCCCTTATTTCTTTGTCAACAATTTTAAACAACATATATATATTTGTGCTTGCAGGATGGCTCTGGGTTGAGCTGAAACAAGCAAAAGGAAAGAATGATTCCTTCCTCCCATATTTGGGTTTACAGGGTGCAATCTAAAAAATAAACACTTGACACATATCCTTACTCCCTGACTACTGACAAAGCGGGAGAGAACTTGTGGCTCAATAGGTTAAAGCATCTGCTTAGCATGCAGACTGCCCAGGTTCGAATCCCGGAAGGGTGAGTTCTGACTGAAGAGAGTTAAGAAACTCGAAATAGCTATATCAGAAATCCCTTATTTCTTTGTCAACAATTTTAAACATACATATATATATATACATATATATATATAAATATATATATATATACATATATATACATATATATACATATATATATATATATATACATACATACATACATACATACATACATACATACATACATACATACATACATACATACATACATACATACATATATATATATATATATATATATATATATATATATATATATATATATATATATATATATATATATATATATGTTTTCTGAGGTTTTCGCGGGTGTATGTAGGTCTTTGGTTCTTCGGGTTTTCTCCCACGTAGAATTTGAAGTGTCTGGGCGACGTTTCGATGAAGTCTCATTCATCATCTTCAGGCTGGTGCTTTTGGCTTCTGCTTCTAGGAGCAATGTGTGGTCTAAGCTGTTTTTTCCCTTTAACTGCCAGTGGGGGTTTGAACTGATTGGCTGGGAGCTTGGCTATGTTCTGATTGGTTAGGGGCTATGCAGCTCACCATCTGTAATCCCCCTGTAACTCAGACTAACCCCTCATCCAATCAGAGCACAGCCAACCCCCTAACCAATCAGAACACACCTCCACCCAATCAGAACACAGCTGAGCTCCCAGCCAATCAGTTCAAACCCCCACTGGCAGTTAAAAGGAAGAAACAGTTGCAATCACACATTGCTGCTAGAAGCACGAAGCTGAAAGCACCAGCCTGAAGATGACGAATATGACTTCGTTGAAACGTTGCCAAGACACTTCAAATTCTACGTGGGAGAAAACCCGAAGACCTATATACAAACACCCGCAAAAACCTCAGAAAACATATATATATATACTTCAAATTCTACGTAGGAGAAAACCCGAAGAACCAAAGACCTACATACAGACACCCGCAAAAACCTCAGAAAACATATATATATATACTTCAAATTCTACGTAGGAGAAAACCCGAAGAACCAAAGACCTACATACAGACACCCGCAAAAACCTCAGAAAACACATATATATATATATATATATATAGGCTGGGGGGGTTGGCTATGTTCTGATTGGCTGGGGGAGTGTTCTGTTTGGGTGGGGACTTTGTTGTGCTCAGGTTAGTCTGAGTTGCAGGGGGATTAGAGATGGTAAGCTGCATAGCTGTTTGGCTTCGCATTTGTGGTCATGTCTCATCTTCATGGTGGGTGTCAGTTTGCTTCATGTATGGACTGGAGGGGTTTGAAGTGGCTAATGATGCAGCTGTGGTCTGGCTTCTGGTTTGTGGCATGACCACGAACGTGAAGCCAAACAGCTATAGGGAGAACTGGAATAGCTATTTCGAGCTTCTTAACTCTCTTCAGCCAGACATACCCTTCTGAGATTCGAACCTGGGCTGTGTGCATGTTAGGGAGCTGTACTAACCTCTAGGCCACAGGCTCTTTCTCACATTGTCAGCTGTATCAGGGAGGGAAGAGATGGGGGGAGATTTACCGTGAGTGTTTTTTGATGCACCCTGTCGGCCCAAATATGGGAGAAAGAAATCTTTCTTTTTCTTTTTCTTTTGCCTGTATCAGCTCAATCCAGAGCCATCCACAGGCAGCATCCATATATATATACACGAGGGTGATTTTTAGAACAGATATTTTAAATAGATTAAGAATGTACTTTTTGGAATAATAGATTTAATTTGATGGAAATTATGTATTGGAATTGAAAAAATGTTGATTTTTTAGATTGGGATGGTTTTAATAATTAATGGAGTGTTTTAAATTAGTTAGATGATCTTTTTGTACAATAACATAGATGTGATAAGTTATGATATTCAATTGGATGAAATTTGAAGTTTGTGTAATGAATTGAAATGAATTAAGGTTTAACATTATTTTTTAACTAAGATAGCTATTGTGTAGTGGAAGAAGAAATAAATGAGATTGGTGATAAAAGGTGGGATGAGAGCGATTAAGAACTAGAATAAATCTGGAAGGGATACCTGAATTGATAACTTGTTGATTTAAAGTTAAATTTGATTATGGTAATTGTAAACTGATTAAGTTTTAAAACAGGTTTAGTAGTAATAGAAATTTAATTTAGAAACGGAATATTTTAAATGTATTATGTTATTTGAGGGAATTAGAGAGGGGACAGTGAATGTATTAAGTTGAGTTGTTTATTTATGTTTTTACTTTTGAATGTCTGATTACCCAAACATCATGGTGTGTCCTGAGTACTTTTTCTTAAAAATTAAACAACCAATAAAATATCTTAAAAAAAAGAATTATAATTACTTTTGCCTCAGATGATGGAGTTGGACATACCCCACATTTATACCTCCATAGCTCATATTCCAAAGGAATATGTCTCTTTTAGTTATTGTTGCTATAGTCAAAGAATAGGGATTCCTGGTTGCGCTCATTTTGGCTTCAGGACACGATTAGTTCTTCAGATATCACAATCTTTTTCATTTGTTCTTTGACATCAGCATGTCTATTTTCTGCATTTAGCCATCTTCAGAAGACCTACCTGTCTGTCCTTTTACGGCAGTTTCCTGTTAATGCTGTGTAATTGAGCAGAAATGAAAATAAATCCCAGCTTTGTAAAATGTCCTTTGCCATTCAAAGAGCCATCTAACTTTTGCCATTACCTTGAGGACAACATAGCCTGCGGCTGCTATGTAATGAAAAGGATAATTGTCTGCAAATAACAAATTCTTTGATCTTCTAAAAGGCATTTGAATTCAAGAGACTTTATAGACATTTTTACTGGTTGCTTTTGAACTTCTATTTCTTTAGGCAATAGAATGTTTTCACTCTTTAGGGGAGTTTGTTCCATTTGTTTTTTGTTTCTTTTCCTGAAAAAACACTGGCTTGGCTTTGTAGTTTACATGCATGAGCATTCTCAGTGATTAGGTGGGGAATGAAACTGTTTTATATATTTATTTATTTAAATGAATAAATTAAGGTTTATTGTTACTCTGGGATTCTGGGTGTACAATGGTGTTGCAGCTCAAATAAATATTAAGTGATGCTACTCTGTCCTGTCATTTTTCTACTCTGCAGAGTTATACTCAGAAAAATTCCATCAGCATGAAGAAATTATTCTGTCATTTAGGAAGCTGTTTTGGAACCACTATTTCGTCAAAAAGTTTTTGAAAAGTTGGGCTCTGAAATGGTCTTAGGCTGTCATTAAGTGAAAGAAATAGGGATGAAAAGCAAGGAATCAAAGTTTGGAGTTAGTTCACCAGACTCATAAATAAACTATTAAGTCATGGCAGATGTCTGATTCAAACCTTACTTTCAGCCAAAAATATTTTTGTTCCTTTCAGATCAGAAGGGGTACCATCAAAAGCAGACATTTACAAAGGGCAAAATTTTGTCTGATTCGACAGTGTAGTAAGGACGGCAGATAATTTTACCAACATGTGGGGAATCTTTATGAATATTATAAATCACAGATTGTTATGTCAATATTTATGTCTGACAAATTAAAAAAGCAAAAACAGAAGAATGAGATACTGAAGTACTGGGAAAGCATTCATAACAGTAACTGGATTTGAGGAGTGGTTTCATCACCAGTTAGATCACTCTTATCTACATTTATGAAGGAACCCAACAGTAGTGAAAGGAGCATGTAGAAGAAAAGAAGCTGTAATTCAGTTTTGCACAGAGAAAGTTCTACCGGTATATTCAGGCTCTGGAGAATTGCTGTTAATATTATCACCTTTAAGCTGATACATTGAAGATGTATTTAACCATTTTCCTCAGGCTCCCTCATATAGTGTTAAGCAAAGAAACTTATTACCATTTTTTTCTACCAATTTAATTCTAGTTTAATTTGAGAAGAAAGACTTGCATTTGCATATTTTGGGGGGAAAACACTGGCCAAGGAATATGAATGAAGGTCATGTTCATCTTTTATTGTACAACCATATCTTCAATCTGAAGTCTCCTGAGTTTCCACTTGTTCCTTATATTCCAACAGAAGAGAACATGAGGGAAGTAATCCTTTTTTCACAGTGGTTTTATTGTTACTGCTAAGAGAGAGTCCTATCCTTGAAAAATGAAGAAATTTTCTAACAATATCAAAAGACCATATGTGCCCAATCTGGGTGTCTGGTTCTTGTATTTTTGACTAAATCCACCTAGTTTTAAGAAATAACTTCTATGTGCCAATGAAATATCCCATAGGTATCACTTCATGCCATAGGTATCACTTCATGTTCTCGGTATGTCTAAGGAAAGTTTTACAGTTATTTCTTCCACAATTGTAATAAATTGATGGATAAATAATTTTTGTTCAGGTTGCATTTGCCATCCTTTATCTTTATATTTTATTTATTTATTTTATTGTAGTTTGTTTATTGTTGTGAGCCATCCAAACTTATTGAGATTCAGGCAGCATGTACGTTTAATAAATTATTATTATTATTTAGTTAAATTTATTTGTGTTTATCTTCTGCCTATAACCTCTTTGGTTCATTCTTTTTCATTCCTTTTAAGTGTTCTGTATAATGTTGCTTACACTGAAAGAAAATCGTATAATAATATGTATGTATATAGGTAATTATTTCTCCTTTCTATTACATTAAAATTACAATTTTATCTTCATATTGTGAATCTTGGGAGCACCCAAAGCTCTCAGACTACAGTAACTCAAAAAAATAACTTTCAATGTCTTCTATTTTTATTAACCTTATTAGCAGCTTCTCAGAATAACCCAAAATAAAATGATAAAAATCTACAATGTTGGTCCTTGTTACTTAGAGGGCATCCAACCCAATCTTAGGTGACAAGGTACATTGTGCTTTTTTCATTCTATGCAATAATGAATAATTCATAATGCTTCTCACTCTGTGACAAGTACATTATAAAAAAGTTTATTCAATTATCAATAGTCTGCCCTACTCCATTATGAAAGTCATTATTTTGATATTGACTATTACTCATGAATGAAATTGTCAGTGTCAGACATTCCTGTCAGAATCCACAACAACTGTTTTATCAAGCAGATAGATTTAGATATTGGCATATCTAATACAGTCTTTATTCCCTGGGGGTAGATTACTACTCTCTTTTCCATCCATCTAAAATGCTGACATTATTGGTACATACAGATATATATTCTTGCCTCCTGTTTTATATGCATGTCATGTGCTTTATATAGAAGGGTTGATGAATTAAAATGGGAAGGGCTTAGTGTAAAGCAGAGGCTTAATTCACCTCAACAGTGACCATGATATGCAAATTATACCTGGACGTTCCAAGTAATAGTATTTATCATCTTCTGTTGCTGTTGGTTGTTTGTAGTTTGCCCAAGCACATTAAAAACATATTAGGATAGTACACAAACTCTTAACATTAACAGATTTCATAACATACACCCTCCTCTGAATGAATTCAATTTCAAATTAAAAACCATTACGGGCATTGATGCTTTGTTTTGTTTGACTACAAATTGATTTCTGCATTATACTGTTGATAAAAATATTCAGAAAAGAAAACTGGAAATGTTCAGGAATACAAAAGCTACCGACTTTATATAATAGGTGCATTGTTATGTTAATCAAATATTTATTGCTTCTATTATCTCCAGTTGCTAAATTATATGGGGGGGAGTGTCTAATATAATCTTAAGATACAGAATATTAAAAAACTCTGCCAGCAAGACTGCCTAGGGAGAAAACACATAAAGAAAAAAGAGCCCATCCTTTCAGGTGAGGGTATGCCAGAAGATAACAACAAGCCTGAGCAAACTTAGTGCAAGCAAACAAAGAAATCAAGAGAGCTCAAGGGAAAGAGCCAAGCCACCATTTTTAGGAAAAGTACCACCATCATTAATCATGAAGCCAGAGAAATGACATTATCTACATTCATTGGTAACTGGGATCCTCTTAGGTTTTATATTTTTTGCTTAAAAACAAAAACAAAACAAAACAAAACCCTACAACCAAACATGATTTATGGTTTTGATGATTAGATAGGACAGATGATAAAAAGAAGATATTATGTAATTTTAGACAAGAGGTTAAAATACATACATTTATACTTATAACTCCTGTGAAGAATATTGGAAACCACTTTTTATCTTTTGTTTCCATCTTTCAACTTTTTTCTTGCACCTTTTGCTTTTTCTTTGACTTCTTTTTCTTTTTTCTTCCTTTTTTTCTATTAGTTTGTATTATTCATCTTCTTGGTTAAAAGTTTTAATAAAAATTGTACCCAAGAAATAATTAAGCATGAAGCAAATGTAATTATTTTTCCTACAAGGTATCTCTAAATATTCCACTATAAAAGAAATGTCCACAATCAGCAATGTCATTTGGATTTTTAATATTTTGAAAGCTGGTTGTACAGCATAACTGTTGCAGAAGTAGTCACTATTGCTGATTGGGAAAAACACTTTTCATTTAAGTTCTTTCTGTCCCAAATAGATGTAAACTCCATTTACCTATTCTTTGTTAAACAATTCCACATATAAGCTTTGAAACATTATCTGTACTGAATGAGGTCACAGTTATAACCACTACATTCTTCCAAAGTCAAGCTTTTCCTTTTTGGTCCCATGATAGGGGAGAGGAGGAGAATGGTCTGCTTACACAAATATTTTTTTCCTTTGCTTCCCTCATATTTCTACTCCAGGCACAGTGTGGAAGAGCAGGCTACTGAGAAAAATTAGAGGCACCTATGTTGCCTTCATCCCATCCCATCCAAGCCTTTTACAAAGCATCAGCATGACAAAGCTGCCAATAAAATTGCAACTTTGAAACAGGTGAGGGGAAAGATTGGAGGAGATTTGGAAGCTCTGCAGTCACAAGCAAACAGAAAATAGAAGTTAAAAAAAGAAGTGGATGATCCAGGGGGAAAAAGCATAGAGTCAACACACAACTTCAAAAAAGGGGGAAAAATGGTTCCAGGAAACTACAGACCTATCAGCCTGACCTCAATAGCTGGGAAGATTCTGGAAAAGATAATCAAGCAATGAATCAGTGAACACTTACAGGCAAACAAAGTCATTACCAAAAGCCAGCATGGGTTTGTCAACAACAGATCACGCCAGACAAATCATATTGCATTCTTTGACCAGGTAACAAAATTAGTGGATCAGAGGAATGCTGTGGACATAATTTACTTGGACTTTTGGTAAGGCATTTGATAAAGTAGACCACAACCTACTACTTGATAAGATAGAAAAATGTGGGTTAGACAGCATCACCACCAGATGGATATGTAACTGGCTGACTGGCCGTACTCAGGGTGTGGTCCTCAATGGAACCGCATTTACATGGAGGTAAGTGTGTAGTGGGGTGCCCCAGGGCTGTGTTCTGGGCCCAGTGCTCTTCAACATCTTCATCAATGATTTGGATGAGGGGATAGATGAGGAACTCATCAAATTTACAGACAACACCAAGCTGGCAGGAATAGCCAACACTCCAGAAGATAAGCTTAAGATACAGGAGGATCTTGACAGACTTGAACATTGGGTACTATCTAACAAAATGAAATTCAATGGTGAAAAAAAGTAAAGCTCTATATTTAGGCAAGAAAAACCAAATGCACAGGTATAGTATAGGTGGTACCTTGCTCAATACTAGTAACTGCGAGAGAGATCTTGGACAATCACTTAAATATGAGCCAGCAATGTGCTGTAACTGCCAAAAAAGCCAATACAGTGCCAGGCTGCATTAACAGAGGGATATAATCAAGATCACATGAAGTGTTAACATCACTGTACAATGCCTTGATAAGGCCACACTTGGAATACTACATTCAGTTTTGGTCACCATGATTTAAAAAAAGATGTTGAGACTCTAGAAAGAGTACAATGAAGGGCAACAAAGATGATTAGGGGACTGGAGGCTAAAACATATAAGGAACGATTGCTGGAATTGGGTATGTCTAGTTTAATAAAGAGAATGATGAGGGGTGACATGATAGCAGTGTTCCAATATCTCAGGGGTTGCCACAAAGAAGAAGGAGTCAAGCTATTCTCCAAAGCACCTGAAGGCAGGACAAGAAACAATGGATAGAAACTAACCAAAGAGAGAAGCAACCTAGAACTAAGGAGAAATTTTCTAACACTTAGAAGAATTAATCTGAATGGGAAAATAACAGCTACGGAATTAAAAAGGGCGGTCCAAAAACAAAAAAATAATAAGACTCCGGGACTGGATGGTCTTCCAGGGGAGCTGTACAAAACCGTTTATGAAGAGTTTGAAAAGATATTATTAGAGGTATATAATGATGTGTTGGAGAAATCAAATCTACCAGACTCCTGGATAGAGGCTATTATATCTCTTATTCCAAAAGAAGGCACAGACCCTAAACAGATTAAAAACTATAGGCCAATCTCGCTCCTAAATACTGCTTACAAAATTTTTACTAATATAATGATGGAAAGATTAAAGTTAATTTTGCAAGATATAATACATCCAGATCAAAATGGCTTTTTGCCCCAAAGACAAATTAGAAACAATATTAGAACGGTGTTAAATGTCCTCGAATACTATGAAATACATCCAGGAAAACAGGCAGCGTTGATCTTTGTAGATGTGCAGAAAGCATTTGATAGCCTCAATTGGCAATTTATGTTCCAACAGATCGAGGATGTGAAATTTGGGGACAAATTTAGTAATATAATAAAGGCAATATACAGAACACAGAGAGCTAGTGTGATGATTAATGGAGAGAACACAAAAAGTTTTGAAATAAACAAAGGGGTAAGACAGGGATGTCCAATTTCACCTCTACTCTTTATTTTGTCTCTTGAAGTATTACTAGTTCAAATTAGACGGAATGAAGAAATAAAAGGGGTACAGGTCAAAGCAGAGGAATATAAGTTACAGGCATTTGCTGATGATCTGATTTTCTTTATTGAGGAACCTATAGAGAAAGGAAATATGTTTATGGGTGAAATAGAAAAATTTGGAATAGTGGCGGGTTTAAAAATTAACAGAGAGAAAACTAAAATGTTAGTAAAAATTTAACAGATAAAGGAAATTGGAAGAGAATTTAGATTTACAAGTAGCAAAAAAGATTAAATATTTAGGAATTTCGATAACTTCAAGGTGTTCCTCAATAAAAGACAGTTATACAAAATTGATACTAAAAATGAAACAAGATCTTGAAACCTGGGGAAATTTTCGATTATCATTATTAGGTAGGATTGCAGTGACTAAAATGAACATATTACCAAGACTATTGTATTTATTTCAAACAATTCCAATAAAATTAGAGAAAACTTTTTTTAAAGAATTGGACAAAATAATAAACAAATTTATTTGGGCGGGTAAAAAACTAGGATAAATATGAAAACGTTACAAGACAGTAAGAGTAGAGGTGGACTTGGACTCCCTAAGTGGGAAATTTATTATTATGCAGCAGGGTTATTATGGATTAAAGACTGGATACATTTGGATAATGATGGGATATTAACGATTAAAGGACATGGATCTACAGGTGGGCTGGCATGCATTTCTGGTGGGGGAAACAGAAGAAAATGCATACATACTTTCAACAACGTCAGATAAGAGGAGCATTGATTGGGATATGGGAAAAAATAAAAAAAGACATTATGGGAAAATCCCAAATTGGTTTTCGCCGATGGAGGCAGTAATTCACCCTAATACTCTAGAAAAAAAGAGCTGATGACATATAAAGAATTACTGGATAACCAAGGCAACCTTAAGTCAAGAGAAGAGTTGGAGGAACAAAGAATACCCATAGATTGGTGGTCGTATCTACAAATCAAATCTAGATATAATAGAGACAGACAAGAATATGGAATAAATCAGACCCCACATTTACTTGATAAAATTTTAATAAGCAAGGAAGGAAAATTGTTATCAAAAATTTACAAAATATTTATTAGAAATAGAATTAGAGGAAGAAATAGTGAAGGGGTCCATGTTAGCATGGGCACGAAATGTGGGAAGAAATATAAATTTAGAGGAATGGGAAAGATTATGGAACGTAAATTGTAAATTGATGCTATCAACTGCATATAGAGAGAATCAATACAAAATGATTTATAGATGGCATTTAACACCAGCGAGATTGGCCAAAATGCATAAAAATATAGATCCAAAGTGTTGGAAATGTAGAATTAGAGAAGGAACATTCTACCACATGTGGTGGCTGTGCCCCAAAGCAAAAAAGTATTGGGAACGAATAAGAGATTGGATACAGGAGATAACGGAGATAAAAATGGATTTTAAACCAGAATTATTTCTATTGGGCATAATACATTTAAAGATTCAAAAACAACTCCAACACATCATTATATATATATTGACTGCAGCTCGCATAGCATATGCCCAATGTTGGAAGAATGAAAATATACCCACAGATGAAATGGTTATTTATAAAATTTTGGAATGCGCAGAAATGAATAAACTCACGCTAGAATTAAAAGATAAAGAGATGACAGAATTTTATGGAATTTGGAATAAATGTTATATTTGGCTAGAACAGAGAAAGAAAAAGACATAATGATTAAATGTAAATAAAATGTAAATAAGATGTAATGAATAGTTAGAATGTATTACACGGTTCTGTTAAGAGAAAAGTTTTTTTTGGTTAATATATGTTTAGTTTGTTTTGGTGTATGGTGTAGGGTGAAAAATAAAAAAATTTAAAAAAGGAAGAATTAATCAATGGAACAACCTGCCTCCAGAAGCTGTGAATGCTCCAACACTGGAAATTTTTAAGAAGAGACTGGACAACCATTTCTCTGAAATGGTATAGGGTTTCCTGCCTGAGCAGGGGGTTGGATTAGATGACCTTTTGGGTTAAATTGATGTTTTCCCTTAGCACATCCATCCTTATTAAATCCTTACTTAGTCCAATGACTGCTTTATTGATTAATGCTGCTGTTTCTCTCTGATATTTTACCTCAAGTTTATAACCATTTTCTTAAAAAATAATATAGTTTCACTATTTCAGATCAATTCACTTCTTCAAAACAAAACAAAATATTATCAAAAAGTAGATTTGTAGATATGCAGGAAATACGGGAGTGCAAATGCAACATCAATCTGTAATTCCTCAAAGTTTAGCAATGTTGCATGCAGGTACTGTGTTTCTTAACTTGAGTGTTTTAAAGCACCTTTTCCTTTCAAATCTGCTCAGCTTGGGTATAACAGAGGTCAAAGACATTTAAGGGTCTATTTAATCAAGCTTTGATATTGTTGCATTTGCTAATTGCATAAACAAAAACAAAGCTCTTTGTAATTCACAATGAATCAGTCTCCATACTTAGTAATGTGGAAATGTTTCCATTATAGCAGATACCCATGGTACTATGTATTTTGTTTGCCATGATTTTCTCAACTGCTTTCAGCCTCAAGAGTCTGCTTCAAACTTGTTACTAGTTTGGTATTGTTTAGTCTCTTGTTTTTTTTTCTGTTAGAAATGGTCTATATGTTTTCATAATGAATGCTTGTGCTCCTGCCGCTGTATTATAAAATTCATTCGTGGATAGAAAGTGCATGTTATGCAAATGAGTAACAGTTTGAGAACATATGATTCAGCGTAACCTGAATTGTGTAACCTAGTCTGATACATTTAGGAGCAGTGAAAGATACTACCATATCACCAGTGTTAAAACAAGATTCATCTGGCTGGAGTTTATGAGCTCCATATGAAGCAATGTGCTTCACTTTGATGTGACTTTTGCAGCTGACCCCGAAAAGCTTCTTTCCTTGCAGAAAACTCTTCATGTATGTGTAGAATCATTTTTGGCTTCTTGACTAGATGCAAGATAACTCAGAAGCAACTCAACATAAGGCAGTACATTTGCTTTGGAAATCAGCTTTGAAAGAATTTTGAAATAAAGCTTTGAAAGAAGCAGCTTTGAATTAAATAATTTCTTTCAATCTTTTCATTGCTCTAATTCAGTTTGAGCCAGTTTGGTGTGATGGTTATGGCATCAGCCTAGACACCAGAAGACCACAAGTTTTACTCCTACTTTAGTCATGAATTGGTCAATTTTTCTCAAACTACTTCTGAAAACCCTTACTAAGAAAACTGCAGGGATTAGAAAATGCAGTTTCCCCGAGCCAAAAATTTGAAGGCACACACATACATTTTTTTTTATTTTTGAAAATTTCATAATTCTCTTTCTGAGAGTATCATAGACACTATCTAACTATAAATTTCACAGTGTTTCCCTTCCTCTCAATCCATTTATTCTTTCTTTATATATTTGTTCTGCCATTCAGTCCTCATCCACTTTTTCTGTAAGACCATGCTCTTTAAAATACTTCTGTATGCATCCACTTTTGCATTCAATCTACATTCATTCAGCATCATTTATTCTGATCCAATCTCCTATTATTTTATCACATGCTTAAGTAGCACATCGAAAGAGGCTAGTAAAAGAGAAATTATCTGATCTCAAGACTAGCTATTACATAAACTAAGGCCAGATGGAAACAGCTTTCTGTTCAAAAGAGGGCCAGAGCATGAAGTTGGCAATAAAACAGAACTAAAAAGAATGGATCAGTGAATAAATATGCTGTATACAGAGTTTACTTTTGGAGAAGACAAAACTCCTTTGATAATTCATTCTTTAAAATTTTACAGTTCCTGAACTGTAGTATCCTTGTTTAAATTGATTCCTGGATGCTTATTCCTCCTACATTCAATTTATTTATGCTTTTCCTGATATACAGATATCACAAATATGATTGTGTCCAGTTTTGGTCAGCACAATATAAAAAAAGATGTTGAGATTCTGGAAAAAGTGAAGAAAGAGCAACAAACATGATAAGGGAGCTGAAGACTAAAACTTTTGCAAGTTGCAAGAATTGGGTATATCTAGTCCAATGAAAAGAACGATTGGGGTGACATGATAGCAGTGTTCCAATACTTGAAGGCCTGCCACAGAGAAGAGGAGGTCAACCTATTTTCCAAAGCACCAAAAAGCAAGACAAGAAGGAATGGATGGAAACTAATCATGGAGAGAAGAAACCTAGAACTAAGAAAAAAACTTACCCGACAGTTAATTGATAACAATTAACCATTGGCATAGCTTGCCTTCAGAAGTTGTGGGCATTCCATTACTGGAGGCTTTTAAGAAGAGATTGGACAGCCATTCATCTGAAATGGTATAGATCAGTGATGGCGAATCTTTTAGAGACTGAGTGCTCAAACTGCAACCCAGAACTCACTTATACATTGTCAAGTGTCAGATGGGTGTGGCCCATTGGCTGGGCGTGGCCAATTGGGTGGGCATGGCTGCAGTGGTAATGGCAGACTGGGTGGGACTAAAATGTTCAATCAATCAATTCCAACTTTGCAAGAACTTTTTTTTCCCACGAGAAGTTGGAATTGACTGATTGAACCTTTTTTTTTTTTTTGCACATGGCAGCGGAGGCTTAAAGCGAAAAGGTTTTATAAAACCCAGCTGAAGGCCTAGGACTGGGGTGATGACACGCCTGCCCACAAAGAAGGCTCTGAGTGCCGCCTCTGGCACCCGTGCCATAGGTTCGCCACCACTGGTATAGATCTCCTATTTGAACAGGAGGTTGGACTAGAAGATCTCCAAGGTCCCTTTCAAGTCTGTTATTCTGATAGACCCCAGTACTCTCTTATTTTTTAAAATACATTTTCTATCCACTATCTTTCTACCACCATTTATACCCCTTAACAGTTTTCTGTTTTCCTGACTTTAGCAAACATACTACCAACATACAGATAATTATTTGTTGTATCTAATCATTTATGATACCTTCCACATGCTTATTTTATTTACTCTATCAAGCATATTTGTTTTGATCTTCAATACATTAAATTTCAGATTTATACTTATCACTGCATCATAATTTAATCACTTCAAATCATTTGGCTTCTCAAATAACAAGCACCTGTGTATAAAAGTATACATACACTCATGCCCCAAATTAATGCAACTCTAATTTCACAACAAATACCACTAGACACAGGCCTTATATATTTATCCATAAATAGAAGAGGACATTGGTCATTTATGTCCAAAATTGAATTGTGTGCTTTATTTCCCTCAAGACAATTCATATCACATGCTATAATTAACTCTGTATTTATGTAAAGTAATCAGTATATTCAGACACTGATGCAAATGATTCAAGCTTCACTTTTCTAGATCAATTATTTTCTCACACCTGTATATTTTTCAATGACCTGCAGAAAAGCAAATATCTAGTCTGAAGACCCATTGCCTGTCACAAAATGACATTGCGTTTCCTTTATTTACCTCACTGTACACTTTTAGTCAAAATTCTGTCAAATACCATCCCAGGTCCATTTAATAAATTAAGTTTCCTCTAAGTTTTACATTCATGCCTGCTACCCTTCCCTTTGAAATATGACATTCTTCCAATCCTTAAGCATTATTCATACATACATGAAGCAAGACATACAGCCCTCATGTAAATAAACCACAGTTATATTTCAATATTTCTTCAGTTATCCTCCATCTATACCTTGCATTTTATAGCCAGATTAAATCAATTTTCAGCCAGTTTAGAGCTAGTTTGGTCTAGTGATTAAGACACCAGGCTAGAAAACAGGAGACCATAAATTCAAGATCCACCCTAGCCATGAAAGCTAAGTTGTTTTGGGGCCTCTCTCTCTCTCCCTCCCTCCCTCTCTCTCCCTCTCCCCCTCCCCCTGCCCCCTCTCTCTCTTCAGTGTGTTGTTGTGGGGAAAACAAGAGAAAGTGTGGATATGTTCACCACCTTGAGTCATCAGTAAAAATAATAAAAGTGGGATACAAATAAATAAACAAATATTCTCACAGTGATTATCACTAACCTTTTATAGACTGATTTTCTTGTATATGAACATATAAATAATTCATTTTAACTGTACTCTTTGATTTATCACCATCATTATCATATATATTTTAAAAATGCTCCCTCCAATATTACCTCCCTTAAATCGTATCTCAAATAATTTCATTATTTTTTAGCTTTGGGTTCCATTCAATCTAGCAGGGGCAAGAAACAAATGATTTTTAGTTAATTTAACTAAATAATTTAAAACATTTATAAAGCCGCCCATTTTGTACTAAACTCTGGCAATTCACAGTCAAAAATAATACGCCATGTAGTGAATGATGCTTGAAGTACCTCCCCTTAGCTGGAAGGGGTTTATTTAGAGGATCCCCTTTTAGCTGAAAAATAATTTTCAAGCTATTTTAGGGATTTACTTATTCATTAATGGTATCTATCTAATTAATGAATGTGTGTGCCTGTATATGCCTGTGCATAGAGGTATATAAATATATGCTCAGGAAGATAGAAAAAAGAATGGCAATGGCCCCAGGCTTTGATAATTTAGAATCTTTAGGAGTGGATAATGACACTGTTGGCAGCTTGATGTTCAGCAACACTATGGAAAAGTGTATGTCATGGAATAAGGTCTTTCCTCTGTGGCCTGGTAGACTTCAAAGCTGAGATGTTTAGCCTCCCATTGGAAAGGAATATTGGTCTTTTCTTGATCTAGGAATGGAATATTCTGAACTTTGCCAATCAGCCTTTTAATTCCACATAGTAATTCAATAGTTGCTAGAAGTAAAATCTCTGGTTTCAGGTATCCCAGCAATATTGCGGTTCAGAAACAGTCTGTTTAGTTTATTATATCATCTACTAAATTTGGGACTGCTTCTAGTTTGGAAGATTTCCTTTGGGAACAAAGAAACCACATTTTGAGAATCCCTTTAGTTCACAATTGTCATCTGAAATGAAGTCTGTAAATATGTGGATGATACCTAATTCTACCTCTTGTTTTGATCTAACACAGGTGAGAGAGTGGCATTCTGAACAAATGCTTGGGCACTTTTAAAATGCTTGGGTAGAATAATGAACTAGATGAAGACTCATAAACCAAACTTCCAAATTGAAAATGGTCCAGAAACTTCAGCTGGTTCAAAAATTTTAGACTGTTTTTAGACTGGTCACCAAGACTGACTGATCTGAACATATTATGCTAGCATTTTATCAGCTATACCAACTACTGGTCCATTTTTAGATCCATTTCTGCCTTTTAATAGCTAAATGCCTCAGAACCAGATTATCTGAAGAAGCAATTTCTCCTGCATCTATTTATCTATACTTCAGTTTTGGTTGCCATGATATAAAAAAGATGTTGAGGCTCTAGAAAGAGTGCAGAGAAGAGCAACAAAAATGATTGGGGGACTGGCAGCTTTAGTTTAATGAAGAGAAAAACTGGATGTGACATGGTAGTAGTGTTCCAATATCAAAGGAGCTGCCATAAAGAAGAGAGGAGCAACTTATTTTCCAAAGCACCAAAAGGCAAGCAAGAAACTAAAGAAGGAGAGAACCAACCTAGAGATAATGAGAAATTTCCCAACAATTAGAACAATCAGTGGAATGGCTTGCCTTTAGAAGTTGTGAGTACTCCATTGCTGAAGGTTTTTAAGAGAAGATTGGATAGCCATTTGTCTGAAATTGTATAGGGTTTCCTACTCAAGCGGGGGTTGGACTAGAAGACCCCCACTCTCACTTCAAACTCTGTTATTCTTTTCTGTTTTTCTGTTACCTGGACATTAAAATTTATAATAAAGCCTTCCTCCAAATTCTGACACCAGAAGAGTGGTGTCATCTAAAAAAAAAGAAAAAGAGGGTCTTTTTTGTGGTGGTACCCTATATATGGAATGGCCTTTCCAGGGAATTGACTACAACCCATATTATCATAATTTTGAAACCAGTGATTTTAAAAAAATTATCCCAGGCTTAATTGCTTTTAAAATGCTATTGTGTTAGATTTTTGCCTTGCTGAGGTCTAACTTATATGGTAATTTTTTTTTATTTTTAAAAAGTTTTTATCACATGGATTTTAACTATATTTTAAAATATCCAGAGAGCTTTAACTATTGAATAGAACATTTTTTAAAGATAGATCAATAGATTGATAGGTAGATGACATGAAGCATGATAATAAAATCTTTTACTTTAGATAAGGTTTCAGATATTGGAATTTTGAATAAGATTTATTTAACTTATATAATGTTCTGAGATATTTTATTTTTAAAAATCACATAATCTTGAAAATTTTACTAACGTATTTGATCATTTTAAAATGAACTTACGTCTGTCAGTGAACTTAAAAAGACAGCTCAATTTTTATAAATCCCACTTAAATTTTTATAATGGGGTTACACTGCAGAATCCTAGGTGTAGGATGCAAATAAAAAGGAGAAGGAAAAGAAAAAAGAGAAGAAAAGAAAAAAAGTTAAACTTTAGTGGAAAAAATAAGAGTCTCATATATGTCAGCCAAACTAAATATCAATTTTGCTGTCATTAATGAAATGTTGGATCATTCATGTAAGACTAAGATTGTAAAATTAGAAATAGAAAATGGTTTTATTTGTTTTTTAAAATATTTTTTTAAAGTGCAACATTTTTGAGTTTCTAGGTCAGAAGATCACCTACTTCATGAAAAATCACTCCTTAGAAGAATTTTTTAAAGAACTGTATCTAGGTTTAATATAAAAAGCTGATAATTAATTTGAACATGTAAAAGAAAAAAAGCAGCTGGGTCAAAGTCGGTTTTCTAAAGCTGATCTTGAAAGTTTAAGAATCTTTATATTTATATAACTGGTCTTTACTCGTGCTGTGCTTCAGTCATTTCTCTCTTTGATAACTCAGAAGTGTTTTAATAAGTGGAAATTTTTATAAGGATGAATAATATTTTTGCATGTTCCTTTTGATCCATTATAGATATGTTTAAAGAATCTTAAAACTTTAGTGTTCAATTAGTGTATGTGATAAAACTTTAATGGGGAAAAGGAAAAGAAAGGAAACAAGCAAACAAACATATATGGTTCATCCTTAATACTGCTTCCATGGTAGTTTAACCATTACAACATTATCCAAAACAATTGTCATCAGAATTTTAATAATCATGAATAGGGAATAATTATATACTCTTGAATAAAGGCATGTAATTTATTTTAGATTGATGACCACACTTCATCTTAGAAGCAGGATAAAGACATGAATTTATTGAGTGTGGAGGTTTATTTCATTACAAATAATTAAATGGTGTTATTTAAACATATTGAATATTTATTTCTGTATCCAATGAAGACTAGGGAGCATTAGGGAAATATCTGAGGGCCACCTGAAGATTTCAAAATTCTGTTCTAGAATGTGGAGAATTGAGACTCAATAGAAAGGTGGGAAAGGCATAAATGGATGTCCCATTTCAAATACACAGCTTTGATGTGCTGCTTTTGTATAGCAACTCAAAGGGAGAGACAAGAAATAGAATTCTACAAAGCAGCATGTTAGAAATATTTGCCCATTAAAATGGCACTCACTGAAAATGCATTATACAGAAGAGCTTTTATCTGGACTACTGTACTACTTGAAGTCCTTTATTGGAATGAATGTGACACTTCTTCAATTGCTCCCCAATGGACAGAGAATGCAAATTATGTCTAAACTAATGAAGCTTCCCTGATTTACAATTAAACATGCTTCCATTAAAATTGGTCTTTTGATTTCCATGGATGAGAAGAAAGATGCGCTGGAAATAAATTACATCTTTTAATTTACTGTCATGCTTCTTCTGTATTACAAAAGATACTTTGGATTCTGTGCATCTTTATTAGCTTTATAACAAAATGAGGATTAACAGATCTGGATTGTAAAAATGCAGAGAACCATGTTTTTTAACTCTTTGTTGCAGTCTTGGGATCTTCCTAAGTCCTGCAGCCCAGAACTGGTAGCTGTAATAAACTGAAGCTAGTTCCCTAAAATGGTCGGTAAGAGTGTTTGGTGAAGATAAATTAGGCCATAGTAGAACAAGTGAATGTCCACCATTAGCAAACAAAGGAGTGCTCTGTAATTAGGTCCAACACAATGAAAGTGTAACCATCTTTCATATTTGCAGAGCTCATGCAAGTCTTTCAGCCTTCATTAAAGCAAATATCATTGGAACATGTGCATAATAGGATTAATATAACTTTAGCACTTCTAGGTCAGCTGGCAGTAGATCAATCTCCATATGTGAAACATATTAAAGGGCTTATAGATTAGCAATTAAGTGGCTTTTTCATGACTAAGGAATAGTTCCTCAAGCTTTGCTCTAAAAGTTAACAGAGATAGGATGCCGATTTTTCCAATTCATAATCCATAAAGGTGAGTGAATTTATGTGTGATGCGATGGGAACAAAACGATTCCTCCAACATCATTTCTGAGTCTCTTGGTTTGAGAAAGGAATCAATATGTGATATAATTAGAGAACGTACTTGTTAGATCTTGACAGCTGGTACTTGAGTAGCCCTCTATCCTTTTCACACTATGATTTTGTGCTATACCTTCTAGCCTGAATGCTTTTAAACTCTCTTTTATTGAGGTATAGCTGCATTGGGGAAATCCTTGACCTGAAGTTCAGGTTACAAGGATTTAAATAAATAAGAATGTACAGAGGGAATAAAGGTGGGGCATTGTAACTGTAGAACTCCTTTAAGGTTCCAGTATTTAGTGAGATTAACATAAGGCTAGGAGAGGTTGTGCTGCAAAGATCTGGGTAGCAGAGGATTTTTATGTATTTCCTACATTTCTGCAATTCAGCTCAGTCGGTTCTAGATTAGCACCCTGTATGAACTCTACAATCATTTTACATTAAAGAGGAATATTCACTATCACCGTACTCTTCAGAAAGAGACGGATAATGTTCTGTCTTACAAACTGGTCACTTTTGCTATCGTTAGGAATGGAAATATGCTGCCTAATTTTTTTCAGCCCAAAAAAAGTGGGGGAGGGGGATCTGGAATTTGGAGTTTGTATTTTGCAGGACTGAAGATTTCCCCTTAAAACATAGAGCAAGGAAAAAGAACACAAAAGTAATAATAATAATAATAATAATAATAATAATAATAATAATAATAAAGTTGGAAGGGACGTTGGAGGTCATCTAGTCCAACCCCCTGCTCAGGCAGGAAACTCTATACCATTTTGGACAAATGGCTGTCCAGTTTCTTCTTAAAAACTTCCAGTGTTGGCGCATTCACCGCTTCTGGAGGCAGGTTGTTCCACTGGTTAATTGTTTTAACTGTCAGGAAGTTTCTCCTTAGTTCTAGGTTGCTTCTATCCTTGATTAGTTTCCATCCGTTGCTTCTTGTCCTGCCTTCAGGCACTTTGGAAAATAGCTTGACTCCCTCTTCTTTGTGGCAGCCCCTGAGATATTGGAACATGGCTATCATGTCCACCCTCGTCCTTCTCTTCGTTAAACTAGCCATACCCAATTCCAGCAACCGTTCCTTATATGTTTTAGCCTCCAGTCCCTTAATCATCTTTGTTGCTCTTCTCTGTACTTTTTCTAGAGTCTCAACATCTTTTTTACAATGTGGTGACCAAAACTGGATGCAGTATTCCAAGTGTGGCCTTACTAAGGCATTGTAAAGTGGTATTCATACTTCACGTGATCTTGATTCTATCCCTCTGTTAATGCAGCCTACCACTGTGTTGGCCTTTTTGGCAGCTGCAGCACACTGCTGGCTCATATTTAAATGATTGTCCACTGTTTCACAGTTACTACTATTGAGCAAGGTACCCCCTATACTATAATAATCTTAAACATAATGATTTATTTTAGTTCAAAGGGCTTTACTTCCAAAGAAATATGACAATGATACATATACTATAAGCTGTATATGTCCAACCTTTTGGCCTGCCTGGGCTCCACTGAGTGAAGAGGAATTGTCTTGGACTGCATATAAAATATATGATATAATTAATGCATATAAGTGCACATAATAATGTTAAAAGAATACAATCTTGTGCAGGTGCATTACTAGTTATCCCCATTTTTCCAGAGGTCCATAATGACATTGGCTTTTGGAGTTCAAATTAAATCCTTGGGAAACATATAAGGGGTGGATTTCTTCTCTTTTGGCTTTGTTTAGAAGTGTTCTGTGAGGAAATTCTATCCCTGAGTAATATATTTTGGAGAATTTCTTATTGATTTATTAAATTTATATGCCATTCATTTTGCCGTCATAAGAATCTGGGCAGCCTGCAATAATAAAACAATATTATGATATATTTACTTTATATATATAAATCAGAGAATGTGAATATGACTCACTTAACAACTGCTTTGCTTAGCAACAGAAATTCTGGCCCCAATTGAAGTCATAAGATAAGAACTACCCATAATAAATGCTTAATTTTTAGGGACAGAGGGAAGGTAGTTCCATTTTTCCTAACTCAGATACTCAAATTTCTGGTTAGCTTTATTTTAATAAGTGTTTTTTTTAAATAAAGAGTCTGACATCTGCTTTCATTTGACTGACAAGAATTGAAGGATTTTAGATGCAATATGATAGCAGCAGGCATCACATTTATTAAATCATTTATTATAAAATAGCATATTACATTTTAAATATGATCATTCACTTAAATGTATAAGAATGCTTTGTAATATTACCATCTCTTTTTGTCTTTCTTAGGCCTGGAATTGATTTTGTCAGTAAAATATACTTGGAAACACTGATTTCCCTGTTGTCCAATCAAATTCATTATAGTTATCAATCACTCATCCTTTTCAGTTCATGAAAAATAGAGGTTTTTTTTTATGTAACGCAATCCCCCTCCTGCCCTGTATTAGCCATTTATTTAGTGTCAGTACTGTAATATCTCATCCCATATAATGGATTCAGGAAACAAAGCGACAATTGAGAAACATAATTTAAATACTGACTTTGGGATCATTTATTCTCATCATGTAAGAATATTTGCACAATATATGTTATGACATGAAAATTTGTTACAAAGGCTCAAATTGCACTATTTGAGTAGCTTGGAAGGGTGCAAAGGATTAAAGAGTCTTTGTTAGCAATTTTGGCAATGGAGAAGAAGGTTTCATTAACAGGGAAGTTACCCATTCAGAAGTAAGCCTGATTGAGTTCAGTAGAACTGTAGCTAAGAACTTTGGCTGGTGTTGAGCTTCATGTGCATCAAGTTCTTCCTGAGAACCTATAATGTCAGTTCTTCCTGAGAACCTATAATGTCGAAATATATTGGCATAATATTTTTGGAGGTCCAAGCAGTGTGGTTTGACAGATGGAAATTTGCAGATTTTCTAAGTGTTGTCCAAGCTTTTTTTTTTGTTAGTATGCTATGAAGTGCTGATAACAATTGGAACCCTCACAGCTAGTTTATGCCATAGTCTTTCAAATTTGATTTTCAGATCATGATACTTTATTATCTTCTCTAGTCTTCTAGTCTACTAATCCCTAATATTGCCATATCATCAATTATCCACACTTTCTTCCATTTTCTTTCTTTCTTTTTTCTTTCATTTCTTCTTTTCAACTACAGTTAAATCTGGTGCATTATGAGCCAAGGCTTTATCATTTTCTATTCAGAACATAAGAACATAAGAACACAAGAAGAGCCATGCTGAATCAGGCCAAAGCCCATTGAGTCCAGCATTCTGTGTCACACAGTGGCCCACCAATTGTACATGGGGATCTTGAGCAGAAAGAGAAGGCAAAATCCTCCCTTTCCCTTGACCCTCAACAAATGGTACTCAAGGGAATCCTGCCTGCCTCAACCAACATAGAGGCGGCACATGGACATCCGTTTTAATAACCACCGATACACTTGGCATCCACTTGGCATCCATGAATCTATCTAGCCACAATATTTTAATCTGCTCATTTTAAACTACTTTTTCAACTGCATAAGCAATTTTTCATTATTGGCACATGGTTCTTTTTACAGACTTCCAGTGAATCATTTTGACAACTCTGTTATGTTATTGTTTATAATCATTTTGTGTGATCTTCCATGAGCTGAGTATATGGCCTATTGTTTCTTCTGCCTTTTTGCACAATCTGTGTCTTGAATCATTTAATGATTTTTCAGTTATGTCCTTCATTGCATTAGTTCAAATAGCTCAGTAAAAGTAGCATTAGTATGGTTGGTGGCAAAATATTTAGATCTGGCAGTTTTATTATTGAGGACCTAGTATAGGCAGCTATTTGATGGCATTGTTGCAGCATGTAAGTTGTTCCAAATAAAGCTGCCTTTTGCAATTGCCTGATAGTGATTTTGTCAATGATTATGATGTTCAATTCTTATGTAAAAATAATAATATGCCAGTAACAATACCATCAAACAACTGCTTCAGTTATTTTGGGATTATTTTTGTTAAGAAACAGCATGTTTACAGTATAATTATACTGTATGGTGGTAGGAAGATACACAATATATGTTCATTTTTAAAATGAGTAGAATTCTTGATACTAGTATACAGATATGTGGGATTAAATACATTAAATAAAGCATTATATAGAATTATAGAGTAAACATTAAAGAATCAAACTGCCCCATGTAAACTTTGGCATTATCATAAAATGTATTGCTTGCCCTTATACTGTGACTGCATGAGACTTCCTTTTTTCTGTGTTACTTATAAATACATGAAGTAATTCAATGTTATATATTAATATAAAAATACATGCTTAATCATTAAAGAAATAAAATTTAGATGTGACATGAAATAAGCTTTGCAATTTTTCTAGAAGTGTATAAATCTTATGACCCATTTGATATTCCTACTCCAAAGCTGGAGACCATGCCCTGATCTTGAGGGGAGGGAATGAAACATCTGTTTCCTCTCCTACATCTTTGTCAGATTGCACAGTTGGATGTTTCAGAAGTCATGAAAACCTAGTTCAGTCTTCACACTGCTGATCTGCCTCCAGTTCGGCTTTAGTTCTCCAAGTTTTCTTTCTAATTGCTCAGCTAAAAGCTTGGCATAGCAGAAGAAGAATAACAAAAAATTAAAAGCATTCACATATAGAAGCACACTGTTAAAAACATAGCCTGGAATATATAGCTGCAGACTAAGAAATGACAATAAAGAAAAGAAAAAGAATCACTACTGTTTGTGAATTTTGCAGAATATTTTATTATACAAAATTTGACATTTTTAGGAAACATTTAAAAGCTACTTAATCATTTAAAATAATATCATTCTAGAATAAAAAAACAGCAGAAATAGCAAATAGTGTGTGAAAACTGAATATATTACTAAAACAAAATTAGCAGAGTAATATAAATATTAAATACAAGTATTAGCAGCAAAAAAAGAGTGGTTACTCTTATTTTACATTAAGCAGGTACATGGAAAAGAAAAGTCTCTTGAGGTCATTGCCAGAAAAATCCAGAATGTGTAAGATTTTTATTTCATCTCAACAAAGGGTGAGAGTCAAAGAAAAGTTGACTTCTAAGAATTTTAAGTGTTCCAAATAAAAGAAGTGTTATCATATGCCAAATGTAAGTTTCTTTTATATTTAAAATAATTTTATTAACTAATGATCCAAAATATGCTTATTGAAGAACTAAGGTTTCATCATCATGTCCCTTAACTTCAGGGTGAAAATGCCTCACTATTTTTGAAAGGCATCTCCACACTGTATCATGTTTGTCTCATCCGTAGCCCATTGCAGAAGCAGTTTAAATTCACTCTTAACATTTCATTTCCTTCCTTTTCCTGATATAGGTATTGCTGAATGAATGATATACTATAGAACATATTTGAGCCTACTGAACACACATAACCTCTCCCCATTGAGCACTGGACACAACCCACCATGGCATTTTTGACTTGGATTTTAGAAGAGACAGTATTTTCAGCAAGATATAGCCTGGATTCCCAGGAGGGAAGGGATGCATTCCAGAGACAGTGAAAGTTAGATAGTTTGGTTGGGAGAAAGATGGTCAAGATAGTTCCTCCCTAAAAATTCTCAGAGTATATCTTCAATGTTTCCAGTAGTTGTTTTGGTTTGGCAAGACTGATATCAGGCTCCAAAAACAAGAGAAACACACAAATCTACTTCTAAGCAATTTCTTATTGTTTCTCACTTATAGACAGAAATTAGAATATTAGAACTCTCTTGTATTGTAGTCACTCTTAACTGTGATCACTGTTGACATGAATATTATAATAGCATTGCTGGCTAATTTCCTTTAAAATAGAATCTTTTTATTCAATATTTGGTGGGCAAGATTAAGGCCTGAAAAATGATCTGTCCATGGCATTTTGTCCTGTGCTCAATTGTTTTTGCATTTATCTGAAAACTGAAAAGTGAATTTCAGTTAAACTGTTTGAAACCAATTCTCTGCTCCAACCTATGTTCTTTACTTTAAACTGTTGATTTGAAAAGATTGATTAAAAGGAGGAATTGACAAATTGAATTTTATTCTTTTACAAGTTTGATGCCAGTACTACATAATGAGAGCCACACAATATTAGCCTGAGTGAGGTTGTGATTAAAAAAAAAAAACTTGTCAGAAACACTTTTCTCTTTAACATTTGCAATGATAGATAAAAATGACTAAGCCTCACACTAAGTGACTTGTTTTGCTTGTTTATTATTTTAATTAATGATCAACCTTTTCTCTCACAGGACACATAGCAACTTGCAGTAAAGCAAGAAAAAAAAGAAAAAAAACACAGACACATCTTTTGTTCTGTGTAGTTTTTGTGATGGACTGGTATTGGGATGAACACTTTTAAAAAACTGGGTTAGAGTTATAATTTAACAGACTGGGGCAGCTGCTTCAGCCAGCAAATGTTAATGGAAAGCGGAATTGTTTGAATTCATTGTGCCATATGATTGTCACCATCCTAAGATCATTTGCTCTTCTTTTTTACTGATTCAAGTTCCAATCTTACAAGTTTGTGAACATGGAACAGAGAACTGCCATTTTATATTTGACCTCAGGTGGAACGTGCAATTTAAAGACCATCCTCAAAATCATCATCCATTGGACCCTACTTGTTATTCTCTAATAAACAATTCTCTTACACAGTTTTTTCTTTGCATGAAGAGAAGATGTTTATTTTTAAAAAATTCTTTATAAATAACCGCCCACCTGTGTTTTCCAGGCTGGAAAAAAAAAGGCAGAATTTCTTGGAATGTAGCATTGCTGCCTTATCTGGGCTCAAAGATAATCCTTAGATGGCAGCAAAGAAATACCTAAAGAACAGACTTCCAGTCTTGTGCAGTAGCACAGCAGCCAAGGGATTTCAGGGCTCTGCGCCCTTTGGCTGAATTTCTTCCTCTTAGGAGACCCTAAATGGGCCAGAAACCACCCCAAAGAGGTGGCAAAGAAGGAAGGAAGTCCTGCTGACCACGGAGAGATGGCGGTTGATTCAATTGGTCCAGGAGAAGCCTTCCAGAAACCAACAGGAGAAAGTCTAGTCTAACTTCAGAGTCTAGCCCAAGCTACAAGCAGCCGAAGTCAAAAAGCACTATGTTAAGCTGATTGTAAATCGCACGTTTGAATCTGGGTAAGATCATCAATTTTCTCTATCCTACTTATTAACTTCACTGGGAAAAAAATTCTCAAGAAGCAAAAAACCTCCAAACTTGAAGAAGGGGGATTTTGCCCCACCCTTTTACTAATGGAACAACAAATTAAACCTTTTATGGAGGAGCAAAACATACAGAAATGAAATGAAATGAATATAAAACCTAAATTTGGATACGTTTGGAATTGTTGAATGGTTAAGATTCTCATTTTAAAGGCAATTTTCTATTTTGATAATTTGAAAAATTATTCATAGTTCAGGTAGGCCAGTTATGCTACACAGCTGTTCTCTTACAGCTGAGTTTCTCATAGCTAGTGCCAAGCCAAAGTGAAAAGAGTCTTATCTAAGGTCTGGGCTTCGAGCCAAGTCTCTTTTAGGAAATAAGTTGTAATACCAAACTTCGCCACAAGATGTCACCGATGCCATTTAAGGTTTTTTAACTCCCAAATTTTTATAATACTTTTTCCAATTTTATTTCTTTTTTTGTAGATAAAAGCAAAAGTCTCCATAAAAATAGGAAAAATTTTGGTCCCCAAGTTTCAGGAACATATAAATCTAATTATATTAAAATTGTTCTTTTAATGCTTTAATTCCCCTGGGTAGTCAGTCGCTGCTATTCTTGGAGGGTGGGATAGAAATTCCCTTCCCTCTCTCCTCACAGGGGCGGAAAGATACTTCAGCTTTTACAGGAAAAGAAAGTACTTAGGGTAAAGAGAAGATTGGATCTCACCCAGTTTCATCCGCATTGCTTTCGAAGTGCTTGGTGGTAAGTTTGACTTCAGCTGTCTGCAGCCTAGTGACAGGCCATATTACTATGGCTGGTCTTTCCTCTGTTGGTTTGGAGGGCTGCCCCAAATGAGTGGAAGGGCTGCTGTTCTCCTGCGATCAAGCGGGGGCCCTGTCCTTGCTCATTCCCCTACGGGGCAACTTTCCAGGGTCCCCCAGTGGAGTGAAATCGAACACAGAAGACGGAGCTTGCCTTCCAGCAGCCATGATGGCAAACTGGAAGTCTTGAAAGAAAAAGAAAAAGATTTTCAAGAAACATGAAAGAGCCAGTGCCTCTTACAAAGATATTGTACTTGACTTATTTTTTATATCTACAGTGACACCTACAAGAATATGGAAGGACTCTTTGATTCAGCAGAATATATTGAATAAAAATATTGGGCAAAAGAAGAAGGCCAAAGTGAAAATTAAGAAAATAGATGATGGGACTTATCAGAGAGAATATTTAAAAAAGAAATACCTGTTTGAATACGGTTAAAGTAATAGAAGATCTTGGGCATGAATTTTACTTTAAGAGGGAAGAGTCCCTCAAATAACATAGTACTCTCTCTTTCTTCTCTTCTCTTCTCTTATTTCTTGATATGAGTAATATAAAAGAGTTAGAATGGCTTATATATAAGGACATATTTTAGACATTTAAATGTGATTGATTTTAAGAAAATTACAATGGATTGGAAAAGAAATCGGTAGTATACTACTTTTTTTATCCTTCTTTACTCTTGTTCTTTTTTTCTATTTTTAAAGTCTTATTTATTCCTTAAGTAAGGTAAAAGTTATGGGATGGTTTACATGAAAAAATAGAATCAAATATTTACATGTAATTAACTTTGAGAAAATCTTAACCAGTAAGAATGTCTTGAATATTGTGGGGAAAACAAATGTAAACAAGAACTGTAAATGGAATCTATGATGAGGCAACCAGAATGACTATATAGAAAAGAAACATTGTATTGATGTGATTATTATTTGCGGAAATATTAGAAAAAAAATTATACTCAATTGTTATCTATCAAAACAATAAGAATTGTGTTAACTTAAGGTTGATAAAAGAGAACATTATGGGAAGAAGAGAAAATCAAGTAAAGCTATTGTGTGGATTGTAGATCATAGAAACCAATTGCTAATGTTTTTTAAATGTAAACCCAGACAATACACTGTTTACCAAATATTAAGATGATCATGTTAAAAAATTAATAAAATATATTATAAAAAAGAACAAAAAATGTTTAGCAGCATTTACTAAAGATGTCAAGATGGTGGACAGAGCATTGTGAGGCACATTCAAAAGGACCAGGACTTCATCTGCCAGCTTGGCACTTCTGACTCCAAGTGGAGATATTGAAGAGTCTACAGTGTGCAGAGTAGAACAGTAGAAGAAACAAGTTGGAGGAGTCAGAATCAAAGTGAATTTGATTCAAGATAATATGCATTTAATTAAATTTAACTAAAATGAAGTAGTTGTCAAATATTGTCAATAATTTACCTTTCTTGCCCATTAAAAATGACAGTTTGATGGTGATTTTTGGAAGCCTCTTATACAAGCCACAGTCAAACTTTTTGGGAGCATGAAATTTGGACACTCCCAAATTGAAGGTCTTATCAAAATGTCTCTTCAAAGTGGAAATCAAGAATAACCTTCACTAACTAATGTGATTGCTGTTTTCAACTTCTTTTTCTCTGCTGGCATGTTGAGATGCAGCTCTGATGGAAAACCAAGTTGATTAAAATCAAGCTAAGCTAAAGTCATTTCCTCTTCAACCTGTTCTGAATGAATACAAACCTTATATATTTCTGCAGATTAGGTTCTCAAAATGGGACAACTTCCCTCATGCTTGAATACAGCTAAGAAAAAAATGTATCAGTATAAAAAATGGGAAATTTATATACCAATCATAACCTTTTAATCTTCAAAAGATAAGATTTTGTATGGTTTATTTAAAACATGTACTTTAAATATTCATGAGTAAATCATTAGTATGTGGATTCTTTCTCTAGTGTTTAATTCTAAATTCATTTGAAAATGGAAGTTTCATTTGTATTTAATGCATGATATACCAAACTTGCATAGCCCATGGAATTTAAACAGCTTGGCCAAGAAACTCCTTCCCATCCTCTTCTCTCCTTCCTTTCCTTAAAAAAAAAAATCAGGATTGTGATCGCCTAATCTGGAAATAACTCTTATTGCTGTTAGCTACTTATGCATTGCAAAATAAAAGAAATGTAGGACAAAGTAGGACAAATATTTGCATAAAATGTACATGTTCTGATTTATAACTACAGAGATGTAGAAATAATTACTATAATTTCAGCAGAAGTACAGGGCTATTACCCATTAGCAAAAAAGTTGTATCAGGAGAGGTTTTGATCTATATGCCTGATCAGTCCAGGAACATCTCTGGGGATGGGGGCTAAAAAAAGGGAGCCACTGAAATCTTGCCTATTTTGTTATGGAGCAAGGTTTTGTTTGCATGGATATGGCCACCATCTTGAACTTCATGGTCTCCCTGGCAGAGACTCAGTGCACTATCCTATCTTGAAGGGCAACTCTAAGAACTTTGCCTTCCTACCATTTTTTTAAAAAAATCTTTAAACCAAACTTAGATTAAATATTTTTTCAAAGAACACACACATTTAAACAGAACTCTCTACTCTAATTTCTTCAAATAGAAAAGTATTCTTTGAATCAGCACTGTTAAAGGGTTATCCTAATGTGTGATTAGATTATTAATAAGTTTTGGAATGTTGTTCTCCATTGAAAGTATACACACAAACAAGTATATATAGAACAATGCAAACAAAACTGTATATATTTGGGACAGGGTTGTACAAAATATTAAGGAAAGCAAGTTTTAATATAATTGATATACAAAAATGTATATAAATACAGTAAACATGTTTCAGACAAAATGATATTCTCTCTCTCTCTTCCTGATCAATGGCTTTATAAATGTTATCTTTTGAATGTATTATTGGACCACAAAAATAGTTGTTATCACATATATCCAGTTAAATCTGCTGAATGCAACACAGATTGGAGGTGTATTGGTAATTAGGCAACTATAAATATTATTCTATAACTTCCCTTTCAGCATCCTGATTTTCTTTGTCCTAAGCTAAGAAATGTGCCTTTATTTCTATTCTTTTGATTCATACTGCTGAATTCTATTGATTTATCTTGTTCCAGCTGCTGCTTTTGAAGCTCATCTTGACAACTCCGAAATAACAAATGAATGATAGTTTTGCAGGGCAAAAACTTCACCAGATGCTTTTCTCTAGATAGGGCATGCTATTTCCACTGAGCTCCCTATTTTATATTATTGATTTGCCAGCAGTGGGCTCAGCACATTATGCCCCTAGGGAAGTGTACTTCCTCCACTCTTTCTCTTCTTTTCACTCTTTTTCTTTTTCCCTATAGTATAAGAGCACCCTGGGCGTTTTTGTAAGCATCAACACAATCTAATGAAATGGTATGAGTTTTTCTTAGCGATATATATATATATGGGTTTTCTCCCACGTAGAATTTGAAGTGTCTTGGCGACGTTTCGACGAAGTCTCATTCGTCATCTTCAGGCTGGTGTTCAGGCTGGTGCTTCCGGCTTCTGCTTCTAGGAGCAATGTGAGATTTTAGCTGTTTCTTCCTTTTAACTGCCAGTGGGGGTTTGAACTGATTGGCTGGGAGCTCAGCTGTGTTCTGATTGGGTGGAGGTGTGTTCTGATTGGTTAGGGGCTTGGCTGTGCTCTGATTGGATGGGGGGTTGGCTGTGCTCTGATTGGCTGGGGGAGTGTTCTGTTTGGGTGAGGGCTTTGTTGTGCTCAGGTTAGTCAGTGTTACAAGGGGATTAAAGGTGGTGAACTGTGTAGCTGTTTGGCTTTGTGTTTGTGGTCGTGCCTCATCTTCATGGTGGGTGTCAGTTTGCTTCGTGTATGGATTGGAGGGGTTTAAGGTGGCTAATGATGCAGCTGTGGTCTGGCTTCTGGTTTGTGGTCGTGCCTCCTCATCAGTGTGGGTTTGGGTTTGCAAAAAGTGTGTGTGTGTGTGTGTGTGTGTGTATGTGTATGTGTATGTGTATGTGTATGTGTATGTATATGTATATGTGTATATATATGTGTATATATATGTGTGTGTATGTGTGTGTGTATGTATGTATGTATGTATGTATGTATGTATTAATATTGATCTTTTTTCAAATTTGATACATTGAACTATAAACCATTAAATCACAATTCAGTTACCATAATTATGAGAATTTTAATCCTATAGATGTACAGGGAAATATATAGAGTGAATTAAAAATCTGAAAAGATTTACAAGAATGGACATTAAGGATGCGTAGATACTATATAACCTTTTTAGGAGACTTGGTGTCTCAAATGGCCCAGTCTGATATGGATTATATAGAAAAAATGAAATCCAAATCAATGGTCAGAATAAGATTCATAAATAGTTGAGCATAAAAATTAAAAAGAGCTGAACATTTTTTTTATTTTTCATTAGAAAGATTTTAGAATTGCACAAGAGTTAAGAATCAATAAAAATCACAAAGGAATTTTCAATCTATATCCCTTAACGCCTGCTCACTGTGTGTGTGGAGGGTGGGAAGGTGACTATTCATGCATTTTTAAAAAAATATTATTTAAATTGTTGTTTTTAGATGAATAGGATGATTGTCAAGAGTTGCAGTACAAATATAAATGTATCTGTAGTTTTCTCCCTCAAATCTGTCAATCTCCAGTCAGACAATTACCTAATTTAGTTCTAAAACACTAGTTGCTTAATGTGATAGATACTGTGTTTCCCTGAAAATAAGACCTAGTCTTATATATTTTTGGCCTCCAAAAGAGGCACTAGATCTTATTTTCAAGGGATGTCTTACCCTAGGACCATCACAGCCAGGCCTCCCACACCCAACACCACTTTGGAAACCCGCCCTTATTGACAGGCGAATCCCTAACAGTGAGATGTTATGCACTGTTTGTTTCATGTGTGGCTGTGAGGGAGGAGGGGTTTGTTTCTGGTGTTCTTGTTCATTCCAGTTCATAGAGATCATAAAGGAACAAAACGTACAGCCCAGCGACCTACTCGTTAGCTTCGATGTCATATCCCTCTTCACCCAAGTGCCAATCAAAGAAGCCTTAACAGCTATCCAAAACAAATATAACCCCCCCAAACACATCCTAGATCTGACCAACCACTGTCTATCCAACACATACTTCATCTATAACGGACAAAAATACAAACAAATAGAAGGAGCACCCATGGGATCACCTCTCTCACCTGCAATTGCAAACCTCTACATGGAACACTTTGAAACCCAAGCTCTAGAAAAATCTGATCACAAACCCAAACTCTGGCTCAGATACGTAGATGACACCTTCGTAATCTGGCCACATGGGAAAGAAAAACTGGACAATTCCTTACACACCTCAACAGCCTACACCCCAAAATACAGTTCACCATGGAAACAGAAGCTAATAACCAACTTCCCTTCCTTGATGTCTTAGTCTACAAGAAATCCAATGGGTCCCTAGGACACACCATCTACCAGAAGAAAACACACACAAACCGCTATCTGCACGCACTCTCACACCACCACCCAGCACAGATCAACTCCGTAGCCAAGACACTCATCTCCAGAACCAAATGCCTAGCTGACGAACAACACCTAAAAACCGAACTACACACTGTCATTAATGTACTAACATCCAACGGATTCCCAAGAAATAAGATTTCCAACTTAATCCAAAAAGAAACTCCCACTAAAATCCAAGACAGAGAACAAGAAAACGGCAAAGCCCTCCTCCCATACATAAAAGGCACCACAGACAAGATCAGCAAAATCCTTCACAAACATAACATCAGGACAGCATTCTGCACAAACAGAAAAATATCCACCATCCTAAGAAACCCTAAAGACAAAATTGAGTTAGAAAATCAAGGAGTATATGAAATCCCATGTACTGCTTGCCCCACTACATACATTGGACAAACCAACAGAAGAATAAGTGCACGCATTGAAGAACACAAAAACTCAGTCAAAAAAGAGGAACCAACTTCTTCCCTGGTCCAACACCTTAAAGCCACAGGACATGAAATTGATTTCAAAAAGACCAGAACTATTGCCAAAACTGAACACTTTAATAACAGAATAATCAGAGAAGCCATCGAGATAGAAAAACACCCTCACAGCATGAACAAACGAGATGATACCTCCCGCCTACCAGCCATTTGGAAACCTGCCCTTATTGACAGGCGAATCCCTAACACAAAGAATGACACCAGAACCACACAGGATGCCACCACCACACATCCACGCAAAAAGCAAACCCAAACCCACACCAATGATGAGGCACGACCACAGACCAGGAGCCAGACCACAGCTGCATCATTGGCCACTTTGAATCTCTCCAGCACAACAAAGCCCCCACCGAAACAGAACACTCCCCCAGCCAATCAGAGCACAGCCAAGCCCCTAACCAATCAGAACACACCTCCACCCAATCAGAACATAGCCAAGCTTCCAGACAATCAGTTCAAACCCCCACTGGCAGTTAAAAGGAAGAAACAGTTACGACCACACATTGCTCCTAGAAGCAGAAGCCAAAAGCACCAGCCTGAAGATGACGAATGAGACTTCATCGAAACGTCGCCAAGACACTTCAAATTCTACGTGGGAGAAAACCCGAAGAACCAAAGACCTACATACAAACACCCGCGAAAACCTCAGAAAACATATACATATACATATACATATACATATACATATACATATACATATACATATACATATACATATACATATACATATACATATACATATACATATACATATACATATACATATACATATACATATACATATACATATACATATATACATACATACATACATACATATATATATTCATATTTTTATAGTGATTAGGGACATATGTATGTATGTATGTATGTATGTATGTATGTATGTATGTATGTACGTATGAATAACCAAAAGGTTGGAGCCACCACATGATCTAATTTAAATAAAAAAGAGTTTTCTTATTCACCTTTGCCTCATAATTTTTTCCATAGTCTAATCTTACACAAAGATTAGACAGTCTAGGTCTGCATAATGTAACATTTAATTCATTATTTTGCAAGAGTGTCACATTTCTTTTAATTACATTGTTCATATCCCCAATTAGTGCACTTTAGTTCCTTATTTTATATTCAAATCATCTGGACTTAGGACCATGGAGTTCAGTTACTACTTCCATTTAGAGGACACAAACAGGACATAGTATATATCCATTCTCATTGCAATCAGTTAAAAAATAGGCTTTCTATTTATTATAGGGTTAACATGAGGTATTACAAATGCTATAATCCAGGGGTCTCCAAACTTGGCCCTTTTATGACTTGTGGACTTCAACTCCCAGAATTCCTCAGCCAGCATGCCTGGCTGAGGAATTCTGGGAGTTGAAGTCCACAAGTCATAAAAGGGCCAAGTTTGGAGATCCCTGCTATAATCACTTTCAGGCTCACTTACAAATAAGTATGCTGAATTTATAGAGACTTACTTCTGAGAAACTGTAGCTGGGATTGTGCTAACAGCTATTTTGAAGTGTGTTCAGAATGAACTGTAATTTTCTGAATCTAGTTATCATATCATATATGCTACCAAATTGTCTCTAATTTGAGTACCATGTTAGTTTGTTTTCATCTGAAATAGCAAATATGTTTCTTTGTCCTCTTACATCACATATCAACATAACCATAATTTATTCTTTGGGGATTTATTTTTTTGGAAAAGGAACGTCACCTCTCTATGGAGGTGTGGGAAGATAACATTTTTTTGTAGACACCTCAGCTTTGTCAGCAGCAGAGAAAAATAACATTTTCATAATTAAAAAGCCTTTTTGATGTTGCATGCTAGACCACTCTACTGTCATGTTAGAATGAAGATAAGTCCACATGGGTAAACTGGAAGGGGGAAATTTGTGTGGAATTGCAAGTTCAATTGCAATAGATCAGAAAATTTGGTTGGGTCCTTTATTAATGCTTAATAAATTATAAATATAACTTTTCAGTCTCAGGGTCACATTTAGTCTTTGAATCATGTGCTAAAGTACAGAGCTGGACCTGGCAAAAATCTAACAATGGTTGATAAATTGTTTTTATTGAAGGAAAGTTAGAAAGTAAAAGAATTCCAGCCAACTGTTGTATTGCAAGGACAAAGCTTATTTATAGCACCACAATTCAAAGTTGTTTCTTGTCTTTCTGTTGCCTACCCAATATCTACTTGTTCCTTGTTTTGGTAATAGATCTGCTATCAAGTGCTGGGGTGAGATCCAACTTTCAGAGAAAGTTGCTATTTAAAAAACAGAACAAAATGACTCCTCCCTTAGTTTAGTAAAATTAAAATTAACAATTCTATGGCAATTTTTAGAAGCTAGCCAGCACTTTTTGAACTCATATGTGCTCTTGTAGCTTTGCCTCAGAATCTAATTTTTTTTCAAAATTAATTTGGATATTCAACTTTGTAGCGCAGCCTCAGGTCAAATGCATCAAAATAGGACTCCTAAGTTAACTTTCTGCAGATTTTTTACAGTTAAAATGTAATTTTTAAAAAAATAAGTTCCATGTATTATTATTATCATTCCAATGAGGAAAATTATAGCTATATACTCTAATGTATATGGGAATAAAATTTTAATTTTGATTCATATTTTTTGAAGAAAAAGATTTAATCCCCATGATGTTGATATGGATATTAAACTCCTGTTGTGTTGCTTTTTTGTGCTTGAATCCAGATAGGGTATCCTGATGGGCTTGGTCTTCCATGCTCTAAGGGCTTATCATTAGAAGCAGCTGACAGTTTCTCGGTTGGAACTTTATTTCACAAAAATGCAAGAAATGAAAAAAGGGCAGAAAGGACTGACTTCCTTACCTTCACAGATTGTAGTGGAGTGGCTGTTATGGTCCATTTTTCTAAGATGTGTGTAGTTCAAGCTTGGCCTTCACAGATAGGTCTTTTTTGATGATTGTAGGACATCCTGGTGCAAAGGTCTTTTAAAAATCTATCAATATTGTACATTTTTATTTTGGGTTGGGGGGAAAAAAAGCATGGTTATTAAACGCAGCATGGAGACAATCCAAAACAGGATCTTCATCAATCAGATTAACTACTTTTTAAGATGAAAGTAGACGATGCACAGTATGAGCTCTAGAAGATATTTATCAAAAGCCATATTAATAACCACATTTAGCCTTCTCCTGACAGCTTCATCTTAGCCTCCATGTTTAACATTTGAGTATCATATGTTTTTGTCAGGATGAGACTCTAAGAGCATCAATTAATTAATTCCATTGAAATGTAGTATGGAAAGGTAATAAAGTAATATTCCCTTAGGCTGGCACCATTACTAGTAAGCAATATTCCAAGATAATTTCTTCTTTTCTGAATATAGTGTATTGTATCACATCTGCCTTTCAAACCCAAGTCACAGTCAGCTTGATTGATATTGGCATGGATGTTTTTGGAGAGAAACAAATCTGCTATAAAAAGTAATGTAGATGATAATGATGATAATAATCATATGATGGTAGTAATAATAATGATATTAAAACACATTTTAATGGTAAAAAAACATTAGGCTTACATATTGGGAAAAATAAATGATTACTTCATTTACTGAATCTTTAACAGGACAGACTTACTACATTTTCTTCCCTAATATGTTCCATTATCTTCCATTAGTTTATTCTAAAACAAATATGTTTAGATCTACTGCAGTGTAAAGTGTATATTGTTACATTGTATTGAATTACATTACTTTATATCTTCCATAATAGAGTAACAAATCTATCTGGGAAGTGAGAAAAATCAATGGGTTTGAATAATATAAGATTTATGGAAAGCTTAACATTTATCTTATTTTTCTTCTCAGATAGTGTTTTTATTTATAATTTATTTTACTTGTTTATTAAATTTTTATGCCTCTCATTTCCCCTACAATATAACTCTGGGTGGTTTTAAGTACTTTGAAATGGGGTGTGCTATAATCCCAGATGCATATAACTATAATAACCAGATGCATATAACTACGTATGTTTTCATACAGTAATTCTGTTCTCGACTCTGACCATTTTATTGGATAGAGATTTGAAGATTGTCATAACATTTCAGGTAATTGCTTACTTACATTGCTACACAGCTGCTCAGACCATTCTTAAAACAGCAACTTTAAGAGACTATAGAAAGAGGCAAGCTAGGATTTGGGGTATGCCCATAATATGTAATCATTTATTTTATATATGAATTCCCCTGTATTTACTCAGTCAACATTTTTAAAGGAATGCCAACAAATGTTATACGCTCTTCAGCATGAACATGATTAATCTTAGTATTTTGACTATTTTGGGTTTGCCAGCAGATGAAAACTTTCATCTAGCAAAATGTAACTTATGTGTAATTAGTGAAAATCTGACTTTTGACAGAGTTTGAGGGATTCAAATAGGCCTCTCTTTTATTTCAGTAAACTATATAACTGTGTTATTTCTCTCAAGGAAGGCTTGTAATAGAAATATTAGAATCTATAGATCTTTTGGAAATACCTGAAAATATGATCCCTGTAGAAAGAATACTTTCTCATAAAGTCACCATTAATACTGGGCAGAGAAAATCTCATACTCTTTTGTTTCCAATCAATTCTCATTCAGTTTGAAGAAAGAATGTTTACTTTAGAAATTCTTTTAAAGCAGAAGACAATTTGGAGGAATTCTCTTAGGTGGAATATGATGGTTTTATACTTCGTTATTTAGTTACGAAGAGATCAAGAGCTATATGACTGACCTGATTTTCATTACATAGTCATGTCTCTTGTGATCTTCAACCTTCCTGGCTTTTCAAACTTCAATTAAATTCCAAAGGAAGCTATTATGATAGAACTTATCCCACTGGCATTGCTCCTACTATCCTTTTAAATGGAGCCCCTGCTCTTTGAAATCACTGGAAAATTATCTACCCATTTTTTTCTACCAGCTATTTAGCAGAAAATTTCAAAAAGCCATTTGTGACCAGCACTAGTTGATAAATGTCATAAAAGAGATGAGAGAAAATATGTGTCTTGTTCTAATGTGGAAACAGGATTATCATAGCTGCATCTCTTTAGTTTTCCTTTATGAAAATAATAACCTATATCCCATTGTCATTGGGTTAATGTAAAGAAGATATTCCTTAAGGTAAATATGTAAATGTATTTATATGTGTCTTACACATGTACACACATGCATATGTGTACTCATGACAAGAGCACACGCACATACACACAAACACTCATATTTAAATGAACACACCCATAGCTATTACCATTCCCTTTTAAAACCCTGGGAGATTTGGCAAAACCATTTGAATTAGAGGTAGTTATGCTTAGATATTTAAAACTCAATTAGTCTAGTTCTAAATTATTTACACCTCTCTCTACTGAACAGTTTAGCTAAGTGTAAGTGAATGAGACAGCAGTTCTATGCAATTAAGGACAGGGGGGAAGCCAAAAACATGGCAAGTGAACTTTCAGGAATGTGAGAAATAGACTCACCAGCTGAGGTCCTTTCATTTGCATGCATAGGCAATAACATATCTAGCACGAGGGAAGATTATTATACTAGAAGAGATAGATTGAGTGTATAAAAGCATAAAAACCATAGACGGCTTGGGAATTTTATTCTGACATAGTATCAGCAAATTAAACCCATTTCCAACTCTAATATTCACCCTCTCCCTTATTATTGAGTGGTCATTATATTTTTCTTTTAACAAACTGTAATATTCATTAATGTTCTACAATCAATGATATTTAAACTTCTAATGTTTCTACTGCAATAATTTCCTTTGCTTTAGTACAGGGGTAGGCAACCTTGGCTGTTTTGTGACTCGTGGATTTCAACTCCCAGAATTCCTGAGCCAGCCACGCTGAGGGGAAAGGGAGAGGTTTCCAAGCTGAGCCATGCTGGCTCAGGAATTCTGGGAGTTGAAGTCCACGAGTCATAAAACAGCCAAGGTTGCCTACCCCTGCTTTAGTACTATTGGCATCATCAAACTACATTTCAATCATGATCTGCTATTGTCTTTTGGCTTTGTATCATCTCATTGGAAGAAAATTTGGATGCACCTATTAACAGTATGAGTTCATTGGACTGCATGGTTCTTGCTCATACTACATCTATGTTTTCGAGGGAAGGTTGAATTTGCATATAACAATTCTCCTCAACATGATCTCTAGTCTTCAGGATCATTGCTTACAGAAAATTCCCACAATTAGCCCTAAGTAAGACAATAATCTTAGCTGTTTCTGTTTTATTTTTTCCCCCTATACTATTCTGCTGTTCTAACCTGGGTGATATCCCTTTGGACTAATATTTAAAATAGATACACACACACATATACATAGACAGAGAGAATAAACAGCTGCTGGCTGCAAAAACTGATTAACTAATCAAATGTTTAACCCTGATCTCACATTGAGACTTTTGGAAAGCAGTTCTAATTTATGTCAAACACAAAATTGCCATGTACGAAAGCATCAGTCTGATGGTGTGCTATAGCCTGTATGTAGAAAACACAATTTCTTTTGAAAGTATACAGTAGAGTAGGGGAAGAGGGATTTAATGTTACTGAAGAACAAAAAATAATTGTCCACATGTTCTCATAGAAGTGAAGCTGCTTTACATAAGATATACTTATGAATATATTCAAATTCTACTCTGTTATATACTGTGTTATCTCAACTGATATCAAGTGATTAAACACATTTATCTCATTTTAAAAATTTGCTCATTAAAATTAATGTGATTTTTAAAGCAATAGCATTTTTATTTAGGATTTGTGTGAAAGCCTCAGAAAATTGATCTGCTTTAATAAATAGCAGTGAGATAGCGCACCATTATATGGTCTTATACTTCTGGGTCTTTTTCTTGCCACTGCTCTTTTGATTTATCTATATCGTATCCTTGAAGCCATAAAGCAGGACTTAACAATTTGGTTTAGCTGTTTTGAGGTAGTCCTTGGGTCTTAAGTCTTCATTTCCATGCCCAGAAGACATTTTGCCATTATAGACTGCAAAATAGGATGCTGGACTTTAGCTAGCCATCCCCTCACACACAAAAACCATAGGGGAGTTCTAAGCAGCAACTGTAGCTTTACAGTTTACAGTAATAAGTCTAGAAGGCACTCTTGGGCAAAACATCTCATCACATAATTTGCAAAGGCAAAATCTCTCTGACAGCAAGTTTGGGATTGTGGTTAAGGCATCTAGCTAAAAACTGGGAAACTGTGTATTCTAATCAGTGATGGGATTCAACCAGTTCACACCACTTCGGCAGAACCAGTAGCTAATTTTTTGTGCCCAGGCCCAGAATGGACTTCCAGAAGCGGCATCCACACAGATATGTGAAATATGGTTATATTTCACATATTTGAATCCCATCACTGATTCTAATCCTAATTTAGGCATAAAGCCAACTGGGTCAATCACTTTCTTTTAGCCCTAGGAAAAAGGCAATGGCAAACAACTTTTGAAAAACCTTGCCATGAAAATCACAGGGACTTGTCCAGGCAGTCCTGGCAAATTGGACACATTTGAACAGAAGGAAAAAAAAATTCTCATGCTATTTTACTATGTAGTACAGCATACCAGTCATCTTGAAATAATCCAGCTTCCACTTTATCAGCATTACACTATTTCCCCCTTCTTCTAATAAATTCTAATAGTATTTCTTGCCAATTTTAAATAGCAACTGTGCTCTCTAAATTCCCTTTGGTTTACCACTTTACAGTAATGGGGCCAGAACTGAACTATATCCATAATTAAGATCAGTAGGTTTTATAAATACACCATAATAATGACAGGAAGACCCAGTGTATCTTTTGGCTGTAAATCTTTATACCTAGAAGAGTCAATCAGCTTATACTCTTGAGGTGCACAATTATAATACCATCTGTTTGATGAGACTTTTAGTACTTAATTCTTAGAAGATAAGGCTTGGACAAAAGCAGCTTGGAAATTTGAGGTCAGTCTTTGTGAAAACAACAATTAAATCTGAATGTGTTGTTCTGAATCAGAGCACTTGTTGCTCTCATTATAGGGTACATAACTGAGGAAGAGGGAATATACATTTCCTATACATATAAGAAACTTTTATAGAAAAATAATAACTTTTGAATAAGCATTTTAGCATTTAAGGAAGGCATTAGATATTAACATTTTTAATTCAAATAATTTTTCTTTTTTATGTAAGCTTCCAGTCTTACTCCTTATTTGGTATTTAGAAACACTGAGATTATAATTTAAATTAAATAAATGTAAATGCTAATCAGATCTTAATTAACTGCATTATGACATGTCAAACAAGAAGATATTGGTCTTGTCTAGTTGTCTTCAGAATTTTAGTTTATACCAAACCTGTTCTAGGAATGAAGTGTATAATAGGAGATTTAATATTTATTTATCATTTATTTAATTTAATTTCGGTGCTACCCAGTTCCAGAGATATTTAAGTGGTCACAAATACAATAAGATAAATAAATAATAAAATAAAGGAAATAACAAAATGGCAATCAAGACAACAAATATCAATGCATATACAACATGTATTAAACTTTTATAACAAGACTGGTTCCATCTACCCATCCCCAATTTTCTTCAAATTTCCCATCAGGCTTTGCTTTGCTTCCATCTCTGTCTTGTTTCTTTCTAGATTGCAAAATTGGTCTGGTGGGGTCTGTGACTAATTTAATCAGGCTCATGTTGGTTAAATAGTTTGATTTATCGTTATTGGAGGACATTTTTCTCCCATGCTCTAAATTGTCATCTGATCTGATACTATTCACAAAATAAAACATCATGGCAGATTGCCTGGGTTGTATGTTACTGTATAGAGGAGAGAGAGATTATCTTGTTTTTTTAAATTACTAGTTTGGAAAAGAGATTTAGAATCTTTGAAGTCTATATTTAATTTGCTTCTCATTTATATGGTTTCTTCAAGCTATAAAAGAAATAAATAGCAGCTTCTTTACTGTATTTAGCATAGGCATTTTTTTGTTTAAAAAAACTACCACTATCTCCTGTATTTGCATAATGGGGAAATTAAGTGGGGATTTTTGCTTAGAAGGAAAGATGGATTTATATTTTACTTAACACTTTTAGTAAGTTTTAATTATTCCATGAAGCATTCAAATGTAAATATTGAATATATGAGTGTAAAACTACTTGTGGTATGGTAGAAAGTATTACAGAATAAGGCTGAAGATTATACCATATTCCTTCACTCGAATAAGGTAAATCAATTTTGTGGTCCTCAAAGGCTAGAGTGTCTACATATGTTGTACATGTCTCTTTACACAAGTATGTCTATGTAATTCTTTTATTATCTTTTTCAGTGATGATGATGATAATGATGATGACGATGATGATTAGTCACACTTTCAGCCAGATGCTTAAAGTGGATTTGGAATTTTTATCCACCTAAATGTAAATGGTTCCGTATAAAGCTGCCTTTTGCAACTGACTAATGGTGAATTTGTCAATGATGATGGTGTTCAAGTGGTGTTCCAATTGTTTTGGGATTGCACTCAAGGCACCTATTACTATTGGTACTATTTTTACTTTCTTTTGCCATAGTCATTCTACTTCTATTTGTAGGTCTTTGTATTTTGTTATCTTCTCCAGTTCTTTATCTTCTGTTCTTCTGTCTTCAGGTACTGCCACATCCACTATTATTATTATTACCTTTGAGCTGATTTGATATTAGAGGAGTATGAGGTATTGTCCCAAGAGAATCTAACAAAATTCACTGTTGTACAAACTTTTAAGTATTCCGAAGGCCTATATTTGCCAGCTAGATATAAAGTGGTTTATTTGTGATATGAGCAATGGCTTATCTTGTTAAGTTGATTCTTAATTTGTTTTATTTCTGAGAGAAATATCTACTGTCATTCAAGAAAGCTAAATGCTACTATGTTAAAAAAAAATTTGTGCTTCTTGTTCAATTGTTTGACTTCTTGGTTTGTGACCACAATGCAAAACTGAATTGATAGTATTTGTTGATGACTGGAATTTTTTTTAGCAGTTTTAGATGTCTCTGAATAGAATAGGAAAGATCTTTTAATTGCTATCCAGTGAGCACACGGGAAGAAGGAAAAACTGTTAAAGAATATCAGAAAAGATGAAACTTGTGAAAAATTTCAGGAAATAGTTGCAGAGAATGGATTAGAGACAAAAATTACTTTTCAAATATTTGATGAAGAAGATTCCAAGGCAAGTCAATTTCAATCTGCTTCTTTCTTCATTTTAATATGGATTATTATTTGTAAAGTATCTGAAAGATTTTTCTCATGTACCAGAGTTTTAGTAGTTCTCTACTTGAGCCTAGGGCTCAAGTCAGGCAGAAAAAAATAAATAGAAGCATGCACAAACTTAGGGCATATTTTAGAACATATAATTTGGTCTTATGGGTACAGGTGCAAAATCAGTAGAAAGTTAATGCACTGATATTTACAACCAAAGTGAGAGGCTGAAACCCTATATAGAATGGAGCAATCTGATGCATTTTTAAAAATATATTGAAATGAGCAGCGTAAGTATCTTTATTTAACTTTTATTTAACTTCTTGAAAGGAGGAAAGAGGGGAAGTTTGTAATCCAAATGCTGATGAGTGAATAATCAAATGAGATAAATATATTTGATGTCACTGTAATTATACCATGTACTTCAGGCAATATTTTTCAAATGATTCCGTATTTGATACTTTTTAAAAAAAATTCAGTTATTTTGTTCATTAACTTTCATTTTCTATCTCTTGCTTTTTCTTTTCCATTCATGATGTCATAGATCACAATCTTTTATTTTCTTGAAAGACAATAATACATCAACTGCATTAACTTTCAGTTGGCACAAAGGCTTTGGTTCAAATTTACTAGGTCTATCTGAATGCCAGTTTGATGACGTGATTTAGGTAACCCCCCCAGCACCATATATAATAGATATTGATAGATCTCATGAGAGACTAACTGGATATATTTAAAACATTATAACAGAAATCCATTTACTTATACTATTATTACTGTGGTGCTAATTTAGCACTCCAACCTGGACTTTCCAGGTATATTGGGCCTATAGTTCCTAGTATTTTAAACTAGCAGTTCCAGGAACTTCAACTGGGAATTATAAAAGTTGTAGTCTCAATATATCTGGATGATATCAGATTTGAGGCATCTGAATCAGTTGTTCTGCCAATAAAGCAACTCATTTCATTCTGTTTTGAACTATCTATATTTCCTAGGCAATCAGGACAAGAGTTGTGATTCCTTAGTGAAATATGGTAGAGATTAATATTGCAAAAAAAAACAAAAACAAATAAACAAACAAACAAATCTACACACAGTTAGTTAAACACTCTGTATCTGTTTCACACCTTGGGTTTCAAGGTTCTAAATGTAGAAACTGATAAATGCTTTTGTTTTATTCATATAAAGGGATAGCTTCAAAGACAAGTCAATAGGCTAAGCTATGAGAAAAGACGAGCAGAACATTTAAAAACTAATGAGCAAGTACAATTCTGCTTACCATCTGTTGGATTCTTCAAACAAAGATATTTTTCTTGCAATTAAGGTAAGACACAAGAAGTTGAGTAGTTAGATTAGATGTTTATTAATTTACCACCCAAACAACAATAAATGTTGTAGGGACATTTGAGATTGATTAAATATGGGTGAGTATAACCCAGTCCTGAATCTGGACAAAGTGATGGCTGTAGTCAATTAATTGATTACACCTTTATTGGAGAAGGAATGACTTCTGAACTACATTTTCTTCAGTATTCATTATTTGGATCCCAGAAGAGTTTCTTTTTTATTCCTAGATTTGTATCTCTGACATCATGACCATCTCCTTTTCACTTTACAGTGTTGCCTGGATGTCACTTTTTATTATTTGTAAGGACTGTGATTTCTTTGAGAATGGTTTTATTGAAAATTATTATTGTTCATTTGTAAACTATTCTAGACTCCTTTAGGGGGAAAACTATCTATAATTATAAGAACAATAGCAATTGCCTTATACTAAATCAAGTCATTGGTATGCCTAGCTCATTGTTGTCAACTCTGATGGGTTTGCAAGACATCAAAGACAGATAATTCTCATTTATTTATTTTTTAAGCAGTGATGCCAGGAATTGAAACTAGCAACCTGAAATCTGTGAAATATTGCATATGCTGTGAAGCATAGCCTCTCCTTCTATTGTAAAATATTAAATTCTGCATACCAGAAAAAAACAGGAATATAAATGAAAAGCAAACAAATTTCATGGGAAGAAATTTTTAATATTTTCAGTAGAGTGATCATACACCTAGATTGCTACAAGGCTAATTCTAAGTTGTGGCTCTTGTCAATCCTCATTTTAGCTTCACTATGTATTGAGCAAACAGTATTTTCTAGGTAAAACCTATCTTTATTCCTTGATTTTATGTTATTCTTTTTCTTTTAATCAGCATATGCAATACATATTTCAGTAAGTAAAATAAGGTTTAAGATCCACTGGATGCACTGATAGGCTTGTTGGGGCGGTCTCTTGTTATAGCTAGTCATACAAAATCCAAGCAACCACTGTATGAGTGCTATATACATTGTGTGTCTCTCACAACACTAAGTGACTCTCACAGACTTTATGTGTCTATCACAGACAATATCACTGATGTTTTCCTGTACCTACTACAACAGCCTGAAATATGTATTTCTTTCGGTATCCCAAGTAATTGAAATTGTTGCAATCAGGCATGTCATACAGAGTTCACATTCTCATATTTCACACTTTCAATAATGTTGAACTAGGTAAAACAAACTCATCCTTAGCTTCCCTTTACAGCAAGTCCTTTGCATGGTGGCATAATATTTCCTTGACATCTTTTCTGTCAAAATTTACAGAGTGCCTTGATCATCTTTGCTCTCTTGCACTGATATGAACAAGGTTCTGACCTAAGTCCCCCTGTGTACTACATCATTTGCTGCTGGAGATTAGCAGGCCATGCTGAAGAATAAATGAGTTGTAAGGTCAAGAGATCTTTTACAGAGAAGCAACTGCTGTGTTCCTGTTCACTATGATTGCATCTTTCTACAGCACCTTAATCACTATGACAAATCCCCATCAGAGCTTCCTAAATTAATGTGAGTTATTTTAATTAAAGCAATATGTTGTCTCACTATAGGAATATTAACAAAACATTGGCCTATGCTACAATAAATATTTCTGAAAGGAATATAGGCTTGACAAATTTCATGCCTTGCCTTCAAGGGAGATTGAATTTGAGATTTATGTCTGGACACAAATCTTTTCTTAATGGTTATGTTGTAGTTGAAGTGGTTGCAAAATTCATTCATTTACTTTGTTTCATTTAGGCCCTTATATTCCACATTGAAATTTCTGCCTACAATATTGAAAGTTTAGTAGTATTGACTGATAAATTTGGGTCATCGATACATTAAGTGAATAAGAAGATGCAATATTTCATTAAAATGTCAGAACACCTCATTTCCAAATACAGAGAACAGCCTTTTAGTTTTTGAATGGGGGATGCCAAATGTATTCATATATTCCATGCGGTACTCTTAGATTTACTTCTATAGAAAGACAGACCTAGAATATAAACTCTTCTCTTCTCATGTAATATGACTCATATTTTTTCAAAACAGCCTATCCTGAAGATTTCTCTTCTATTTTATATGGGAGCCGTAAATTAGAATCATAATGTTCAAAATGGCTAGGTCATTCATAGGGACAATCTCAAAAATTGCAATTCCACTTTTAGAATAATGTTAATAATAATGTTAATGCTTAGTTATGTATAATCAATAAAATGTTAAATAATGGAAGAGGAGCTCATTTTTAATAAAATCTTTATTTTTAATAAATATTAATTTGCAGCTTTCAGTATCAACATGTGTAAATGAAATTTGTTCAAATTTAAACTTGTGAAACAATTCTTTTGACCATTTTACAATATCAGTAAACACTTCCCACCCTGACATCCAGCCCCAGCCAGGTCTAGATAGTGTATGCTGGGTCAGTCCTTTCATCCATGATCAAATTGCAAACAATGTAAGCTTTTTACAGACAAATATAGCATTTTAAACATCAAGCCTAAATCTGGCTTGTTTGTCCATAAGATGTTTCTTTTTTCATTACATAGTCTTATATTTTATTCAAAGCTGTTTTGTGTACATCTTAGCCATGATTCTAATAACACGTATAAGTTTATAATTTTTGAATCACCCTTGTCTCCTTTTATATATATATATATATGAATTATAATGGTGATTTCTCATCCAACTGAGAGGCAACCTGTGTTATTTATATGAGAAAACAGCCCTCCAACAATGTATGTCCACTGTCAATAGCTGTTCTAGAGTTCCAGGGGTAAAAAAAAAAGAAAAAACTCCAGGAGACTTATTAGGTTTCAGGATTGATAGTAATAATAATAATAATAATAGATTTGATTTCTGATACTGACCCTGGATGTTGACTTTCAAAAGAATTTGCTATGTGGAAGGTCCTAGTTAGGATTAGTAAATCATTTTTTCATAAAAATTCTTCCAAATTAAAGTTGGGATATCGAGTTGAAATCCCTTCAATAAACCAGATAAAGTATTTCAGAAAAAAGTGAGTTTGTTCCTTTCAATAAAATTTCCAGTTATAACAGGATTTTAGCCACCTAGAAAGTTTTTTAAGCCTTTTGGTTTCTTATAATCACACCTAATTTTTAACATTTTAATATTTTTAATGGTAGGGTGTCCCTGGGTCTGAGCTGCCCTCAGTAACTTTCTGGTACGTAGACCATCAGAACCAAACAAATCAAACAGATCAGAATCAAACAAATTAGAATTTCTGGTGGAGATTTAGTCCTGAAAAAAAATCTACACCTGCAGGAACTATTTTTTTTCATAGGAAAAATATCACCCACTGGCTCAATGGGTGCTAATCTCCTGGAAGAAAAGGAGGAGGAAGAAGGGGGATATTTATCAGATTGGAGTAGGAAAACAATTTTTTCCTTGATGGAGGATTCTTGATAATGATCTCCAACATGCATATGCACACACACAGCTATTAACCCTAGTCTATATATTCCCCTAACTTGTTAGTTAAGCTCACTTATAAGCCATGACATGTTTCAAACTGGGTGAAAAACACAGCACACCATAGATATACTGTGAAATCACAGCAACAATCAGTAGATAGCAATAAAATTATGTTGGACACTGATCCAGAAGATGCGAATGCTCCAACACTGGAAATTTTAAAGAAGAAATTGGACAACCATTTGTCTGAAATGGTATAGGGTTTCCTGCCTGACTGAGCAGGAGTTGGACTAGAAGATCTCCAATGTCCCTTACAACTTTGTTAGTCTATTATTGTTGAGCTCCGTAGTTTCCTTGGACATTTTATGGTTAGATTTTCAAGTTCCACCTGCTTAGGTTTAACTTCTCAGGTTCATAAACTAACCCAAAATAATGCAGAGATTGACAATGTGCTACTTGTGAGCCACACATACTCTTGGAAGACACCTTCAGACATTCCATGTTAAATAAAACTTATTTTTGAAAGTGTCCGAAATCCTAAAAGATTCCCAAAATCTCAAGAGATTGTAGTGTATGTAATCTCAAGAAGGGAATTCTTGAGAGGAAAATTCATGGAGGGAAATTGCTGAAATCTTACATGAGCAAACGAAAAAAGGGGAAAGACCTAAAAAAAGATTTCTAAGCCTCTTTGTTCACCTCTAATAATTGTTCAAGGAAGCTCAGAGCTTTGCTTAAGTCTCCACAGCTATAAAAATAGGATGGGACAAAACCAGCACAATTCCCAGCCTTTTGTGTGAAATATTGCAAATATTATAAGTTTCCACTCTTATAAAAATCTGAGTTCTTTTGTAAGATAAATCTACAAGTCTTACAGACCATGAACTTTTCATTGGCTCTACAATTATCTATGCTAAGACAAGTATGTATTATTTGTTGGAAAGAGCTGTGGGAACTTAATTTGTACCCAGAACACTCCAGGTTACTCTGTATTTGAATAAGCCAAGTATATATGCCACTCAGTTCAGCTAGCAAAAATAGCTTGAAATTTCATAATATACTTTAACAAAACATCAAAAACAGCTAATAGGCAAAATCTGGACAAAATCAGGCAAAGAGAGTGAAAAAAAAGAAGAAACCACATGCAAAAGAAGGAAAAAACTGATTCAATAACAAAAACCTAGGTTATCTATATATTACAGGACATTCTAGAGTCCCTAAAAATCATATGGTGGGCAATTTGAATGGAGAGAGTGGTTTTTGGTTATTCCAGATATAATACTTTTATTGCAGGGAGCCATGAAGATTTGGAGAACTCATCCAGAAACTATTAAGACAAATACAGAAGCACGTATTAAATTCATGGGGTAGGTGGAATGCATTAGAAAAAGACTGAAAATGGATATTCATGGTTCCTGAGATATAAGAGGGAGGGAAGGGAAAATGCAAGCAGACTTTCAATAATTTCTTATTATGGTGTATCTCAATACACTTCTAGTCCTTTTAGGGAGTCAGTTTCCTGTTCTGGTTTATATCATAGGACTAGTCTACCTCACAGAACTGTATATAATACCAAAAGATTAGATAAGAAGATACCTCTTTTGTTCTGAATGATGGGGGAAACTATTTGGTGCATGTGGATGATAGTTCCAACTTTAGAAAGAGTTAGAACTTCTGTTGTCTACATACATTGTAGAATAAATAGGATGCCAATCTAAAGTGGTTAAATGGAAAAACTGAGCAGAAAATAGTAAATTGCTCAGAGACCCTCATTTTCTCTTTTAAAATGAAAAGCACCCAAGTGAAGAATCCTTATTGAAATGCCTGATGTCCACATTGTTACTTCTGCATTGTCACCTTCAGAGAAGCAGGATTAAATGTGAACAAGGAGCTAATTAACAACTCCATCAAGATGTGCACATGCCTGAGTAACAGCATTATTTAGGAACTGTCACCTTTGTTCTTTCTGATGGCTTGCTATCTATTTTCAGCTCTGCTGTCCTCTCTTTTTCCCTATGGTATCTATAGTCAAACTGGAACAATACCCCTTCCTCCTGAGATTTGACAAAATCTCTGCAAATCTTGAGGGGAAACAATCCCAAATGCCCTTGCAAGGAGATTTTTAACCTCCTGAAAAAAGTAAGAAATAATTATATATTATTTTAATTTCCATTTAAATGGAACAAAACATTTGGCAAATACACATGTTATATTGCTTTTTTCTTTGGACTATACCGATCCTCATTCATAGAACTTCTTCTGAAGAATTTCAGAGAATCCTTGCAATCGTGAAATTTATAATTTATATATAATTTGTATCTTTCCTCCATTTAAATTTAATCCTGCTCGTAGATGTAAAAGAAATGCACATTTGATTTTTCTATAAGATCATATTTGCAAATAGTGTTAGAATAATATTTTCTGCAGTATAAATGCCAGTACTGAGGTGAATCTCTGCTTTAAAAAATACAACAGCAAACAAACATTAACAACTATATTTACAGGTGCACTCAGAGATATATGTTTTGGTAAATGAGGTTTTTGGAAGCTCATACTCCAACGCCTATATTTATAAAAGCACATATTAGGAGCAGTTATATATGTATCTTATGAAACACTGGTTACATTAGGGAACATTATATTTTAAATCGATGTGGGCACATTTTTGGAATATTTTGTGGATATATATATATTTAAAAAAATAGAAAAAGTTGTACATATTTTAAAAATTGTGAGTTCATAATTACATGAACATAAAGCATTACATATAACACATGGTTGTTCCTCATTTATTGGTAAAATGTATTATACAGTTTTTAACATAGATATGGTAATGCTAAAGCAGAATGCAAAACAGGATTTAAAGTGTCTAACCATAAAAGCAGAGATTTTATAAAGCTAAGAAAACAAGAGCAATGACACACAACTAAATTAATTTGATCAAAAGTGATAAACTGATAAGGACTAATTTGTGGTTGGTAACTTGACTTGCTTGCAATTTAGACTTGAAGAAGATTTAGGAGAAAGTGTACTTCAAACTTTCCATGAGTGTCTAAAATTTAGAACATGCACCTTATCAAACTGAATTTTGAAAGTTATCTCAAAGTTATCTTATGTGTATGCACATTGACAAAACAATTGAATTGTTTGAGTTGACTCAGACATCTGTTTTGATTCCACATATCACATCAATCAGAGGGAGACATTCAATCTAGCTGACTTTTAATTAAATTTTCAAATCAAAGCTTTATTCCACCCTATTAGACAGGTGTGTGGAAAAAAAATAAATGGAAATACATCTGAACTTTCTTGACAATAGTGGATGTCATAGACCAGGGGTTCTCAACCTTGGCAACTTTAAGACTTGTGGACTTCAACTCCCAGAATTCCTCAGCCAGCAAAGCTGGCTGAGGAATTCTGGGAGTTGAAGTCCACAAGTCTTAAAGCTGCCAAGGTTGAGAACCTCTGTCATAGACTTAAGCAATTTTAATATTTTTAAGCCAACATTCAAGCTAAATCCCACAAGACTTACATGATGCAAGAATAAAAATAAAATCATAACACCATAAAATATAATTTGAAAGGACATTGGAAGTGAGCCACAATAAAATAGTAATAAGACACTGTAACAATAAGAAGCCATAAAGTCTGCACATTATTAAATCAAATATATAATTCGTCACCAGAAATCAAGATCAATGTTCAATAATATAACTCAGCATACCTTCAAGAATTAAGAGGCCTTTAAAGCCAATTTAAACACTTCATTATTTATTAACTCATAATTCATCCCATTTTAAATTATGGATATATTATCATTTGAAAACCCTGGAGTTGGCATTCATTGTGCATAGGGGAATTAAGAACAGTCTAGATTCATCACACAGACAGGCTAATGACAATTTTCAGCCACATTACTAGTTTAGGGCCAAGTGCTCACTGAGCTATTTGGAGTGAATGATTCATGTCTTGCCATTCCCTGAAGACCTGCTTCCATTTCTTCTTTCAATCATTCACTTCCCCATCTTAGGCTTTTTCTATTTCTATGGTAGGAATTGAATACTATGTATACGAGGGATTTGGCATGATTTTGGATGATTCTGATAGCCTCAAAAAGCCTGTAAGTTCAAGGGGTATGAACTAGATGTAAGTGTCAGGCTTTTTTAAATGTAAATGATCTTCATCAATGATTTAGATGAGGGGATAGAAGTAGAACTCATCAGAATTTCAGACTACACCAAGCTAGCAGGAATAGCTAACAGTCTAGAAGATAGAATCAAGATAAAGAAGGATCTCAATAGATTTGAGCACTGGCCCTATCTAACAAAATGAAATTCAGTCTAGAAAAAAAGCAAGACTTTACACTTAGGCAAAAAACCCCAAATGCATAGATATAGAATAGAAGGTACCTGTTTCAATAGCAGTAATTGTGAGAAGGATCTTGAAATCTTAGTGGACAATCATTTAAATATGAGACAGCAGTGTGTTACAGCTGTCACAAAAAAGGGCAAAGCAATCCTAGGTTGCATTAACATGTATAGAATCAAGTTCATGTGAAGTATTAGTGTCACTTTATAATGCCTTGATAAGAATACACTAGGAATATTGCATCCAGTTTGGGTTGCCATGATATAAAAAAATATTGAGACTCTAGAAAGAATGAAACAAAATAGCAACAAAGATGATTAGGGGACTGGAGGCTAAAACATATGAAGAATGGTTGCAGGAATTGGGTATGTCTACTTTAATGAAAAGAAGGACTGAGGTGACATGATAGTGTTCCAATATTTGAAGGGTTGCTGCAAAGAGGATGAGAGTGAATCTATTCTTCAAAGCATCTGAGGCCAGGACAAGAAGCAATGGATGGAAACTAATCAAGGAGAGAAGCAACCTAGAACTAAAGAGAAATTTCCTGACTGAACAATTAATCAGTGGAGCAACTTGCTTCCAAAAGTTGTGGGTACTCTGACACTAGAGGTTTTTTAAAGAAGAGATTGGATACCCATTTGTCTGAAATGGTTTCCTGCTTAAGCAAAGGATTGGACAAGAAGATCTCCAAGTTCCCTTCCAACTGTTATTCTTTCATTCTGTGAATTAAGTTTTTTTGTTCAAAATAAAATTGTAAAATTGTTGAAATTTATAATTCATTAAGCTGATTTTCCCCTATTTAAGCAGCAGTTATTCTTCTTTGTGTCTAAGATGTTATCATCAGAAAAAGATCTTTTGGAATTTTTTTTTCTGAATTTAGTTTTTTCTGCCACAAAGGAGAGAAAAAGCCACAAGGCAGGATTTCTTGTAAGAAGAAGAACATTTCTTGTGAGAACAGATGAATTATTAGAATGCTGGCAAATATTATAAATAATGTCAGATTTTTAATAGCCACTAGTATGAAGGTGACTACATAATCACACTGATTTGATGAATGCCCATTTATAATTCAAAAGAGGCATGAGAAAGTTATCACGGTGTTAGAACATGACATTGGGGACAATGCAATTTCAAAGAGAAGACTTCTGTCACTAAGGTGACCAACTTTTTTTACAATGAAAAGGAGGACACAAATAAATTGAAGAAAAAATATTGTAAATAAAAGAAACATTTTATTCATTGCAACAATAATACAGAATACACTATAATATGATAAATGCATATTAAAAACATTTGTAACAATAACATTTTATATTGTAATTATGCTTACATGCCGTGCTCCCACCCACAGCCACCCCGCCAGCACTGCTACCCCGCTGTGTAGAGCAGAACCTGCAGCTTCCAAAGCACCAACTGCGCCAGCTCTGGCCCCAGGGGGCAGCCCGCCGTCGACACATCCCGCCTGCAGCCACCCCGCCAGCACCACTGCCCACCCTGCGCAGCCCCATGTACAGCAGGCCCTGCGGCTCCCACAGCATGGGGGGCAGCCGGCCACCATCACCCCTCACACTGCCACAAGCCCCCGCCACCCTTGCCTCTTGTGCCCACAGCCATTATTGCCCTAGCAGGGCTGAAGATCAAGTTACTGTGGCATCGCCACTCCAGTCTCCTCCAGGTATCTTTGGGACTAACTAGGAGATGGTGTAGTTAGGTAGCAGGGAGGAGTGCAAAGTTCCTGCCAATTTGCTTTCGCTGCAGACAACTTACATGTACAAAGTTTGCCGGCTGGGTGTTTTGGTGTGCTCAGTGGCAATTCCTATTGGCTTTCAAAAGCCAATAGGGGGATTAGCACAGCTCATGCAAAAGTTGAAAAAAAAAACCATCAAAAAAGGTCCCAGAACGCCGTTCTGAGCGTTCTATGAGAATAAAAAAGCCCTACAGATTAGTCTTCAAATATCAAAAAGGAGGACATGTAAGAGGACACTTTTCAAGGGAGGACAAAACTCACAAAAGGAGGACTGTCCTCGCTAAAGGAGAATGGTTGGTCACCTTACTGTCACATGTGTTGATCAGTTTCAGTCCCCTCTACTAAAGGTGACAGTTCTAAATAAAAAGCTTTTATGTAAGTGTTAATCATGATAAGAAGGCTGATGATAATACAAAAGGCTATACTCTATCAATATTGAAGGTTGTCCAACATACTCAATCATTCTCTGCAGATGATAGGCTAGGATACTGCATATTTGTTGCTTTAAAATGTATCTAAGTGTATAAAATAACGATTATAATCATCACCATCAGACTGAATCAATCCATTGCAGGATCAAGATTCACTCTGAATTGATAATCACATATTTTTTGGTTTTCCAATCTAGGGCTGAAAGAAAGTGATTGGCCCAAAGATCTGACAATGCAGCACAAAATCATCATGGACTCACAATTATATTACCAAATATAACAGACAATAGTATTCTTAGCATGGAATATATAATTTTATATTCATCTATCATGCAGCTGTTAAAGAAAAGAGGAGTGATAACTCTAATTAAACACTGCTAAGATGGCTGAATAGGCAATGAGCACGTAAAGCCCTTTGTCCAGTTGGATAAAGATGCCTTTGCTTTTTACCTCTTTTAGTGCCATGAAAATTATTGAACCAATTGTGATTTAAGTAGTATCCTTTATAGCTAATCAAAGATGAGATAGACCAAGGATCCTTAGATGCACAGGTAGTGAGACATTATAAGATTTAATGAGGGAATAAAATGCATAAAACCATACTTAGGGAATATATATTTCTTCTCTTGGCATATTTTCATATATGTGAGGAATTGATTTTAAATTCTGTGCTTATTCCAATAACTTTCAATTCAACATGCTTGTATATAGTTTCAGTTTAACAGCCGCTTAATTGTATCATTGTTACATTGCCATCAGAGAATTTTTCATGAAATATTGACTAGTAATGATAAATCTCCAGCATTGTCTGTTAGGAAATATTGCTGAGATATGGAAATTTATCTTGAAAAAAAATCTGTAGGAACAGACATATATTACAACTTTATTGTGAATATAATATATAATGAAATTGGGGATTATTTATTAACAAAATAATAAATTTTATTTTCAGTGTTCTTCCATTATTTATTGTATACATTAGATATTTTCAGTCTCTTACATTATTCCCATCACTTAGAAATGGATGCTTGAGACCCATCTTCAACTTCTGTCAATTTGATTGAGATGATTTTTGTTTAGGTAGATGGGTATTTCTAAGTTTATACAGTAAGGGAAAAAACCAAGAATTAGATACAGACTATTGCAAGACACTAAGGAAATGGGGAGTGCTGAGTTTACCAGATTTGAAACTGTACTTTGATGCTTGCTGTTTGGTTCACTAAAAGAATGGGTCAACATTCAGAATAGGAAGCTACTTAACTTAGAAGGTCATGAATTAAGATTTGGATGGCACAGTTACCTATGGCAGAGGTCTCCAACGTTTCTGGACTCATGGCCCAGAAGGAAGGAGAGCATCTTTCAAATTGGTGCATGCGCTCACGGCCTTGTTCACGCATGCGCAAATGGGTCGTGCACATCTGCCTGGTGCTAATGGCCCCATTTGTGCCTGCATGCATGTGCAAACAGGGCCACAGGCACAAGGACATGTGTGTGAATCAGCCAGCCATTTTCGCAGCCCACTGGCCAAGAGGCCACGGACTGGTAGTGGACTGTGGCCCATAAGTTGGGGACCCCTGACATATGGTATGACAAGACTAAAGTAAATGTTGATTTTAATAACCATTTTGTTAGATGTGCCATTCTGAGAGTTTGGAATATAAAACAAGGTTTTCTACAAAGGTGCTTCTTTGGTTTTTTAAAAAAAGAAATGGTAACGAAGCTGAACTGGTGGACTTATGATAAAATAATATCTTTTCATTTTGGTGACCCTACTCTCAAATCTAAAGAGGAGTTAGAATCAGAAGGTCATGTCTGCTTTGGTTTATATATTTACAATTGAAAGAAAGATTTAAATTAAATAAATTATATGAATTTTAAAATTCATTTTAAATTAAAATCCTAATGTGTAGTAGTGATGAACATATTATTGCTAAGGTGTATAAAATGTTACTGAATTTAAATCTGGAAAGTGAACATTTAAAGCACTGTATGATCCAGTAGGCAAGGAACTTTGGACATCAACTGGGAGACAAACTCTGCACCAAGATCAAACAGATTCCTTGCAAACCTAGCAGACAACTTTGTCTCCCAAAAAGTAGAGAAGGGAACTAGGGGATAAGCCATTTTGGATCTAATTCTCACTAACAGAGATGAAATGATAGAAGGTGTTGAAGCCATAGGAACCCTGGGAGGAAGTGATCATGCAATATTGGAATTCAACATTATGAAAGCACAAGCAATAGAACACTAGAGTCTTGGACTTCAAGAGAGCTAATTTCAATAAACTTAGAGAGGGCTTGGAAAGGATTTCGTGGATAAGAATGCTCCAGGGGAAAACAACTCAAGAAGCTTGGGAAATTTTGAAAAATGAGATAATAAAAGCCCAGTCTAGCACAATACTAACAAAGAGGAAAAATAACAGTTCTCAAAAGAAAACAGCATGGCTGCATAAAGAAAACTCTGACAAATTGAAAGATAAAAAGGACAAGTATAGAAAGTGGAAAGAGGGACACATAACTAAGTCAGAATATCAGCAAATAGCCCGAGCCTGCAAAGATGAAGTGAGGAAAGCCAAGGCTCAAAATGAACTAAGGCTTGTGACCAAAGTCAAAGATAAAAAAAAGCTTCTTTCAACATGTAAAAAACAAAGAAATGATTGGTCCATTAGTGGGGGAAAGTGGCAAGAAGGTAACAAGCAACAGGGAGAAAGCAGAACTATTTAACTCGTTTTCCAAAGGGAAAAAACAGACCAACCTATCAAAAATAGTGTCATAAAAAACAGAATAGAAACGCAAGTTAAGATAGGCAGGAAAACGGTAAGTGAGCACCTGTCCAGCCTAGACGAGTTCAAATCGCCAGGATCAGATGGATTACACCCCAAGGTTCTCAAGGAACTGGCAGATGTGATCTCAGAACCACTGAACTATATTTTTCAAAGATCCTGGAGCACAGGGGAACTACCAGAGGACTGGAAAAGAGCTGATGTAGTTCCATCTTACAAAAAAGGGGGAAAAATGGACCCAGGAAATTACAGACCTATCAGCCTGACCTCAATACCTGGGAAGATCCTGGAAAAGATAATCAATCAATGAATCAACGAACACCTACAGGCAAACAAAGTCATTACTAAAAGCCAACATGGGTTTGTCAAAAATAGATCATGCCAGACAAATTTTATTGCATTCTTTGACCAAGTGACAAAATTAGTGGATCAGAGGAATGCTGTGGACATAATTTACTTGGACTTCAGTAAGGCATTTGATAAAGTAGATCACAACCTACTACTTGACAAGATAGAAAAATGTGGAATAGAAAGCACCACCACCAGATGGATCCGTAGTTGGCTGACCGGCTGTACTCAGCGTGTTGTCCTCAATGGAACTGCATCTACATGGAGGGAAGTGTGTAGTGGGGTGCCCCAGGACTCTGTTCTGGGCCCAGTGCTGTTCAATATCTATATCAACGATTTGGACAAGGGCATAGATGGGGAACTCATCAAATTTGCAGACGACACCAAGCTGGCAGGAATAACCAACACTCCAGAAGACAGGTTTAAGATACAGAAGGATATGGACAGACTTGAACACTGGGCACTATCTAACAAAATTAAATTCAATGGTGAAAAAAGTAGGGTTCTATATTTAGGCAAGAAAAAACAAATGTATAGGTATAGTACAGGGGGTACCTTGCTTAATAGTAGTAACTTTGAGAGGGATCTCGGAATCCAAGTGGACAATTATTTAAATATGAGCCAGCAGTGTGCTGCAGCTGTCAAAAACATCAACATAGTGCTAGGTTGCATTAACAGAGGGATAGAAACAAGATCATGTGAAGTATTAATACCACTTTACAACACCTTGGTAAGGCCACACTTGGAATACTGCATCCAGTTTTGGTCACCGCGATGTAAAAAAGATGTTGAGACTCTAGAAAGAGTACAGAGAAGAGCAACAAAGATGATTAGGGGACTTGAGGTTAAAGCATATAAGGAACGTTTGCTGAAATTGGGTAAGTCTAGTTTAATGAAGAGAAGGACGAGGGGGGGACATGATAGCAGTATTCCAATATCTCAGGGGCTGCCACAAAGAAGAGGGAGTCACACTATTTTCCAAGGTGCCTGAAGGCAGGACATGAAGCAATGGATGGAAACTAATCAAGGAGAGAAGCAACCTAGAACTAAGAAGAAACTTCCTGACAGTTAGAACAATTAACCAATGGAACAACCTGCCTCCAGAAGTGGTGAATGCTCCAACACTGGAAGTTTTTGTGAAGAGACTGGGCAGCCATTTGTCCAAAATGGTATAGGGTTTCCTGTCTGAGCAGGGGGTAGGACTAGATGACCTCCAAGGTCCCTTCCAACTTTACTATTATTATTATTATTATTAACAATGGGAGAATATGTGGAAAAAGGGTTTAAAATTTATGTTAAATTATAACTGAAAAGAAAATTTCTATAATATGATGTATCATTGGTATTTAACTCCAGATAAGCTGTCAAGAATGTATAAAAGTATTTCAAATGAATGTTGGAAATGCAAATGCAAAAGAGGTACTTTTATCATTTATGGTGGTCATGTGATAAAGCAAAGAAATATTGGAGCAGGATTCATATTCTAATACAGAAAATTCTTAAAGTGAATATAAGGAGAAAACCAGAGATTTTACCTTGGGTTTAATGGAAAAAGACTTGGAAAAAAAGGAACTTTGATATTATATATGTTGAAAACAGCAAGACTATAAACACGGAAATGAAAGGACATTTCAATTGTGACAATGGACGAATGGCTGCAAAAGTTGATGGAGTTAGCAGAGATGGCTAAATTGACTGCTTTGATAAAAAAAAACAAATATTTTTATTTTTACTTGGAAACCATTTCTGGACTTTGTGCTTGAGATGGGAAAAAAATGAAACTTTGATTTTGGTTTTACTGATTAGATAGATTTGTTGTTCTAGAAATGGCTACTTTAAGCTATAATGCAACATAAAAAGTTGAGGTTTGATAATGCCTTATTCTACTACAACAAAGGGAATCAGAAGTCAATGTCTTTTCTTTCTTTCTCCTCTTCTTTTCTTCATTTTCCCTTCCCTATTTTTCCTACTATTTGCTTTTGCTTTTGTTTGTATGTTACAATATAAACTAATAAAACTGTATAAATCAGATATGCTTTTGTTTCAGACTATGTAAGCCAGAAAGTGGGCAACATTTCCGGCTTTTCAAAATTTTGCCAATATTTCAAGATGAAATTCTGAATTTATTTAACTCTTTTTACTTATTTTTTTTCTGCAGACTTCTATAGCAGTTCTTCTCTTAACAATGAATTGGCATGGTCTCCCACATATTCTAGAAGGAATTATTTCAGAAAAAAATGCATTATTTTTTTTTTAGGAAAAAAAGGCAGCTGCTAATTGGTGCCTGTGAAGTAAATTAACAAAAAGTTTCCTCTCACCTTCAGCCCTTTTTTTTTGTTTTCCAAGAGATGTGATTGTTCTTGCTCAACTCTATATTTATGAATTAGAGCCACCTCCATATATTAATTAAAACTAATGGGCTACAAGGGAAAAATGATCACATTATTTGGATCTTATTTGTTTTGTGCTCTTAGAACTCCTAATGTTCTGTCTGATTATTTTTACTTACAAAGTTGGAATACAGAATATGCAGGTTTAAACAATATATTATGCTTTTACCATCTAAAGCTCTCCTTTTATGTTCATTTAAACAAAAATACATGTTTACTTTCTCTTTTGTACTCAGAATGTCCAATACTTTCCTTTTTAATAATAACAACTATACTGATGTTTCAGTTTAACCATTGGCAGATAATCATCTACATGCAATGGCACAGCAATTGACTTGCTTCAGAAATGCATTTCTTTCCCATTTTTCTTTTTTTCAAAACTCAAAAGGAAGCATTTAAGGCCCAGTCGGTTGTCACGCTTTTAAACATATAAAGCAAACCTGGAGATTGTTAAGGAAGAAGGGAATGGGTTTCTGCAATAAAAAGCCTCCTCTCAGTTAATTATTTTAAAAACAGGATTGCAAATCTAGTGTGTGTGTGCGTGTGTGTGTGTGTGTGTGTATTTCCACAAAGAAATGGAAGTTCAAAAACACACAAATATAAAATGATGCATTTAAACAGCATTTGGAATAATCGCCAACAATTCTCAGTTGTTGAATTGATTGGAACTGCTTATCGGGAGGAGAAATAGGACGCTAAGATATTATCAGTAGCTCCTACCTCCAATCTGATTATTTTTATAATCCTGACAGTGGCTGATTCTGAATAATTATCTCAGAAAAGAATTAGATTAGAAAACAATATTCTGGATTATCAACCTCCAGCCCATTATTGTAATTAGTTTCTTTCTCGAATGTATGATGCTATCGTGTTTATACAGCTTAAGAGTGAATTATTCACAAGCAGCCTATTTGGCTTTGCCAAGATAGAAAAAATGGATTAACCAAGGACGTTTTAAGAGATATTAAAGGCAGAATTTCCCCATCTATTTGGCCCAGGATATTATTTTATTCTTGCTCAGTTTTTTTTTTCATGTACCTGAAAATTATTTTTAGGAAATACTTTTGTTGAACAATTTCTACACAGGGGTTTGCATTGTGTTTGCAGTTGTCTATAATGAAGTTTTAATATAAACATTTTCACTTTTATGTTGTAAGAAGTAAAAGTCTGATCTCAAGCAGTCCAAAACATGGGTGCTTAACAATTCTCAGAAATATAAAATATTACACCAGCTAATTAACTTACAAGTACCTTGTCAGTTAATTGGCTTGACCTCACTTTCCAAAATGATTGATGATATATTACATCTCCTGAATAAAATGCATTTGCAAAAATTATAATTATTTTCCAGAAAGAGGAACTGTATTGATTGCAGACATTGCCAGGTCTATTATAACCCTCACCATACCACTATTTTGTGGAATGAATTTAAGATATTCTACATTCCTGGGATGCTGGCTTTTATCTTAGACTTAAGATATAATGGAATAATATCATTACATTCATATATTTAGCAGCAGTTTCATAGCTTAGCCAAATAGTTTTCACCCCATTTTTTATTCATCTTCTTTTTCCTATCAATTGCATGTTCTTCTGCTTCTTTTTATGCATTAATAACTTTATTTTAATTTATTTCTCTACAAGGATGAACAATGAACTATGTTCTAGTCATTATTCTAATAAATTTCAGTTTTCTGAAAAAGGAAGGCTAAGTAAATAATATGCTTAACACAATTTTTAGAAAGTCATCACTCCATATTTGGAATTAGCCTGTTTTTGATATTCATAACACAATCCTATTCACTTCCCATCATTGTCCACAAACCAACCTGTCACAAAATCATGGAACCAGCCACAACAATTGCTTATTTTTAGCCTATTAAGTTCCTATTTTTTTCGCTTCTGGTTGTAATATTACCATTGTGGTTTTCAGTTAATAACTAGCACCAGTTCCTTTTGTACAGTAAACAAGATTCATATGTCCAGTTATAAAGATGAGGAATTATTGGTCACAAAACCACATTTTCCAGAAATGGTAATTTGTGGCTTTTACATTCTTTCAATTATTTTGTTCCCTTTGCACACTGTAGGTAAAATACCATTTCTTCCTCATTTGGTGATTCAATCCAATATGGATTGTACGAACTGATTTGAAAAAGTGCTCTAGATGGAAGATTATATAATTTTAATTAAGTACTTATTTTTAGTCAAGGTCAAATTAAATTCTGCTCCCAGTTTCTTTCTACTACTTGTAGGTCTTTGGTTCTTCGGGTTTTCTCCCACGTAGAATTTGAAGTGTCTTGGCGACGTTTCGACGAAGTCTCATTCGTCATCTTCAGGCTGGTGCTTTTGGCTTCTGCTTCTAGGAGCAATATATATACAACTGAAAAAAATAACACCTATAACACTGAAAAGCTGGATGTAAAACATCAAAAAGAAATTTGATAAACTAATTCCTTTTTTGATAATTATGCCTAGCAAAGCATTTCAGAATAGAATAGAATAGAATAGAATAGAATAGAATAGAATAGAATAGAATAGAATAGAATAGAATAGAATATTACAGGTAGTCCTTGACTTACAACAGTTCATTTAGTAACCATTCAAAGTTACAATGGCACTGAAAAAAGTGACCTCCAACTTTTTTTCACATAATCTTTGCAGCATCTCCACAGTCATATGATCAAAATTCAGATTCTTCGCAATTGAATCATCTTTGTGACAGTTACAGTGACAAGCAAAGTCAATGGGAAAGCCAGATTCCCTTAAGAACCATGTTTCTAACTTAACAATTGCAGTCATTCACTTAACAACTGTGGCAAGAAAAGTCATAAAATGGGGCAAAACACAACAAATGTCTCATTTAGCAACAGAAATTTTGGGCTATCTTTATTTACAAACATATGTGCATATCAATTTGTATAATCAGTTTCTAAACCTGTAACTAGTTTTTTAAATCTTATTCTGAGGCATTTCTTAATGCCTCTCTCCCATTTCCTGCATGGAAGTCAGCTGAACTGAAAGATGAACTTAGCTGCTGACTTTATAAATATTATTACCTGCCATTTTAAAGATAGCGGAACAACAAAATCTAAAGTTCTATGTTTTTCCACTTATACCATAATTCTGTGCTAAATATTTTCCATTTTCTGGACAGTATTCTTTTAATAATAAAACCAGCTCACTTTTACCTTCCTCACTAAAACTTTGAGCATAAATTCACATGAGCAATACCGGTTAATCATAGGTCAGCCAATTTGTTTGACAATGATTTGAAGCAAAGTTTCTGTATCTTTATCCCTCACTTTCAAAACCTTTACCTACACTGATAATCAACCCAAGTTCATACTCATGTATTCTCTGTGTTTTCCTGAGGAAGAGCATTCTGGCTAGATCTACATAAGAAACCCAGGGTTTAGTGTTCCGTTATATTGGCTAAAAGAGATAGAAATTTTCCCAGGTGGATGGAGGGAAAATTGCAATTTTTGGCTGGCTGCTATACTCAGTTAATTATGCCAAGTTCTACTGAAATCAATGGAACTTTATTATGATTAACTATTGATATTGACTTCCAAGAGACCCAACTTTAATTTAATTCTTTTATTTTAGATATCTGGAAAATATCTGGTGAAGGGAAAAAAAAGCCCTCCAACCCCAAAACTCTTAATGTACTGTATATGAAGTTGTGGATTCAAGACACACACAGAATATGAATTGTCACATTTATAGCCCGCTACAGTTCAAATGCTCTCAGTGGCTTCTGTGATATAAACATTAATGAAAACATTCATAATATAGTCAGTGAAAATTATTTTAAATCAACATCATAAAATCATAAATCACCTAGAAGAATCACATGGTTAAATTATTATTTAGCATAGGGCATACAATGTCAGGGAAATCTACAAATGCTAGACTCAGCATAGTTCTGGGAGCCTGAATTGCTACTTATTTCTGTTTGGTGCATGTGCTTCTATCCTTGTAAAGCTAGGTTTTTTTGGGGGGGGTTTAACTAGCAGTGCTTTGGTGCTGGCTCCTCTGGGCTTCTCTGCTGGTCTCACCTTGCCTCAGCTCACATTGTGATGCCTTGTATCCAACCAGGCACAGCTCTGGTTTCTGTTCTCTGTACATATGAATGCAGCTAGGTTTTTCCCACCAAAGTGGTATTCATTCTACTTGCGTGCTTTAAAGTATTTTATTAATTTAACAAAATATAAAATACAGAAGTACAAAGAAAATGAAAATATGGGCAAATAAGGGGAAAAAGAGAAAATTGTAGGATAAAGAGGAAAAGAAAAAGAAAAGCATTGACTTCTAATTTCTTTTGATGTAATAGAATAAGGGAGTAACCACAAAACCTCAATTTTCTATAACACCAAACCTACCTAATCAGAAAAACCCGAAATCAAAGTTTCATTTTTTTTCCAGCTCAAGCACAAAGTTCAAAAGTGATTTGCAACTAGAAACAAAATTAATTGTGTTCTTTTATTTAATCAAAGCAGTCAATTCAGTCATTTCTGCAGCCATTGGTCCACTGTGGGAATCAAAGTATCTTTCCGTTTTTGTGCATAAGGTATTCTTGCTGTCATCAGGGGCCAGTAGAGGCCCCCAAAGAGAAGGAGATGCTAGCATCCTTACGTGACTTTCCAATGATACCTTCTGCAACATATCAATTTCTCGAGAGAGGGCCCCTGTCAGTGCCATCATTGCAAAGCCGAATGGAGCATGACCTAATAACCCCCTGCTCTACACCTAGTAAAGAGGTTCCAGAATGGCAAGCCTTGTTAGCTGGTGTTAAATCTTCATACCTCAAACAAATTTCCCAGGAGTCTACACAGAATTTTGATGGGGCTCCCCTCCATTTAGAGAAGGCCAATTTCATGCAGGATCATACCTCAAGCCATTGCAACAACCCTACAACTTCCCTTTGTATAAAGCAAATCTCCTGATGAGCTGCAAAAGATGATCCTCTCTCTATTATAACCTGGAATATAGCGGGTTGGTCTGTGCCATCAAAAGATCAACATTTTTTGGACTATATATCACAATTTGACATTCTCTTTTTACAGGAAACCTGGGCCCCTACAGAAATACAGCTAGATGGTTACTGGGGTAACTACGGTATATCCCAGCAGTTCCAAGTAAGGTGGGTGGGAGAGCTAAAGGGGGCATTGTGACATTAGTGAATACATCTTTGCATTTTAAATGTATACCGTTGCCACCTCTTCAGCTATGGGTTGTGACTACCCTACTTTTATTTAAACAGCTGGAGATCTTGCTTTTCAATATCTATATTCCCCCATTCATCAAAAATAATCTGATCAATAAGATCTGGGAGGGTATAGAAGATTTTATCCTGCACTGCTTGGATAAATATCCCACAGCAGCAATAATTATTGGGGGGGACTTAAACGCTAGAATGGGCCCAAACGATCAAGAGTTATTTAATCAATTTAAGCTCCATTATGATGAGAATGTACCAGGAGAATCCCTGCTTGCCAGACAATGTAAAGACACCAAGCCAAATCGGGCAGGTCTGTGTGTAAGACAGATGACTGTACGCTTGGACCTTTGTATCCTTAATGGCTCCACATGGGATGACTACCCAGCAGATTATACCTATCGGGGAGCAGGAAGAACATCCACAGTTGATTATTGGATAACATCATACGGCCTCCTGAAGTTCCTGCAGAAGATGGAGGTAGACTCACGACTGGAAAGTGATCACGATCCATTAATCCTTACTTTTACATTACACCAGAAACTGCTAAGGGCTAGCTCAACCTATCTACCTAGGTTAGAGAACCAAAATACCCAGATAAAAATTAAATACAAAGAAAAATACAAAGGAAGTTACTGAATGGATGTTAGCCCCAGAAACCATAGAATTACATACATCTCTATTAAGGAATAAGTTTGAAGGATCATACTTAGAGGGGTTTGAAACTTTAATTTTAAATTTGAAATTGGTTCTCATTAATAGAATATTAGTTCACCCCAAAAAGCCAGTTTTAAAGAATAAAAGATGGTTGATAGGGATTGTGTGCAACTAAAAAAAATATATAACGAGGAATACAGAAAAAGTAAAAATGCCCCTTCTGAAGATCACACTCACTACTTAAAGCAGTTGAAGGCACAATATAAGACTCTTCTAAAAGAAAAGAAAAGGGCAGCTCTGAAGGAGTCTTGGCATAGACTAATTGCATCAGTCAGGACAAAAAATACATCCCTTTTTTGGCACATTACCAGAGGATTGGGGAAATCCCCCCTACCGGCAACTAATCAGGTACCGATTTATGCCTGGGAAGAATATTTTAGAGGGCTATATGCAGACCCTGACTATGTAACTAAGGAGAGCCAAGTTAATTTGGACCAAACCCCTTATTGGCCCCCTGTTACACCAGGTGAGATATCCTGATTGATTGGAGCCCTCAAGGCTAATAAGGCACCCTGTGCTGACAATGTCCTGCCAGAAATAATAAAAAATAATTCCAGTTGGTGGGCCCCACTTTTAGCATCTCTGTTTACTTTTATAGATAGAACAGGTCATATGCTAAGAGATTGGGGATTAGCAATTACCATACCAATCTATAAAAAAGGTAGTAGAAATGACACAGGAAATTATAGACCCATTAGTCTTCTGAGTGTTATTAGTAAAATGTATGCTAAACATCTAAACTATAAACTTCAGGATTGGCTAATTTTGGGGGGGATAATTAAAGATGAACAAGCCGGTTTTAGAGAAGGAAGATCAACAGTGGATCATATCTTGGTACTTCACCATCTAGTACAAAAATACACATATAAAAAAAATCCTCTCTGTTTGTGGCCTTCCTAGATTTTAAACAGGCCTTCGACTCAATATCTAGGAACACCCTATGGGAGAAATGAGAAGGCACTACTATTGATAAACGCCTCCTTTTCCTCATACAAAAATTGTATGCGAATTCCACCTTGAAAGTGAGGTGTAATCCCCAAGGGACTTTAACCAGCTTAATAAGGGTACAAAAAGGGATACGGCAGGGTTGCATCCTGTCTCACGTCCTTTTTAACTTCTATATCAACCCCCTGATCAATCTCTTACAGAACCCTGATCTGCATCCGCCCAACCTAGCACATCGCAAAATCCCGATTCTTCTATATGCTGACGATGCGGTCATTATTTTGCAAACTCCTATAGGACTGAAGAGAGCCATTAGGGCAACACTTGGCTACTGCAGACAGAACAAGTTGATCCTTAACTTTGATAAATCAAAAATTTTAGTTTTTGCTAAGAGACCCAGCCAATACTCCTGGAAAATAGAAGGACATAGTTTGGAACAGGTTAGAACATTTAGATACCTTGGGGTGGTTTTCCACTTGCAAGGGACATGGAAGACACACCTGGATCACACATTGCAAGCAGCCAATAGGTCCTTAAATGCAATCAAACATTACTTTTACACAGGCAGAGGTCAATTAGTACCTGCTGCCTTAAAACGTTTTGAGGCCAAAACATTGGCGCAAATTCTATATGGGGCACAAACAGGAATCCTTGCAAAGAAAAACTTGCTGGAAACCATACAAACCAAATTCCTGTGAGGCATCTCAGCTGCACCCAAAGGAACCCCAAATGCCCAATTAAGAATTGAGACAGGCATGCCCCAAATCCAGGTAAGAGCCTGGAAGATGATGATCATTCACTGGCTTAAAATGCATTTCTTTCCAGAGGGATTGTCCCTGTTAGTGCTGACTGACAACTTTCCTTCCCCCTGGAAGCAGGCGATAGTTCATAAACTGGGCTCTTATGGACTCTCTTCAATATTCTTAATGTCCCTAGGCTTTGACCAAGCAAAGCAAGTAATATCCAATAGAATAAAGGACATATAGTTCCAAGAAGAACTAAATAGGTTGCCTTGCCACAGTAGCAATAGAATCAAACAGGGTGTGTGGGAAGCGGCAAGATATTTGAATAATCTGACCTTCCCAAAACAAAGAATAGCTTTTTTCAGAGCCAGATTTAACATTCTTCCCTCAGCACTCCTACAGGGCAGGTATAAGAGAACACCAATAGCAGAACGGGTATGTATATGTGGTAAAGGAGAAGTCGAAGATATCTCACATGTTTTATTGTACTGTGAGTTATACCAAGTTTATAGGACAGCGTATATTCTCCCTTTATTAGAGAGATTGCCAGGGAGGGCAGACAATTTTTATGTAGGCTTTCTTCTCCAAGACTCAAATCCTTCTATCACGCATGCAGTGGCAAAATACTGTGTTGCAGCAATGTCCACAAGAAAAAAATTGGTTACAGATTTATAGTCGTCAACTTGTGCCAATTTTTTGGAGATATCTCAATTATGTTTGGAACATTATATTTACTCACATATTAATCAGCTATCCATTCACGTAAATTAGGGAGTGACCCTAACATTTTGAGAACATGCATTTTCTTAACAGGGATGTGATTATTTACTATTAACGTTAGTCCTATTTTTATTATTATTATTATTTAATATAGTGTAAAAAGTGATGGCTATTGCTGGTCTACGACGGTAATAAAGTTTATTTAATTCTTGCTGTCATCAAAGTTCCATTTTTTCATTTTTTTTGTTCATTAAAAGAAAAGTTTCTGGTTTTATCTTTATATTTACTTAATCTTCTATATTAAGATGTGAATCCTACTCCAATATTTCTTTGCTTTGTAACATGTCCACCATAAATGATAAAAAGTTCCTTTCTTTACATTTATATTTCCATTATTCATTTATACATTCTTGACAATTTTTCTGGTGTTAGATACCAATGGTATCATATGAAAATTTTCTTTTACATTATCATTTAATGTAAATTTTAAATCTTTTGTCCACATATTCTCCCATTGTTCAAGCATTATATTATATCCAAAGTTTTTTGCCCACTGAATCATACAATGCTTTACATAGTCATTATACAAGTTCAATTTCAGTAACAATTTATAAACCTTAGAAATAATATGTTCATCACTATCACTATCACACAATCACACAGTCACACAGTAGGGTTTCCAATTCATTTTTCACAAAATCAAATCCATAGCTCTTTTTGTCTAGTTTAAATCTTTCACAATATTGCATGCTTTCAAACTGGACAGGACATGTTCAAAAGGAAGAAGCAAAAACAGATATGAAAGAATAGAACAGTGTTTCTCAATGTTGCAAGTGTGAGCTTCATTCCCAGAGTTCTCTAGCCAACTCCCATGCTGACTGTGAAATTCCAGGAAATGCAGTTCATCCATCTTCAAATTGCCAAAGCTGAGAAACACTGAAATAGGAGATGGTACAAATCATGAAGTCAGTAGTAATACTCTGTGAAAGAGCTCAGTGTTTAAAAGCCATCAGAGAGGGGGCATTGTTACCTCAATGATGGAAAAAGGTGCACTGATTCAAGCAATCCTGCACATACCCAGATGCCAGGTTATTATTGGCTCTATAGGTTATATCAGCATTTTAGATTGTAGTCAGAAATCAGCGGGCAACTAGTTCAGGACCTGCAATATGACTGCTATAGCATATATTCTCAACATTAGGTACCAGTTAATACATTATTAGTGGACTAGAGGAATGCTGTGGATATAATTGACTTGGACTTCAGTAAGGCATTTGACAAAGTAAATCACAACCTACTACTTGATAAGATACAAAAATGCGGGTTAGACAGCATCACCACTAGATGGATCCGTAGCTGGCTGACCGGATGTAGTCAGCATGTGATCCTCTATGGAACTGCATCTACATGGAGGGAAGTGTGTAGTGGGGTGCCCCAGGGCTCTGTTCTAGGCCCAGTGCTCTTCAACATCTTCATTAACGATTTGGACAAGGGGATAGATGGAGAACTCATCAAATTTGCAGATGACACCAAGCTGGCAGGAATATCCAACACTCCAGAAGACAGGCTTAGGATATAGGAGGATCTGGACAGATTTGAACACTGGGCGCTATCTAACAAAATGAAATTCAATGGTGAAAAAAGTAAGGTTCTACATTTAGGCAAGAAAAACCAAATGTACAGGTATAGTATAGAGGGTACCTTGCTCAATAGTAGTAACTGTGAGAGGGACCTTGGAGTCCTAGTGGACAATCACCTCAATATGAGCCAGCAGTGTGCTGCAGTTGCCAAAAAAGCCAACACAGTGCTAGGCTGCATTAACAGAGGGATAGAATCAAGATCATGTGAAGTATTAATACCACTTTATAATGCCTTGGTATGGCCACACTTGGAATATTGCATCCAGTTTTGGTCACCACGGTGTAAAAAAGATATTGAGACTCTAGAAAAAGTACAGAGAAGAGCAACAAAGATGATTAGGGGACTGGAGGCTAAAACATATAAGGAATGGTTGCTGGAATTGGGTATGTCTAGTTTAATAAAGAGAAGGACGAGGGAGAACATGATAGCCTTGTTCCAATATCTCAGGGGCTGCCACAAAGAAGAGGGAGTCAAGCTATTTTCCAAAGTGCCTGAAGGCAGGACAAGAAGCAATAGATGGAAACTAACCAAAGAGAGAAGCAATCTAGAACTAAGGAGAAACTTCCTGACAGTTAGAACAATTAGTCAGTGGAACAACCTGCTTCCAGAAGTGGTGAATGCTCCAACACTGGAAGTTTTTAAGAAGAAACTGGACAGCCATTGTCCGAAATAGTATAGGGTTTCCTGCCTGAGCAGGGGGTTGGACTTGATGACCTCCAAGGTCCCTTCCAACTTTATTATTATTGTTATTATTGCATGAGGCATTACATTCTTGATCATTTCCAAATAATGTTTATGCAGTAGTGGTATCATGTACATTAAACTACATTAGTTTAATCAGCAGTAATAAGGGATCTCTGTCTATTGCAACCACGTCCTTTTGAATTAGGTAAGGCTGGAATTGGCCAATATAGTCATAGCTGTGGATTTCTTGGTGCTCTCTGAGCTTGGTTGCTTGACTGTAGACATTTCATTATTTCACTAGGTAACATCATCACTGCTCACTGATTATATTATTCATTGGATAATGAAATATCTGCAACCAAACAACTATGCTCAGAGAATACCAAGGACTCCACAATTCAACCCTAAGGTACAGCTGTCCTGTTCTATTTTAGCCAAAGCTTTCCCCTGCTGTTGGTTCTAGAGTCATGAATTCAGAAAACCCCCTAAATCATAAACTTGATCTTTCAGAGATAGAGAAAGCTCATTCACAGATCAAAAAGGCAGAATAGACAAATCAAACAAACAACTTTTATTAAGGCTCAAATTCAGTCTAGTTTTCTCACTGAGGTCCTTTATAGCTCTAAACATTGTAATAAGATGTCCCCAACCATAGCCTGGAACAACTATAATAATAATAACAACAACAACAATAACAACAACAACAACAACAACAACAATGACAACAATAACAACAATAACAACAACAATAATAACAACAACAATAATAATAACAACAATAACAACAACAAACAACAACAACAATAATAATGATAATGTTGGAAGGGTCCTTGGAGGTCATCTAACCCAACCCCCTGCTCAGGCAGGAAACCCTATACCATTTCTGACAAATGGCTATCCAGTTTCTTCTTAAAAATTTCCAGTGTTGGCGCATTCACCACTTCTGGAGGCAGGTTGTTCCACTGATTAATTGTTCTAACTGTCAGGAAGTTTCTCCTTAGTTCTAGGTTGCTTCTCTCCTTGATTAGTTTCCACCTGTTGCTTCTTGTCCTGCCTTCAGGCGCTTTGGAGAATAGCTTGACTCCCTCTTCTTTGTGGCAGCCCCTGAGATATTGGAACACTGCTATCATGTCCCCCCTCATCCTTCTCTTCATTAAACTAGACATACCCAATTCCAGCAACTGTTCCTTATATGTTTTAGCCTCCAGTCCCCTAATCATCTTTGTTGCTCTTCTCTGTACTCTTTCTAGAGTCTCAATATCTTTTTTACATCATGGTAACAAAAACTGGATGCAATTAGCCTTTAGGATGCCCAACGGGCGATTTGGTAGCAGGAGGCTGACTAATGAAGAGTTCGATAGTTCGCCCTCTGATTTGTCCTTTGGTCCAAGGGCCGAGATGACCGGCGAATCTCCTCATTTACTATGAGGGTCAGTTCAGTAAAGCCAGAACACAGAGCCTTGACTAGTGTGTGATGGAATGTAGTAGGCTGGATTCCCAGGAGGGAGTGGTGCATTCCAGAGGAATAAGAGGCAGATCCGTCCAGATAGTTTGTGTGAGACAAAGAGGGTGAAGACAACTCCTCCCTAGTACTCATCCAGTAAACTCCAACTCATCCAGTAAACCAGCATCCAGTAAACCAACAGCCAGCAATCAGCAACCTGCAACCTGCAACCGGCGACCAGCGGCCAGTGACCAGCGACTGGTGACCAGCAAGTCCAGGGGGGCTTGGAGCCGGCTCACCTGTCGGAGGTGTCCATCTTGTCCTTTGCTGGCTCGCCCCACTTCTGCCATTGCTGTCTGGCTTTATGTGGCTTTTTTGGTGATTTTCAAACAGGAGAGCTTTTTGGTTTCCCTGCTTTTTGCCACCAATTGTTTCTCAGCCTCTATTTTGCCGAGTTCTGGTCCCGATGCTGGCTTGTCCTTCATTTTCATTGTACTGGCTTGCCACCTCCCCTTTTGAGGCAGGCTGCCAGAGATCTTGGAATAGGCCAGCTTCGGCTTTGACGGCGCTTTTCCCCTCCTTTTCCTGGTGACTAGAACTGAGGGAAATTTGGAGGAGACTTTTGCTGGCTTTGACCCTGGACTGTTGGAAAGGACTGCAATTGTGGAAGCGGTTATCGTGGCTAGCGGGCCTGCTCCGTCGGCTGGGTGCCTCCTGCTAAATTTTTAAGACCTGTGGGTGAGGCCTTTGTTGCTGCCGCCATTATGTTAGACTTTTTTGAAGGCCTTATCTTTGGAACTTTGGGTTCCATAATTACTGTTAGTATAATTATTCCTCCTGTGGGTTCTGTTTTGGACTCTAGTACAGGTTTTATCTTAGCAGGGACTAATACAGGCACAGCTATAGTTATTGCGGCAGGATTAACATCTGGTATGCCTGTTTTTATTTTTTATTACTATGTTTTTAAATTGTTTCAATTACTATTTGTTTAAATTTTTAAATAATTCAAGTTGTTTAATACTGTTTTAACTTATTTTTGTTGGATGTTATGAATGATGTGGAGGGGATTGACTGATTGTGGAGTGAATCGGGTTGAATGGATGGTTAGCTTATTGTTTTAATGTGTGTAGTTTATAGGGCAGTTTTTGTGGGAGGGATAAATTAATGATATGGATGGAGCTGTGGTTGAGTGGAATGAATGGGGTGGACTGGCTAGCCTGCCTGGCGCGGCAGAGGCGGAGGAGGAGGGGGACGCTGGCTCTGGGGTGATAGAGGGCCAAAGTATACCGATCTTGCTGGAGAGAGGCAGATATGGCGGGAGCCATAGGGTAGGCCATTCCCAGGGAACAAGAGCTCGCTGTCTAAAAGCGATCCCTTGCTCCGACCCTGTGAGTTCAGCCCGAAGTACTGGTAATGGGCAAAATCTGGACGCTGGGCTCAGGCTGTTGCTGCTCAATGCCAGGTCGGTTGTAAATAAAGCTCCCCTCATCCATGATCTTCTCCTGGATGAGGAGGCCGACCTCGCATGTGTGACCGAGACCTGGCTGGGCCCGGAGGGAGGAGTTCCTCTCTCTGAGATGTGTCCAGCCGGGTTTCAGGTATGGCATCAGCCACGACCCCAGGGAAGGGAGGGAGGAGTGGCTATTATAGCCAAGAAGACCTTTAGCCTACGCAGGCTCGCTGTTTCTGAGATTGCGGGTTGTGAGTTGCTCCTTGTGAAGTTGGACCTAGAGGTACAGGTGGGCTTGTTGCTTGCGTACCTGCCTCCCAGCTGCATGTCAACAGCCCTGCCTGCGCTACTCGAGGAGGTCGCTGGGCTGGCGGTTGAGTTCCCCAGGCTTATTGTCTTGGGGGACTTAAATCTTCCGTTGCTTGGCGAATCCTCTGGGTTGGCGCAGGAGTTCATGGCCACCATGGCAACCATGAACCTGACTCAGGTAGTTCAGGGTCCGACTCACGAGAGGGGACACACTCCCGACATGGTATTCCTCTCAGAACAGTTGAGCAATGATGTGAATTTAAGGAGCTTAGATATTTTGCCTACGTCATGGTCAGATCATTTTCTGCTACGGCTTGTTTTTAAGGCTCCACTCCTCCCCTGCAGGGGGGCGGAACCGATTAGGTGGTTCCGCCCCAGACGTCTGATGGATCCAGAGAGTTTTCAGAGGACGCTTGGGGAAATACCGGATTCTCTCATTCACAGTTCGGCAGAGTCCCTGGTTACGGCCTGGAATATGGCTGCGAAGGGGGCTCTTGACCGGATTGCGCCGCTGCGACCTCTCTGTGGTAGCAGACCCAGGAGATCTCCTTGGTTTACTGAGGAACTCAGGGGGATGAAGCGCCAGAAGAGACGCCTAGAGAAGCGATGGAGGAAAAGTAAATCCGTATCTGACCGAACACTTGTAAGATCTTATATCAAGACTTATCAGGTGGCGCTCAAGGCGGCAAGATGCGCGTATCATTCTGCCTTGATTGCATCTGTGGAATCCCGCCCAGCCGCCCTGTTCAGGGTAACTCTCTCCCTCCTTAATCAGGGGGGGGTTGATGCACCCTTGCAGGGTAGTGCTGAGGACTTTAATAAGGTTTTCGCGGATAAAATCACCCAGATTCGGATGGACCTTGACTCCAATTGGAATGCAGTATCAGTTGATAATGATTAAGTCGAGATGACAGGGACTCGTCTTGATCCTGTTGTGTGGGAAGAGTTTGACCCGGTAGCGCCTGATGATGTCGACAAGGCCATTGGAGCTGTGAGCTCCGCCACCTGTTTATTGGACCCGTGCCCCTCCTGGCTGGTTTCGGCCAGCAGGGAGGTGACGTGGGGCTGGGTTCAGGAGATTGTCAACGCTTCTTTGAGGGAGGGGTCCTTTCCGGCTCCCTGCAAGGAGGCAATTGTGCCCCCCCTCCTCAAGAAGCCTTCCTTGGACCCAGCTGTTTTAAACAACTACCATCCTGTCTCCAATCTTCCCTTTATAGGGAAGGTTGTTGAGAAGGTGGTGTCACTCCAGCTCCAATGGTCCTTGGATGAGGCCGATTATCTGGGCCCTCAACAGTCAGGATTCAGGCTCGGCTACTCCACAGAAACTGCTTTGGTCGCGCTGACGGATGATCTCTGGCGGGCCCGGGATAAGGGATTATCCACTATCTTGGTGCTACTTGACCTCTCAGCAGCTTTCGATACCATTGACCATGGTATCCTTCTGCACCGACTGGAGGGGTTGGGGGTTGGGGGCACTGTTTTGTGGTGGTTCACCTCCTACCTCACTGGTCGGTCGCAGTCGGTGTTGGCAGGGGGTCAGAGGTCAACCCCTAGGTTCCTCCCTTGTGGGGTCCCTCAGGGATCGGTCCTCTCCCCTCTGCTGTTTAATATCTACATGAAACCACTGGGCGAGATCATCCGACAACACGGGGTGATGATACAGTATGCTGATGATACCCAGCTTTACATCTCCACCCCGTGTCATTTCAGTGAAGCAGCGGAAGTGATGTGCCGATGTCTGGAGGCTGTTAGGGTTTGGATGGGTGCCAACAGGCTCAAACTCAACCCCGACAAGACTATGGGTTCTGCCTCCCAAAGATATTTCAATCTATCCATCCATTAGCCTGGGGGGGAGCTTTTGACCCCCTCGGAGAAGGTCCGCAATTTGGGCGTCCTCCTCGATCCACAGCTAAATTTGGAACATCATCTTTCGGCTGTGGCGAGGAGGACATTTGCCCAGGTTCGCCTGGTGCACCAGTTGTGGCCCTATTTGGACCGGGAGTCTCTTCTCACAGTCACTCATGCCCTTATCACCTCGAGGTTCGATTACTGCAATGCTCTCTACATGGGGCTACCTTTGAAAAATGTTCGGAGACTTCAGGTAATGCAGAATGCAGCCGCGCGAGCAGTGTTGGGCTTGCCTAGAAATGCCCACATTTCGGCATCACTCCGCGAGCTGCATTGGCTGCCAATTGGTCTCCGAACCCAATTCAAAGTGTTGGTTATAACCTATAAAGCCCTACATGGCATCGGACCAGGTTATTTACGGGACCCTCTGCTGCCTCATGAATCTCAGCGGGCGGTTAGGGCCCACAGAGTGGGCCTTCTCCAGGTCCCGTCAGCCAGACAGTGTCGCCTGGCGGGGCCTAGGGGAAGAGCCTTCTCTGTTGCGGCCCCGGCCCTCTGGAACCAACTTCCCCTGGAGATCCGTGTCGCCCCCACCCTCTCCGCCTTTCGTAAATTGGTTAAAACATACTTTTGCCGGCAGGCCTGGGGCAGCTAACACCTTGCCCCTAGCCAGTGTATGTTTGTGTGTATGTTTGTGGAATGATTGGTTCCTTTTTTAACTTAAGGGGTTTTATATTTATGTATTTTATTGTAATTTCTATCATGTTGTGAGCTGCCCTGAGTTCTCCGGAATAGAGCAGCATAGAAATTAAATAAATAAATAAATAATAATAATAATAATAATAATAATAATAATAATAATAATAATATTCCAAGTGTGGCCATACCAAGGCATTGTAAAGTGGTATTAATACTTTGTGTGATCTTGATTCTATCCCTCTTTCATGCAGCCTAGCACTCTGTTGGCTTTTTTGGCAGCTGTAGCATATTACTGGCTCTTATTTAAATGATTGTCCACTAGGACTCCGAGATCCCTCTCACAGTTACTACTATTGAGCAAGGTACCCCCTATACTATATACCTGTACATTTGGTTTTTCTTGCCTAAATGTAGAACCTTACTTTTTTCACCATTGAATTTCATTTTGTTAGATAGTGTCCAGTGTTCAAGTCTGTCCAGATCCTCCTGTATCCTAAGTCTGTCTTCTGGAGTGTTGGCTATTCCTGCCAGCTTGGTGTCATCTGCAAATTTGATGAGTTCCCCATCTATCCCTTATCCAGATCGTTGATGAAGATGTTGAAGAGCAGTGGGCCTAGAACAGAGCCCTGAGGCACCCCACTACACACTTCCCTCCATTTAGATGCGGTTCCATTGAAGACCATACTCTGAGTACGGCTGGTCAGCCAGCTACGGATCCATCTGGTGGTGATGCTGTCTAACCCACATTTTTCTATCTTATCAAGTAGTAGGTGATGGTCTAGTTTGTCAAATGCCTTACTGAAGTCCAAGTAAATTATATCCCCAGTATTCCTCTGGTCCACTAATTTTGTCACTTGGTCAAAGAATGCAATAAGAATTGTCTTGCATGATCTGTTTTTGACAAACCCATGTTGGCTTTTAGTAATGACTTTTTTTGCCTGTAGGTGTTTGCTGATTCATTGTTTGATTATCTTTTCCAGAATCTTCCCAGGTATTGAGGTCAGTCTGATAGGTCTGTAATTTCCTGGGTCCTTTTTTCCCCCTTTTTTGAAGATGGGAACTACATCAGCTCTTTTCCAGTCCTCTGGTAGTTACCCAGTGCTCCACGATTGAAAAATATAGTTCAGTGGTTCTGAGATCACATCTGTCAGTTCCTTAAGAACCTTGGGGTGTAATCCATCTGGTGATTTGAACTCGTCTAGGCTGGCCAGGTGTTCACTTACCATTTTCTTGCCTATCTTAACTTGTATTTCTATTTTGTTTTTTATGGCACTATTTTTGATAGGTTGGTCTGTTTTTTCTCTTTGTGTAAAAACAGATGCGAAAAACAATTTAAATCGTTCTGCTTTCTCCCTGTTGCTTGTTACCTTCTTGCCACTTTCACCCACTAATGTAAAGCTGCATATCATCAGCATATTGATGATACTCCATTCCATTCCAAACTGTTGGTGGCTTCATAAAAATGTTAAAGTTAATAAGAATGTGCTGCATATTGAAGAAGGTTTCTTTTGAATAGTATATTTTATAAGTTATTAAACAGACTCTATGATCATTTTAAGGATTTATATCTGATATATGGATATTGGTGTACAATATAGCACATATATAACACACTCTGCCACCTGTCATTCTTTTCTGCCTTAGTGAAAAGTTGTTGCTATTATTGTTTTCAGTCATTTTCTTTCTGGACTTTTTTCTGTCCTCTACAAATATAATTTGAGAGTAGGCTCATCTGCAAATCCACAGTTTATTTCCTAATCTTCTTTAAAAGGTCAGTTTTCAGGTCATTTTAATAAATATAGTCCTGTTTTAACTATTTGTTTATACTTCATCTCTCCCGTTTTTTCTGAAATTAAGTTTCTAGACAAACAGTTGGACAAATAATTATTTCTTTTTATCCCAAATTGTCCCTTGCTACAGACAGTTCTAAGTTATGTTAGTAATCCATATCTAGCCTGATTATAATAAGTCATTCTTTTTAGGATCAATCCACACTGAACTGTCCACCAATTTAGATGTTTCAAAGGCTTTGTTTTAAAGGCTTTAGCTTTATAGGCCTAGCCTTTTATATATGGTTTCTTGCCCATTTCAAATTAATGACATCTTATTAGGCTGATTAGAAGCTTCATTTTTAATTTCCAATTAATTCAGTTCTGCTGTATGTAAATGGCATAAATGTCATTTTGTAGAAAATAAAGATTTTACATAAAATAATAAAGCTATCCAGTCTGAACTTAATACTATACTTACAGTAGTCTTTGATGTTTGCAATGTTTGTTAGGTTACAATGCATTTTTTCCCATTTTCAGGGCCTGAAAATGTAGACAGGATCATGGAATCTCATGGAAGATAAATTTTATGTTTTAAGAGGTGGCTTTTTTTAACAATTGCTCTCAGAGTTTGGAATTGACTGCTATTTTTATATTTCTTTTCACTATTCAATATTGTGTGCTCCCCAGGGTCACCTTTAGTGCAATGGACAGATACTGTATAAAAATTTGATTAACAAACAAACAAATAAATATAAAATGAGTCCACTTTACACTAGTCACCATCAAAGTAAAAGCTAAGTTTTCATTACATCAGTTGAAAGGCTTGAAACTCTTTTCTCCAATTCTTCTGATGGTTAACATAGAAGAGCTACAAAAGGCAGAACATGCTGCTCTCATTAAAGTAACCTTTCTGCTCCCAAGAGTTTTCTCAGGAGTTTAATAAACTTATAGTATATTCTAAATTATTTCTATTTGTTTCCAAATGTGCTGAGATTGTGGTACAAGCACTTTGATACTAGAAGAATATATGTGGTTTTCTCAGGACTGAGCTCCTTTAATAACCATTAGCTCTGTTATCTGGATGCTTTTTACTTTCTCCTCTTCTGAACAAATCTAATTCCTGATGCTGGCAAATGTTCATTGATTTCTGCTGTATTATATATGCTTAGTAATTGCTTACCATTTTGTGTTTTTTCTTATCCTCTGTTACTTTAACTATGTTCTAATCATTCTTGGGAAGGTGACTTTGAAAGTTCTGCCATTAGTTTCAGGCCAATATTATCATAGCAATTACTTTAAGTGCTTCTCTTGTCTTAGTCCTGGTACACAGGAAATGGAAGAGGTGCATATCCAACTCAACAAATGTATGTTATATGGGCCCATGCCTGTCAAATAAATATCTTAATGCACAGGCAGAAACATGAAGAATTACATATACCAATCTAATGGATTTTTTATTTTATTTTTGGAACTATTTGTTCCGAGACAGAATTGCAATAAATGCTCATATAATGGGCACAGGCTCTCAAAACAGCAGTGGCAAACCTTTGAGAGGACATGGAAATGTGATACTTCTTTCAGAAGGTTTGAAGAGGTACCCCAGCCTTAGTATTTTGGAATTATTGTAAAATGTAATTATTTAAGTTTGCACTATCTGCTAATATCCAGGGACTTTTATGCATCCACTCCCTATCCCAATTTACAAAACTGTTACTATGAATTGCCTGGAACCTTTGCTCTAACACATGTCATTGCTTCTTTTACACATGTTTCCCAATGCAGCCTTACTGTAAATTTCCCCAAGACAAGCCCTTCTTAAAATGTGAGATGTGAGTGGTTTTGAATCTTAAGTTATGATGCTTAATTTTGTATTACCAGCTCAGACTGGACTGGAAGATCCTGACCCAGTGTCTAGTGATCAAAACCAAATGAAATAAGATGGCTGCTAGAGACAGTTGCTGGTTTGTAGATGACTGATCTGGTTCAATTCAAATAAGCAGCTTGGCCCTGGATGGAATCATAGTCGCTTTTACAGAGCAGATCCATACCTTAAAGACTCTCCTGGACTTGGAGCTACTGCTTGAGCAATAGATGGAAGTCATGGCCAGAGAAGATAATACAGTAGATGTTGTAAATCTTTTTGGAATGCTTTGCTTTGCAGTAATGATTTGTGATTTATCTTAAGAGTAAGCAAAACAATATCCTAGCTGTTTTCATTCCTGGTGTACAGCTGAATGTAAACATATGCATAGTTGCTTCTAGAACTTTTGCGTGAAAAATGAGGAAGTGAAGACAGTTTAACTAAGTGGAGCTGAGACCACAGCAGACTGAAATGGTCAAGTTTTAAGGATTTCTTTATTGATAAGAGATATGAAATGAAAATATCATTTGTTGTACTTTAAGAGACTGTGATAAGTGCTAAAATTGTTTTTACTTATGATAAAGGGGAAACTAATTTTTTTGTATATTTCTTTTCTTTTTCTTATTCCTATTTTTTTTTTAAATTTACAGTATATTAGTTTTCCTTTTTAATTATAATTTTAAATAAAGTTACTATTAAAATACAAATATACTGTTGCGATGCTTTATATAATCTGATTTTTGAAGACCACTGTTTTTGTTCATTATGCAGTGGCCTAATCACTGATAGAAGGAAGTAGGAAGCCCAATTATAATTGCCTGATCAATTTTTAAAGCCATACCTGACTCGGCACCTCTTTATTTGGAGGACCATCTCTCTTGCTAAGATTGCCCTATGCGTTCACCTCAAAAAGGGGTGTTCTGGCCATCCCCCCAAGTTGCTTCCCTCGGTGAAGTTAAGGTAACAGATGCCCAGAGACATACCTTCTTGGTGATGATCTCAATAAACAAGACAAGACCTTTAGCGATTGTTTGTGTGCTTTTCAGTTGTTTTACACCAATAACAGCTGGCATTTCACCCTCTCAAGATGTATTAAAACCTTTCTCATTTTATTTAATCTTTTCATAGTGCTATTACATCTTACTTCTCTGTTGGCACTTACTAGGACCTTCAGTTAAGCATCTCTGTTTTCTTTATAGGCAAGGCTTTCAGTCTTGGGTACTCATAAACAAGTCTACTCACCACCACTGCTGCCTTGCTGTTTGAGTTATATTTCAATAGTAAAAACAAATGCTGCACTGAATGTTCAAATGAACTTCTTGACCTTTGCCCATTTTAGAATCTATCCTTTCTTTCTTTTAGAAGGATCTGTTAACAATAAAGTCCCAGTGAGCAGCATATGCCTGTTTTCTCTGTCTTTTAGCTGTTGAATAGCAGTTATGAAGTTTCTTCTTGTACATTGAACTAACTTGAACATCATTTAAAGTGATGCACATCTCTCTCTGAAAGAAGATATTCTTTCCCAACACACCTCTTATGAGATATGTTGAGATATCTCATAAAAGAACAGATATCAGTACAATATTTTTTGAAAAAAGAAAATGGATATTTAATTTATTTTTATATTGCTAAAGAAAACAGGGAATACTCCCTTGAGACAGTGGTTTAAGTGACTTGGGAGTGAGGCTGGATGAGGAGGTAGGATCAATAAGAAGAAAAGGAACATAGCAGCTTTCCATCTAGAAGTTAAGGTGGTTTTTTTGTGTGAAACAGATCAAGTCATTTAGGGCTTCACCTAAATCTTCATCAAAGTGAAATACTTTGCATAGCCCCTATATTCATGTTTTTGAGTGTGCTTTGCCCTGTCAGAATGTTATAAACATGATTGGTTCTCAGGATATATCTGAGGAGAAAACATACTTTCTTTTGAAGGATGGCAGCTGGGAAATTAAACCCATTCACAGGTAACAAACTGATATGGTACTTTAAAAAGACAGGATAGATGATTAAAATTAGAGTCCAATTTATAAAAGTGTCCATACCACTATTAGCTTATAGGAAATGCTACTTTAAGCAATACTGGAGCTTCCTGCAATCTAAAAGAGCCCTAGTGAGGTATAAGGAATGAAGCTGGCTCCGAAACCCTTCCAAATAATGTCAGTTGACTTATAAAGATGGAAGTGAATACTTATTGTACACATCTGGAACAAAGACCTATATAGAAGCTTTGATTGTTATCTGTTATAATACAGATTTTCTGTGCACATATGGCTTCGTTCTTGTTTGCAATAAAGAAATTATCTTTATTACATTTATGATCCTTATTCCAAGTAATCTAGTTCCTGGATCAGGTGTTAGTGGTTGGAAGAAAGCTACATTAGCCTGTAGGGCAGTGGTTCTTAATCTTCCTAATGCTGTGACCCTTTAATACAGTTCCTCATGTTGTGGTGACCCCCAACCATAAAATTATTTTTGTTATTACTTCATAACTGTAATTTTGCTACTATTATGAATCGTAATGTAAATATCTGATATGCGGGGTATATTTTCATTGTTACAAATTGAACATAATTAAAGCTTAGTGATTAATCACAAAAACAATATAGCAATGCTCACTGGAGAAGATTACTCTTCCTTGCTCAAAAATGTTGGGAGGGAGGGAAGGGGAAGGAAGGAAGGAAGATTGAAGGGCAAAGGAAGGAGATTGAAGGGGAAAGGAAGGAAGGAAGGAGAAAGAGATTGAAGGGGAAGGGATGGAGATGGAGATGAAAGAAAGGAAGGAAGATTGAAGGGGAAAGGAAGGGGATGGAGAAGGAAGGAGATTGAAGGGGGAAGGAAGGAAGGAAGGAGAGAGATTGAAGGGAAGGGATGGAGATGGAGATGGATGGAAGGAAGGAAGATTGAAGCAGAAAGGAAGGAGATGGAGAAGGAAGGAGATTGAAGGGGAAAGGAAGGAAGGAGAAAGAGATTGAAGGGGAAGGGATGGAAATGGAGATAGAAGAAAGGAAGGAAGATTGAAGGGGAAAGGAAGGGGATGGAGAAGGAATGAGATTGAAGGGGGAAGGAAGGAAGGAAGGAGAGAGATTGAAGGGAAGGGATGAGATAGAGATGGAAGGAAGGAAGGAGAGAGATTGAAGGGAAGGGATGAGATGGAGATGGAAGGAAGGAAGGAAAGAGAGAGATTGAAGGGAAGGGATGGAGATGGAGATGGAAGGAAGGAAGGAAGGAGAGATTAAAGGGGAAGGTATGGAGATGGAGATGGAGATGGATGGAAGGAAGGAAGATTGAAGGGGAAAGGAAGGAGATGGAGAAGGAAGGAGATTGAAGGGGAAAGGAAGAAAGGAAGGGAGGAAGGGAGGGAGGAAGGAAGGAGAGAGAGATTGAAGGGGAAGGGATGGAGATGGAGATGGAAGGAAGGAAGGAAGGAAGATTGAAGGGGAAATGAAGGAAATGGATAAGGAAGGAGATTGAAGGGGGAAGGAAGGAAGGAAGGAAGGAGAGATTGAAGGGGAAGGGAAGGAGATGGATGGATGGAAGGAAGGATTGATCTTTGGAGAGTCATGTTTTCCCAGATGGTGATGAAGTGCAACTCCCAGCCTTCCCCACTCTTCCACAGCCTTTTAGTGCTGCTGGGAATGGTAGTCTGGCAGAGAGCCTGGCGGAGAGCCAAGTGGTGGCACCTCCGGGGCCTTGGAAGCAGCACGGAGGATCTGCTCGCCTCAGAGTCACTGGCCGCCCTCTCGTGCCCACCAACCTGGAGCCCCCATCCTCATCCTGGCACCTCTTGACCTCTCCCAGCTGCCCCCGGGACCTGCCCGCCCCTCCAGCCTCCTGAGTGCTATTGCAGCGGTGGGGTCACGGGAGCCCCTTTCCATGCCGTGCAGCCATTCACCGCCATGACCCTTTCCCAACTTGTTGCATGCGAGAAGGGCGTGGCTGGAGCACCAGCTCCCGCTTGGAAGGCACCACTTTTTTCTTCCCGGCCTGGCCGGCTGGCCTCCAATGCACATGCAGGCATTGCCGCCACCTTACCCTCTTCCTCGCCACCTGGCCGCTTCCGAGGCCCAGAGCCCGGTGAGCTGGGAAGGAGCTGCTCCTGCCCGTCAGCCTTAGGGCCACGCCGGGCACCAGAGGGCCGAGATGGCCTCCGATGGTGAGGGAGGTGGGCCGGGCAGTGCGGGGGGAGGCTCCAGTGCAGCGCAGAGAGCGGCTGTGGGTGGAGTGCGGCTGGGCAACCAGGAAGCATGGGGACCAGCTTGGCACCGCAGCTCAGCTCAGCCAGCAGTGGCGGCAGTGGCAGAGCAGCCCAGCGGCAGCACCAGCAGTGGTTCAGACCTGGCTCGGCTTGGCCCGGCCGCCCACGCAGCTTCGCCAGCCTGAGGCAGCTTTGGGGGTATGTGCGATGGTGCGGCAATGGCAGAAGCAGGCACTTTCAGAGGAGAAGGGCATCCTGGAGGCAGAGGAGCTGGCGGAGGAAGAGGAGGGCGGTGGCAGCAGCGGCCGGATAGAGGAGCAGTGTCTCAGTTCCTAAGACCATCAGAAATATGTGTTTTCCGATGGTCTTAGGCGACCCCTGTGAAAGCATCGTTCGACCCCCAAAAGGGTCACGACCCACAGGTTGAGAACCGCTGCTGTAGGTGAAGACTTGCATGAGTCAAGATTTACTCCAGTTGACTTCAATGACACTTATGTATGGTATTCTTGCAACAATATGGAAGATTTTCAAATTTCCCAGTCTAGCCTGCATGTCTGAGATCTCCTGATTGTTCCCTACCTATCCCTCCTGGTCTGATATGGCTTAGTTTTTTAAGATCAGCCAAAGTTAGTTAAGTGTTGCTGCCAAACTGAACATCTACAAGAAATAATTGGATAAATTGCAATCTGACCTCTCCATCTGTTCATGCAAATACCTTGAATGGGAGTTCCTGACTTTTAACATTTGGGAACTGGTGTCCAATAGTTATTCCTAAGATTTCTATAAGAATTGGGGAAAAATGTTAATGGGGAAACTGTATCTCAATAAAACAATAGGTTTCATTACTGAAATCTGGGTTAAGTACGTTCTGCTTCCTCAAAAGAATAAGTCATGGATTTGACAGTGTTTTGTTTTTTTTACTTAGACAGAGAAGCATTATATGGAAGAAAGGAGCAAGCAGGGTGGAGTTTTCTTTGTCTGTCCTCCAGAGCTCTATAAACTGCTGCTGCTGAAGTTAAGAAGTTGTCCTCCTTGCCTATCTATCCCTTTTATTCAGCATATTGAAATAAGTCATACCTCTTATTCAGCTTCTGAAATGCAAGTACTTGCTGAGCTATTGGAGGCTAACAGTACCATTATAGAAACCTTTTGTGAAAAACACAGTTTTATAAGCACTGTCATTCCAGTGACAAAGGAAAATGAGTTATCTAGCATATAAGTCGACAGATTTCTTCACTTCAGCCTTTACATATTTTAGGATAGTGAAGCTGTATGCTTGCTCACACACACACACACACACACACACACACACACACACACACACACACACACGAGAGAGAGAGAGAGAGAGAGAGAGAGAGAGAGAGAGAGAGAGAGAGAGAGAGAGAGAGAGAGAGAGAGAGAGAGAGAGAGAGAGAGAGAGAGAGAGAGAGAGAGAGAGAGAGAGAGAGAGAGAGAATGTAGTTCTGAAGTGACTATTAGGATCACTGACATTTTAAGTCATAAATCTTCATTCTTGTTTTGATGTATTGCTATTTTCAGACATTCCTTAATGGAAGAAGAATAACACCTTAGTCCTAGGAGAAATAAGGCTTGGCTAAGCCCAATTCTGCATATGTGTAGCTGATATACATATAAATAGAAAAAGTTGGATAGTTTACTCTATCAGCCTAACAGAAAAAAATACAATGTTGGTTATATCATAAACATAGGTAAAGCTGAACCTTTACATTTCTAAATGAATGTTTCCAGTACTGCAGTGTGTTGTCTATCCTGAAAACATATATAGCTCTTTAACTTAAACTAGAGTATCAATATAAATGTAGATATATATAATACCTTTAAAGAAAGAATAGAAATGGATCCTGGCTAATTCTATCCCCACAGAAATTAGCCCAATCGCAGTAGATGAAGGGTGCCCTTTTAGCGTGACTTCCATACATGAATCACCAGAAGCATGTAATTATAATTTGTGTGGTAGCAGAAAATTGGGATAGCTAAGTTGCATATTTTGAACTCACCATGGTTCACGATGGCCTCAGAAGGATGCAGAGTTAGGGTTATGTCTTTAGCATAATTCATAAGTCTGCTCACATTTAATTTAAAGCATGCCTATGATACCAGAAGGGATGGTAAAAGACTGCAACAAGACCTGATCAAATATAAAGCAATGAAAGTAATTCAGATGGTGATACCAATTTAGACTGAGTCTTATTCCCAGAGGAGCATGCATATAAATAGTTTGGCTGCGCAGTTAGAGGCTGGTGGAAATTCTGTTTGTCTTATAGTTCCCTGGAGACGCAAGTAAGCAGCTCATCCTAGTGTGTACACTGGGATGGTAAGAAGATGCTAATGAAAACACCTTAAAATGTCAATAGCTATAAATAAATCATAATGTTTATAAATGCAGTTTAATTCCATATGCTATTTAATGAAAGCAGAATGAAGGCAGTTGACAAATATTGAAGCTGAGCGTGTATGAAATAGTAGGGCATGTTGTCATTTTACAGCATTACACTACAGCTTTCCTGTCTCTCCTTCTGTCTTTGTCATAATGTGGAATTGGCAGTCAACCTACATAACAAAGCCACATAAAAGATGTCTTTTGATTTCATTGATGGCACAATTGTAGCCTATTTTAAAGCATTTTATATTGAAAATGCAAGGCAACTATTAAAGTGTAATGGCACAGAACATCAGGAGGGGGGAACAGAAAAGGGAAAGCTTGTACTGGTTTCTCATTTATGGTTGATATTTATTGCCTTTTCATTCTTATGGTATGCCTCTAAGTCAATTGAAATGCAAGTGCTAATGAAACCTTTTCCATAACACATTCATTCTCTTCCTCCACCAAAATGAGTTTACAAGACAATGTAAATGACTTACATATATCTGCAGCTCAGGTTTTATTGTTTTAGGTTAATTTATTCTTTGCAATATTCTTAATGAAAGTAATGACTCTTACACTAGTTTGTATAGTCACATCCCACAATTTTATTAAATCATGCTGGGAAAATGCATATTGGCTACCCTAACATTTTTGAAGTTTTTTGTGTTAGAACTCGTATATAAAGGCTGTCTCCCAGGCGATTATCAGCCCCAGTATATTTGTTATTCTTTGTTCTAATTTCAACTCACTGGCTCTGTTTACTGTAAGTAGCTGTTGAAGCTGAGGTAAGTTATGTCAGAGCTACTAGATTGTATATCCCAAAGAAAAGCAGGAATATAGAAAGATTCCAGGAAATAGATAGCAATATTGTAATTTATGTTTTCTTTTCGTTTGCATCAATGCAATTCCTCAATAAATAATAGCAATTTAAGAGCTTTTCGTTTTTACAAGAGAACTTTGCTCTTCCACATACAACATATAAATTCATTGGAATATACAAAGCTGCAAAAATAGTAAAAGGATAGTAGATTTCTTAGAAGTAACCAGAGACATAGTTCTATATTTTGTGAAGCTGGAAATAAACTTCCTATTGGACAATTGATTTTAATCATTATTAATCATTTCTAATGATTCATTTGCTGCTAAGCACCAAAAAATAAGCCATGTGTGTCACTTATAGAGAATTCACCAAAAGAAAGACTTATGACCTCTTAAAATATAACAGATTTATGGTAGCATAAACTTCCAGGGGTTAGAGTCCACTTTATCATCTGAGTGACAGATATACAAGGCCTTTGCTTGACCTTTAGAGCACATGAAAGCCATGCTCAAAAATGGTGAGATCAGAACAAAGAAAAGAACTGGATCAAGAAAGAATCCTAATTTTTTTTTGTTCCTTTAAATTTCTTTAAATAAGCGAATTAATTTTAAGTTATGTAAGCAAAATAATAAAATTATCCCTCAATATTTTCACACTTGTGTCAAATTAAACACCTATGTCATCATCATGGTTGATGACAAGCTTTGGATGGTCCTGGTGAGTTCTTAAGTTCTTAAAACTGAAACTGATTCTATTCCAGGGATTTGAAAAATTTCAAGATTGATTGAGGAGAAAGGAATATGGTTCTAAGAATTCCCGTAAGTGAACGATTTCCCATTTAAAACTAATACATTGCCAAAATACAGTAGGGTGCAAGCTGCTTTACTTTCTTTTTAACTGGTTTCCTATGAAGTGGTGGATTTTTTCATTGAGAAAAAAATGAGCTTACAAATGTGTTTGGAATCTCCAGAATCTTTATCACTCTGGAACAAACTCCTTACATGTTCTTTGGCATTGCCCATAGCTTTTGGGCATCCCAGGTAGCTTGGCATCTCAGGTCACACACTTCTACTACAGAAAAAAAAAGTATAAGAACAAGTCATCAGGCGAATCGCAACATGCCATCATGAAAGTCAAGATGGTAGACACAACAATGTGATATAAAAAACTGAGCAGAACTTTGATCTCATCATCATTCCTGCCATCCTGAATTCACCACATCCTGCAGATGCCACCCTACAACCGATACAAAATATTGTTTTTACAGAAATGTCAAATGTGTATTAAACAATTTCATTAATGGATGGAAGGAGATGTAAAGACAATATAAACTAAGCTCTTACTGCTCAGTATGTTACTTAGTCATAACATCTTGCTACAATATATCTGTGTAATTGTAAACTGTATATTCTGATCCAAAGTATTGTGATATTCCATGGAATGTTAATTCTAAACCCCCTTCCCCCCAATAATTTGCTGATCCAGGTATTCTGGGAAAGTTCTGTCTGTTTCTAAATTGGTTCTTCTATAACTTTAAGGGATTCATACTATTATATATAAGGATAAAAATAAAATGTTTTTGAAGACACTGAAAAATTATGTTAGGTACAAGAGGGAAGGAAAGGAACATGCAAGTAGGATTCCATGACTCTATTATTGTTCCAATCAAACCTATGGAGCCGATTTCCTGGTTTGACCAACTTTGACGTAGAAACATAAAGTTTTGATTCTCTCTGCTTCACTGCGTGTCTATAGTTACTGATATGTGCTGCATAAAGGTTCCTTCACAGAGAGCAGAAGTTTGGCTAATCAGTATAATGCATGACCGTACAACACAATTGGTGTATATCTCTAAGTGGAGAGACAGGGCCTTTCTCTTTCTTGGCTTCATTCATATTCATTCAGAATTGCAATACTTACATTCAAATTTGGTTTATTTATTCTTGTTTAATTTATTACATTTCTATCCTGACCTTTTCACTAATACAGTGACTATGGGCAGCTTACAATTTAATACAAAATTAAGTGCTAAAACAATTAAAATTAAACAAAAAGATTAAAAGTTAAGAACCAAGATGATGGACTGTCTAGGACTGAGATATGTCTCCATCTTGTCAGCCATCCCCAATATAGCAGATCCCAGTCAGGACCCCAGGGCAAGCAACATAACCAAGACTCTTTTAGATCCTTCTAAAAGCCAGGCGTGTGGGGACAGATCTCACTTCTGATGGGAGAATCTTCCTGAAGGCAGGGACTATAGCAGAAAAGATTCATCTCCTGGATCCCACCAGTCAAAATTCTTTGGCTAAAAGTAGGCCTTTTCTACTGGAATGAGTGGGCAGGCTAGTTCATTGGGGTGAAATGGTTCCTCAGATACCATAAAGGGCTTTAAAGGTAATGATCAAGGCCTTGAATTGGATTCAGAAGCAAACTGGCAGCCACATGTGCCATCAAGGCCCACCAGAATCATCCATGTCACTGCATTCTGTATCAGCTTTCAAATACTCTTCAAGTCCCATTTAAAATATGATGCAGTGACTTCCAGTTCCGGATCGTGGCATCTCTAGCCGATGGGAAGACTTGTCTCCTCGTTCGGCTAGTTTCCCTCCGTCGGTAGACCCTGGCGGGGGTTGAAAGTCGTGCCTGGAGGGCGTGACTACCGTCGACAAGGCTACACTTATCTGCAGAGGAGTGACGGCTCCTCTAGCTGTCCGAGCTGACTCTGAGGGCCGATGGAGCAGAAGACCGGCCATAAAATGGCCGTTCGCCTAGCTGCACCAACCGCAAGTCACAAGAACAATTAAGCATGAAGAACCACCGTGGTGAATCCAGGTGAGACCTTTCCTTCCCTCGCTATCCTGATCTTTCCTGTAAGAGTTTCTATTTTCCTTTATTAAGAAAGCGGCGGCTGCCTATATGTGGAAAGAAGAGCCAAAAAGAAAAGGATTAATTTTTGTGTGTGTGTTTTTGTTTTGTTTTTTACTATTTTACTATTTGACTGCTGTGGGGTGAATTTCAGGGGAAAAGAAGGGAAAAAGAGACATTGTTACTTTCCTTTTTTAATTTGATAATGTAGAAGATAGTTTTTGTTGATTTTTTTTAAAAAAAAGAAAGAGAAAACTTTCCTTTTTTGTTCTTTTTTTAACTTTGTCTAACTTGATTAACTTGGGAGGAAAAAAAGAAGAAGAAAAAGACTTTATAGTCCACTGAGGACATCTGGTGGTAAAAAAGCAAAATTTCAACTGTACTTCTCCCTGTTATTTGGAGAGGATTGGATTTAGGTGATAATAAAAGAGAAAAAATAACTGGACAGCTGGGTGGTGAAGCTGGCTATTAGACTTTTGGAGGCGGATATTTGTGGATTTTCCTTAAGTAGTCTCTAATAAATGAATAGGCAAAGCTACCACCAAAATGGCTGAAAGTTATCCTCATCTTGACTATGATTTAATATTGGAAAAAATATTAGAAGTCAGAGAAGATTTTAAAACTTATTGGAAATCTTGGAGAAAATCTAAAGATGCCACCTTGGAATCTCATATTGATCCTTTAATAATGAATCAAGTTATGGAACAAGGAATAATAGAAGATGAACAGAATAATTCTGAACAGACCTACTTACAACTTAAAGAGACAGAGACACTATTCTTACAACCTAATTGTGAATCTGCATCAAGAGAAAATGTGGAAACCACTGAATTAACTGATGCCACATGTTACCTACAACTGATAGACAATTTTTATGACCAAGAAATAACTGTAATTGACCCAATTCAACTACCAAAAATAACAAAGATTGACACTCAGATACAACTTTTCAGAAATTACAATAAAAAGGAAAGGGAAAGAAAATTTGTTCAGTTTGAATTTGTTAGGAAGCCTCGTAATCAAATCTTGAAGTTTGATAATCAAAAAGCCTTACTATGGGAACCAAATTGGCATAGAAAGAAAGCTAGAGTCAGGTTCAAGTGTGATACAAAATGTTATTTGACGGGTTAAAAAGGCTTAGAAATTGTGTCTGATTTAACGATGTATGAAGGATGTAAATTTATTGTTACTATGGTTGATAATTATTTGAGGGAGTTAATCTTTCTAGAGGACAAAAAGACCTTATAGAAGTAGACTGATGAAATGATTGAATATATCTAGTAAAAAAAAGGAAAAAAGAAAGAGTATGTCTGATTTAATTAGGAATGAAAGATGAGAATTGCCTGATATTATAATTGACAAGTATTTGAAGATATAAACTTTATCAAGGCCTTAAAAAGATTCTTTTTTATAGATGTAGATTGATGAAATGATAGAATATTTTTTTTTTAAAAAAAGAACTGTATTTGCTGGACCTATATTATTATTTTAAATATGATAACTATGTTGTAATAGAGAGAGAGAAAGAGTTATTTGTGATAAGGGGAAAAAATCTGTCTCAATGAACAATTGTGTATTAAGGTTACCTGAAATCACAATTATATACTTACTAAAATGTAGTTGGAGTATGACAACTGTAAGGAGTACAGCTTAAAAACAGGATACAGATTATAATTGTATGTGTTTAATGATTTTTGTAATTGTATAAATTTTAATAAGCAATACCATATTCAATTTGAGCTACATTTATATGACTTTGTCGTTGAATGATTGGATATCCTGATCACTATGTTGTGTCTTAAGCTTTTGGGGAAAGATGGGAAAAATCAGTAAATATTTACTGAGATAGAAGTATTAATGTAGGGAAATTTGGAGAGAGGAGTTGCTCGGACATTACCCCTGAACTGCATCTGAAGAGGGATGAGAGGGAAGAAAGAGTGAAGGAGGGGAGAAGGAAGTAGGAAGGCTGGAGGAGAAGAGGAGAAGTGGAGAGAAAGGGAAGGAGAGGGGTGGGGGAAGAGGGAAGTAGGAAGTAGGAAGAGAAGAAAGGGAGAAAGAAGGTAGAGAAGAAAGAGTGTGGATGCGGTGAAAGGGGAAATGGGTGAGCAACACCAAAAGTTACATGTAGGTATTTACCTCATTTCATTAAAAGTACTGTATATATGAATGTAAAAGAATGTATGGTAACACCTTATAAATATCATTGTATATGTATCGGGGAGAGTTTGGAATGAAATTGACAAAGTCTTAAAATAGGTTTAACAGAAATTTATGACAGAAATGGAATATATTAAATTTATATGTTTTTGGTTTTTTGTTTTGTGTGGGTGAGGGAAATGGAAAGATGAAAGTGAATGTATTAAGTTGAGCTGTTTATGTATGTTTTTATTCTGGAAATTTTGTTTACCCAGTCACCATGGTGTGTTTTAAGCACCTATTGTTAAAATCATAAAATCAATAAAATATTTTTTAAAAAAAATAAATATGATGCAGTAATCCAACCAGAAGATGACCAGGACATAAGTGACTGTTGTGTAGGCCCTAATGATCCAAGAAAGGGTGCAACTGGCTCACAATATGAAAATGTACAAAGACTTTTCTAGCAATGCCCTTCTACCTGCTCTTCAAGGAAGAGTCACAAATCTAGGGGAACCCCAGATTATGCATGAGTTAGACCTGGGGCAGTGTAGCCCCATCCAGAACTAAGGATGATAAATCCCTGTTTCTTGAGGCCTCTTGAATCCCAGCCACTCCATCTTACCATGGTTCAGCTGAAGCCTGTTGTCCCTCATTCAATCTCTACAGCCTCCAGACATTATAAGAAGGCAACTACAGCATTATTGGATCACCAGGGATGGAGATGTAAAGTTGGGCACCAGGGATGGAGATGTAAAGTTGGGTATCATTGGTGTATTGATGACACATCATTTCATGGTGTTGGATGATCTCATCCAGCAGTTTCATGGAAATGTAAAAAAAAGTAGAGAGAGCCCTGAACCCTGCAGCCCTGCAGGGATGGCTATGGGCTGGCCTTCTTGCTCTTTATCAACATAGTTGGAACTGGGTTTGAAGAAAGGAGCTGAAGCAGTGCAAGATTGTGCTGCACAGCTGCAGCTCCCACAGGTGGTTCAAAAATTGCTGAGAGATCAAGAAGAACAAGGATGGATGCACTACTTCCATCCCATACCAGCCAGAGATCATCTACAAGTGCAACTGATGCTGTCTCTGTTCTATAACTATGCCTGAAATTCAACTGAAAGGGCTCCAGACAATCCTTTTCATCTAGGACCAACACAACCATTTTTTCCCACCACCTTTCCTCAAAAAGAGAAGTGGGAAACTGGATGGAAATTGCCAGGCAAGTGGGATTCAGTGAAGGTTTCCTAAGGAGGGGTGGACTAAGGCTTCTTCAAGTGGTCCTGGAAATATCTCCTCCTATATCAATGCAGGACCCACCTGGAAGTCATTCTGCTGGAGGCTTTTAGCAACAAGGACTGGCTAAGATCTAATAAACAAATAGTCACATTAACAGTCCTGAGCACCTGTCCATTCCTTAGGCCCAACAAGGTCAAACTAATTGCAGATAACTGGGTAAGTATGCTCCCTGGGCATCTCCAAAGGACCTGCCTCCATTATTGGAATCCAACTGAGTATGAATTCAAACAATTTTATACATCAAGTGGTGGACAAATTCCTCCAACCACCCTTATAAATGTTCATTTGAGCCCTCTTATCCATGGAGAGATCAGATGAGCTTTAAACAGTGATGCTAGGTGGCACTGTGCAGATGCAATAAGTGCAGAGAAATAGTGACATTTCATCATTCTTACCATCATGAAATAGATCTTAATAGAGGCTCTAACCCATGATCGGACTCATTCTGTTGTCCTCCAGTAGCCTTCTAGCTGTTCCTTGGCTCTTTTCAACATCTTCAACTCCTTTGTAGGGGAATGGGGGGAATGTTGGATGATGGGCCAAGAGAGGGACCACAGGAGTGATCCTGTCCAGGGCTCTGCTGCCTTCTGATTCTAGGCTGTGGCCAGAGATTCTGTAGGACTATGCAACAGAGTCCCCAAGACATGCCACAGATCCTTCTGGAATTTGAGCGTGTCCATCAATCATCAGGGATGGACTATTTGAATCAATCTGGCCTCACTAGACCTCCCCTACCAGATCACATTGCCATTGCTCTAACAAAAAGCACATTTTGCAGCTTCTTTCTGTACAACAAGCTATACTTTCTGTACTATACTTTCTGAATGAAGTAAAAAAGTTTCCTCACCCCATTATGACAAATTTAGATGCATAAGATAATTATCTTGGTTTCTTCAATTAAAGCTTCAAATTCATCCTTCAATGCACCCAAGCATTTCCTATTCATTTTTCTTTTGTGTACCCTAGCTGGGCATTTTATTCCTCTATTTTGCTATTATATATGTCTAAGATAAGTTTCTCCTTTTCATTTTGTAAACTTTAGCTATTGGGCTTCACAGTACAAAGTAGGTTAGACTTTCCATTTCTCAAAAGAATGTTATGGTTCATGGCAGGAAGGCTGTCTTTCTTAGTTGTATCAGTGATTCATTTATATAGTACTTTTCAATGAACATTTTCCATATCAGAATATGTTGTCCAAAAGAACAGTTTATTTTATTTTTGGATCTCTTTGGATGCAGAAAACAAGAACACCAATTTTGTAACACTAACAAGTGATTATTCTTTGAGTTTTGCTTGAGATTATGATGCACATCCTTTTCCTTTCAAAGCTATCTTCCCCATGAAAGATGCCAGCCATATTTCCTGCTTTCCTCCTTGAGTTTTTCCTCCCCCCATCTACCATTCTGATAGCTCTTTTGCAATCAGGTTTTTGTTATACATCTCTTTATTTTATAATGTTCTTAATGTGGATTTATCAGCTCAGTATAATTACTGCTACAAGTGCCACAATAAGTATCAGAGTTGGAAGAAAAACCTCACAGATGGTTTGGCATTTGGACAGAAAACCATTTTGCCTTTTATTGTGCATGATTTTTCCCCTTCTCTTTTCAGAAGGCACAGTCATTTACTAGGCATTATCTGTTTATAGCTACTATCTCTTTTTGTGTTCCTGGTCCTTGCAGATGCAGAATTCTAATATAATGGCTTTACCTATACTGCAGTCAAATCAGAAAGGAAGGATATTCAGTGACGTCTTTATATTTGGTCAATTAACTTTATCTTTAAAATTTAGCTAAAATGTAAAGCCTTTTAAATCTTGAGGTCTTTATTTGGGTGATTATTTGAGTAATCAGTATATCTAAACCAGATATTCAGCAATAGGTTCTTCGTAAATACATTATATCTTTGGAACTATGTTCTAAGGGGGGCAGGTACCTATTTAGTAAAACATATGAAGGTAGATATGAACAACTTGACTTGATCAACTAGGCAAGGTTCACCATCTTGAAACATCTCTATCAGATGTAAAATATTGAATAGCAGATAACCTATACAGCAACAGGAATGTATGAAGAGTACATTAGTTTTAAAAATAAAACTTTTTTATTTTTAAAAGCTAAATGTTGTTTTTGAACATAGTTCTTACATGGAAGAATAATAAACTTAAGGATTTTTTAATGAAATAATGTAGCAATATGGATTTCTAAGATAGTCAAGTCCTTCTGCAGCTGAACTCCATAGTTCCCTCTCCTCTATTATAAAGAGAGAGAGAAAATATAATTAATATGTCTTGTACATGGGTCAGATTAAAAAGAGAAAAGAATAACTGAATTGAGAAACAGAGAAGAAATTCAACCTAATCAGAAAGATATGTGACCTAGACACATATAAAGTAAGTATTTTAAGCAAGGAAAAAAGATAAATGTGCAAAGTTTGCTATATCTAAAACTACTGTCCCAGTAATCAAATAGGTTTATAAATACAGAAAGTTGAGGCATGCTAAGTGTTGGATTCCAATAAACAGGATAAAAAGGATGTAAGATAAAGTATTTATATACTCAAAAATGGAAGCATAATGAAGTGAGCCAGTGGTTTGCTAATAGCAAACAGTCAAAATCTGATTCATTGTTCATACTATACTAAACAAGACTTTCTAAACTTATAATTTTTTTTTTTAATCCCAGGGGAACCCTTGAAATAATTTTTGGTCTCAGGGAATCCCTGAATAAAAATCAGATAAAAACTGAAACCCTCATAATACAATTCACTTTTCACCTACAAAAACCATATTTTACAACATTTACAACAACACCAAATAGGACAGCTGGCAGTAGAGATGTGGCATGTAAAAATTCCCATCACTTCAAGTGGTAGCTTTATGTTTTTTTTCCAATCTGAACATCTGTAGTTGAGGAAGTCTACAGTAAACTGCAACTCAGAGAGTCAAAGCAAAGGAAGAGAAACTCTGGGTAAGCAAACCATGGTTAGAGTTCAAAGCCCTTGAAGATGTTGCTTCCAGTATTTTGATTTTTCCTGAACAGAGATAGATAGTCAATTCTCATTAGCTCCCAGGATAACCTGGGTCATTTCATTGCTCTCAAGGAGTTAGTCTAAGGCTCTTTTAATATTCTATTTTATGATCTTTAGTATCATAGTGCTTTCATGGATTTTGGTCCATGTGCTTATTTTATGATCCAAGGCTCAAATTTTAGGGCTGAAAGAGAAGAAAGGGACTGGCATTGTTCTAGTAGTCTTTGAATTCTTAGATAAGGTAGTCCATAGGCTCCACTTATCCCTTATCTAGCATTTTTTCCTATCCAATGAAAAATTCCCACTGAAGAGAAGCCAAAACCTTTTCTCAGTTTCTATCCTACTTCCTGTTGTTTGGATCAGTTTGATTCCAGCAATAACAGAGAAAATAGATTGTAAGAAGGAGACTTAAGAGATAAATAGAGGATTGAGAACCTTCCTGTTTTTTTCTGGTTTACAATTTAAAAATTTCTTGATGCAATGTTGCTACATAATTAATATGCAGAACATAGAGCTATCTCACTCTTATATGAGACTTCAAGTACTATATAAACTGTTTATGTAGCACTTGAGGTCTCATATAAGAGTGAGATATGAACTCAATGGCTCTATGTTCTGCAAATTAATTATGTAGCAACATTGCATCAAGAAATTTATACTTGTACCTAGGTACAAGTACCTTGGATCAAAAAAATTATACTTGTAGCTAGTATACTTGTACAGAGAAACAGAAGTTATTTCTTCAAATTTATTTTATTTCCTCTGAGACTGATAACAGAATGACTGAATAAAATTGAATGTTAGTGGAAATTTACTGAATTCACAAAGAAACATAATGACCCAAACTGTAGCTACAAAGCAATAAAATGTCTTAAAATAACCATCCACATTAGACTCCTCTGGCTGAATAGCTTAGCAGTTCTACCCAGTATTGTTTAAGAAATGAAATATGCTTGCACTGGTTGAATTGCTATACAAGATAACCACGTCTGAGAAGAACATTTCATTTGGTCCACCAGTTGCTAGTAAACTTGCACTCTGAGTGAACTTGCACTCTGCTATTGAATTTTTAAACTCAAAGGAAAAAAATAATCCTTAGTTTGCATCTGTATCATTGTTATTCCAATAGAGTTCACAAGAATTTAGTCCAAGAGAGCTATTTTATCTTACTTCTGATAGAATTCCAGTGAGAAAGAAAACTCCTTTAGAGTTCAGCTTAGCCAAGATATAGTTTTATTGGTCTGGTAAAAATTAGGGCTGTGCAGAGCTTTGGTACAATGAGGCAAATGAAACCTGAAAGAAGTCCACATTATTTTCCTCTCTCTGTTCAATCCTAAATTCATGACTGGAATAATACCTAGATGGTGGACAGGCAGCAAAGGCTGTAAAGAGCTCCTCCAAAAGCTAAAGTTTTATCATTAATATTTTCTTTTATTTTTATTTTTATTTTTTGATTTTTAATCTCTTTTAACATTGCATTTTTAACTTACCTATTTTTATCCTATTTTAACCTATTTTTAACCCTTTTTAACCTATTTTGAACCCCTTTTAAACCAGGTTTGACCTTTTTATAATAGTCAAAGACTTTTATAAAGCATATATACCAGAGAGGCCAGTATATATTGGAATCAGAAGTCACCTGGAAGAGGACGGAGTCATGGGTAAAAGAAGGAAATGTCGTGGTACCAGCCCGGGATCTCTCATACCAGCGAAGAATGCAAAACAACCAAAAATTGAGGAGCACTTTGTTGGCAAGAGACTTGTAAGTAAAACTATCTCTCCCCCCTCCATTTCCAACAAGCCAGAGAGCCTAGAATGGGACCGGCAAAGAGATTTGACTAAACAGCAGTTACTGGACTTTCCCAATTTGGGGGGAGGGGAGCAAAATGACAGCCAGCTATTTTCACAAATATCGAGTCTAGATACAACCGGCATGGAGCCTAAGATAAAGACTAAGAAGGCTGACAACAACAATTTAACCCAAAGCAAGGAGTGCTTACTGTGGGAGAATACAACAGAATTTATGGCAAAGCAATGTCTTCTCACAGCACAAACTGTAGTTTCAATTTTTGAACAGCTAATAACCATCCAACAGGATATAGAGACACTGAAAAAAGATATAGCTGTTCTGCTCCAGGCGCAGGATTGGACTACAGGCACTTCCACTGGAGTCTTTGCAGCAGACATGGGTAGATTGAGAAATCAGGAGAAGGAAGTAAGAGGGGAGGAAAATGAGCACAGGTCCTGGGGGACAGATAAAGAGTCTGCTAGAAGGTGGCAGCTCACTCGGAAAAATAGTCCTTCTCCAGATAAGGCAACAAGAGGAGGAAGCATCAATAGAGAAATTTCATGGGAAGATAATAAAGCACCCCATTTACAATTAAATCAATCATATAAATCACGTCGTTCACTGCAAACACATCAGGTGGTGCTGAGAATCCACATGATCAGGGTTAATTATGGCCGTTGGAACTCCAAGAATGCTATACTACATTCCCTAAGCCAGCTTCTGCACTGTCACTGGGGGCAGATTGATTTACATACTGTGGAGTGGCTTCCTGAGCCCCCTAACTGGAAGCGGATATTTCTCTCCTTCAAACAGCCCACCGTACCACTGATGCTATTTAAGATGAAGGCTTATTTAGCCTCCTTTCAAATCTCTCCCATCAGAGTTTTCCACGAGGAAAGAGTTAAACCTTTAATTGTTAACAGGCGAGCTCCCAAGGTTGCTGTCTCTTCCACATCCTCAACCCAGAGAAAAGGAGAGGGAGAAAGTGGGAGTAAGCCAGCACTTACAGAAGAAGTACTTAATAGCACAGAAACTGGGCTCATTAATGCCTTTGGCGCTCTCCCAAGGAATGAACAAGATAATATATTATGCAAGTTGGAAAATTTAAAGAAATCCTTATTGGTCACAAGTGATACAGCTGAACCGCTTATTGATTTGGTTTCCCCTATAATTGAGCCTCTTACTTCCCCCCCACGGGGTATCAGTTTGCAAGAATATGAGTACATGGAAAGCAGAAGCCAAGATACACAGGGGCCAGTAGAGGCCCCAAAAGAGAAGGAGATGCTAGCATCCTTACGGGACTTCTCGATGATACCTTCTGCAACATATCAACTTCTTGAGAGTGGGCCCCTGTCAGTGCCATCATTGCAAAGCCGAATGGAACATGACTTAATAACCCCCTGCTTTACACCTAGTAAAGAAGTTTCAGAATTGCAAACCTTGTTAGCCAGTGCTAAATCTTCATACCCCAAACTCTGACTGGCTCCCTATCAGAGATTAACTCTTCTTGCATTGCGAGATTTCCCCCTCTCGCAATCATGGCCCTCCACTCTATCAAGAGCCTATCTCGAGGATGGACTTTGGAGTCCTGAGAGATGGCATGCGTCAAATAAGGGGCTTTGGGGTTTTTTAAATCGCTTTTTAACTAAAGTTTTAAGGGAGGGTAGAGGTGGGGAAGGGGTGCTTAGGGCGGGGGAAGAAATTGTTGGAGGGGAGCTAGAAGATAGGCCCGACAACGGAAGGGGACGTAATCCTGTGGGTTCGGATGGGGAGCTGATTAAGACTGATTTAGTTCCAATTAGTACCGTAAGCGGGAGGGGCAGATATGGTGGGAGCAGGGGGCCGTATCATAATAGGGGAGCGCGTACCCGCTGTTTACAAGTGGTCATGCGCTCCGACCCCCAAGGCTCTACCTGTTCTCGGGGTTATTCAGAACCACAGGGCCCAGGCTGTAGGCTGATTTTGTGCAATGCCAGGTCTGTGGTAAACAAGGCCCCACTCATCCAAGATTTAATTTTAGAGGGGGGAGCAGACCTGGCAGGTATTACGGAGACCTGGTTAGGACCGGAGGGCGGTGTCCCTCTGGTGGAAATGTGCCCACCGGGTTTCCTTGCATTCCATCAGCCGAGAGCACAGGGCAGGGGTGGGGGAGTGGCGGTCGTGATTAGGGAAGATTACAGGTCGAGGGAGGTCACTGTTCCTCAGACGGCAGGCTGTGAATCTCTCCTGGTGAAGTGGGACCTTGGGGGTCCGAGGGCGGTGTTGATTACGTACCTGGCTCCCTGCCACGTGTCAACTGCCCTGCTCGAGTTCCTGGACGTTGTTGCCGCAGTGGCGGTTGAGGTCCCCAGGCTAATAGTCATGGGTGACTTCAACCTGCCGTCTGTGGGCGGGACGTCCGGGGGAGCTCGAGAGTTCATGGCTTCCATGGGAGCCATGGACCTGACCCAGGTAATTCAAGGCCCCACACATACAGGGGGGAACATGCTTGACCTGGTTTTTGTCTCTGGACAGTGGCTGAGTGGTCAGAATATAAGGGATATAGTTATTGAGCCCCTGCCATGGTCTGACCACTCTCTCCTTCGCTTGGAATTTCTGACCGCTGCACCCCACCGCAGGGAGGCGGAACCAGTGAGATGGTACTGCCCCAGGCGGCTAATGGAACCCGAGCGGTTCCAGATGGAGCTTGGGCCAATTCCTGAGGCTTGGATACACGACTCGGTCGAAGAGTTGGCGGCAGCCTGGGATAGGGCTGCGGCCAGTGCTCTAGATCGGGTCGTGCCTTTGCGGCCTCTGATTCGACGTACGTCCCGATCGGCCCCTTGGTTCACTGAGGGGCTGAGAGAGATGAAACGCCGGAAAAGACGCCTAGAGAGCAGTTGGAGATCGAGCCGTGCCGAATCTGACCGAACACTAGTAAGAGACCATATTAGGTCCTACTTAGCGGTGATAAAAGCAGAGAAGCATTCTTACCTCACTGCTCTTATCGCGTCATCAGATAACCACCCAGCCTCCTTGTTTAGGGTGACCCGCTCCCTCCTTCAGCAGGAGGTGAGGGGAGACCCCTTAGAGGGTAGAGCTGAGGATTTTGGAAAATATCTGTATGATAAAATCGCTCAGATACGGGAAGGCTTTGATTTCAACTGGGTATGTCCGGTGGGAGAGACGGAGTCTGGTCTTGAGACTGCTATCTGGGCTGAGTTTGACCCCGTGACTCCCGAGGACGTGGACAGGTTGTTTGGGGGACTTAGAGCAACCACTTGTTTATTGGACCCGTGCCCCTCCTGGCTGGTGTTGGCATCCCGGGAGGTGGTACGAGGCTGGTTCCAGGCAATTATTAATGCTTCGTTGAGTGAGGGTGTCTTCCCTGCCGCCTTGAAAGAGGCGGTAGTGAGGCCCCTCCTCAAGAAGCCTACCCTGGATCCAGCCGTTTTATCAAATTATCGTCCTGTCTCCAACCTTTGCTTTCTTGCAAAGGTTGTCGAGAGTGTGGTTGCTTGACAGTTCCCGCGACACCTGGAGGAATCGCTATACTTGGATTCATACCAGTCGGGCTTCAGGCCTGGTTACAGCACGGAAACAGCATTGGTCGCATTGGTGGATGATCTCTGGCGGGCCCGGGGCAGAGGTTGTTCCTCTGCTCTGGTGCTATTGGACCTCTCGGCGGCTTTTGATACCATCGATCATGGTATCATGCTGCAACGGTTGGAGGGGTTAGGTATGGGGGGCACTGTTTTGCGGTGGTTCTCCTCCTTCCTCTCCAGCCGGATGCAGTCTGTGTTGACAGGGGGCCAGAGGTCGACCCCGAGACCCCTCGTATGTGGGGTACCTCAGGGGTCGGTCCTCTCGCCCCTACTGTTCAACATTTATGTAAAACCACTGGGTGAGATCATCCGTGGTTTTGGTGTGGAGTACCATCTGTACGCTGATGATACTCAGCTGTACATTTCCACGCCGAACCACCCCAACGATGCTCTTGCTGTGCTGACCCGGTGCCTGGAGGCCGTCCGGGTTTGGATGGGGAAGAACGGACTCAAGCTCAACCCTTCCAAGACCGAGTGGCTGTGGCTACCGTCGTCCCGGTTTAGTCAATTGACTCCTTCGTTGTCCATTGGGGGCAAAACAGTGGCCCCCGTGGAAAGGGTTCGCAATTTGGGAGTCCTCCTGGATTCACGGCTGTCTTTAGAGGACCATTTGATGGCCGTGGCCGGGAGGATGTTCTATCAGGTTCGCCTGGTACGCCAGTTGCGTCCCTTCCTAGACTGGGACTCGCTATGCACAGTTACTCATGCCTTCGTCACTTCCAGGCTGGACTACTGTAATGCTCTCTACATGGGGCTCCCCTTGAGGTGCACCCGGAGGCTTCAGCTGGCCCAGAATGCGGCCGCACGGGTAGTGACCGGGGCGCCATGGCGTTCCCATGTAACATTGCTCCTGTGTGAGCTGCACTGGTTGCCGGTGGCCTTTCGGGTGCGTTTCAAGGTGTTAGTGACCATTTTTAAAACGCTCCATGGCATTGGACCCGGATATCTACAGGACCGCCTTCTGCCAGCAAATACCTCCCGCCGTCCAGTACGCTCCCACAGAGAGGGTGTCCTCGGGGTGCCATCGGCCAAACAATGTCGGCTGGCGACCCCCAGGGGGAGGGCCTTCTCTGTGGGAGCTCCAACGCTTTGGAACGAGCTCCCCCCCGAACTCCGTACGATGATGGAATTGCGTTCCTTCCGTCGAGAATTAAAAGCATACTTATTCCGACAAGCCGGCCTGGGATGATAGCTCCAGCTCCAACAATGGCCATAACTGTTTTTAGGGGATCGTGTTTTTAGTTGGGTTTTTAAATGATTGGGCCAAATTATTTAATTTATTTTTAATAATTTTACTTTTTGTATGTTGACGTTTTTAATTGGGCTGTACACCGCCCCGAGTCCTTCGAGAGGGGGGCGGTATAAAAATTGTAAAAAGAAAAAAAGAAAGAAAAAAAGATTTGATGAGAATTTGATTAAATCAAAGCAAATTCCCCAAATGAAGCAGCTCAATGTTTTTATTTACCAGAGCAAAGTAACTCCATCATATTACCTTGAATGCTTCTCTGGCCCTTGACTGTCCTTCAGGAAAAGAGACAAGGTTGTGCAAATTGGGGGGGGGAAGTGTCGGGTCAATATGGTGATAGTTCACTTGAAGTCCCACTCCTTTTTTACATGTATTAACATCATATTTGTGTATAAAGTGTGTGTGTGTGTGTGTGTCCATGTGTGTGTGTTAAACTGTGGCTTTTTATTGCTTTTTTCTGCCCTGAACCTCCACATGTGAGTAGGGAGGCCATATATATTATAAACAAACAAACTGTTCTTCTGAAGGCAAAGTGTGGACTCTAATATTTCACGTTTAAAACTAAAATGGATTTTGTTCCACCCCTTGAAATGAAGTATCTAACTGCGCTGAACTTAGACAGATCTAATAAGCATCCTAAAAATAATAAAGTGAGATGCATGAATTTGACCTTTGTTTTGTGGTGGATTCTTAGCTTAAGATTGCTGTGAAGATAATGTTTAGCATATTTTAAAATATATTTCCTCAGAATTTTGTGTGTTATATCCAAAGTCTTAATATGAGTCATACTGTAGACTTCCATTGATGGCAAAGAGTTTATTTTTAATAAAAATAAATAAATTATTATAACAGTTTCTCATGTGATCATATTGTGGGAAATGAGAATTGCATCCTAGTATTTGCTATACTTGTGAGATTTAAAACCCCCAAATTTGATACTCACAATTTGGAGACAAGTCTGGTTAACAAAAACAAAGGTTTATTGGAGAAAAATATGAAAATAAAATAAAAAGAAAAGCGGTTGCAAGCACGGCCTCTCAGACCCTTCCCAAATGGATTGAGTTCAAAGAGCACAAAAAGCAGTTTTCAGGCTATACATTTAATACCCTTTTACAATGCACTTAAGAAGCCCTCCCAACTCCTCCTTATTCTCTTTAGTCATTCTTTATGTTGTTTTACACCCTTTAAGGTTCATCCTGACAATTTCCGTCCATCCGCTATTATCTTATCTTGTTTACTTGTAATTTTCACCTTGGGCTGATGTTCCTCTCTTCCAAGACATAAGTTCCTGTCTTCTGGGGAGCTTTTAGCAAGTCATATTTCATTGCCTTTACTGATTACCATTTGTGGTCACTTTGCATAGGCAGGAAACAGCAAATAGATAGTCTCATACCTTGGTATTACATTTGATACAATTTATAAAAGAATAACCTTTATTTATTTCCTTTATAATGATTTAGATCAAAATGGCTTTAATAAAAAAAGTATAGAGATTTGCATACAGAAAAAGTATTTCATGCAAAATACTATACCAAGAATAATCTGATGACAAATATTATGGTTATTTATACAATTCTGAGTATAGTTAAGCAAAAATGAATTTGTATTAGGAAAATTTTAGAAAATAAAAAGCATATAAGAATAAATTGGCCTCAATATCTTTACTATTTGAGTACATGACTGGAAGAACATTGTTGACATAAGGAATAAGGAATGGTCAGACTAAGGCATGCAAGGCATATGATGCATTAGTGACAATTTCCAGTCCTTCAGATTGAAATTTAAGATTAAACTTCATGAAAGGATCTGTAACTATTGTCAGGTGGTAGCCTAGAGTAGTGATTCTCATCCTTGCAGCTTGAAGATGTGTAGATTTCAGCTCCCAGACTTCCCTAGCCAGCAAGCTGTTTGAAAAACAGTGGTCCAGAGAGTAAAGAATGAGCCAAGTGAACTCAATCCTATTCTCCTTGCACACTGCTATTTTTACATATATCTTTCAAAATAAATCCTGGGTAATATCTGAATTCTTTCTATATAATTTGGTTAAGAACATTACCAAGTCAATGGCTTCTACATTAGATGGTTTCTACAACCACAGATTACTCATTTCTTGCCTTTCTACAATGCCTAACTAAACATGCTTGAAGTCTGGTGTTGTTTTCTTTATTTAAAAAAAATAGGAGCCACCAATATTTAGCTTGCCTTCTTGTTTTAATGATTGAGACAGTCAAGAAACGATGATAGAACAGTGCCCCACAATCTGAATATTCCTGCAAAGAATGTGGATAGATGTCAGATCTTCCTTCTGCTTTAGTGTACAATACCAATTCCTCTTGCCCACCATCCCCCCTGGAAGTTAATCAGAGTACCATTTATTTGTACCTGCCATTTGCCTTAGGAGACGGCAGAAGATAATGAAAATATTTTACTATCTATTTTCAAATTATAAGCTGTTATTTCCAAAGAATGTGAAAACCTATGTATATTATCACATTATTATTCTCCAGGGAATGCAGTCACTATAGTGATTCTAATTACATGGCTTCATTAACTTTCTACATTCTACCTGTTATGGGGGTTTCACATTAAGGACATTTGCATATGCAGGAAATTAATGCTATTTGCAAGGAGCTAATGTCATTAAACATTTAAGTAGCTCCTTGAAAATAAACAAAAGCTTTTTGCTGGAATTTTCTTTTTTTAGAATATCATTTGAATCACTTGGGTCCAAATAAGTTTAGGGGGAAAAGAAAAACAAATTAAAGAAAAAAAAATAAGGGAGCAAATTAAAGAAAAAAATAAGGGAACAATATATGGTGCAATAGTGGGAAAAACTCTTTTGAGAGAAAATAAGTTCAAGTGCAAATATAAGTAGCACTCAGATAAAATATCTCCACCTTATTTGTGCATATGGATGTATGGTAACATATAAAGCGGTGAATAGTTTGTAAAGATCAAAATATATACAGAGATATAATGAATGGTGTTGATTTTTTTTTCTAATCAAAGGTCTTTAATTTCTGTGCTGTACTATTTCTTATTCCCTTTGTGTATTTTTTGGCCATTATTGCTTTCACTGTAATTGAAACAACAACAACAACAACAACAATAATAATAATAATAAATACTATAGCCAGGAAAATCAGCAGATACAAAGCAGAACCTCCAATTTTAATCCAATCAGAAATGTTTCTACCAGTCCATCAATGGAGAGACTGCAATGAATCAGTCAGTACTGACAAGGAAGAAACAGTGCAGTTATGGACACAGATATGGGATAACACAAAGAAATACAACAAGGATGCAGCTTGGTTAAAGGAAGTGGATGCAAATGAGGGAAGTCAGCTCCCCAGAGAAGGAAATATTTAAAGCGCAGAAAAATATATTTCTTCAAAAGGATTTTAAAAGCAGAAACCAACCTGCCTCCAAGTCTCTCTGTCCCAAGCAGAAGCCAGCCCTGTACAAATGCAGATGTAAACCATCAGAAAGGCCCCAGCTAGGAGATCAAGAAGACAAAGACACCTAAAATCTGCATACCCCACTTGAGACAGGACATGGTAGGATTAACTCACAAAGGCCAAAGGGCACACCCAAACTCAGGTCAGAATACGTGACACAGGAAATACAAAACCTAAAACAGGAATAGGAAAGGATTTCAGAGGTTATAAAAACCTATTTCCCACATGTGCTCAGCCCTGTTTTCTCTCCTCTTTCCTACCAGAACCATCTTTCGGTCTGGCTCTTCAATAAACTGCAAACTTCTTTCTAAAGCAGTCGCCATGTTGATTATTTATCCCCAGCTTGGATGAACCAGGATGAAGACTTTTCTTTCAACACAAATAAAACAGAAGTTGAAATGAAAGAACTAGTAATAACAGCAGAAATGATAGAAAAAAGAGCAAGGAAGATCAAGAATTGGTGAGCACCAGGTGAAGATGAACTGTATAGTTTTTGATTGAAACATCTAGCTGTTATATACCCACTCATTGCCATTGGCAACTCCATAGATATTGGAACACTGCTATCATGTCATCCCTCGCCCTTCTCTTCATTAAACTAGACAGACCCAATTCTAGTAACCATTCCTTATATGTTTTAGCCTCGAGTCCCCTAATCATCTTTGTTGCTCTTCTCTGTACTCTTTCTAGAGCAGACATGTCAAACTCACGACACCACATGACGTTGTGCAACATATCAGGATGGTGTTGCCATTGCCCACAATGGGATGGCGCGGCTTCTGGATGACACCTCTGGCCCGCAGGTGGCAGTCTGACACCCCTTTTCTAGAGTCTCAACATCTTTTTTACATCATGGTGACCAAAACTGGATGCAGTATTCCAAGTGTGGTCTTACCAAGGCATTGTAACACTTCATGTGATCTTGATTCTATCCCTCTGTTAATGCAGCCTAGCACTGTGTTGGCCTTTTGTGGTAGCTGCAGCACACTGCTGGCTCATATTTAAGTGATCCCTCTCACAGTTACTACTACTGAGCTAGGTAACACCTATACTGTACCTGTGCATTTGTTTTTTCTTGCGTAAATGTAGAACCTTACTTTTTTCACCATTGAATTTCATTTTGTTAGATAGAGCCCAATGTTCAAGTCTGTCAAGATCCTCCTGTATCTTAAGCCTGTCTTGTGGAGTGCTGGCTATGGTGCAAGTTTGGCGTCATCTGCAAATTTGATGAGTTCCCCATCTATCCCCTCATCCAAATCATTGATGAAGATGTGGAAGAACACTGCACCCAGAACAGAGCCCTGGGGCACCCCACTACTCACTTCCCTCCATGTAGATGCAGTTCCATTGAGGGCCACTTGCTGAGTATGGCCAGTCAACCAGCTACGAATCCATGACATGAGATGTATCCACAACTGTATGTGCTTGATATTGACTTTTGTGAACCAGGATTAAAATAAAACATTTGGTGATATTGCACCTTCTGGGGATATTGTATTATGACATGAAACAAAGAATGAAAACAGGTAATAAATCTAGAAGTCCTTATTTGCATGTGTGTTTGATCCCACTTTGGGCTGGGAGGTCCACAGGAGGAAATATGCTAGCTGCAGGTCATAGAAAATTACCAGATCAATTAGGACAAACAACACACCTTGTATTTATTTACATATTTATGTATTTTTAAAATCCAGAAGCAGTTATAGTACTTATAAAAACAGGATAAAAGGTTCCACTGAAGAGATTCCTTGTCTGACAAGACCCACAACATATTTATCCTTCTGGACCCAATGGGATGGATTCTGATCTTTTACCAATTTAACTCTTACTCTATATTTACAACATCTTTCTTCTACTATCTATCTTGTGTAATCATCAACATTATAAATCATAAATTCATTTTTTTCTATTTCACATAATAGTGATTTCCAGTTAGCAATAAATGTAGTATCTTTTCTCTGATTAAAGAAGTCAATTTAGCCATCTCAGTAAGTTCCACCATCTTCACCAACCATTTCTTCATTGTGAATCTTTCCATCTTTATGCATACATAATCTTATAGTTATCATGTACAAAAGCAAAGTTCCATAACTTTTTTACCACAGATAATCCTTGACTTACAACAGTTCGGCACTGAAAAAAATGACTTATGATTGTTTTTCATATTTATGACTACTGATACATCCCATTGTCATGTGATCAAAATTCAGATCCTTGCAATTGATTCACATTTATGACAGTTGCAGTGTCCTGAGGTCATGTGATAATCTTTTGCAACCTTCTGATAAGCAAAGTCAATAGGGAAGCCAGATTCACTTAACAACTATGTCACCAACTTAACAACTGCAGTGGCAGTGACTCACTTAATAACTGTGGCAAGAAAAATCATAAAAAGGAGCAAAACTCACTTAACAACTCTCTCATTTAGCAACAGAAATTTTGGACCCAATTGTGGTCACATTGTTCCTTTTTGTGCCTCAGAGTTTTGTTAGAGTTTCATTAGCAGTTATTTGTGCTTTTTGTGAAGCGTAAATTGATCTTATCCATTTTGTAAAGTTCTCTCCAAAAATCACATCCTCTAAAAACTTGAATAAGAAAGCCCAATTTAAATAGTCAAAACCCTTCTCTGTATATGAGAAAATGAATGCAGCTTCTCTATATTCTCACAGAGGCGGATGATCCAGTTCTAATTGCAAATTTGTTTATAATTTCTATCTTACTCTCCAAAATTTCCACATTATCTTTGTTTTATATTTCTAAGCACCTTTACAAAGCTTTCCATTTTTTGTTCTTTTTTCACCTGCTTCTTCGTGTTTGTAAGTCTTTCATCCATATTTTTTCAGAGAGCTGTCAAATTAATATCAAATGATTCAGCTAACTTACTGCCTAGTTGCTCAAACATTTCTAAAGCAAATCTAGTATAATTCCTCCCTTTTCAAGTTTTTCCAGCAATCCCCTCTTTCCTTCCATATATATTACATTTCATTACAAAACTCTCAGTTCCTGCAGTTTATTTATGAAGAGCAGCTGTCCAGAGTGCAAGGGAGTAATTTCACAATCTCTCCTTTTTTCAGACACACAGTGCCAGCCAGAATCTGCTGCAATGAAATTGCCACTGCTCCAGGGATATCTAGTTTGCCATGAATCCTCATCCAAAACTTAATATAGTTGCATTTAATCATGACATTGTTGGTTTAGCCCATCAAGTGTTTATTATATAAAAGCAGTTGGTTCATACAACAGAATAAGCTATAGTCCATCGTTTTACCCAGTGTAGTAGTAGTAGTAGTAGTAGTAGTAGTAGTAGTAATAATAATAATAATAATAATAATAATACTAATAATAATAATAATAATAATAATAATAATAATACAGTTGGAAGGGACCTTGGAGGTCATCTGGTCCAACCCCCTGCTCAGGCAAGAAACCCTATACCATTTCAGACAAATGACTGTCCAGTCTCTTCTTGAAAACTTCCAGTGTTAGAGCATTCACCGCTTCTGGAAGAAGGTTGTTCCACTGGTTAATTGTTTTAACTGTCAGAAAGTTTCTCCTTAGTTCTAGGTTGCTTCTCTCCTTGATCAGTTTCCATCTGTTGCTTCTGTTTAAGCCAACTGCATATTATATCCAAATCAAAGAAACCAGTTCTCAGTTTTATGTAATACAACTTGGCCCAGCCCAGATAAATAATGTAAAGACAGATAGCATACAGGCCATTTTCGGCAAAGCTATCCAATGTGTAGCAAGTTACAGGCTAGTTATACAGCAAGCTTTATAATTTGAGAAATGCCACTAGTGACCTCTTATTTTTCTGATGGTTTCATCCTTTTGTCACTGATGATTCTCTGTTATTAATGCTGTACACCTAGGTTGAAAAACCATAGAGTCAAGATACAGTTCTTTTAATGTATATTGTTTTGGAAAATGTATATCTTGCCCTTCTACAATCAAAGCAATGCTCACATAAATTTAAAAACAACACAATAGACTGTAGAACAATTTAAACAATACCAATAAAACTGAATAGCTGCAGCAGTTAAAAAGTAAGTGGCCAATCATTAAACATACAAAGAGAAAAACAGGTAATATGCCTAAACAAAACAGACTTTATTAGGTAGTAGAATGTGGATAGATAATGGGATGTTTGGATGGTTCAAGGAAGAATTCCTTAAATTTGATGTTATCATAGGAAAAATGGCTTTGCTTTTCTTAATCAGCTTCATCTCAGGCATGACTGGCCCAGAGAGATAAGTCTACTCAGAAAAAGCAGTGAAAAGCAGGACAGGTGGAAGAGTCAAGAAGCCGAGAGATTATCGTTTATGTATTCCAGGCTCAAATCAAATGATATTTAATCAATATCCTCTTAAATTTTGCTAGGGCACAAAATGATATACAATTATAAATTTCAGGAAGGAGGACCTTAGGGGATAATTCTTTCCATTGGTTGGGAAATTTGGGCTGTAATGGAGATGTTAGAGTGAAGACATGAAAAAGAAAATGACACCAAGAAGTTCAAATCCACGACAAGGAAAAAACCAGGCAGATTTGGTGGAAAGACATTAGTGGAAAGACAGAAAAGTGATTAAATTAAAGGCAGTAATATTAGGAAATAATTATTTTATATTTTAAATCCTGACTAGTTTTAGAAGCACTGACGTACTTCTGGGTCAAAAGGATTAGCTGGTGACATTGGTGTTGCCTGAGAAATTCCCAGTTGGGGGCTCCTTTCATGTCTCTGGCAGGAGTTGGAGTGAAGAACAGGAGCTCATCCCACCCCACAGCAGCACTCGGGTCTCAAACATTGTCTTGCTAACCTTCAACCCAGTATCTTTTTTTTTTTAATTTAAAAATTCCCTTTATTAAAACAATCAGCATTGTACATAAAATCTTTGTATGCATCAAACATCATGGCATCTGATATACAACACTACATATTATTCTTTGTAGACGTCTGGTTTGGTAAACATTCTTCACTCCTCACTTCAATCCTCTATTATACACCTGTTACATTTTTTTTTCTCTATGGTCCCAACTTTTACCCCAGGTTATTGAATCTCTACCTCAGGATCTTTTGATAGGGATCATAAAAGATAAAATATAACAGACATATAGTTGAGGCTGGAAGTGAGGAGTAAAGAATATTTACTAAACCAGATGTGTACAAAGATTAATACCTAGTGCTATATGTAGTGTTCTATGATGATTGATTATTAATATGATCTTACATTTAATGTTTAACTACTACCTCAGGACCTATTGTTAGGGACCATAGAGAAAAAAAAATGTAACAGGTGTATAATAGTATCTTAATCACACAAGCCACTGTGTTCTTTAATAAATGCCAGACAACACAGAATTATTATGTAGCAGGGGGGTTTCAATAATCAGTTTTTTCTATCTTTTGCAACTGATACCATAAGCATGGAAACCTTCTGTACAGTACCATGTGTACCCTCTGAATCCATTCTTGTTTATCAAATACTGCCATGTGGGGAGAGGGATTTCTAAAAATCTGCACGCGATAATTTGCTAAGCACTTTAGTGCTAAAATTGATCTTATTTGTACATTTTTATTGTGAAGGAGACGGGAGTGTACTTAATATATCATATTGCCTTGGGAGTGTACTTAATATATCATATTGCCTACGTCAAAAACTCCATGCCCCTTCCCCTCTCTTCTATTAATCACACTGTATATTCTTCCAGATAGGCAACTCCTAAAACCTTAATAATGTAAGATATACCAACTGAAGATAATTCAAGGACATCCAGATCGAAAGGACTGACTTATTTCTATTACTACTACTACTACTACTACTACTACTACTACTACTACTACTACTACTACTACTACTAATAATAATAATAATAATAATAATAATAATAATAATGTTGGAAGGGACCTTGGAGGTCATCTAGTCCAACCCCCTGCTCAGGTAGGAAACCCTATACCATTTCAGAAAAATGGCTGTCCAGTCTCTTCTTAAAAACTTCCAGTGTTGGAGCATTCACCACTTCTGGAGGCAGGTTGTTCCATTGGTTAATTGTTCTAACTGTCAGGAAGTTTCTTCTTAGTTCTAGGTTGCTTCTCTCCTTGATTAGTTTCCATCCATTGCTTCTTGTCCTGCCTTCAGGCACCTTGGAGAATAGCTTGACTCCCTCTTCTTTGTGGCAGCCCCTGAGATATTGGAATACTGCTATCATGTCCTCCCTCGTCCTTCTCTTCATTAAACTAGACATACCCAATTCCAGCATCCTTTCCTTATATGCTTTAGCCTCCAGTCCCCTAATCATCTTTGTTGCTCTTCTCAGTACTCTTTCTAGAGTCTCAACATCCTTTTTACATTGTGGTGACCAAAACTGAATGCAGTATTCCAAGTGTGGCCTTACCAAGGCATTGTAAAGTGGTATTAATACTTCACGTGATCTTGATTCTATCCCTCTGTTAATGCAGCCCAGCACTACATTAGCCTTTTTGGCAGCTGCAGCACACTGCTGGCTCATATTTAAGTGATTGTCCACTAGGACTCCGACGTCCTTCTTACAGTTAGTACTATTGAGCAAGATACCCCCTATACTATACCTGTACATTTGGTTTTTCTTGCCTAAATGTAGAACCTTACTTTTTTCACCATTAAGTTTCATTTTGTTAGATAGAGCCCAGTGTTCAAGTCTGTCCAGATCCTCCTGTATCCTAAGCCTGTCTTCTGGAGTTTTAATAAAATCCTTGCAAACCTTTTGGCATATAATTTATTTGGAAAGAATGAGTCAAGATCTATCCATTGGATGATTCAAAATCTAATTATTTATATTGGGAGTGGGCAAAGTAGGCAAAAATTGTTGAAGTGTTTTTTTTTTAAAGATAAAATAACCAAATACAAGAATTCAATTAAGAACATAAGAAGAGCCATGCTGAATCAGGCCAAAGCCCATCGAGTCCAGCATTCTGTGTCACACAGTGGCCCACCAATTGTACATGGGGATCTTGAGCATAAAGAGAAGGCAAAACCCTCCCTTTCCCTTGACCCCCAACAAATGGTACCCAAGGGAATCCTGCCTGCCTCAACCAACATAGAGGCGGCACATGGACATCCGTTTTAATAACCCCCGATACACTTTGCATCCATGAATCTATCTAGCCCTGCCTTGAAGCTGTCAAGGCTGACAGCTGTCACGACCCCTTCAGGAAGTGAATTCCATAAATCAACGACCCTCTGGGTGAAGAAATATTTCCCTTTATTTGTCCTCACTTTCTTAGCTATGAGCTTTAGGGAGTGCCCCCTTGTCCTGGTATTGTGTGATAGAGAAAAGAATTTTTCTCTATCCACCTTTTCTATCCCATGCATGATTTTATACACTTCGATCAAGTCACCCCTTAAACGCCGTCTTTCAAGGCTGAAGAGACCAAGGCGTTGCAATCTGGTTTCATAAGGGAGGCGCTCTATTTCCTTGATCATTCTTGTTGCCCTTTTTTGCACCTTTTCCAGTTCCATTATATCCTTCTTGAGGTGCGGTGACCAGAACTGTACACAGTACTCCAAGTGTGGTCTCACCATCGATTTGTACAGAGGCAATACAACACTTGCTGACTTATTTTCGATTCCCTTCCTAATCATGCCAAGCATGGAATTTGCTTTTTTTACTGCTGCTGCGCATTGGGTTGACATCTTCATTGAGCTGTCCACCAAAACCCCAAGATCCCTTTCTTGGGTTGTCTCAGAAAGTTTGGTCCCCATCAGTTGGTAAGTATAATTGGGGTTCTTTGCCCCGATGTGTATAACTTTGCACTTGTTTAGGTTAAAATGCATTTGCCACTTTGTTGCCCACTCACACAATTTCGAGAGATCCTTCTGGAGCTTCCGACAATCAGTTTCACTTTTCACAACCCAGAACAATTTAGTGTCATCAGCAAACTTGGCTACCTCACTATTAACTTCTACATCCAGATCATTGATGAATAAATTAAAAAGTAAAGGTCCCAAAACTGAACCTTGGGGTACACCACCTCTCACTTCTTTCTATCCGGAGAATTGTCCATTTATTGCCACCCTTTGCTTCCTACAATTTAGCCAGTTACCAATCCAGGACAAGACCTGTCCTCTAATTCCGTGGCTGGAGAGCTTTTTTAGGAGCCTTTGGTGAGGAACTTTGTCAAAGGCCTTTTGAAAGTCAAGATATACAATATCAACTGGGGCCTCTTTATCTATGTATTTATTTACACCCTCAAAGAATTCTAACAAGTTAGTAAGACATGATTTGCCTTTGCAGAAACCATGTTGATTTTCATTCAACAATGTCTGTTTTTCTATGTGCCCTGTAATTTTATTTTTAATAATGGTTCCCATCAGTTTGCCTGGAACTGAGGTTAGACTGACTGTTCTATAGTTTCCTGGATCACCTCTGGATCCTTTCTTGAAGATCGGGGTTATATTTGCTTCCTTCCAATCCTCTGGTACAGTGCCTGATCTTAGAGAAAGATTGTATATTTTAGCTAGAAGTTCAGCAATTTCACACTTGAGTTCCTTGAGAATTCTAGGGTGGATGCCATCTGGACCTGGCGATTTGTTGACATTTAGTTTAGAAAGGCATGCAAGAACATCTTCCTTGTTTATCTCTATCAGGTTTAATTCTTCTATTTCCCTCCCTGGGAAAACTAATTCAGTGGCAGGTAGATGTTCTCTATCCTTCTCGGTGAAAATGGAGGCAAAGAAGTCATTTAGCCTCTCAGCAATCTCCTTGTCTTCTCTGATTATCCCCTTCTGACCATTGTTATCAAGTGGCCCAACTGATTTTCTAGTTGGGTTCCTGCTTCTGATGTACTTAAAAAAGGTTTTGTTATTATTTTTAATATTCTTGGCTATATGCTCCTCAAAGTCTCTCTTGGCTTTCATAACTATCGCCTTGCATTTGGTCTGCCAGAGTTTGTCATCCCTCCTGTTCTCCTCGGTAGGAAGAGCCTTCCATTTCTTAAATGAGTTTTTCTTCTTTCCAATAACCTCCTTTACCTCATTCGTAAGCCATACTGGTATCCTCTTGGACTTTCCAATCCTCTTTCTTCTTTTAGGAATGCATTTTATTTGAGCCTGCTGTAACGTATTTTTAAACAGTTTCCAAGCACTTTGGAGGGATTTGACTTTTTTTACTGTTCCTTTTAGTTTCTTCTTTACTATTTTCCTCATTTTGTCAAAATTTCCTCTGTGAAAGTTTAAGGTCTCTGTGTTAGTTTTCACTGACAATTTGCTATCCATGGTTAAGTTGAAGGTTATTGTGCTGTGATCGCTGGTTCCTATGGGCTCGGTTACAAGCACATCATGAACCAAATCCTGTGCATTAGTTAGAACCAAGTCCAGGATCCCCTTTCCCCTGGTAGGTTCCATGACCATCTGCTCAAGGGAATAATCGGCTAACATGTCGAGGAACCTTGTCTCTCTTTCATGTGTAGAACAAGAATTTACCCAATCTATTTGGGGATAGTTGAAGTCCCCCATTATGACTACCCTATTTCTTTTTGAGGCCTCCTTAAATTCTTTTTCCAAATAGCAATCTGCCTCTGGAGTTTGGTTGGGAGGGCAATAGCAGATCCCTAACGTCAGATTAGTTTCCTGTCCTGGGATTTTTTATCCACAATGTTTCTGTGGGTGAGTTTGAATTTTCTTGAATTTCGAGTTCATGAGATTCTAACTCCTCATTTATGTACAAGGCCACGCCACCACCATTTCTCCCTCTCCTGTCCATCCTATACAATTTGTAACCTGGAATCCTTGTGTCCCATTGGTTTTCATCTGTCCACCAGGTTTCTGTTATGCCGATAATATCAATATTATTTTCCTTCACCAAGCATTCCAATTCCCCTATTTTTGCTCGAATGCTTCTAGCATTTGTGTACAGACATTTATATGTAATTTTCTGGTGCACTTTCAACTTTGACTGTGGATTTTGACTGTAGAATTTGGTTGTAGAATTTGTAGATGGTCTACCATGTCCTTCTGCTTGACTATTACAATTTAGTTTTCCTGTTGACTCACCAATGTGTGCATAACTCCCTCCCTCCATATTAGGCAGTGCGCCTTCTCGAACCAGAAGCTGCCCAGCTCCTGTCGACTTGCCCCTATGAATCAGTTTAAAAGCTCCTCTGAAACCTTTTTAATATTAATCGCCAACAGTCTGGTTCCATTATGGTTCAAATGTAACCCGTCCCTTCTGTACAGGTGTAGCTTGTCCCAAAATGTTTCCCAGTTCCTAATGAATCTAAACCCTTCCTCCCGGCACAACTGCCTCATCCACGCATTGAAGCTCCTGAGCTCTGCCTGTCTAGCTGGCCCTGCGCGTGGAACAGGTAGCATTTCTGAGAATGCAACCTTGGGGGTCCTGGACTTTAATCTTCTACCTAGCAACCTAAATTTGGCTTCCAGGACCTTCCGCTTAGCTTTTCCAATGTCATTGGTACCGACATGTACCACAACAGTTGGCTCCACCCCAGCACTGTCTATCAGCCTGTCTAGATGCCTCGTGATGTCCACAACCTTTCCACCCGACAGGCAGTTTACCATGCGGTCAACGCTTCCATCACAAACCTGTCTCTCTATATTTCTAACAATTGAATCACCCACTACAAGAAGCCCCCCTCCCACCACCCGCGGAGAAGTATCCTCGGTGCAAGAGGATATGGGCACATCCTCCAGGGAAGGGGTCTCAACTAAGGGAGCCTGTCCCTCTTCCACAGATTGATGTCCTCCCTGCCCAAGATCTCCATTTTCCAAAGCAGCTGGAGAGCTGCTCAGCATGGAGTGGGACGCTCCTGCTGCATCCCTGAAGATCTTCTCCTGCCTCGCTATCTCTCTCTGCTTCTCCAGGTCTGCTACCTTGGCTTCAAGGGAAAGAACCTGTTCCCTGAGAGCCAGGAGCTCATTGCACTGATCACACACCCAAGACTTCTGTCCAGCAGACAGATAGTCATACATGTGACACTGAATACAAAACACTGGGAAGCTCCCCTCCGTCTGCTGGCTATCTCCATTTCTTGTTATTATATGTTTGCTGTTATTATTATACTAGTTATTATTTAAAAAAAACACACAGCTTTTTTGGGTTGTTCAAATTTTTTGTTTTGGTCTCAGTTTACTTTTTGGATTTTTTTTCTTACTTGTTTTAGGATTTTATCACGCGCCGTCAGGGGTGCAATGGCTGCTAAAAAAAAGGTGAATTTGTAATTAAACAAGAAACCCCACAAACTTACCAGGGCTCAGCAGGTTCCTTGCCCCACAAGGAAGAGTGAGCTGCTTGCTCCCAGCTACCAGGGATTAGCCAGCAGGGGGGCTGCAGCAGAAAGCTCCACCCCCTCCAAACCTGTGCTGAGGGCAAACTTTAGAAGAAAGGGGAAGGAGAAACCCCTTTTATGGCTTCTAAAAAAAGAAAAAAAGGTGAATTTGTAATTAAACAAGAAACCCCACAAACTTACCAGGGCTCAGCAGGTAATTCTTCCCAAGGTTCCTGCCAAGTTCTCTAGTCCCCTTTTATTTCCTGTTTTAATTCCTTATTTGAAAGAGCTCTGCCCAAGCAAAAGCAAAAGCAACTGCCTCTCTGGCCCACAAGGAAGATTCTACTGGTATAAATCCCATCCTATGTACAATCATGAATTGTGCAACCCCAAAATTGGGTATTTTGCAGAATTGGGACAATTAAGTTTGGCCATTATCTATATGTGCTGGCTAATAGGAAATGCAGGATCCAATCTCAGGCAGTTACCTGGACTAAAGGTTTATTCTTTCAAGCTTTCAGGCTAATGCTAGAGCCCATCATCAAGGAACTTCTCTCTCTACAGATCTGACTGACTCAGATTGGATCCTGCAACGTTATCCTGGGACAAGTATATTTACCTTCATTCACAGTTTGAGTACTCTTTAAGTGCAGCCCCCCCCAGACTTCCACCCACTTTTCTTTCCTACTTTTCATTACAAGCCTTGTCACAATCCAATCTTGATTTTAGAAATTAAAGCTAACAACCAGATTGAAAGAATCAGGGGAATGACAGCATGAGGTGCCATCTCAAAGCCACAACTAACAGCATGAGGCGGAGCGAAGCTCAAGTTATTGCGGCTCTTATAAAAAGCAGTTCGGGGAGGGGGCATGAGGAGAGAGGCACATGAAGAAAACATTTGCAGGCAAGCTCTATTCTAGCAACCCTCCGCTGTCAAGCAGATCTATCCACATGTTGACACAAAGAATTTTCCTCTCCTCCCATCTCATGCTTAATGTTTTAATTAAATACCTAAAAGCCAACTTTCCCCAGCCAGTGTCAGAGATGGTGCCTCTCTCCCGATAAATGTTTCCATCTGAAGCTGTGCTGAGGGTTTTGGCACACAAGTCTCAGAGAAATGCAAAGGCTTTCAATAGAGGCACTTGAGAACAGACAAGCAGTCATGATGAGAAAGTAGCAATACAATCACAGGGTGGTTTAATTCACCCCCCCTGCCCACCCCAGGTGTCAGCCCCTGGTTTACAAGTTGGCAATTCCATCTTCATCGGCAGACAAAAGGGCATTAGTTAGTCATCTGTTTAATTCTCTCACCACAGCATGTCATTTGGATGTTGAAGAAAAATCCCTTGATTCAGGCTGCCATTTCTGACAGCCTCCCTCTAGACCACCTTAATAGGCCTTTTTAAAGAGAATTGAATGCAAAAGAAGTAGCTGGTGCCAAATGGAGACAGACTACAGTGGCCAGAAATGTCTTGGCATAACATGGATAGGTGGGTGGGGGAGAGAACCATTTAAGCAGGGACCCAAGTTGAGATGTGTCTTTTATAAGAATGATATAACAACAGTACAGCCCCAGAAGCTCCACAGTGTGAAACAGAAAGGAAGAGGAAGCTAATCTGGTACATTTAAATTACCTTCCTAAAATGTTCTGGCAACGTGCATGTAGGGAGGAGATGGATAGGAAATCCGTTGAGTTGACAATATGATGCAGAGAATATCCCTCAAAAAATAAATGCACTGTTCTTTCTTTATAGACAAGCTGACATCTCATTGTGATGTCACAAGGGAACTGTTCAGCTTGGTAATTCTGTTGCCAAGAGGTAGGTGAGTGCTGTGATATAGACAACCCTGTTAAGATGGTGCAGGATTTTAATGTCTTTTGAAAGGCTATAATTTGTTAGTCAAGGGGCTGCAATTTCCTGCTCCAATTCTACATATAATGTCTGGACAGTATATTGTGACATGTGCTATTTTTCCTTAATCAGTTGCATGCTGATGGGTGTAAATGATGTGCAGGATCCCTGAAAAAAACTATTGAAGACAATGAAATAGTCCCCAGATTTGTGGTTGTTTAAACAACAGGGAGAGCTGAGGTTTGCATTATCCATTGAAGGTGTTGCTGAATGTCTTTGAACATCAAATTGGGATGCAAAGGGTTAAAAGGAGGAAAATAAAGAATATAATCTTGAATGATGGGAAAAGATGTAGGTGAAGCTTGGAGAGGATTTTGTCAAGCAGAAAATTGACAAAATCTGCTATTAATTATTGTGCTGCTGTTATCAGAGGCATTACCATATTCAAAGAGAGTGGAGTAAGTGCAGCTTCATGAAATGCTGAGTAACTTTAGAACTAAATCTCTTTATTTTCCAGGGATTGAGAAAATACAAGGCAATGGAGGCGAGAAGAGCTAGTTTAATTTTCAGACACAAATGAGCTCTTCTGGACTGTAATGTATGTTCATGTTTGAAGCATGCTCATGAGTTGTAGAGAAAAATCTCAGCGGTATTTTATTTAAAAATAATGTATATTATTTTGGGGGAAATTATTCAGGCTGATACTATTAAAAAGAAATATGAATTGAAAAATATTTTCATTTCAATTTAGAGGTCAATAATTTGTTGATACAGTGATCAGGAAAAATAGGGATTTTTTTTGTACTATTCCTCATCTCAAGCTTAAAAGTTTGTAATTAAGTGTGCCCTAAGCCTTTTATTTGCAGAATTCTTTAGTTTCCAATTCTCTCTAGCAAAGAAGCACTTACAGCTGTCAATTCTTGTTTCTAAATGGATAGCTACAGCACAAATATTTGAGACAGAATGAAAGGGATGATCAAAAACTTAAGAGGAAATATTTAAAAAGTTGGACTGAAAATTTAGAATGATTTTAATAGACTGAGATATGATAAACTTCAGATATAACAAACTATTTTACCAAACTTTTTTAACAAGGGAAATTGTTTTTAATATTTTCAAACAAAATGGAAACCTAGGTCAGAATTTGAGACTTGACTCAAGGACATCTTTTTTTTTTTAATGTCATGGCTGTGTACATGATAACTGACTGAGAAAGATACACAATGTGAACTAAAATGTCTCATTAAAAAAACTAGTACAATAAAAAAAAAGAAGTTTCCTTCCTATTGAAATCCATATAAGAACTGAGAATATGTAAAAACTATAGCTCATATTATTGATATATAATCAGTAAACTGAGGCTATTTTAGTGAAGTGTCTCTGTACTCTGCACCAAAGTTCAGAGAAAAGCAGCAAGGATTAATAGGTGACTGGAAACTAAAACATACAAAGAACAGTTGCTGGAATTGGGTATGTCTAGTTTAATGAAAAGAAGGACTACAGATGATATGATGGCAGTGTTCCAATAGCTAAGAGGTTTCCACAAAGAGGGAATCAACCTATTTTCCAAAGCACCTGAAGGCAGGACAAGAAGCAATGGGTGGAAACTAATCAAGGAGTGAAGCAACCTAGAACTAAGGAAAAATTTCCTGACAGTTAGAATAATTAATCAGTGGAATGACTTGCCTCCAGAAGCTCTGGATGCTCCATCACTGGAGGTTTTAAAGAAAAAATTGGACAAACATTTGTGTGAAAATGTATAGGTTTCCTGCTTAAGGAATGGGTCTGCAAAGTCCCTTACCCTTCTATTAATCTGTGAAGTGTTAGATTTATTTGTTTGGTGGGAGAAGCACCATAACTAAAAGTCACTCTTGTCTGTAAATGTTAAAAAATGGGGAAACTTGGTCTTTTGTTACATCTGATCATCACACTATCCTAAACGAATTGCCAAAATAAAGATTAAATGCCATTGAAAAAAATTGGAAATCCCCCTACAGATTATAACTAAATTGGACTGGTTGAAAAATTGCAAATTTAAATATTCAGTTGGTATGTGTGAGAAATTAAAAATCAAGACCCATCTTCTTAAACTTATTATACTATTGTTAAATTCATAGCCTATCTGTTTTGTTATCTATACCGAGTCATTATTAATCTGGATTTTTCCATGAATGAACAACTCCAGTTTAGAATTAACAGTCCAATTCTAATAATCCCAAAAAGAGATGCTGTTTGTGTAAATGACATCTTTTTAAATATTAACATTATACTTAGTGTTTTATAAATAAAGGGAACAACAAGTACACTGGTTTCATATTTAGTTAGAAGAGAGTCATTAAAAAGGTAGCAATTTAACTTAATTGTGACTAATTAAAGACTTAATGGTTTGAGTAGGAATACTGTAAGCATGAATACATCTCAAAACAATCCAGAGTGATTAACTTGTAATAGAATCTTTAGATATGTCATGTTTTACTTTTCCTAATGATGGACAAGTATTTTTTGTGAATATTAAATTAAATTTCAGAAAAACTTCATGGGTATTGCTTGTCCTAGAAGTTTCTGATTACAATGCTTTGCTTATTTCTTAGGAATCCAAATAACATGGCACTAAAACATGGGTGTCAAACTGCCGGCCCACGGGCCAGATGCATCATAGCAAAACCACACCCACCCCATTGTTGGCAATGGAAGAAAAGTCATGATACATTGTGACATGTCACATGATGTTTCAAGTTTGACACCCCTACACTAAAATAAAGCAATTTGTAAAATGTGTTGAATTTAAACTTCATATGTGAAAAACCCAGCAGCCTGAATTATTATAATTTTACACATGGGTCAATTGCACATAATATAGTATTTGCAGACAAGATTAGAAATATAAATTTTAAATTATATATGAATGAAAATAATATCACACACTTGCTCTATCTCTTTTTTATAGACATACATAAACACAACCATGGGTAACAAGGGACTGAGACTCATCAATCAAACAAATATATCAAGTAGAGGTTCTACAGTATAGTTTTGATGAATGCCTGGATTATTGCACAATATTCAAAACACTATAAAACAATTTTGATCTAGCCTGTATTTTGCTCTCCATATATCAAGGTAATTATGAAAGTTATATGTACAATTATTTTTAAGACAAGCTACTTCTACCTTGCAAATGAACACCATATGGGATGAATGACTGCTTTGCTTGAGCACAGAAGATTAAAATGAATATAGGCAGATATTGTCTTAATTTTTCTATAGTTTAAAACAATGTGAGTAGTAGGCTACAAGTTAAGCTTGAATAAATATGATTATTTCCCTTAAGTATAGTCTCCTAGAAAGAAGCTACTTGTCTTCTAATTCATGAACTAGATCCAACAGATATAAAATAATAAATAATAAGAACAACAGTTATTAAAAGTAAATAACTACTCTTAACATAAATATAGGAAAAATACATATTTTCTAAAATACTGATTTTATAAAGCTTCAAACTTAAATGCCTGAAACTGTGCACTAGAATTATAAAACTGGATTAGATATTCCCATTAAAGGACTAGAATTTCAGCCTTTGAAGAGGAGGTCTTACCTTTGATGAGTCCTCCAAATAGTGGAAGAAGCATAATTTCTTTCTAGTTTATGTCAGCTGTGTTGTCACGGATATCAATTATCCTCAATTAGTTTCAGTGAGGGAATTAGGTGGGGAAAAAGTCTTCTGTGAAAGAATTGTGAGCACAAATGTTTATCAGATGTCTATGGACTTGTATTTTTTGGAATATTCAACGATGATGATTGTACTAAACATATTAAGTTTGCTCTTTAACACAAGTGACAACAATGTGTTAAATAATACATTCACCTAGCAACTGTGGGATGATAAAATGAATTTTAGTATAAAGGACTTTTCTAATGTTGTGATGAAATCTAAAAAAAGAAAAAAGAAGTAACTGATCTAATACCCTTCTGTATTGGTTTTTCTTCTGCTTCTTTTTGACATATAAAAATGCAAGCAATTAACTTATCAAAGGAAAAAAAAACCTGATGAAGTGGGAATGATTTCTTTAGCTTTTCTTCCTGGTGTTATAATGCTAGAATGGCATCTAATTTCAAAATACTAAAATATTTCACAATAGTATACTGAAATTAAAGTGGACAAATTAGAAGAGAAATGGACATTCCATCAATATTATTTTAAGAAATAGACATATTGGTTTAATTATTGAATATGCATTATAACCAATATCACAATGAGTGTAAATTAATCTTAGCAGAACTAGTAACTAAGACATTTATATAAATTAACAGTTAAATTGATAGATTGCTGCATACTATCTAGAATCACTTTGTGTGAGATTAGCAACCATATAAATTTGATTAATAGTAAATAAAGAAAAAATAATATATAAATGATAAATAAACATGTCATTTTAGAATATGTTTGCCAGGTAATCTGATCCAGAAATCCACATATATCTTGATACGGATTTTGAGCAACACAGTGTAGAGTTCACCCCATGTACTTCAGCAAAAGCAGCAGATAATCATGGAACAGTGAATGTGTAAATTTATCTTCACCACTGTAGTTTGTAAATAAATTGTCTTTAACAAAATCCTATTATGATAACATGTCTAAATAAAAGCAAAAGCACCTGTTTCAAATGAATGAATAGAGCCATTTTTACTGAAAAAGTTTAAGAAAATGAAGATTTGTTCAATCATTCCAAACAGAAAACCTGGTAGAAAGCCATCATCAGTAAATATTGAATGCAAGTATAATATCAATTACACTGGATGAATGAATAAAATAATGAATTAAAAACTAAACAGAAAAACAAAAGAGGAGTCCATTTATTTGAATAAGTAAACAATTCTAATCAGTAATTGTCAATAATAAAATATAATTATTATCTTCCTCTTTCCATCTTCCTTTTTCATAATTAAAATGTAAACCAAGGCCCAAACTATCTCAGACCTCCAATCTATAGTAACAATAACAATTATAGTAATAATACATGCAGAAAAATACATTAGCATGGTGAAGAAGAAGCCACGTGATGATCAATATCAGGAATAATGTATTAGCAGACTTCCTGTGCACTGGAGTAGTAGCTTTCTATTAGCTGAGTTTATGAGTTCTTGTCTCACACTGGTTTACTTGCTTAAATTTGCTGTTCTTCTATTTCAACTGTAAATCTTGACACTATTGGTTTGAGATCGTATGGGAAATGAACAGGTTGTTTCAGTTCTTTTAGACATGTAGCCATCATTAGATCCATACAGCCTCTGAAAAAACTGCTTTGAGAGAAAATAAACAATTTTCTTCAGTACTGATTAAATGACTTCAATGCAACTGAGTGATTCCATTGCTGTTTTTTAAGCAATTATTCGATACAGCAATTTCATAAAGATTCATCTTCAAAAACAATGCTGTATTAGACATTAAATCATGTTTGTTCCAGTTGTTAGGGTAAAACTATGCTAATTTAGAGCCAGAATTGAGGTGTATTTGAATTGGGATTCAAATATGTAAATAGCTGGTTCTCCAGGTGGATGCTGCTTCCAGAAGTCCATTCTGGGCCTAGGCAACAAAAAATTAGCTACTGGTTCTGCTGAAGTGGTGCGAACTAGCTGAATCCCACCACTGTGTATCTTGATATATGATATGTCATTAATTAGAAAAGCTCAATAATCCAGTGTTGCAAAAGGCTACATATGATGTTATGCTATGTAAAGATATTTATGGAATACATAATTCTTTTGAATAGGAAATAAGGAAATGAATGATTTTTAGAAGGGCACAACCAAGTTCCTGTGCTCCAGAATTGGAGCTGTTCTACAGAGCAGGAGGCTCATTATTGGTTTTCATAATAGTGTATCCATTTAATATTATTATGTGCAGAAAACCTGAGTAATTGTTTAAATTATGTGAAATGGAGAAGTGTAAAGATGTTAGAATCCTGCCATATTTTTAATGGAACGGAGGATATTTTATGATCTTTAAAAATGCTTTGTTATATTTTATGTACCACAATGAAAGAAAACATTCTACTGGGTTTTTATGGCAAATTGTAATGCTGAAATGCAGTGGCAAGTGATATTGTTCAAATTTGGTGAAATGAGTTGAAATTCAGAGCAGAGGTAACTAGTTTAAGGTAACCAGAGAAAAACAATACTGTGTCCACAAACCTATATTTGCAACTCTATCCTTTTTATCTGTGTCAAATATGTTAAATCATGGAAGACATGGAAGACAATGGGCAAGACTTTACTATCTTAAATTTTTATCCACCCACCCAAAGTTCCATGCTTCTTGATATTGATGCAAGTACTATGTGGCATTATTTATCTAAGAAAATTTATATAGCTACCCAACTCTTTGTGACTCTGGGCAGCTTACAAAGATAAAAACCCAATATAAAAACAATTAAAAAGCAATAACCCCTTACGTCCTCTAGAGATAATAAGAATCAATAAATCAAATAAGCAGTGGTAGGATTCAGCCGGTTTGCACTGGTTCAATAGAACAGGTAGCTATTTTTTTGTTGACTTCAGCCCTTTTTTGCAAGGCCCAGATACAAACTCCAGAAGTGCGTGGATGACATTTCCAGTGGGCTGTTTTGGGCCTGGGGGTCCTCCTCAGCTCACAATAGATCACCAGAAGTGTGTCTACATACTTCCGGTGGGCCATTCTAGGACTGGGAGTACTTTCCAGCTCAGAACAGATCACTGGAAGTGGCGTCCACACACTTCGGTGGGCTGTTCTGAGCCTGGGAAGTGTCTCAGGCTCAGAACGGACTTTCAGAAGTGGCGTCCATGCAGAGAACTGGTTGTTCAGGTATTTGAATTCCACCACTGATGGGTTCCATCCCACTCTGAAGTCCTCAGGTCGATTGGTAAAATCAGGTCTTGTGAAAGAGTGTAAAAGTGGGAGCCAATTTTCCCAGATATGAAGTTCCATAGGGAGGGAGCCACCAAGCAGAAGGCCCTTCTTCTTGTTCCTGCTAAATGAACTTCCTTAGGAGAGGATCCATGTCATTCCTTCCCTCCCTGCTCTGATGGGTCGGACAGATGTGACTGAGAAAAGACAGTCCTTCAAATAATATGGTCTCAGGTCATGTAGGGCTTTGAAAATGACAAACAGAAAGTGAAAGTGAATTGGACCTGGAAGCATTTTGAATCAATTGAAGCTTTTGGTATTTTTCCAGGACAGCTCTATGTACAGTACATTGTAATAGTCAAGAAAGGAGATGACTAGGGCAGACTCATCATTTTGTTAAGGAGACAGGCCTTTTATATTTTGTCGTCGTACTGATATATTTTTATTGTTTATTTTATGGTTCTATTATTTTATTTCAGTTTTGTTTACACTTCTTTCCATTCCTTTGCTTTTATTAATATAAGTCAATTAGAGCAGAGGTGCCCAAAAGGGACTGGTTTCATGTAGAGAGGTTTTTCCGTGGATCTGAAGGTGCATGGTTTTGTGTGCTGCCTGCATCCCACAGATGGGGCTTTGCTTGTTTGTGCGGACTGGTTGCTGGCTTGCCACGGCCCAGTACTGGACCACAGACCAGGGTTAGGGACCCCTGATATAGAGTAGTTCCATGGTAGGATAAGCAGCAAATAAATAAATAAATAACAAATTAAAAATGCATCCTTGTCCCATTTTGTCACTTTCTCCTCATATAGGCTATTTTTAATTAGATATTTCAAAACTCTAATCCCCTCACTCAAATTTTTCATTATTTGGAGCTTTACAACTTCTCAGTCAGTCAGTCAGTTGCTCAGGATTGTTCAGGAGAGCTCTACAAACAGAATTGTACTCATCTGATTTGATTCACACCTTTGATTTATGTTGTGTTGCGTGTTTGTATGGTGTTTTCTATTCTGGTTTCAAGCTTCTGAGACAAACTCAATTCATTAAAAAGGATTCTTGAACTTAAATCTCAAATTCTGTTGGTATTCATATTGTATCTATTTTATATATTAATTGTGAACATGCTTTGAAGGTTTTTTTTATGTCTCCTGGATATTCTAGCTAATTTAATTTACTATGCAAGTAGAACAGAGGAAAGGCAAAAAATAGAAAGGGAGAGACAGAAGAAGTAGGAGAAGCTTTTATATTTTTATAAAGTTAACTAAGGTTTGAAATGAAAACAATTGTTATTGTTACAAAAGAAATTGCTATGATTGCTAGGGAATGTAGAAGATTCCTGGCTAATCATAACTGATGTCTTTATCTAAACTTGAACCTCAGTTCCCATCCCTTCCCATTTTGGTACATGTCACGAACCATTTAAGTGATGTCTGGATAAGCATTTCATTCTTCTTGCAATGATTACTAAAATTCCTCATCATCATTAGTCCTCTGAAGCAGAGGTAGATCAGGATAGGTTCATATATTACATGAAACCATGAACTTCTTCATCTTTCTTTGTGGAAAGACTGGCAATGAAAGTGAAGATATATTATCAAGATTATAACTACATTTTACACAATCCACATTGCTGTTCATGATATATTCCTGGGATGTGAAAAAATAAATAAAAGCAATGTTCTAAAGTTTATATTTTAGTTAAAATTGCAAGTGAATTATTTTATAAAATGTGCAGGTAGGCTCATAAAACTTTAGTTTTTTATAGCTAATCTTGTGAAATAGTAGGTGGCAGGCAAAGATAAATTATTTAATCTTCTGATTTAATGTATTAGTTTAAAGATTAGCTTACAGCATGGATATTTCTACTTTATCATTTACTTCACAGTATAGTAAGCCAGCTTCAATGGGTTTCAGAATGCTACAATGAACTTTGTTCCACGATTCAGTCTTTATGATCATAGATTACTATGGATTCTAAAAGGTGTAAAACCTGCACTTTTGTTAAATTGACCCTCATTTTTTGTCTGATTGGACTTTGCAGCCAAAATAATTATATCTATCAGTATCCAATTAATCACTTAATGTTTTAAACAATCACCTTTAGATCTGGTTTTCTAAGTTTATTTATTTATAACAGTATAATATTCTTTTTTAAATTGCAAAGTAACCAAGTGCAAATAAATGTCCAGTTAGGTTTATTAAAAACATACATAAAAGGTAATATACTTAAGGAGAGACCAACAACCTCCTGATGGATTTGCTACCCACCAGCTATGTTGTTTGAACAAAAATCTTAAGGTTTTCTGCATAATTATATCATGCAGAGATGCCTTTGCTGCCAAGCAACCCAATTTTAACGGAATCCATGCTACATCCATTCAAATGTTAGACCCTGGAATATTTGTTTTTGTTTTCTTCAGTTTTCATTGAAAATACACAATGCAGCAGCAAGTTATTTTGTCAGATGTAGGTTGAAATCTTACATTTCAGCCACCAACACATATAATACATGGGAGAAGGAAATTATGGCAGTTTTTTTTATTACAAGGATAATGTTTTCTGATATTGTATTTTGAGGCAAATCATATTGTGTCATAATGAGTCTGACATCTGCTATAATGACATCTGTTGCAATAGAGTGAGACAAGATAAGACATAAATCATTATTATTTGCTGGATTCCAGGCTGAAACCCAAAGATATCAACAATGCTTCATTGACTTGAATATTTCAGTCTTCAAACAGCTAGTCAAGTTCATACTAAACAAAGAAATTTATTATTATTCCATAAAATGTGAAATTAATGCCCCCACCCCAAAATTGTATTTGTTTGGAGCAATGTGTGTCTGCTGGCATACATTTGTGTCATTCATAAACAAGGCACAACAGAATCAAGATTTTAAAGAATGCATCGCCATTCATAAAACACACTCTTAAGAGTTTTAGAGTTGTTACAAAAAATGAAATGGTAGACCTTTGATCAATTTATACAAGATACTAGTTTTAGATATCTTCAGCAGTATTTAACATCTGTTTCCAGTATTAAAGAAACCGAGCAGAAGAGAGTTATGTATTTCAAAATATTTTGATCAGTAGTGGTAGTTTATTATTATTAATTTCCAAAAGATATTTACATGAAAAACCATTTGAAGTATCAGCTCATGCCTTGTGATACAGCACAAAAATCTCATAGATCAGCCTACATTGCTTTGGTTGCATGTAAACATTTTTTAAAATAGGGCCTCAATTTATTGAAAAATATGAAACTTTTATGGATAAAATGCCTCAACCTTGTTCAGTCCATTTGGATTTCCTCAAAGTTGTTTTAAGTGCCTTTGCCACCTTGCTATAATCCAGCCATCCCAAATTAAGGAAAACTGAGCTTCCTAAATATCTAGCATGTGGGGAAAAAATAAAACATTTAACACTACTTTTAAAATGAAATTTCAGTAATTGTAAAATATGTTAAAATGCATCAGATTCAAGGAAATCAAAATTTGATTGGGGCAAGGGATTAAATTACAATCCTTTAAAATTTTATTTATTAAAGTCCCCACATTTTTGTTTTTTTAATTTTGGTTTTTACTTAAATGAGTTGAAATTTAGAACACAGTTGGACAGTATTTCCATCTAAAATTATTTTTTTAACTGTAGCAATTGGTTGTATAGGCCATTGTATGCAATATTAGAACTTGGTAAAATATTTTTGGACTGAAACATGTCCCAGTTCTCTTCATCCTTGATCTCCCCATTGCGCTACTCAATACTGTTACTTTTAAATTAATTAAATTAAATAGTGAGACATATCATGAACTACCTATGCTAATTTCTTTTTTCTCCTACTAAATGACCAAGACAAATACTAGGTACTTTAAAAATATTTAGCAAAAAACTTCTTGGTGTTTCAGAAATTCTAACTCCATAAAGACCAAAACAGTTATTGCCTTCATCAAGCAATTACATATGAATTATGACTCATACTGTTTTTAATTTTAGCTTATTTGCCTAATTGTCTTGTCTCAGCTCATTTCATTAACTCAGGTTTTTTACTAATAATGGCATACCCTCAATAGGTTCAGAGTTTTAATCTAATACTCTTGACTTCTGATTTCAGCATTGCTGTGACAGTCCGAGTTGACCTTGCAGAACATTAAAGGCCATATTTCAACACTGCTATTTATATTTGGCTCCATAGAAATTATGGACTCTTTGTATTATACGAAAAATGATGAATATTTCTGCTGCAGTCAGGATTAGTTCTTATCTTTATGCTGCAGAAGGAAAAAATGGATGGTGCAAGTGCCTTCAATGGATTACACCTGCCTAACATGATTGTTTTTCTGAGATAGAAACACAGCACAGTGTTTTTTTTCTGGAGAGAACAGACCTAACTAGAAGATCTCTAATGAAGAATCACATGAAAATGCAAATTTGCAAGTGATGTACAAAAGAGTCTATAAACTAAATTATAATGCCTGTTTAATATTCCATATATATGAATCAGAATTATTATAAAAAGACTGCAATTAGCTCAAATAGTATTATCCATTATAATTCCCTAGCCATTCACCTTGCCTTTGAATATTTATGTATCTCTTTAGTATCATACAGATTACCCACAGCCATGTAATTGGGGAAGAACAGTACTCCAAATTTATTGCCCAAATAAATTTGGAATACAGCTAGGAAAAAAAAAGCACCAAACAATGTATTTATATATTTTTTCCAGTTATCTTTTCTCAGAATTCTTCTGCAAGAGATATCATACACACATCGTATATATTTTCCCCTAAGTCATATGCAAAGATAAATAGGCAAATTCTTTTTTGCTACCTCTGATATGGTAAAGAGTACCTATGCATACAAAATCTTACCCCTATCTATCTGTATTTAGAAAGTATCATCTATATTTTTTTAATTCAAACATTGTTGCCAATAAAGAAGCAAGTATTATTATTATTAATAATAATAATCATAACAATGCAGACTGTACTTACCAAGGAATAATATTGCAAGTACACCAGAGAACTGAAGAAATAAAATGAGCCTTGAAAGAAATCCAAAGGACATTGAAGAAATTGCACTACAAGTAGAATACTGTTAAGGCTTACTGAAAGTTATAAAGCTTGATTCATGTATAAGATGGGATTTGAATTCATGGTTTCACCAATTTTGAGCCTACCTACTGCACCTAGCTATCTTTCTTTATAGCATGTAGCACAGCATATATCAAAATTTAAAGTGATAAGAGGAGGAGCAGAATCCTACATGACCAGGGAATCTCTTTTGAAAAGATAGTGGGTAGTATCTGAAAAAGGATATTAAAAATAAACAACAGTTATTTCTTCCCCCATCAAAATACATGTACATATAGAAAGGATATTAAAAATAAACAACAGTTATTTCTTCCCCCATCAAAATACATGTACATATAGAAAAAGGTAACATCTTGTCTGACTCTAGGGGTGGTGCTCATCTCTATTTCTTAGATGAGAGAGCAGCATTGTCCAAAGATCCTTCCATGGTCATGTGGCCAGCATGATTATATGCCAAAGACACTCAGAATGCTGTTAGCTTCTCACCAAAGTGCTACCTGTTTATCTATTTGCATTTGCATACTTTCAAACTGCTAGGTTGGTAGGTAAGCAATAGGAGCTCACCCATCATGCGGTCTCAGCTTTCTAGTATCTTAACTGCTGAACCATCATGTATGTATATGTACATGTACATGCACATATACAATATTTTCCAATATGTTGCACTACTTCTATTTACAAATTGCAAGTAAAATGGTTGGTTGGCTAGATAATCCAGCAGTATTTTATAATTCCTCAGTGTCTGATTGAAACGAGATGCCTTTATCCCCAGGAAATGTCCATGTATTAAATTGCTTTGAAGTGTTATGTATGTTTTTTTTCTTTTTCGAAACCTTATGCTAGTTCAGTTTTATGATTTGGAAATGAGAGCATAAAGCAATATTTAAAGTTCAATGAGAATTCTGAAGAAAATGATGTGCCATATAGAAAAAGACTGCTACTATTTTTGCAGGGCATAAAGATATTACATGACATTTCCATTGCTTAAGACAAAGTAAAAATAGGTGCCATGAAAGCCAAATAAGAGAAACAGCAAAAATTCCAACTCAGACAAATTCTTGTACTGAGGGGAGTTGGGGGATGGGTGGGAAGCTGCATTGAAAACAGCTGTCTGGTATTCATGTGATCCCTCTAATTGGAGAAGTATATAGGTTTTGATAAGGTGAATTCAGTACATCAGAACTCTTCCTCTTTTTCTAGGCCAGTTCTGGCCAAGAGTGTCCATAGACTGTCCACTAAAGATGGAAGCCACATTATGCATATTATAAAGGGCAAGGCTTTTATAATTTTATTATACCATGTTTTTCTCATCTGTTCTTCTGTTCATATGCTTAATTTGACTGCCAATTTATCTGAAATACAATCTAGTCCTTAGCTATGAACTAATGTTGCAGAAAAACAACTACAGTTAAATACAATTCCTGAACTGAAGGATCTGATAATTGCTGATTTGGGAGGCATTGTTGTAGCCAAATCTACAACCACTCTTTGCAGTCCTGATGATCAATATTACCTTTTTTATTTGATTAAAACTTCTGTTTTACAAAGGTGCCATTTAAAAGGAAGGGACAGTCAGATTCCACTGTATAATACATTGAGCTGTAATATTTAACATGCTTGCTCTTTGTCACTTCAGGCTATTATTGTTCAAAGTAGCCACAAAATTAGAATCTAGACAGTAATAAAACCATTTTTACTAGTGCATCACAAATGTGTTTTTTTCTCAGTATGGGATTGCTATCAGCTGAACCTATTCATAAGTACCATTTTCAGTTATTGTTATGATTTCACATCTGAGGATTGAAGGCTAAAATTTAACTTTTCATGTTTTATAAATCATAATAATATCTTCCACTATTTTAACTTTTTTATTATTCCTTTCTTTTACTGGCTAGATATTTCCATGCACTTTCCTCTTTTACTGCCTCTCTAAGTGGAAAATAAATGGAAATAAGATGCCAGAAGACATTCAAATATTAACATTTTTGCACAGCATCTCTTGTTGTGAGATGATGATGCCTCACAAAGGAGGACAGTGTGTTAAAAATGGGTGGAGCAAGCTTGAGGCTGACCATCAGAACCCAATGGGACATCATTCCCAGAAACAGTAGGAGAAATTGAAATATGCTAATTATAAGTGTGGTAGAAGCTGGGTCTTGTGAGTACCAAGTCCACTGTAGGATAGCTTTGGTCCCTTCATCTGGATATGGGATCCTAGAATCATCAGCTTGGTGAAGATTATTCATGTCCAGGTAAAGTAAAAAAAAAATGCAACTATCATCAAATTTGTTTGTAATCAACTCTTCCCCTGCAAGGTTAGAACAATAGTGTTAGAAGGGACCTCGGAAATCTTTTAGTCAACTGGCAGGAGATACCATTCCATACTTTTTTTGGACTTGATGGGAGGGATGCACATAATCATAGAAAGAATAACAGAATAATAGAGTTGGAAGGAACCTTGGAGGTCCTCCAGTCCAACCCCGACACCCATACACACGATTTGAGAATCCCAGGATTCCACTAATATTCTCAGACTCTCATAACTTCTAGTTCCTGTTCTTGTTTCCATTGCTAATATAGCAGAAACCATATCTAGTATTGTTACATTTGTTGGTAATACAGCAAATACCATGTCAAGCATTGCTGTGTGATCTAGCAAACTGCTCAGCCTTTAATTCTTCTTCTTAGAATACAGCAAGATCAGATATTTAGCCTTTCTTTGTAAATGCAGTGCCCTAATAAATTATTCTTGTTTTGAAAAAAGAAGCACCATAAATCCTTTTGTGATTTGCTCTGTTATTTTTATTTTCCCTACACACATATTCCAGATTAATTATCTCAGATTTCATGGGCTATTCCTCTCTGCTCAAGACTGAACTAATGGCTAGGCACAGTGTGGGATTCTTTATAACCATCCGAGACTTCCAAAGTTCTGAGATGAAGAGATTTGACTTGAGGAGGTTTCTGCCACTACTGTAGAAGTTTCAACAGATGTGCAATCCAGGCACATTTTGGAGTTGCAGACTTTGTGCATAATTTTGTAAACAGTTTCTTTCTTTTCCACATCACAGTTCATAAGAGTGCAACAGTTAATATAGGTAAGCATTAAAATAAGTTTTAATTCTATAAACCTGGAATTAGGCCTATGTTTAAGAGTTCACCTTCCCAAAATATACTATATACTTTTTAAACTTATAGGTTATGATGCTGTAGTGGCTCATATAGTGTTCCATTTACTGCTAAATATATGTGGTTAAGCATTAACTTTATAATTAGATGGATTGTTATGCATTCCATCTACATAATAGATACTGCTTTTCTGGTTGTGGTGCCCTTTTAATTCCCTGCGTGAGATTCTGCCCTGAAAGGCATTAATAGAGATGTTCCAGCATTCAACAGAGAGGTAAGAGAAATCAGCATCGAAAACTTGGTAAAGTCCTCCTGGGTAGTAAAAAAAGTCTTTGTTCTGCAGATTGTTCTCCCACAGAGAACCTGAATTTCCTTTTAGCCTTTGCTGTGGATTCTCATGCTGCTGAAATATTATAATCAAAAGCTCTTTGGCACCTTGTGCTGAATCCACTTTAGTCAAAAATCTTTCTATTTAGTAAGAAACTCTGTTGCCATCTAAAGTTAAAAATGAAAAGATTTCAAATGCCAAATGAACGTTCCACAGCTTCTCTGTCTCATTAGAACTACAGAAGAAAAGTTATGCAGGTTATTGTGATGGTTAGAGAGGAACAGAGAAAATTCTTTGGGTATTTTTTTGGGGGAGGGGCAACTTATCTTGAAATATGTCATCTACTGTTAGGAACTGATAGAATATTTGTAGCTCAGGGTTGAAATGAGTGGCCCTTGGTGCTCTCTGAGCTTGGTTGTTTTCTTATAGATGTTTTATTACCTGAATTAGAAATGGGGTTTGCTTTCAATTTATATTCTAGTGGCTTGCCCTGTCAGTGTTGGTGGGAATAATCTTGGTGGTTCTTTGGTTGGGCAATTTACTGTTGATTTGTTTGGCAGTTCCTTGTCTGGGTATATTGTTTGCTTCTTGATTGTTGATCTGATGTTAATCTTAGTGTTAACCACTGCTCATCTGGGTATTGATTGCTAGTGAGGAGGTGTTCTGATCTTTTTGTTCCCTTTTTGGATTGCTGATTGTCTCTTTTGAATAGTATAGGTGTCATTTATATCTATGTGCACATGTTTGTTTCTATGTGCATGACACATCAGCAGACTTAGCAATTTCAATTGGGAAACTGTGACCATCCTAAACCAAGCCAAATACAAAAACACTAGTGAATTCCTGGAAGCTTGACACTCTGACAAATTGGCCATCAAAAACATATAGACATACACAATACCTATATATTGCATAAAACCAACAAGCCAAAAAAGGAACAAAAAGACCAAACACTCCCCACCAACTATCAACACCAGAGGAGCATAGAACAAAGATTAACATCAGGCTAACAATTAAGAAGTAAACACTTCTTCAATCAAGGAACTACCAAACAAACTGTTATGTCCTGGGCCTGCTGAACGATTCAGCAGGCTCAGGAAGCTGCAGAAGGCCCGGGCAGACCACATGGTTGCCTGGGACCAGACAGGCTGTCTCCAGCCTTGTGCGCATGCGCAAGGTGGGAGATTAGCCTTGCATTGATTGCCTGATGCTGTCCCTGCAAGGGGAATATAAAAAGCCCCTGCGCCATTTTGTTCGCTGTTCTGTTGGTGAAATTGAATAAAGAAGACTTATTTTGTTACTCCTGCTTCGTCTCAATGCCTTTGACTCGCAAACAGAACATTGGTGATGAAGGTGGGATCGCTGCAAGAAAAAACACAGAAGAAGCTAGGGACTCACCATGGAATCCTGAAGTGCTGGGAAGTTCTGTGTCGGCGATTGCGACTCTGCCTTGGCAAAAGGGACCTCTTCTCAAAAGCTTACAGCGAAGGCATTGATGAAGCTCCAAGGCTGTAACAATGTCCAAGACAGGACGGATGTCAGAATTTGACACAGCTCATCCAAAACACTGGAGCTCTTACGTGGCCCGAGTGGAGAATTATTTTTGGGTAAACCAAATCAGAGAAGATGGCCTCAAAGCTGCCACTTTGCTATGTGTCTGTGGGCAAGAGACTTTTGATATGGCGGAGAATCTGGTCACCCCAGCACCACTGGAGTCAGTTGCCTATGCTGAATTGAAGAAGATGCTGCGAGAACACTTCGAGCCCAAACTCTCAGTGATTGCATGGTGACATTTATTTATTTATTTATTTGTTCGGGCTTGTATGCCGCTCCTCTCCGGAGACTCGGAGCGGCTAACAACATATGTATAAACAACAAATTACAATAAAAATCCCAAACAAAAAATATCTAAAAATACAATAAAACATCCACTCATACTCAACAGTCAACCACAGTCATCCCCAGGCCCGCCGGCAAAGATGAGTTTTAAGATTTTTTTCGGAAGGCCAGGAGAGTCGGAGAAACACGGACTTCAGGAGGCAGTTGGTTCCAGAGGGCGGGCGCCACAACAGAGAAAGCCCTCCCCCTAGGGCCCGCCAGACGACATTGTTTCGCTGACGGGACCCGGAGGAGGCCGACCCTGTGTGCTCTCACCGGTCGTAGGGAAGTATGTGGCAGAAGGCGGTCCCATAAATGCATTTGAGCAGAGGGACCAGAGGCCAGGTGAGTCTGCTGTGGACTTTATTGCTGCCTTAAGACAAGCAGCTAGGCCATGTGAATTCAAGACCTGGAAGAGAGGCTCTGGGATCGTTTAGTTTGTAGCTTGACAAGTCATGAGCTGCAGCAGAAGATCTTCACCAAAGAAGATGTCTCTTTCAAGATGCCTTGAGAGAGATTGCAGCTGAGGAGGCAGCGGGCGACGTTGTGAAGGCCTTGTGGCTCACCAGAAATTCCCCAACTTCAGTCTCCGTCCATCAAGAGGTTGCTCAAGAAGTTCCTGAACAGGATCCAGAGAGGGAGGTTGACCGATTGCAGCAGCCAGCGGAGAGGTGACCGAAGGAGCGTCCTGACAAGGCAACTACATTCGCTTGATGTTTCAAATGTGGAGGACGCCACAAGCGCTCCGACTGCCACTTGCGCTCTGCCATGTGCCGGGCATATGGCAGGCAAGGCCACATTGCCTCCATCTGCTTGGGTTGCCAGAAGGATAGTCCTTCAGAATTGCTTCAGAAAGGTATCAGGGTCCCCAGCCAACACAGAGTGGGTTTCTGCGTGTCGCGCAGGAGCATTTTCAAGACAGGGGCTCCTAGGCCGCTTAGGAAGAAGCTTCACATTGATGTGAAGTTGCAAGGGGTTCCCTTGTTGATGGAGTTGGACACAGGGTCCACTCTATCAATCATTTCTTATGACACCTTTAAAAGGATTTGCAGCAGAAGCGGCCTACGAATCAAACTCAGGCCATCGAATTTAATTCTCATTGACTTCCAAAATTCCAGAGTCAGTATGAAGGGGGAGGCCCTGCTCAAGGTGCAGCGTAGGAGTTTTGAGGGGCTGCTAGATGTGGTGGTAGTTGAGGGTGATCGCATGAGTCTTATTGGACTCGATTGGTTCGAGGCCCTTGGGATTCAAGTGACTGGACTGCACAGTCTGCAAACGTCAGGCCTTGCAGAAGTTTGCAAGGAGTTTGCTGATGTGTTCAGTTCAGAGCTTGGCTCATACAAGGGGCCTCCCATTGCTCTATGCTTAGACCCAGCCATCACACCCATCCAGATTAAGCCTCGAAGGGTGCCTTTCGCACTGAAAAGCAAAATTGATGCAGAGCTGGACAAGCTGCTCCAGCAGGGAATCTTAGAGCCTGTGGACAGTAGTCCATGGGAACCCCCATAGTCACACCTATGAAGGCAAATCTGAATTTGGAGAAATCTGAATTTGTGCAGACTATAAATGTACCCTTAATAAAGCCTTACAACAGCATGCATATCCGGTGCCTGTGGTGAGCCACATTCTGGCCTCCCTCAAAGGGGGACAAATCTTTGCAAAGCTTGATTTGGCACAGGCCTACCAACAGTTACCTGTTGATGAGGCAACAGCTGAGGCACAAATAATTGTGATGCACCGGGGAGCCTTTAAAATAAAAAGGTTGCAGTTTGGGGTCAACATAGCCCCTGGCATCTTCCAAAGTGTGATGGAGTGAATGCTCCATGGTATTCCTGGGGTCTGTCCCTACTTTGATGACGTCTTCATTGCTGGAGAGTCATCTTTGAATTTGGCTGAAAGGCTAAGGGCTGTCTTGTTTCGTTTCTGCCAAGTGGACCTGAAGCTGAAGCAAGATAAATGTAAAATTGGAATTACATCCACTGAATTTCTAGGGTTCCGTATTGATGCTGAAGGCATCCATCCTGCTGAATCCAAGCTTCAAGCAATTCAGCAGGCACCAAGTCCCAAGTCCAAAAGCAAACTTCAGGCTTTTCTGGGACTGTTAAACTTCTATCACTCATTTCTACCTCCCAAGGCTACAGTGGGTGAGCCGTTACACCGGCTCTTTGGACAAACAGGCTCCATGGCAGTGGACAAAGGTCCATGAAAGGAGCTTCACAGAGGTCAAGGCCTTGCTCTCTTCAAATGCTGTTTTAGCGCATTTCAATGAGAAATTGCCTGTGTGCATCGCCTGTGATGCATCCCCTTATGGGGTTGGGGCAGTGCTCAGTCACCTGAAGGCTGATGGGACACAAGTCCCTGTGGCCTACTATTCTGCAGAGCATAATTATGTTCAGATTGACAGAGAAGCCTTGGCCATAGTGGCGGGCATAAAGAAATTCCATGACTTTTTGTATGGCTGCCATTTCACAGTCTACACAGACCATAAGCTTCTGCTGGGTTTGTTTACAACAAACAAACAAACAAACAAACAAACCCCACACATAATCTCTCCTAGAATGCTGAGATGGTCAAATTTCATGTCAGCATACGACTACACTCTGGTTCACAAACCAGGCAAAGAAATGGGCCATGCAGGTGGCCTCAGCAGATTACCTCTACAGCAGATAGAGGCAGATCCTGCTCCTGCTCTTCACATTCTTTCCATTCAGGAATTGCCTGAATCTCCCCTCAATGCTAGGGACATGGCTGCAGAAACTGCCACTGATCACACGCTCACACGTGTGCTGACATTGGTATTGTCAGGATGGCCTGACACGTGTCCTGGGGCAGAATTCCAGAGCTTCTGGCAAAGGAAGCATGAGCTTTCCACTTTCAAGGGTTGTCTGCTATGGGGTAGTAGGGTAGTGATTCCCAGCCTCATTGAGGACTAGAGTCTTGCTCTCTGTGCATGAGGGACATCCGGGAATAGTCCGGATGAAAGCGCTTGCACACAGCCATCTCTGGTGGCCTGGGCTTGATAAAGAGATTGAGACCAGATTCATGGGTGCCAAGTGTGCCAACAGTCAAGGCCTGAAATGCCTCAGGCCCCTGTACATAGGTGGGAAGAGACACATGCCCCTTGGTTGAGGTTCATATCAACTATGCTGGGCCCTTTCAGGGACAATTCTTCCTTCTCCTCATTGACAGCCATTCCAAGTGGCTAGAGGTTGTGCCTGTTTCCTTCATTACTACTTCTAGAACCATCCAGGTGTTGAGAGGAATCTTCGCTTCCCATGGGCTTCCAGATGTCCTTGTCTCCGACAACGGACCCCAATTCACTTCTTCTGAGTGTCAGGCTTTTCTACAGGCCAATTTGATCTGGCACGCCATGTCAGCACCATTTCATCCAGCTTCCAACGGTCAGGCTGAGAGGATGGTACGTACTACTAAAGATGCTCTCAAGAGAATCACTCATGGCAGCTGGCATCACAGGTTAGCTGACTTTCTTCTTTGCCAATGCACCACACCTTGCACAGCCACAGGAAAGAGGCCAGCTGAAACCTGCTGGGGTCGCCACTTCATTACAAAACTGGACAGGTTGCACTCAGACCAGGTGATTTCACAGGTGTCACAGCTGCGGGCACTTAGGAGACTGCAGGTGGGCAATCCAGTTTGGGCAAGGAACTATGGACTTGGACATCTCTGGGTGACTGAAGTGGTATGCAAGGTCTCTGGGCCACTGTCATACAAAGTGGCCTTGGATGATGGTTGTGTGATCCGATGTCACATTGACCAACTGCGCTGAAGACTTCCCAGCCACACTTCCACTCCTAGCTCTGCTCTTGGGGGGGAGGAGGACCATAATTACAATTGTGGACCACAGTCTCTCTGCCCAAGCAGACATTTACATGCTGCGGCACATGTTTCAGAAGTGGGTTTTGTCATGGAGGTGGCTCCTGACTCTGGCACAGACACCAGGTCAATGGGACATTGCTGGCAATCGGCTACTCAGGCCACTCCTGCTGCTGGTCTTGGGCTTGAGGGACAGTGCTCCCAAGAGGGGTCCATTGTGGATTTTGGGAATTCCACCCCACCACTGGGCTTGGGGACTTCCACCCCCCAAGGAACTCTGGGTTTGGGTTCAGAGGATCCAGCCAGTCAGCAGCTGGGAGGGTTACCTGGGTCTTTGGGGCATCAAAGTCCTGGTCTGCCTAGCCTGGCAGGCGGCTGGCAGGCCAGGCACACACACTGGCTCCAAGAAGGTCACAGTGGGCCAAGAGTCCTCCCAAACATCTAAAGGACTATGTGAGGTTCCTGTCAGTCATGAGGAAAGCTTAGTAGTTCTCTATAAATCAGAACACACTCAAGAAGGGGTGTTATTTTTCACTGTATTAAACAGTTGATGCATTTTGTGAATAAAAAAAGTGTAAGAACAGGTCTGCCTGTGTGCAGGCATAACTGTGTTTAGAATAACAACTTGCTTAACTGAACACGTGTACATGTATGCTGCTCTAACAGTAAGTCTTACTTATTGTTTTATCCCAGGGGGGAGGGGTGTTATGTCCTGGGCCTGCTGAATGATTCAGCAGGCTCAGGAAGCTGCAGAAGGCCCGGGCAGACCACATGGTTGCCTGGGACCAGACAGGCTGTCTCCAGCCTTGTGCGCATGCGCAAGGCGGGAGATTAGCCTTGCATTGATTGCCTGATGCTGTCCCTGCAAGGGGAATATAAAAAGGCCCTGCACCATTTTGTACACTGTTCTGTTGGTGAAATTGAATAAAGAAGACTTGTTTTGTTACTCCTGCTTCGTCTCAATGCCTTTGACTCGCAAACAGAACACAAACCAATAATAATTCCCCCTAATATGGGCAGGGCAAGACACTAGAATGTAAACTGAGAGCAAATCTCACTCCTTACCTGTAGTGATAATAGTACCTAGTTTGGGTAATGAAATGTCTGCAAGAAAACAACCAAGCTCAGAGAGCACCATGATGTCTTAATATCCAGAAGATACTATAGAATAATTTGCTGTCTGTTTTTAATAATATAGAAAATTTGACACTTTTATTGTGAGATCAAAATGATGACTGGTATCCAAAATTTCTTAGGGGCTTCCATGCTCCATGGAAATAGTAGAGTTTTTTTTAATTTTCCCATTATATTTTCAACTCATCTTTTGTTATGATATGTTTCCTTTTGCATGTTCAAAAGGTGAAAAATAGCTTGATGCATGAAAAAAAAGGGAATAAAATTCCAAGCCCAAATCAACAACCAAGCTCTTTTTTTCATTCAGCAAATCTAATTCAGGGAGTCATGACCACCGTGTGGAGAGTTGCCTGAATGCTGTTCCAGGTAACTGATGCCAGTGGAGGAATTAAGAATATTCGGTTGACTGAATGATATGGTTTGGAAGTTATATATTTAGTTCATCTGTGCATAGCTTCAAAACAACAAATGTTCAGGTGGAGTTTGCATTAAAGCAACCCTCTTCAAAGGTGAAACAGATGCATTTCTTTGCTTTGTATTGCTTACTGCCTTTGTCAACTGAAATTTCTAATTTACAAAAAAGGATTTTGCACATACTCTATATTGGACATGTGAAAAATCCTGTTTATGAGTGGCATTAAGCAAAGCAATCCGAAGTGTTTTCATTCAGAAGAAAAAAGGTGCTTCCCCTACATCATTGAGGGAGATTGCATTACTTCTCTAATGTAGAAATGAGAAAGGAGTGTGGGTTATGTTGCACCTCTCCATTCAGTTGACATTCAGTGCCCTATCCTCCAACTCTTTTGGGTCCCCACCCCATAAGGGCTTGTATCCACTAATAGAACACGGGTCAAGAGGACAAGGGAGTTCTTGTTTACACTCCCTTTTCCACCTCAGATCTATATACATGGAAGGACCATCTGGTCCCCTATACTGAACCCCCTCATAAGTATGCAGATTTAATTTATCTATCATTCACACTTATAACGTTGATAGAATTACTTGTGGAGTGCCAGGCTTCAATGAACTCATGAGCATGGTGGGTGGTAGTGTGGCCGATGATTTTAGTATTGCTCCAATCAAACTGGTGATTTTTGATGTTGGTGTGGGTAGTGATAAAGGATATGGGATTGTGGCGTTTGACTGCTAGCCAGTGTTCATGGACCGTGGTTTTTAATTGATGTGATGTTTGTCCCACTGACACAGATATCCCCTAAACCCTACTGAAGATGTTATCTAGCCTCATTACAAAATATTCAGAAATGAACACACAAGCTCAGAGAACGAACCTTCACCCTTATGGTTACAGGTCTCAAAGATGCCCTCTTCTGTGACCCGTTGGTATCCGTCAGCCAATCTCTTTGTTTTCTAAGTGACAAACTTTGCTGGTTATCTTGCCACAAGTGATCAAAAGGAGCCCCACAATTTCAGGGAATGTTCTTGCTACCGATTTAACAACATGGATGCCACTTTCCAATACTACAATCATAGTGCTTCAATATATAGATGACCTTTTGTTGTCTGCCTCTCTAAAGATGCCTGCCTCCAGAATTCTATCTCTCTGCTCAATGCCTTGGGAACATGGGGATACAAAATCTTTTGTCCCAAGTGCAGATATTCCAAGAGGAGGTCAAACACTTAGGGTACATTCTGTCTCATGGGAATAGGAAGCTTTTACTGAAAGGGATTCAGGCTGTGTGTCTCCTCAAACCATCCCAGCTGAGAGGGGTTTCAGGTACTTGGCTTGCTTTTGCTCTTTTGATAAAACTGTTTTATCAAGCTACAAAAGATTCTGATCCGTAGCCCCTGCTGCTGACCTTGGGCTGAAGTTCTTATTCTATTAAAAGAACTATTCTACTGCATGTCCAAACATCATTGTGGACTGTGTTCCACCCATTTTGTAGTATGAGTTAACCACTCTGTCTCATCACCCTCATCATTGCTCTAGAATCTCATTGATTTTTGCTTCCTTCTTTTATGTACTCCTCATTGCTTCATTTCTCCAGCAGGAAAGGGAGGATTATGGGAGTTTCATTCAGCTTGATGTTTCTTAGGTTGAAATAATCCATGAATTGGTGGTTAAAACTTAAAGCCTCTTTAATATCCCTGTAAATGTCCTCAATAGTGTGGGAGAAAATGTTTTTAGGAACCAATGGGAAGTGATAACCAGCCTGATACACACTTCTTCAGCTCTACTGGGATTCAGAAGGACAGAGAGATCAGTGAGATAGAGATGACCTTGGGCCAGATGGTAGATGAAATAATTATGGAAGTTGCCATTCTGGCTTCAGGTCATAAGGCTAAAATAACTATAGTATTTGTCATTCATAATCCACAGAATGTGGTTGTTACCTTTTTGAATCTCATACCCATAACACATGGAAATATATTGCTATTTTTGGGCCGGCACTGGGCTGTGGCATGCCAGAAACCAGGCTACACAAACAAGCAAAACTCCATCCGTTCCCTCTGATCTGCGGAAAAACTTCTCTCCACAGAACCGGTCCCTAGTGCCCAAAAGGTTGGGAACCACTACCTTAAGAAGATATTCTTAGCTTTCATCTTAGCTTTTCTCTTTGTTATTCTCTTACTCCTTTTCTTTGTTGCTGTATACAACACATCCAGCATGAATGCAAACTTGCCCTAAGAAACAATGACCATATATTGTGAATGCTTATCTCAGTGGTGGTAAACTTATGGCACACATGTCAGAGGCAGCAGTTGGAGCCCTCTCTGTTGTCACTTGCACCACTGCCACCAGCAGCAGGTGCATCAGGCCACCACCGCCGCCCGGAGCAGGAGCCCTGCCCAGCACAAAGGAGGTGAAGCGGCCGACTAGCAAGCTCGAATAGAGGTGGTAGAGCAGAAGTCACTAACGATTGTCGATTGGTTGACTGGAAGAAAAGAGAGGGGGAAGCATTTTACATGCATACATGCGCACAGGATTGTGAGCACACACATGCTGCAAATGGGGTGGGGCTAGTGCCTGTGTGATACTCATGAGCCCTGCCCCATTCTTGCATGGTGTAGCACCCTGCGGCATGGCGGTGACCATTTTTGTGCCTTGCAGCACAGTGGCCCATTTTTGCACTCCCAGTGATGGCACACCTTTTAGAGACCGAGTGCCCAAACCTCAATCCAAAACCCACTTATTTATCGCAAAGTGCCAAGGCCGCATCAGCCGCATCAGCATTGTGGTGCCTTTGTGGGGGGGGGCAGGGAGGTGCCTCTGAGTGGACTGCCTTTTTGTTTATGCCGAGCCACACCTGATTCCCTGCTTAATAGTGTCTTCTCAACATGATGTCCAGGTGTAATATTGAACATCAGACTGTGTGTTTTCAAATGTTTATGTAAAACATTCACTTGCACACATATGCACAGGGATGTAGTAACGGTTCCTCAAGTGAAGGTCTGTAAGCCCCTCCATTATAATCCAATAGGTTTTTTTAGATTTCCTGGAGAAAGTCAGCATAGTAAATTGCCAACATCCATGATTTTACAGGAAAAACAACAACACTTTTTAAACATCTATATTGAAGAGGAGGAGAATGGAAAACTTTCAGCTATCATTGTCTTTACCTTTCTATAACCTCACAGAGTAGCTGTGTGTGTGAGGTTAAATTTCTTGTCAGAATGAGACTACTACTTTCAAAAGAAAGTGTAAATATTTTATTGGAAGGTTCAAAGTGGAAGACAATGGAATAAGAGAAAATGAAAATATTCATTCCTGTTTATTCAGTAACTATTTTTTTAAGAGGAGGATACCATGATTTAAGTAGAAATAATAAAACTCAGGAGACAAAAGCAGGACTTGGATTAATCCATAAAATTATTTTAAAGGGATCCCAATCCACGTTTCAGCTGTGGTACTACAGTGGTTAGATTGCAGTAGTTCAGGCTAATTCTGCCAACTACCAGGAGTTTGATCCTGACTGGGTCAAGATTGACTCAGCCTTCCATTCTTCCGAGGTTGATAAAATGAAGACCTAGATTGTTGGGGGCAATAGGCTGACTCTGTAAACCACTTAGAGGGGACTGTGAAACATTATGAAATAGCATATAAGTATAAGTGCTATTGCTATCTACAGCACATTTATTTTCATTTTCCAATCCTTCACTTTGAGGTGGTTTTTTGATGATGCTGAACCCATCCAGGAGGAGAAGCTATCTGATTTTGGGATAATAAAATAATAAATAAAATAAAATAATAAAAAGTAAAATAAAATAAAATAATTGCACAAGTTATAATAGGTCTGGGATTGTTTATATATATATATATATATATATATATATATATATATATATATATATATATATATATATATGTATGTATGTATGTATGTATGTATGTATGTATGTATGTATGTATGTATGTATGTATGTATGTATGTATGTATGTAATATGTATGTATGTATGTATGTATGTATGTATGTATGTATATATATGTATACATATATATCCCAGACCTATTATAACTTGTGCAATTATTTTATTTTATTTTACTTTTTATTATTTTATTTTTTATTTATAAAAAAGATATCTGGGTTTCTGGATGTGTGTGCATATAAGTGTTTGAGTTGAACATTTATGTATTATAGATGACAGGACTTTATCTTGATTCTGGACAGTTTACAATGAAACAGTTTAAAATATTTTAAAACTATACATAAGAAAACATATAGAAAAATAACAACAGAATCTGACAAACCAAGCACCTTAAAAAGGATTACCATCTACTCTAGCCCAAGATCTGGGGAAGACCCTGTTTTAAGAGGCTCATTAAGGGCAGGATGGGGATCATATGAATCACAGTGGAAAGTCATTAAAGAGTAGATGCTACAAAACAGAAGGTTAGCTTTTTGGATCCTATCAAATGACATCATTGGAATGATTGGATCTGGAGCATGCTGATTCTGCCATATTGTATAGGATTGGCAGAAACTATAGACAAGGGTATATCTGTCCATCAGTGAGAATGTGAGTGACCCAAAGCGATCAGCCCAGGCCTACATCATAGCTCTTGGCCTCTCATTTGATTTTCAATGATGATTGAAAATTCCCATTTGTTTAAAGTCCTGCAAAACTTTCACTAACAAAACTTTTTTTTTTTTTAAAAAAGAACTACTCTTAATATATATATATATTTATATGTTTTCTAGACTATTCTTTTTGGGAATAGAAAGAACATGTTTTCTGTGGATTTTTGACTATAGAATGATAGATGCTAGTGGAATCCATATGCTGCTATTTAATGGGTTATGTCATTTCAGCTTAAAAGAAACTTGTGAATGATTCCTTTGACATTCCTTCTTGGAAGTTTCTTCAGAAAGCAACAGGACAATCAGACTGAAAATTACCCAGCCTTGATGTAGTTAAAGCTAGATCAGACAGAAATGCCCAAAGTGCTGATAAAGAGCTTCAGAAAGCAGCTTTAGCAGCCCTACAAATATTTTCAGTGCTGAAGAATATGTATTTCTACACCCTGTACACATTTGTCAGCACATCTCATGTGTTGCTTGCCTTTCATCTCCATAAAGCTGTGATGTTGAGCACGACGTTTTAAGATGCCATGTAGAATTAAAAACATGTCAGGGGAATCTGCCTTTGAAGTGGCAGCTACTGAATGGGTTTAACAAATATAAGTGTGCTTTCATAGCTGTGGTACATCGTTCATTACATTCCCTTACTTCTGCATGTCCATTTTATTTAGCAGCATGCAATCTGTCAGAACTTTGATAGCAGAGCCATCCCCTGACAATTGTTAGTGGATCCTGGTGGCTTTAGTAAAAAGGGAATAAGGCACCACACAATTCCTGGTAGACAACATGTCCCTTTTAAATGTGTTGGCTTTCTATTTTACTGGATTGATAGCTTTGTTTTGATTGCCTATGTGTTATGCTCCTGTAATATAATTGGTGATTTCAGTGACCATCTCAGTTTGATGTAAATCAAATAGGTTGTATTCTATTAGCATTTATTTCTTAGATTAGAACAACTTGTCTAGCAAATAATGGGTGCAGACATTTTTGCCTTTTTGAGGAATTTTTTTTTCTATATGGGCTTGAATAGCTTATAAATTATGACATAAATCCAAAACTTTCCCCAGATTTTTCATCCCCCTCCACCAATATGTTTAGTGATCTATAAAACCAATAAATAGAAATAAATAGTAGAAAATACAATATAGAAAAATTATGCTTTGCCAGCTTAATTATTCAGTGGAACTTACTTCAATTGCATTCAATAGATAATGGGATTTATACTAAGGTAAGAATAAAGCTACAATACAAAGGGGCGCAGTGTTTCACAGGCTGCAGTTGTGTGTTGAAATATAAGTGGCAGAAAAAATAAAATAAAAATGATTTGGTCTACGTTCACAATTAAAATAAAATGAGCATACTTATTTATTTACTAAATGTATTAGCTGACTATTTTACCTTAGGGTTATTCTGGGCAGCTTGCAATATTAAAAAGATGTGATATTTTTGATGTAGTTAGTATCAACAGTTTCAAGTTATTTATTTAATCATGCTCTTCCATTTAATATTACAAACTGGGAACAACTTTTAGAGGCATACTTTGGGTGCCAAGGGTCCCTGTGATCTTCTGAAATCCAATTAACTTTTATTTCTGATTAAATTTTTTACAAAAATGTAGCATCATTCTTTTCTCATTGATCCAGGTGAGCATAGAGTATTTATTAAATAGGTAGTCTTCAACTTACAACCACAATTAAGTCCAAAATTTCAATTGCTCTAAGAAGGACAATTGTTAAGTGAATTATGCTCCATCTTACAACCTTTCGTGCCATAGTTGTTAAGTGAATCTCTATAGCTGCTAACTTAATAACAATCTGGCTTCCACATTGACTTTGCTTGATACAAGATCACAAAAGGTGATCATATGACCCTGGGACACTCCAATTCTCATAAATACATGCCAGTTGCCATATGTCTGAATTTTGATCACATGATCACAGGGATGCTGTAACAATTGTAAGTGTGAAAATGGTCATAAATCACTTTTATAGTACTGTTGTAACTTTGAACAATCATTAAACAAATGGTTGTAAATCAAGGACTTCTATATTTGCCTTGTGAGCAATGGATAGTCTTCTAAAGCAGCATTCTCCAACCTTTTTGGCACCAGGAACCAGTTTCGTGGAAGACAATTTATCCATGGACTGGGGAGGATTTTTTCAGTTTTTATTTGCTTGCTTGCTGCTCACCTCCAGTTTTGTAGCCCGGTTCCTAACAGGTTCATGGTCCAGAGGTTGGGGGCCCCTGCTCTAAGGAACCTGGTATAGTTTTACTTCTGGATGATTAGTATGGAAAATCTAAAAAGAACATCTGAAAATACATTCATAATACAAGGAAAAGACCAGGCTTGTATTAAGGGCATGATTAGTTAGTAATCAATTAAAAAAAAAGCCAACTCTGATTATTAGCTGTTCAATTCTTGCCTGTCTTAAGGGATTCTTCTCAGTAGCCTAATTAAACTAAGTTCAAAGCCTTCACATCTCCATTCAGTGGCAATTTCAATATAATATTCCATTCTTTTCTTGAGATTTGCCTTTCCTCAGTTTAATCATAGGTTTTGCATTTGTGTATCACTTTCCTTGATTAGTTTTTTTTTAAATATAGAATTAGCTTTGGACAAAAATGTGGCTCAAGGAAGCATATGTTGCACCAAAAATGATCCTGATGGTGAAATATAATATCACCACTTATATTTCCAAGTAAATATTTATTAACAACATATTTTACTTGCCCCATTTTGATATATCACAATATTAATATGAAAAAGAGATATTATCAATTGTACCAGATAGTAACTATATCAACAACCAAAACAAGAATATATATTTTTGATTGCATGGATAGTTTTATTGAAAGAAGCAGCACCTATATATCTATTTGAGATATTTATTTTATAGTCTCTGGTGAGCAACTTTATATATGGGAAATGAGAGAGAATTGGCTTTTTGTACAGAAGATTCTGTTCATTTTGAAGTTTTCACAGTATGATTTTCCAAATATGATTAAAAGAGGGTCACTGAAGAAGAACTGTAGGTCAGTTGCAGACAGATGCTTGAATACAGACAATGTCAGGTTAAATTATTAGGTCTTCCAGACAGGGCTTTGAAAGTAAGCCCTGCCTGAAACACCGAAAACTAAAGAATCTGGTATTCACTGAGCTACATAAATCAATAGCTTATTTAATATTGGTTTTTCTATCTACATGCATAGAAAGGTAAGATTGGAAGACCTGGAGGTCTTCTAGAACAACCCTTACCCGGGACATGCCTTGGACATAAAAAAATAAAAATAAAATGTTTATAATTATTTATTATATCTCAGGATTTTTTCCAGTTAAGATCAACATAGATACTACATTGAAGAATTTAAAAAAAATATTCTAGAAAAAGAGACTGGCCAGGGCTTATATTTTGGCCACAAAGACAACATAGTCATGTGGATAGAGTCACTAGGAGTCATGCCTGATTTAAGAAAGGCTTTATCAGATTTTCCCAGCTGGCTACTAACCATGCACCAGCTGCTTAACCTCAATAATCTACTGCATATATGCCTTCAGTAACTATTTCTGTATGGCCCAGGGCCATGCACCTGTCTATGGTTTGTTTAATAATTTATTGTACATAACTTATAAAATTCTGTGAAGGATTTGGAACACAAAATTCCAGATAACAAGAAGGCCTCTTTGTGTACTAATGGACCTGCATATGGCTTCTCTCTGCAGAACTGAGGCCTAACATACAGCCACCATGGAAGAGTGGCTAAGCCACATCTGCAGGGTTGAGGGAAGAGCAAGTGCTTTCAGTTTTATTTGCATATGAGCTATAAGTAAAATGACTGCAGTGGCAGCTGAGGAGTGATAGTCCCAGATGCTCCTAATACTACTGGGACTACTTTGGCCCTTTACTTTCCACTTGATCCTTGAAAATAAGAGGGTATAGAAAGTATAGAAATTAAACTACAGGCTCTTAAAATCTGGCTGTTTCCTCAAACTGTAGCCTAGGATAAGGTATGGACCTACTAATATATTTTTAATAATTTTCATGCATTCACAATCAATAAAATAATATTTAAACTTTTTTTAAAAAAAAAAGTTTAAAAATTAGAAAGCAGACCACCCCCAAAAAGCTAAAAATTGAAAGCTAACAAAGATACCATAGTGTTTGGGACTGATTTTCCACCTCAGGATGATTACCTTTTTTAATGTAATGTTTGTACTTATTGCTTTTATCCAGTGGTGGGATTCAGCCAGAACCGTAGCTAATTTTTTGTTGCCCAGGCCCAGAATGGACTTCCAGAAGTGGCATCCACAGAGAAAACTGGTTGTTCACATATTTGAATCCCATCACTGCTTTTATCCCTATAAAATACTCAGAGACATTCGGCAAGCGGGCAGCCTTACTAAATAAAACAGACAGACACAAATAAGCATTTCAACTTTTATTCATTTGATTTAGCAATGTTAAATTAGTTAGTAACAAACATGAAGGCAAATTGAAAATCTAATTTTGTTCAGCAGGCTCCTTGGTCCTGATTAATACAGAAAAAAGTGGATAGAGATGTAGGATATTTTTCTCTTATTTGAACTCTCACTCTAATTGACTTTACATTTAGTAGTGGTATATTGAGAAAAGAGAGAGAGAAATGTGTTTTTTTGTGTGTGAATGTGTATGTATGTGTGAATACAGGAGGTCCTTGTTTAACGCCAGCCTCATTTAGTGACTATATTTACAACGATGATGAAAAAGTAACTTTGAGACTAATTTTCACATTTACAATATTCACAGGTCTGAAATCAAAGGGAAACTGAATAAAGATCACAGCATAATCAAGAGTTTCACTTACTGACTGATGCACTTAACAACCTAGCTAATGTATTGTATTACTGTTATGTTATGTTATGTTATGTTATGTTATGTTATGTTATGTTATGTTATGTTATGTTATGTTATGTTATGTTATGTTATGTTATGTTATGTTATGTTATGTTATGTTATGTTATGTTATGTTATGTTATGTTATGTTATGTTATGTTATGTTATGTTGTGATGTATTACAGGGGAAATGATAGCTCAATAATTAAAGATGCTGAGCATGTCAGAAAGCTGACAACCCAGGTTTGAGATTCAAATGTTGCACGATAGGGTGAGCTTGCTTTACTTGTCCCAGCTACTGGCCACCTAGCAGTTTGAAAGCATGCAAATACAAACATGTAATAAAGCAAAGAAATATTGGAGCAGGATTTATATATTAATATAAATAATTTTTAAAGTGAATATAAAGAGAAAACCAGAGACTTTTCTTCTAGATTTAAAGGATAAAGAACTTGGAAAAAATGGGACTTTGATGTTATATATGTTGATGATAGTAAGAATATTTTATGAACAAAAAATGGAAGAATACTTTAATTGCCACAATGGACAAATGGCTGCAATATTGACTGATTTATTTAAGAAAATAACACAATTAATTTTGTTTCTACTTGGAAACCGTTTTTGGACTTTGTTCTTGAGATAAAAAAAATGAAACATTGATTTTGGGTTTTGCTGATGAATAGGTTTGTTATAGAAATTGCTAGTACATATTATCATATAAAAGTTGGAGTTGGTAATGACCTTTAAAGCCCTTAATGCAGTGGTGGGATTCAGCCAGTTCGCACCAGTTTGGCAGAACCAGTAACTACTTTTTTGTTGCCCAGGCCCAGAATGGATTTCTGGAAGCAGCATTCACACAGAGAACCGATTGTTCACATATTTGAATCCCACCACTGTCTTAATGGCACAGGTCCAGGCTACCTGATGAACCATCTCTCCACTAGGAAAATCCCTTGTGCCAGCAGAGATGACCTACTGTGGATACCATCAGTCAAAGAACTCCGACTATCAGGATCCAGAAGAATATCCTTCTCTGCCGTACCCTTTGGAACATCCTGCTCTCCAAGGTGAGATCTGCCTCCACCCTCCTATCCTTCTCTAAGAACTTGAAAACCTGGCTTTACCAGTTGGCCTTGGGCCCCAATAAAGGAGTAGCACACTGAAGGTGGCTACTATATTGTTAGCAAATCCCACCTGTCCCCTGCACATACTGCTTTTCCACCCACTTATCTTTTATATCACTGTACTCTCACTGTTTTTTTTCATTGTTTACTGTATTGTTCCATTACTTTGCTGCTATTATGTTTACACATCTTTTCATTTCTCTGTTTTTATTATTGAAAGCCACCCAGAGTAGCCCCACAGTGAGATAAGTGACAAACAAATTTAACAAATAAATAATAAATAAATTATAGCTTTACTTATTTGTCTATTATCTTTATTATTTATATAAATAACTAAAAGTAAAAACATATCGATATATCATCCTCCTCCTATTTTCCTCTTAGCAACCGGGTGAATTGGGCTGAGAGAGAATGACTGGTCCAAAATAACCCAGCTGGCTTTTATGGTAGGTGGGACTAGAACTCTCATTCCCTTGGTTTCTAGCTAGATTGGTCTAATGGTTAAGGCACTAGGCATGCTAAACAAAGATTATCACTATACACATACAGGTATATTGCCTAGTTGATTTAGCTCAGTTGTTGAGAAGGAGTTTTGCATCCATTGGAACAAAATGTCAGATATTTTCTGACTTAAACAGGTGAAGTGGCAAGAAAAGCTTGGAATGAATCTGCCAAGGATCAGACTTGGCAGGTACAGGCAAAACCGCTATATGATCTAGGCTTTGTGGATTGCTAGCTTGTATTTTGGAGGATTAGATGCAGGGTAGCAATATAGACAAGTATGTAAGTTTATATTTTAATTCATTTGTGTTAGAAATCCTGGGATAATCCTGGGTCTTAGGAAAAGGGCGGCATATAAATTGGAATAATAAATAATAAATAAATAAATAAATAATTTAACTTCTATTGATTCCTTTTTAATAGAATTTGATGTCCATAAATCGATTTTATGGGTGAAAATTTACATCTTATTTTTCATGTGTAAATGGCTATTTTGTTCAGTAGGGCACTTGTTACAAAATTATATAGCATTAAACTACTAAGCAAAAATGTGGCTGGTGACTTTAGGATTTTAATAGATGACACTTAATAATATATCTGTAATTATTTTAAGGCATACTATGTCTGAAACATTAAAATAATAGGAAAACAAATCTTTTAAGCACTGATTTTTTTTCACCATCTACATTCAAGACAATATGAAACTATTTTTTTTAGGTCTTCAATTCTCTAAATATATTAATCAGAACAACATTTTCTAACTGTTATTATCAAGAATTGCCATGCAGGGCAGGGAGAAATCTTTAAATGTTTTTTTTAAATTTTTGGGCAGTGTTACTTTCCAAAACATTTACATTTTTAAGGTTTTCAAACTGAACTTTAATACACAGAGTAAATCCTTAAATTTGTCCTATGAGAAAGTCAGTTCCTTTTGATATTGTAGGGGATCATGGCATAGCAAAGTTAGAAAAAACTTTCTTCTTTCTCTCGTTGTGACTTGCCATTATTTTTCAATCTTCTTTGAAATAATACAGCTTTTTCAAAGACATATTGATATATATGTATTATTAATTAATAAATAATATTTCTCATTTTTAGGGACTAAGATGAGAATTATTTTTAGAATCAGTTGTTGTTTAATTTAGGTAACACTCCTGTGTATGTATGTATGTTCGTATGAATGTGCGTGTGTGGTGTGTAAGTATGTATGTATGTATGTATGTATGTATGTATGTATGTATGTATATGAAATTCAATCATCACAGTTATAACTCTGAATGCATTTAAACAACCTTATTGATTTTTCCTTTCTTGCCAGCGTTTAATTCAAATGACTTCTAAGGACTACAAGCATCAGTGCACATAATTACCAAGTGTTCTGGCTTATTTCTCAATCATTCACAACAAGTGATTCAATTTTCGGAGACAAAATGTAGCTTTCACTTTCCCTTTTGCCAATATGTACTGCAGATGAAATATTAAAGCTGACTTCCCTATTTGGGTATGAATATCAAGTATCCTGAGTTCCTGTTAGTATATTTTATTCTTCTAATCATGAGGTACAGATGCATCCTTCACACTTATTAAACAAGTTGAACAGTCATTCCACAAGCAAACCACATTCCTATTTTAATATTTCTTCAATTATACCATCTATACCTGTAGACACTTTTTTCTCTCCAACATCTTGATAACATTGGTTATCACTTTTTTTGTTATTTTTTCTTCTTTAGACATATTTTATAATATTTGTTTTAGTTGCACTCTCTGAAATATTAATCATTCCTGTACAAATCTCTAAATTCTCCAGGATATATCTAGTTCATCTGAAGAAATCCCATGTTATGTCATCATTTTATTTTTAATTCCATTCATTCTACTGAAGACTCCTTGTTTAGCCTTCTTTACCCACTGTAAAATAATTTTCTTTCTGTGATAGCATTTTATTTGCTTTTCTTAATCTTAATTGTTCCTTGCTCTCCTGGAATACTTCCTTTGCAATCATGTATATGATTTGCAAAAAACATTCTAAGTCCATTTAAGTATCTTCTCAATTAAAAATAAATAAATCAGTTTTCAATATTATTTTATGTTTAAATATATTTTACATTTAAAATATTATTTATTGCATGTCCACTATATATGATTAAAAACTACCCTCCTTACCATTATAACAAATATTCAAAATACATTTGTACATTTTAAATAATTTATCTAGCATTAAATATCACTGCTACATCATTTTATAAAAGTTCTCTTTAAGATTATAGTTCAACTTATATTTCAGTCCCTTGGTCCACATATTTTCCCATTGGTCCAACATTATATTATAACCAAAATTTCTTGAATGATACAATGCTCAAGTGTTTGAATTCATTGTTGGGATGTATTTCTATGCAACAACTGCAGTACTACTCAGCCAGTAGATGGCAGTATGTACAAGTTTGGATCTAAGGTATATACTCTATGCTCTTTTGTTCTGAATAGAGCTTCCTGTTTCCTGTTATAGTTACATAGTTGAACAATAAAGCACATGGTGACTGTACTCTATTTGCTCGGTGTGGCGCTTTATATCATGGCTTTTCAACCTTTTCACCCATTGTACTGCTTTTAGGATATGGCAATATCCAAGTAGCACCACTAATACCAGTCGCCTAGCAAGGTGTCAAAAACTTGATGACCCCTCCCCCCAAAAGGAAAAAAGTGATAAAGTACAGGTAGTCCTTGACTTACAACAGTTTGCTTAGTGACTGTTTGAAGTTACAATAGCACTGAAAAAACTGTCCCCCAAAGGCATAGCTGAGCAAGACACCTGCTTGCAGCGCTCTTCCTCCTGTCCGAGGTTTTCATTGTTATGAGGCATTTTTGTTGAGGATTGGCAGCGGGGTTGGGGTGGGGGGTGTTTGGTTTTTATTCCCTCCATCTGCTGGGTAGTTGCAACAGGTTTTGATCACTTCACATGACCCTGGGACACTGTGACCATCATAAATATGAATCAGTTGCCAAGCATCTGAATGTAAATCACAAGACCCTGGAGATGCTGCAACATTCCAGCTGATCGGTGCTTCTTCTGGGCTCAGCAGAAGCGCCAGGATCAGCACTGAGCTCCAGATGGAGCCTGGTGCTGATCCTGGTGCTTCCACTGAGCTCTGACAGCCCTGCAGCTCCAGCCATCTCTCGCTCAGGCTTGTGTGGTGCTGCCACTGGTTCAACTCATTCCCCTCTTCCACTACCACTTTTCTAGGATGGTTGCGTACCACCTGCCAGTTGTCAATGTATCACAGGTGGTACCCATACCACTGGTTGAAAAGCCCTGCTTTATATAAACAGAATTTCTAACATTTACATATTCACATTCTAAATTCAATCTCAGCAGCTTTTTTATACTTTATCTATAAAGTGTGCATCATAAGCACACTGTACAAGTTTAAATTCATTTTAACAGTTTCAAAAACCATATAATTCATATCTAAAGTAAATCTTTTAACTATAAATAGATAAAAATCATGCTTTTAGATTTGTAGTTACTCTTTTGCTACCTATGAATATCTGAAACAAACAAATCTTTTTCTCTACAGAGAAAAAGTAATCAGTTACTATTTTCATTCATTTTTGTACAACTTAATTGTCAAATTGCTAATCCTCTTCTATGTCATTTTCACCTTTCCATTCATGTTATCTAATAGTAAGAAAATATTACAGCTTTTCTGCAATCCATTCCCTGCTTTTTCTGTTTACTGAGAAACCTTGTTTTAATAGACTAATTGGGGGCAGAGGTATCCATTATTCTCCAGTGTCTCATAAAACAAAGAAAATGTCATTGTGATGGTTGATCTCATGAACCTATTGTCACTGTACAACGAACTAAATTGATGTAAAGGATACCATTTTTGTCATTTGCATAAGAACTTAATAGTGCAAATTATGCAAATTATACTATTCATATAATTGGCCACAAGACATCATGATACATGTGATCTTAATATAGGTAAAAACTTCTGGGACTGGTTGCAAACAGCTGATCTCTGATAGGCCTGTCAGACAGGGCTCTCAGATTGCTGGCTGGAATCCCATTCCTTCAATTCTGAATAGGGAATGGACTTTTGGGAGATGTAATTTAAAAAAAATTACTGCAGGCACTGCAGCTGCATCCTGGGTTGTAGACTACATTCCTGTGACTGCATGTCAAGAAAATTGGAAAGAGCAAGAAAGCAGAGGACTACAATGTTAAGGCTCTGGACTTCCTCAGAGAGAAAGAAGTTGATGTTCCTGGAGGGAGTATTGCTGCTGCATCCTGGGCTGTAGAGTGCATTCTTCCTGCCATTAGAAATTCAACAATCCTAATTGAGGACGTAGGTGACATGTGACTGTGCAACTTGGGTTAGCCGCAGTTTGCTGAATCATCATCCCTGGAGAGATGGGCCCCATAGAACTCTCACCAGGCTTACAGGGCATGCTCAATAGGAAGTCAGCAGGATTGGTGAAAGGCCATTTGACTGCAAAACAGTTTCTGTGGCTTATTTGTGTCTTCTACCTGAGGGCTCCAACCCAAGCCTGGGCCCCTATGCAGACCGTCATTTAATCACTGGCCAGGATGTAGGGAAGGAAATGTTTCATATCATCAACTCTCCGCACGCTGCATTGGTTGCCTATTGGTCTCCGAGCCCAATTCAAGGTGTTGGTTATTACCTATAAAGCCCTTCATGGCTTGGGACCAGGATACTTACGGGACCGCCTTCTGCCACATACTTCTCTACGACCGGTGAGAGCGCACAGGGTCGGCCTCCTCCAGGTCCCGTCAATGAAACAATGTCGTCTGGTGGGCCCTAGGGGGAGGGCTTTCTCTGTTGCGGCGCCCACCCTCTGGAACCAACTACCTCCTGAAGTCCGTGTTTCTCCGACCCTCCTGGCCTTCCGAAAGAATTTAAAAACCTACCTCTGCCGGCAGGCCTGGGGATGATTGTTGATTGTGGTGTGATTGATGAGTATGTATGGGGTTTGTATTTTTAATGTTGTTCGGATTTGTTCAATTGTTTATATATATATATATATATATGTTGTAAGCCGCTCCGAGTCTTCGGAGAGGAGCGGCATACAAATCCGAATAAAATAAAATAAAATAAATAAATGTCTTAGTCAGGCCGTGTGACATTAGATACAGTGGGACATTTCAGTCCACCATAAAGTGATGTTATTTCTTTTCACTGTTTGCTGTTTTACTATTTGTATGCTCACTGCACTAGTATCGATTTTTGTTGCTTGTTTAACTTTATTTTATCCAAAGGCTATTATTTTAATTAAAGCCTCAACAGCCTCACAAGCTATCAGTGTGTTTGGGTCAGAAGGGCTAGTCATCTGATAAGAAGGACAGAAGAACCTGGTCATCAGCACCTGGCTATCAGCGGCTCCTTTGGGGGGGGGGTCAGCACCATATGCATATTAATCATGATGAGCACACAAGTAGACAGATTTTTCCCCATTACCAAGATAATTATACAACTAATTATGTACTGAACTTCAACAAAATTTCAACTATCTTATAGATACAAAAAATATCATACCCGTGAGATCAAAATCTGGCAAAACTGGAAACAAATAGCCTGAAATCAAGACGGTCCATTATCATAATAAAAGAGAAGTGGCATATGTTGCTTTCATTCAAAAATGGCATACTAGCAATAATTGGCAACTAGAATTCTTTCTTAACAGCTTCTGTAGTTTTTTAAATTAAATATACATATCAGATTTTAGCTAGACAGGAAAACAATACTTACAGTAAGAACTCTTCAACAATGGAATATATTACCTTGGATGATAGTGGCCTTGCTTTTGCTGGAGGGGCTTAATTTTCAGTGACCATCTTTCAGGAATGCTGTATTAAGTGAATAGCTATCCTGGGTAGAAAGTTGGATTAGATATTCCAATATTCATTTCAATACATTCATTCTATTGAAAATACTAAGGCATGCTAGAATCCTTGAAGCAGTGAAACCCGCTGAATATAGAGAATATATCATAATCAATCTACTGGTGAAACAATCCTCATTCCAAGGTACTCTCTCTCTCTTTTTAGGAAGTATTCTAATTGGGATATCCCCAATTAATGGTTTCTTCTGATTTTAGTTTTGTATTTTGCAAGGTAACAGTATAATAATAAACCACATTTTTGTTTATCATTTCACATTATTTTGGTAACCATAACAAAATGTGTGCCACAAAAGTCTACTTTAATTTTATCTCGGCCCCTATACAGTCTTTCTTCAAAAGCTACAAAGTGCTTTGCTCTTTAGCTCCATTTCAGAACAGGAAATTCTACAGAGCCGACACACTGCCTGAAGTCAGTGGATTAAGATACACATTTACCTAGAAACAAGTGTGAACTCAGTAAGGCTTTCTTCTAAGCAGGCAATTCAGCAAGATTCCAACTGAGTGGAAAATCAGAGAAATTCTGGTACAGTTCTGCAGTTTCTCTGTCCTTTGAAATACATTCTACACAATTGGAATTATTGGTAACTCTAACAAAAAAAGTATTCAAATGTACAGCAAAATGAAAGTTTTTGAAATAGTGCTAACTATAAGCTTTGCCCAATAAGGGATTACCCCCAAGACTGTGCAGAGTTTTGGATTCAATCTCTCAAAAGTACTTTGAAGCATCTGTGAATCTAAATGCACCACTTGCGCAAAGGAAGTTGTGTTTTCTGGATAATGCAGGCATTCTGACTTCAGACTTAGACCACTAGAGAGCTCATCCATGTTTTTTAACAAGGGTGCCCATCATGAAAAAGTCTACAACTATTATTCCTTATTGTGGCAATAAGGAAAGGTATATGGACACATTCATTCAAATAGGCAGATTGGCCAATTCAGCTGTTCCTAATTTGAAACCAAAGCCAATATTCCATAAAACATGACAGCAAATTAACAGAAATAGAGATTCATCAGGCACAATTTTTTTTACAAAAGCAGACTCAATAGGGGAAGGGTTTTGCTTTAAATCTGACCTAGCAATTGGCTACTGTATCACTAAAGCAAATCTGCCAGCATAGTGCTACTAACCTAATTAGCTCTAAACACCCAGCCCAGACAGACAAACCACAAATATTTTGTTTTGTTTGAATTGCTAGCAACTCCCAGTGTTGGAGCTGTTAGGCTAAATATAACATATCACATGAAAATCACTATCTCATTAAGAGGAAGCATCTAGTCAAGACAAAAGGCTTTAAAAGAAGCTGTTGCAATATTGATCATAAATCTTGAGTGAAGCCATGACCTTGACCCAGGCCACATGTTTTATGGTATCGCCAATACTTTTCTCCCAGTGCATCTTTTTTGTCATCTTCTTATGAGCTTTGTAATATGAGCATCCTAAGGAAACATGTCTATATTGCCAGCAAAGTATACAATTTTGATATACTATTTTTGGAGATAATTATAGAAACTGTTTCGAAATAGGTTATTTTTCGTTGACTCCATGAAAATGAATATGTTGTTTGGATGTCATGGGTTGTTTATTTTTAAATAAACATATTAGACATGGTGTGATATCTAATAGAAATTGTGTTATTTGTATATCAGATGACCAAAAAAGGAATTGATTTTTTTAAATGTAGAAATCATCTTGGCAATATTCATTCGGAATGCAAAAGATTTGAGTAGCACTTGGCAATACTCATAATGTTGCATTTCAAACTGAATAGAAATTCAGTTTGGGAAACCTTAGCCCACTAGTCATTGGATAAATAAATAGGCACAGAGAAACTGCAGTAACAAACAAAAACAAGGGTTTTTGCCTTAGGAAACTAGGAAAAAATGGGTTCTAGAGTGAAAACAATCTAGTAATGTCTGCAGTCTTCTTTCATTGTTTTTCGATAAATTCTGTTAAAAGAAACTATGGGAAAAAGTTGTTTTAAGAGCTAACAGCACTTTGGTACAAGCAAAGAGCCCTCTTCAGAGAGTTGAGATAGTCATTTTTTTCAGAAAATAAAACACATATAATTGAAAGCTTTCCTATATTCTGTTTGTGTATATATGTGTTTACAGACAATACTCTTGCTGGAACTGCTGATAAAATGAAGTAACTGTGCATATGATCTGGGAAGGCCTAGGAGCTGCTGAAAGTTGCTGAAGGGCTTGTATAGTTGCCTTAATAATGGAGAAGAGTCAATTTGCTCAGGTCCCATAGCTTTGGAAAATGCCCCTTTGGGTGCATTGCACAGTCTTCCTGTAACACTGCCAGCGTCAAGTCTGTGAAGATTTATTTTGCCTAGCAGAAAAAGAAACCATTGTTTTCAGTTCACTATCTATAACAAATGACTCTCAGATTTTTCTGAATTTATCTTTTATAAATGTAGATGTAGAGGTAAGGAGAATTTTTGTTGAACAAAAAATTATTTCAGCAATTCTATTTACACTAGTTTCATATCCTTGAGTCCTCCTTAAAATATTTGCCAGCCTTCATGAAAAAGTCTAAGAAAAAGTCTAATTTTTATTATTGATATATTTGTTCCCATCTCTGTCTTCTATAGACCTCCATATCTGTAAAGTACAGATAAAGTAATAATGCTTACATTGAAACATTATGTGATTATGTGATGAACTCACTATTTAGCTTGCCCAATTGGTCATCATAGAACAACTATAAATGTAAGGTGACAACATTTGAAAAGCACCATTACTGACATATTGAATAAAAAGCTAATGTATAAAGTGAGCCTGTTTCAGTGTATTCTTTGAAGTTCTAAATAGATGTTACTGTTCTAACATCTACATAAATGTTTCTATTAAAGTTCATTGTTAAATTGGCTCCCTTGTTTTTGCTTGACCATTAATAAGTATCTGGCAGCTCTTTTTAAACAGATATTTGGGCTAAGGATCATATAATAGGAACAGGAGAATTGAAACTTGGCCACTATGGCTATGCTACATTGAATGCAATCTGGAAAGAGGCACAATATAAAAAAGCAGATGCTAAAAACTGATGATCAGTGAACTGTTCAGCAGAATGGGGGTCTTTTTTCTTTTAGCCTCATAAGGCAATGGCCCTGCCCTTCTATTTTTCCTTTAATAAAATTTTCAATCACTGTTTATGCCAATACAGTGAGTCCTCATAGAATAACCACAATTGGGATTGGCAGCTCCATTATTAAATGAAGCAGTTGCTAAGCAGGAAATCATGTGATGTGTCTGTCCTTTTGTTTTCTCCACTCTTTGGAATGTCTTTGGAGTGCTTACTCTGGCACTTGGATAATTAGCAAGAAGGAAATTCATATTTGTACTTACATTCATTGGAGAGGAAGGGATTACAAGCGAGTAAGCAGGCATACAATGGAGGTAGGCATTGAAAGCAACTTGTGGTGCCGACAGTCCTGAGACTGCAGGGAGCTTGGAACAAACACTAGACAAACAGCCTAGTGTATGCCTGTATACGTGCTTGCAATTATTTTTTTCCAATCTCTCTGTTCTGCAAGGAGGGAGAAACAACAGGGCAATGCGTATTGACTGCTATGGGATGCTGCAAGTTGTAAATGCGGGCATTGGGGTAATGAAATGTGGGAATGAATGAAAGGAGGGAAGAGATGCTGCCTAGGAAGCAATTGGACAAGAAAAACTTAATGTTCAGAGAAAGAAACTTAGAAAGGATCCTCCCTTACCTTTATATCCTTAGAAAAGATATTCAGGCAGAGAGAAGTTCCCTGAGGATGGGCTCCAGCACAAGTCCGAAAGCACAGAAGACTAAACTTGTGGTCCTGGTGATGGACGCAGATTAGATCTTGCAACATTATCCTATATATTTGCCTTCATAAACAGCAGGGCCTGCAAATTGTCAAGGCAGGGCTGATCTGATAAAACAAAGTGGTTTCAATGCAGAGGCTATGTAGGAACTGTTTGTCAGTTCAGTCAAAGCAGGTTCCACTTTACCTTGTCATTATACTTCAAGGACTACTTCACCCCAAACTTTACTGGAATAAAATGCTGCTTCTAAGATTCTCCAGGCCTGACTCATCCTGAAAGGAAATGCATTGTAATATTGCCAGTTGTGACAGTTTTGTTGGTAAGGCAAATAGGGAGAAGGAAAAATAAGGGGAATGAAATTTTTTTTAAAAAGGAGATGGAGGAAAGATTGCAGTAGACTGCTGTTATTGGGAGGAATTTTTCAAAAGTTTTCTACCACTGATGTTGAACAAATGATGTTCAAACATAAAATATATGCTGTGAATAGAGGTGGGGCTGTATATAAGCTAAAAAAATGTGTGTGCTCTCTGATTTGTACAATAGGGAGCATAGAAGGAAATATAGGTTGGGACATTCATGGATGTCTATGTATGCAAAATAAACATGTGATATTTATTCATCAGTCCACACCAAGAAGCATTCTATTCTTGACTCATATTGCCTTGAGAAAGTTAGGAACAATATACAGATTTTTAAAAGAAACTTTAGTCCACTCTAGTTTTGTCTCCTATTCCAATTAAGGTCTCTCTCTTAACTTAACAACTTAAACTTAAGTATTTTTAAGCCCAATTGATTTTAGTCAAAAGATTACATTTCTCTCTCACTTAAACCAAGTTTGCTAGAATTGTACCCTATGGCCTTTGATTATGCATGACAACTGGCAGAGCTATACTTTGATTATGTAATTTATGTAATTTAAATTAAGTAGTTAGGGTTTTAGTATGGGATTTTAATTTGGTTTTTAGTACAGCCTAGGTTATTTAATTCTGTTTTAAATATTTATTATTGTTATGTTTTAAAATTGGCTGTAAATCGCCCCGAGTCCTACGGGAGAGGGGCGGTATAAAAGTTTACAAAATAAATAAATAAATAAATTATACCATACTCTATATTAAATCAAAACAATTTAATCAAATATATAGGATGACTCTGAAAACAGAAGGCACAGAGGGAGTAAAATGTTTACATATATGGAAAGTTTATTCTTATAGACACGTGTGTGTGTGTGTGTGTGTGTGTGTATAAGAGAGAGAGAGAATGAGAATGAGAATGAGGGAGAGAGGGAGAGAGGAAGAGAGAGAGAGAGAGAGAGAGAGAGAGAGAGAGAGAGAGAGAGAGAGAGAGAGAGAGAGAGAGAGAGAGAGAGAGAGAGAGAGAGAGAGAGAATGTTTGGAAGAGCAAATTGTTGGTCAATTTATTGAGTAGGTGGTAGTGAAATTGTAGCCATGCAGATAAATAAAATAATTTGACTTTACAGTGAATTTATTTAGATTAAGTCACTGTTTCTCTGTTTCTCCCTTTCTTTCTCTCTCCCTCCCTTTCTTCTACCCGTAATGTGGAAAAGTAGCTTCCCATCTATTAATATAATCTCTTGTGTGCCTGCAAAATTTGCCAGAACTGATTAGAGCAGATATTAAATGATAATTGGACATTTAGTGCTCGTCAAACAGAAAGTGACAGATGGGCCACTAATTAAATTATAGTTCTGACATTATTCACAATGGTTTATGAATCTTCACTGATGACCTTCATGAATCTTTTCTTTTTCTCTCCTTCCTTCTTTCCTTCCTTCCTTCCTTCCTTCCTTCCTTCCTTCCTTCCTTCCTTCCTCCCTCCCTCCCTCCCTCCCTCCCTCCCTCCTTCCTTCCTTCCTTCCTTCCTTCCTTCCTTCCTTCCTTCCTTCCTTCCTTCCTGTATTTCTTTATTTCTGTATTTCTTTTCTCTCTGTCTCTCTGTCTCTCTGTCTCTCTCTTTCTTTCTCTTTTCTTTCTTTCTTTCTTTCTTTCTTTCTTTCTTTCTTTCTTTCTTTCTTTCTTTCTTTCTTTTTCTTTCTTCCCAAATAAAATATTAGGTTAGGAAAAAGAAGAGCCATAAAAAACTTTAAATAGGCTACCATATTTATATTTAGTGTCAGTAAAACTATAGTACTAATTAAATGAATAATATTTTTATTTTTTTTAAAAAAAAATAGAATAATATGGAAAGCTGAATGTGAAACACCAAAATTAGTTTTAAATAAAAAGATAAATGAGAAATTAAATTGCTATCAAGAAAAAAATAAATGGTAACAGTGAATTCTCTGTAAAATTAGTATTTATATTTTAGAATAGGAATGCATGGTCTCTTGTCTCATACTGTTTTACATAACATATCAGGTTTGTCTGACATTTCCCCCCTTCCTTCTATTAGCTAAATTAACAAACTTAGTTTCAGCATTGAGCCCAGAATACCGAATCATAGTTGTTGAACCAGAACCACATTTTCTTTTTCAATTAAAACGGAAAACACAGTGTTAATTACTTTCCAACTTTGATCTTGCTATTTTCATCTTTATTTTCAATACTGCTCCTTAGAATAACAATTTGGAACATTGCTTGAAAAGTACCAACCAAAAGAAAGCTTACGATTGTGAACAGTGCTTTGAAGATTTCATCTGTAATTAGAAAAGAGGGGGAAAAACCCCTTCAAATTTTCATTCCTTAATAATTGTCTATTGTCAAAAATAAATGCCATATTTAGGGTCTTTATTTTGCTTTCAGAATTCATAAGTTTTATATAGTCCTAAATTATTATTGTCATTTTCTCCAGCTCTTTTAATATTTTAAAATACTATACATGGATATTAATGTATTTACAATTGTTGTTATTGTTACTAAGTTTGAATTTAAGGTATCATATTTGGATGCAAGGTGATTTATTATTCAACATGTGAAGAAAAATGAAATTAATTTTGTTTCTGTAATTAAATCCACCATTTTGATTTTTCTTTTTTGACACCCTTCCAGACACCACTACATATTTCTCAAGAGTTTTTTGGTTTTTTTTTTTTTTGTAAAAACAAATACCACATTATTTTTTAAATAATATGGAGCTCCAACAATACTTATTCTGGAATGGTAATCAGCCCTTCAAAAACAAACATTTGCATTGGGTTGATTTCAGATACTGTTTGCTTTTTCTACGAACATCTGCCAGAACAGAAAAAGATTGAAAATCTGAGAAGTATTGTTCTTTTAATGAATGTTTTATTCCTCCTCCACCATCTCATGGAACATATCACAAACAGCTTTCACATATAAAAAGAGCAACCAAGAAATTATAGATGAATTTGCCCAGAGTCTAATAAACTAACACTATAAAGACTTTGTTTGAATTCAGTAATCGTTTCAGAGCCAAAGCTATTGTTATCTTGAGATGAAATGTTATCTCTTTCAACAGAAACTTTGTGATGCAAGCCAATCCAATGCTAGCAATATCTTGATTGCGGTAGAGCCAAAATAGTCACTATTATTTTATGAAAACATATAAAATATTCTTGGAATATTTGATTTCTTCTGGTAATGTGTATAAATTGCCACAACGTTCAGAAGAATTATCATTATTGGGTGTAGAATAGAGTTGCCTTCATTCATATTAACAAAGTGTAATGATTTTTTTTCATGATAAACTTTCTGATTAAGTTAGCACTTCAATGCAATCAATCTGGAAACATCTATTCAATTGAGTTTGGTTGCCCCCAGTGAATTTGTTTAGAAAGTAGATGAGATTGCATGACATCACAGTTTTTATTACGTATTGGGGGTTGTTCTTGCTGAGGATCATATCCAGGATATAAAAATCCATACAACCACACATGGCCACATAGGCATTCAGACAGATTTGTATACATTATACTCTGCTGCTTGTCTGGATCTTTGAAGACCAGAAATAATACATTTGTCTAGAATTATTACTCATGTAAAGATGTATAAGAGTGAATGTCTGACAAATAGATAAATGATACACAGCAGCAGGAGCAGCAACAACAACAACAAAATGAAACAATGGGAACAAACAGAATTAGAAAGAATTCAAATATTTTCATAATGAAATGGTTTTTAGGAGAAAATATTTCTGACATTCTCCACACAGCAGCGCCTCATTCATCTTAAGAAGCAAAACAAATAAATATCCAGTCCCATATTAATTGTGACATTTTAAAAACACAATGAAAGCAATGCAAGCTTTTCTTCCATTTAGTTGTAACAAGATGGGAGATGTGACTATGAACTGTACTGCAGCAGAGATCCCCACAACATTCTTTCATCTACCTACAGGGTGAATTGTGCAAAGTAACTAGACAATAAAGTCATTTTCCCCCACTGAGAATAGTAACGCTGCACTTTGTTAACAAAATAATAATAATAATCCATGAGAAATATGTTAACTATGTGGATAGGAATTAAGGGAGATCAACTCTTATCTGAGAATAACGACATACGAGAAATAGATTTCAATATCAACTGAGTATTGATAACTTCACTCAGCAAATTTTGTATGGGTTTTTAAAAAGTACAGTCTTCAACTTAGAACTATTCATTTAGTGACTGTTCAAAGTTACAACCTCACTGAAAAAAGTGACATATGATCATTTTTTACACTTACAACCAGTATAGCATCCCCATGGCCACATGATCAAAATTCAGATGCTTGGCAACTGACTCATATTTGTGAGAGTTATAGTATTCCAGGGTCAAGTGATTACCTTTTGCAACCTTCTGACAAGCAAAGTCAATGGAGAACCCAGATTCATTTAACATTTGAGAACAGTATAGTGATTCACTTACCAACTGTGGCAAGAAAGGTTGTAAAATAGGGCAAAACTCACCTGACAAATGTCTCACTTACCAACAGAAATTTTGGGGTCAATTATGGTTGTAAGTTTGTATTGATGATAGTGAAGTTCTAAAGGGTAAAGGAATGTAGGGAAAGATATGAAAGAGCTGTTCAGATAGTGAAAGAAGAAATGTCCCATTAAGAAGGAATCTGGAGTACAGCAGTTGTACAAGTATGTGATAAGATATTAAAGTAAACTCACCTTGATTTGTTCACTACAAGATAGGACAGATAGGAGCTTTTAATACGCTGACATTTGTTGACCATGTCTATCTAAGTCTTAAGTCTAACTAAGTACTGCATCTTATGATTTATGATAAAGTGTTGTATTTCACAATTTATGATGAATGTAATTTCATGATGTATATGATGATGATTATCACTATTACTTGTATGTACACTGAGAGCTTATGCACCAGAAACAAATTCCTTCTGTGTCCAACCACACTTGGCCAATAAAGAATTCTATTCTATTCTCAAAAGTTAGATGGCCTCCATTTACAAATTTTTTCTGAGGAATAACTATCAGTAATCAAGGTTATATATCTGATGGTGGTGTAGCACAGGCTTCTCAGATCAAATAATAATAATAATGATAAAGTTGGAAGGGACCTTGGAGGTCATCTAATCCAACCCCCTGCTCAGGGAGGAAACCCTATACCATTTCGGACAAATGGCTGTCCAGTTTCTTCTTAAAAACTTCCAGTGTTGGAGCATTCACCGCTTCTGGAGGCAGGTTGTTCCACTGGTTAATTGTTCTAACTGTCAGGAAGTTTATCCTTAGTTCTAGGTTGCTTCTCTCTTTGGTCAGTTTCCACCCATTGCTTCTTGTCCTGACTTCAGGCGCTTTGGAGAATAGCTTGACTCCCTCTTCTTTGTGGAAGCCCCTGAGATATTGGAACACTGCTATCATGTCCTTCTCTTTGTTAAACTAGACATACCCAATTCCAGCAACTGTTTCTTATATGTTTTAGCCTCCAGTCCCCTAATCATCTTTGTTGTTGCTCTTCTCTGTACTTTTTCTAGAGTCTCAGCATCTTTTTTACGTTGTGGTGACCAAAACTGGATGCAGTATTCCAAGTGTGGCCTTACCAAGGCATTGTAAAGTGGTATTAATACTTCACGTGATCTTGATTCTATCCCTCTGTTCATGCAGCCCAGCACTGTGTTGACCTTTTTGGCAACTGCAGCACACTGCTGGCTCATATTTAAGTGATTGTCTACTAGGACTCCAAGGTCCCTCTCACAGTTAGTACTATTGAGCAAGGTAGCTCCTATACTATACATGTACATTTGGTTTTTCTTGCCTAAATGTAGAACTTTACTTTTTTCACCATTGAATTTCATTTTGTTAGATAGCGCCCAGCGTTCAAGTTTGTCCACTTCCTCCTGTATCCTAAGCCTGTCTTCTGGAGTGTTGTCTATTCCTGCCAGCTTGGTTTCCTCCGCAAATTTGATGATTTCCCCATCTATCCCCTCATCCAAATCGTGATTAAGATGTTGAAGAGCACTGTGCCCAGAACAGAGCCCTGGGGCACCCCACTACACACTTCCCTCCATATAAATGTGGTTCCATTGAGAGCCACATGCTGAGTACGGCTGGTCAGCCAGTTACGGATCCATCTGGTGGTGATGCTGTCTAACCCACATTTTTCTATCTTATCGAGTAGTAGGTTGTGATCTACTTTATCAAATGCCTTACTGAAGTCCAAGTACCGTAAATTATATCCACAGCATTCCTCTGATCCACTAATTTTGTCACTTGGTCAAAGAATGCAATAAGGTTTGTCTGGCATGATCTGTTTTTGACAAACCCATGTTGGCTTTTAGTAATGACTTTATTTGCCTCTAGATGTTCGCTGATTCGTTGTTTGATTATCTTTTACAGAATCTTCCCAGGTATTGAGGTCAGGCTGATAGGTCTGTAATTTCCTGGGTCCATTTTTTTTCCTTTTTTGAAGATGAGAACTACATCAGCTCTTTTCCAGTCCTCCAGTAGTTCCCCAGTGCTCCAGGATCTTTGAAAAATATAGTTAAATGGTTCTGAGATCACATCTGCCAGTTCCTTGGGAATTCTGGGGTGTAATCCATCTGGTCCTGGTGATTTGAACTCGTCTAGGCTGGACAGGTGCTCACTTACCGTTTTCTTGCCTATCTTAACTTGCATTTCTATTCTGTTTTTTATGGCACTATTTTTGATAGGTTGGTCTGTTTTTTCCCTTTGTGTAAAGACAGATGCAAAAAACGAGTTAAATAATTCTGCTTTCTCCCTGTTGCTTGTCACCTTCTTGCCACTTTCACCCACTAATGGACCAATTGTTTCCTTCACTTTTTTTCTTGTTTTTTACATGTTGAAAGAAGCTTTTTTTTGTTATTTTTGACTTTGGTTGCAAGCCTTAGTTCATTTTGAGCCTTATGTTATCTCACTTCATCTTTGCAGGCTCGGGCTATTTGCTGATATTCTGACTTAGTTATGTGTCCTCTTTCCACTTTCTATACTTGTCTTTTTTATCTTTCAATTGATCAGAGAGTTCTTTATGCAGCCATGCTGGTTCTTTTGAGAGCTGTTATTTTTCCTCTTTGTTGGTATCATGCTAGACTAGGCCTTTATTATCTCACTTTTCAAAATTTTCCAAGTCTCTTGGGTTGTTTTCCCCTGGAGGATTCTCATCCATGGAATCCTTCCCAAACCCTCTCTAAGTTTATTGAAATTAGCTCTCTTGAAGTCCAAGACTCTAGTTTGACTGTGTTCTATTGCTTGTGCTTCCATAATGTTGAATTTCAATACTGCATGATCACTTCCTCCCAAGGTTTCTATGCCTTCAACACCTTCTATCATTTCATCTCTGTTAGTGAGGATTTGATCCAATATGGCTAATCCCCTAGTTCTCTTCTCTACTTTTTGGGAGACAAAGTTGTCTGCTAGGTTTGTCATGAATCTGTTTGATCTTCCACTTGGTGCAGAGTTCGTCTCCCAGTTGATGTCAGGGTAGTTAAAGTTATCCATTACTATTGAGATGTGCTTCCTACATACCTTAGTTAGCTGACCAGCGAAAAGTTCATCTATTTCCTGTGTTTGGTTGGGTGGCCTATAGTATACACCTATGGCAATGTCATTTCCCCCCCTTTTATATTGACCCATATGCATTCATATGCCTAGATGATCCATAAGAATACAATTTTAATGATATTGAAAGCTGCTGTGAAATCCAAAATGATCAATATAATCATATTCTACCAAGCCTTTGGTTAGGATCATTTATCAGGTTAACCAAGACAATCCATAGTTCCCTTTAAAGCCAGTTTGAATTGTTTCTATATAATCATTTTAAGCTAATGAGCTTCTCTATCATTTTTCTTCGCCATGAGTATTTGGAAACTAGACTGTAATTATCCATAGAATTCACTACATCATTAACAAGAAAATATTCTATTTTCAAAAATAAAACATAAAATATCATAAGACTGGAATTGACTTCAGAAGTCTTCAGGCCCAATCCCTGCTCAAGGCAGGAGACCTTATAACATCCCAGTCAAATGGCTGCCCAGTCCTTTTTTTGAAAATCTCTAGTGATGGAGTATCCAAAACTTTGGGAGGCAAGCTATTTATTTTTGTAATTGTTCTCACTGTCAGAAAAATTTCTCCTTACTTCTAGGTTGGATCTCTCTCTTTAACAAGCTTCCACCCATTACTTCTTTTCCTGCAGTCTGATGTTTGAAGAATAAGTCAATCCCCTCTTCTCAAATACTGGAACACAGTTATTTTATGGTTTTGCGCTTATTTTAATATCTGTTAGTTCTATGCTTGTTTGTCTATTGTTTAATGCCAGAGCAGAAATGAGAAAATTGTGACTGTTAATCTCACCTTAGGCATGAAAGCTGCAGGATAACTTTAGGCCTGTCCGTCCGTCTGTCTGTCTGTCTGTCTGTCTCTCTCTCTCTCTCTCTCTCTCTCTCTCTTTCTCTCCAACTCTCTCAAAGACTTGGAGAAAGAGTGCTATGCATGCTCATTGTCTTGACTTATTTATAAAAAAATAATAAAGCAGGATAAATAAATCTAAAAATAAAATAAAACAACAAAACAAAACAAAATAAATATATGGTCTTCTCCTTAAGTGAAATGTTAATTAATTAATTAATTAATTAATTAATTAATGCATATAAAATGCAAATGCAAATGAATTATCATCATTGTCTATTTATTCAGCAAATATCACAGAATCTAGAGTTGGCATTTTCCAGCATTTGAGTTCTAACAAAGAAGTAAAGATTGTTTACTATTATTATCCTTGTAAAATAATTAGCTGAAAATTCTAATGAAAAGAAAACTGAACTGGTAAAATTTAAATATGCCATGAGATTGAAAATTATTGATTTAGATAATCTGATCATATCTAATCCTTTTAGCTTCAGCCACATTTTCCTGCTGTGAAAGTTATTTGAATATAATGGAAAAAATCCTAGACTCAATTATACTCAATAGACCTTGCTTGTTTTCTTTGTTTTCTAGTAATTCCACTGTTTATAGTTACTGTGAATTAGTACTTTAGTATCCTTTCACAATACTGTTGGAAGAATGCCACTTTTTCACTTTTGTGACTATATTAATGTAAACTTGGCAAAGATGAAAGTCCTTTAGGGTCATCACTAAAATGGGCTTTCTGTGTTAGATTTAATTGGATTTCGAATGAGTTTTCCACTACTTACATTTAAGTCATTGCCCCTGTTGCTTCATGAACTGAAATCCTTCCTTAATGCAAAAGGATATTTGTTGTAGAGGGCATCAAGGAATAATCCTATCATTGAATTAAGCCATCTTCTCATTCTAGAAGTCTCAATCCCCTTTGGACATTATAAAGAATGAATGAGTTAGCAGCAGAATTATGGGCTTGCTAGTTATAATCCTTGCCAACACATTCATTAGCCGTGTTTTAATTTGGTACATGGTCAATGAACTGATTTTACATATATGGAAGGGCATTTGCAAGACCTTATCAAAGAATTTTCATTCCCACCTTTATGGAGAACCATTGGGACCCTTTGATATTATGAATAGTTATTCTGTGCTATAGACAGTAGAGAGAAGAGTCTTCAGAATGAAGCTAGCAAGAGCAAATCTGCTAATTACTAATGTTTCCTAAACATGAATAAGTATGCATGCTGTCTGAAATGATCTCTATATGAATTCAGGTTTTCAGTTAACTCTCTAGTCTAGTTATATGTCAGAATGTGATGAGCCCTTAAATTTAATTTAAATTTACCACTTTGTTAGTAATCAATTTCAGACAATATGAGGGATTTTAATTCTATTACACTTTGTTTTGCTATTGTACCATTGGAATCATGAAAAATTATATTTATTTTTAAGGTATTCCTTCTATAAAATGTAAAATCAATTCTGTATAATAGATTGAGGAGGAAAGGGACTGATAAAATATTTGTATTCATTATGCATGCTGTGGGTTTGAACTCGGGCCTTAAAATAGTAACAATTACAGCTGGCATCTGAATAGCCAATATACAAAGGTAATAGTAAATGAAAATAAGCCATAACTGACAATATAGTGTTTTTTCAACTAATATGCTGTGTTATAAGAAACAAAATTTCTGCCTAATTACTGTCAGTCTTTAAAATTCCATGTACAGAGAATCAGAGGAAATATATCCCTGAAAAACAGGGATAAAGAAGACAGCAAAAATGTGTTATTACTTAGTCCTGTTTGTGAGCAATCAGAGAGATTGGCTGGCTCATTACTGGAAAGAAAATGCTGTTCTAGAGCTGAAAGGCAGCCCTCACATTTTTAATCTTGGGTATGGTGTGTCTGACTTTAAAAGACGTTTTCCTTTTCTTACAGAGAGGACAGATGGACAGGAACAGTTCCATTGTTGTTTTCAATTGCATTGTTACTATTTTACCCCATTCAATATATATGTAGTAATAATGTTTTTCCATACAGCTGAAGATTGGGATAAGTATAATAATGCAAAGTCACACCAATAAAAAGAAGCATGCAGGATCTATTGATTGGTCTTCTATTCTAGTCTTTCACCGGAGACTCCAGTTTCAGTTTGGTGTGGTGTGAACATGAGCATGACTTGTCTGACTCCAGGGGTTTCCAGGCACATACAGTCCAAATATTTATTAAAGGATTATATACAAATCACACATGCACACACACACACACACACACATACACACACACAAATTTGATCTAGTGGTTAAAGCCAGGATTGTGCCCTGTGATCTAACAATGGACCCGCTTGTTCTGCTTCCCTAATCTAAGCTCCATAGCTCCATAGACCTTTGAAAAATAAGTGCGCAATAGATGACACAGAATGAGGAGAAGAGTATGGGGCCTGATGAGGTGGGAAACAGGACCAAGATTTGCAGGACCTGGTGAGGGGGAATTGGGGGAGATAACCTGAGGTGCTGCAGCATCCCTGTGATCATTCATAATAGTGAATAACTGCAAGGGTACTACAGTGACTGTAACCTCTGGGCAGGTTGTAATTAGTTTTTTGTGGGTCCACTGTAACTTCAAACAGTTACTTAACAATATGTTGTAAACTACTTGTATAAGTACAAGAGGGTAATGTTGAAATTCTAGAAAGAGTGTAGAAAAGAACAACACAGGTGATTAGGGGACTGGAGGATAAAACACATGAAGAACAGTTGCAGGAATTCAGTATGTCTAGTTTAATAAAAAGGACTAGGGTTGATATGATAGCAGTGTTCCAATATTTGAGGATTAGCCAGAAGAAGAGGGGGTCAACTTATTTTCCAAAACACCTGAAGGCAGGACAAGACACAATGGATGGAAACTAATCAAGAAGAGAATCAATCTAGAACAAAAGAGTAATTTACTGACAGTTACAACAATTAAATGAGTAGAATGACTTGCCTCTAGAATTCGTGTATGCTCCAACACTGGAGGTTTTTAAGAACAGATTGCACAACTATTTGTCTGAAATGGTACAGAGTCTCCTGCTTGAGCAGGGGGTTGGATTAGAAGACCTCTAAGGTCCCTTCCAACTTTGTTATTCTGCTAAAAAATAGCAAACACCTTTCTCATTATTTTTCACACAATATTAGCAAAGGAAATATGTATGCAGGGTGGGCAGTAAAATTTTCTGAGACGTAACATCTAGCTAGTTGTCTACAAAACAATGGAATAGGTTAAGGTTAGGTCTTGGGTAACAGATTGTGCAAATAGTTCAAATATGTATGAAATAGGTTGAGGTGAAGAGGTTTGATAAACTTATGGATCAAAGGTTAGAAAAAAGAAATATTAATCACCAGCATAAAGACAGCATAAGGACAATCAAATAAAAAAGCCCTATTATCAAAGTGAAAAATTAAACATTGTGTTCTTCAAAGACAAGCTTAACAAACCTGATAAGTTGCAAAAACACAATCAATAAGTGTGTTTATTTTATTTTATCATAAATTAAAAATATTTATATAGAAATAAGATAACTTAGGTATCAAGTGAGACAACAATGTTTCAAGGAGCAAGTTTTGACTAGTACATACATACATTGCAAATTGGTTGGGAAGAGGAAAATTGCAATCCTAATTACCACAATTTCTTTTAACCCTCCAAAGCCCATTGAATGACATTTGTTCGATACAGAAATACTTTGGAGCACATAATCAGATTTAAATATTGAGAAAATGTTAAAAACACATTTTTTTTAAATGGCTACAGTTGTGGAGATAGTTATAAATTACTCATTGATCTTGTTTTTGGGTGATGACCTAAGGTGGATTAGACTTTCCTGTGAGTATCAACAAAGATTGGTGGCCTTGTGACAGGTTTGGGCTGATGAAATTATCTCTGGAAAAGCAGAGATTTTTTTAGATAGTCCATTTGTACTTTGGATAGTTGTTTCTTATAAGGAAACCACAGGATTTCCTTATAACAAATAGTACTACCATGTGGGCACACAATGGATTATAAATGCTTAGTGTGGAATATCGACCAAATGTTTTTCAAAAGAGAAAAAATATTTGATTATTTGAAAAATCACATCTTAAAACAAGATTTGATTTTCTCAGAAGAAACAGATAACAGGAAAAGGGATGTAAAATGTTTGAGTCAAAAAATTTGGATGAAGAATTTATTTCAGTAGAAATAAAATAAAATGAGTTGTTTTGCATATAAATTCATAACTTAAATATGCAAAATTATACAGATTATGGCAGATATGTTATCTCCAAATGAAAATAAAGGACTATATGGATAAACTATTGAACTTTTGATTTAAAAATTGGTATGTCTGGGGAGATTAGAATGGAATGGTTTCTCCACAAAAACATAAAATCTTGGGAAAAAATACTAAAAATACATTTTTCAGGAATAGATATAATTGAATCTCTAAGAATTTACCTACTAATGTTTATAAAATGGAGATTTAACAGTGATAAGACTTTTTTTAAAGGTGATAAGAAAATGGTAGAGATTTGCAAAAAAGAAATTAAAGATTTTTTTGACAATAACTTTAATATAGGCAGATAAGTAAGAATGGTGTGGGAGGCACACAAAGCTTTTGGAAGAGAATATTTTATGTAACATCACTGTGATTTTTTTAAAGACAAGAGAAAATACAAGTGACTTTGGATAAGATTAAAAAAAGATTTTTTTAAAAAAAAAATCCCAGGAGAGGACAACTATTACCCACCAAATTAAGGTTCTACAAAGGCAATTAACTGTGTTAACAGTGGGAGAGATGGAAATAAAGATGAATTATGAAAAGCAAAGAGATTTTGAATTTGCAAATAACTGGGGAAATGGTTGGCATATAAAAGAAAAGAGAAAAGAAAGAAAAGGAAGTGATTCTAAAGTTACAAGAAAAAAAATTGTAATACAAATATGTGAAAAGTATTTCATGGTATTATTCTACCTTATATATAGTAGAATTTCCATGGAAAAAGTAGATGAATATTCATATAAGCAGAATTTATTAATAATTACAGAGAATCAGAAGGTAATATATGAAACATAATAATTATGGGAGTTGTGAAGCTATTAAAAAGACTAAAACAGTAAAGGCATCTGATCCAGATGGCCTATCAGCCCATTATTACAAATATTTTGAGGATAAACTTTTACAACCTTTACAAAAAATAATAAATATTGTTTTAGAGAATGGAAAGAGACATCTGGAAAGAGGACAATAAAGAATTAATACAAAATTCTAAAGAGGTCCAGGGCTTGACTTTAACAAGAAGATATCATTCAATATCTTTAGGGTAATGATTAGGTTTTTTATAATTACTTTGGCTGAAAAGTTAAAAGTAATTTTACAGGACTTTATTCATAAAGATCAATTGGGACTTTTTTTCCTAAAAGACAATTTGTTGTTGTTAGTTGCGAAGTCATGTCCGACCCATTGCGACCCCATGGACAATGTTCCTCCAGGTCTTCCTGTCCTCTACCATCTTCTGGAGTCCATTTAAGCTCACAGCTACTGCTTCAGTGACTCATTCTCTGTCATCCCCTTCTTCTATTGCCCTCAATCTTTCCCAGCATCAGGCTGTTCTCCAGTGAGTCCTTCCTTCTCATTAGGTGGCCAAAGTATTTGAGTTTCAACTTCAGGATATGGCCTTCTAAAGAGCAGTTGGGATTGATCTCTTCTAGGACTGACCGGTTTGAATGCCTTGCAGTCCAAGGGACTCACAGGAGTCTTCTCCAGCACCATAGCTTAAAGACATTCTTTGGTGCTCAGCCTTTCTTATGGTCCAACTTTCACAGCCATATATTGCAACTGGGAAAACCATGGCCTTGACTATACGCATTTTAGTGATGATGTCTCTGCTTTTTAGTATACTGTCTAGATTTGCCATAGCTTTTCTCCCCAGGAGCAAACGTCTTTTAATTTCTTGGCTGCAGTCCCCATCTAATTACAAGATAACATTAAAAATGTGTTGGATATTGTGTAATATTTGGAGCAACACAATGAAAAGCAATCTTTGAAAATAACTTAGATAGATAGAAGGAAGGGGAAGTCATCAAATTTGCTGATGACATTAAGCTGGCAGGAACAGCCAAAACCTTAGAAGACAAGCTCAGGATCCAAAAAGATCTTGACAGACTTAAACAATGGGCCCTATCCAACAACATGAAATTTAATGTTGGAAAAAGCAAGGTTTTACACTTAGGCAGGAAAAACCAAAGGTTCAAATACATATTAAGTGAAACCTGGCTCAAAAAAAGTAACTGCGAGAGGGACCTTGGAGTCCTAGTGGATGATCACTTAAACATGAGCCAGCAGTATGTGGCAGCAGCCAAATAAGCTAACACCATTCTTTGTTGTATAAACAGAGGCACAGAATCAAAATCACATGAAGTATTACTACCGCTTTATAAGAGCTTAGTAAGACTACACCTGGAATACTGCATCCAGTTTGTTCACCACATTAAAAAAAATAGGTTGAGACTTTGGAAAAAGTGGAAAGCAGACCAATTAAGATGGTTAAGGGCCTGGAGACAAAAACATATGAAGAATGGTTGCAGGGATAGGGTATGGCTAGTCTACAGAAAAGATGGATTAGGGCTGAAATGATAGAAGTATTCCATTATTTGAAGGGCTGCCACATAGAAGAGGGGATCAACTTATTTTTCAAAGCACCAGAAGGCAAGACTAGAAATAATGCATGGAAATTAATCAAGGAGAGAAATAGCCTGGAATTAAGGAGCAACTTTCTAACTGTGAGGACAATTGACCATTGGAACAACTTGCCTTCAGAAGTTGTAGGTGCTTCATCCCTGGAGGTTTTTAAGAAAAGACTGGACAATCATGTGTCTGAATTAGTATAGGGTCTCCTACTTAAGTGGGGGTTGGACTAGAAGGCCTCCAAGGTCCCTTCCAGTTCTATTCTGATTGATTGATTGTTCTTCTGACACACAGAGAAGACTTTTGATAATTTGAAGCAGATTTTCTTGTTTAAAATTCCAGAATATATGAACTTAGCAGTTAATTTTATTAAATAGATTGCTTTATACCTTATAGAAAACCCAATAATTATTTATGAAGAATTAACAAACCCATGAGATTCAAAAAGGTACAAGAGAAGGACATCCATTGTCTCCATTCTTATTCATTTTAATTTTAGTTTGTAGGAGTAAAGATTAAAAACAGAAGTTATAAGTTAAGGGCATTTGCTGATGAGCCGGTGGTCATTTTGTAAGATCAAAAACTAAAACTTTTAATGTGAAAATAAGTGGATGTTTTGCTAGCAGATTTTAAGATTAATATTCAGAAGACAAATGTGTTAACAAAAATATGAAAATAGAATATTAAATATGTGATGAGGAAAACTACTTTTAAGATTGAGAAAAAAGTAAAATACTTGTGCATTATTATGACATATGAATTGTGTGTTATTTCAAAATAATTATGTTAAGCTATGAAAAGAAATTTAGAAGGACATTTTAAGATGGGAGAAATTAAAATTGTCAATGTTGTGGAGAATTTCGGTGATGAAAAATGAATAATTGTCTAGAACTAGATTTTTGTTTCAGAAATTACCTGTTTTTTTGTTTGTTTATTAAAGAATGTTTTTATTAATTTTTACAAATTTTTTACAAAAAGAAGAAAAATTATAACTCAACTGAAAACAATCATTTAAACATTTACCAATCAATCAAAATAAGTGCCCGGTACCCCCACCACCACATCCTCCTAAACCTACACTATCCCCCTCATCTTTCCCTCTAACTACCTACTTTCTCCTTTCTCTCCTTACCCATCCCCTCCACCAACCTCTATCCCCTATCTTCTCCCTCTTACCCTCTTTCTACTTGCCTCACCTTCACACCTCCTTCCTCTTTCCATCCAATGTGGTGCCCAGAGGCCACCCGAGCAACCCCTTAATACCTATGAATAAATACATACTCTCATATAAACCCCAATTACAGTTGAGAAAACATAATATAACAATTATTAGCACCCTCCCACCTCCCCCCCGGCTTCCCAGAGTGAATACAGGGTAAAAAACGCAAGAAACCCCACTAAACTACTTATTATATAACTGTTTAACTATATACCAAATGTAATTCCTTCAGTTGATATTTCTTTTGTATATAATCTATCCATTTTTTCCAGTCCATCATAAATTCTTCACTTGAGTGATTCTTCAAGTATGCAGATATCTTAGCCATTTCTGCCAAATTAACCACTTTTAATGTCCATTCTTCAGTAGATGGTAGCTCCGATGTCTTCCAGTATTGTCCCACCAATAATCTTGCTGCAGTAATCAAGTTCAAAATCAACTTAGTCTCTATGGTGGTACAGTCTTTTGTAATGCCTAACAAAAATAACTGTGGTGAAAATTCAATACGCTTTTTCAATATATTTTGAAGAACCCACCATATTTTTATCCAAAAAGCCTTAATTTTTTTTACAAGTCCACCAAATATGAAAGTAGGTAGCGTCCATCGATTCACAACTCCAACACTTAGGTTGCATATCTGGATACATAAGTGATAATTTTTTTGGGTCCAAATGCCATCTATAAAACATTTTATAAAAATTCTCTCTTAAATGCTGTGCTTGTGTAAATTTTACATTTTTCACCCATATCCTTTTCCATGTTTCAATCATAATTGGATGTCCAAAATTACGTTCCCACTTGATCATACAATCTTTAACTAATTCAGTTCCAGAATCAATTTCAAGTAGTACATCATATAATCTTTTAATATGCATAATTCTTTGATCTCTAACTTGTTTAATTAATTTTTCATCCTTTAACAAAAAACCCAACTTTACATCTTTTTGCCATCTTGCCTGAAGCTGTATATGTGAATACCAATTGTGATCTATACCTTCTTCCCTTAATCTATTTAGTGACTTCAATTCTAAATTATTCCCTTCTTTGGTTAAAAGCTTCTCATAGGGCACCACATCTTGAATTTGTTGTCTATTTACACTCTCTATTGCATGCCTGGGAACTGTCCATAAGGGAATTTTCCCATTTAGCTTATAATAATACTTTTTCCAGACACGCAACAGTGAGTTTCTCAATAAATGCTCTTTGAAACTCCTATCCAACTTTTTATCATAGACTAGATACGCATGGAACCCATACAATAATCCGTACCCTTCTATATTCAATATTCTTTCATTAGTTAAATTAACCCAGTCACTTATTGCTACTAAAACTGCTGCATAATAATATAGCTTAAAATTAGGCATTTTCAAACCACCTCTCTCTCTTGTGTCTTGAATAATTTTTAATTTAACCCTTGGTTTCTTGCCATTCCAAATAAATCTATTAATACCTTTCTGCCACTCCTCTAGGTTCCCATCCTTTTTAAGTATTGGTAACATTTGAAATAGAAATAAAAATTTCGGCAATACATTCATTTTAACTGCAGCTATCCTACCCAACATAGATAATTGTAATTTTTTTCCAGTTATCCATTTCTATTTGTACCTTATTCCATAAAAATTCATAATTATTCTTATATAATTTCCCATTTGAAGCTTCTATATAAATTCCTAAGTATTTAACTTTCTTAACTATCTCACAACCTGTTATTCTTTCCAGTTCTTGTTTTGATTTATCATCTAAATTTTTAACCAACATCTTTGTCTTGGATATGTTTAATTTAAAACCAGATACTCTTCCATAGTTTTGGATAATCTCCATCAATATCTGAGCCGATTGTATTGGATGTGTCAACGTCACAAGTAAATCATCCGCAAAAGCGCATAATCTATAATCATGTTGTCTAATCTGAACTCCTTTTACTTCATCTGAAGCTCTAATCCTATTCAGTAAAACCTCTAAAGTTAAAACAAACAATAAAGGGGATAAAGGACAACCCTGCCTTGTACCTTTCTCTATATTAAATGAATCTGTTAGTTGTCCATTCACAATAATCTGCCCTTTTTGCTTCTGATAAACTGCTAATATAGCATTGATAAACTGATCCCCCATTCCCATCTTAACAATTAATCTTTTCAAAAATAACCAGTTCAGTCTATCAAAGGCTTTCTCTGCATCCAGAAACATAAGAACTGCCGGCACTTGAATATGTTTATCCAAATATTCCAATATATTAACAAGTTGTCTGACGTTAGTTTTCATCTGTCTCCCTTGTAAAAACCCAGTTTGATCAGAGTGGATTATTTGAGTTAGGACTGTCATTAATCTATTAGCCAAAATTTTTGCAAAAATCTTATAGTCCGTATTTAACAACAAAATAGGTCTAAAATTTTCCACTTGAACATTATCTTTTCCCTCTTTAGGAATCAAAGAAACATAAGCCGTTTTCCATGAAGGTGGTACCTGGCCACCCTCTTGTATATTTACAAATAACTCTCTCAACGGTTCCACCATTTCCTCTTGAAGGTACTTATAGTAAGTCGCTGTTAAACCATCAGTTCCAGGAGATTTTCCCGTTTTCAGTTGCTTAATCGCAGCAATAATTTCATCTGATTTAATCAATGCATTTAATCTATCTCTTTGTTCCGAAGTAATTTTCAGAACATTTTGATTTTGTAAAAAGGCATCTATCTCTTTTTCTTGAACTTTCTCTTCAGAATACAGTTTGGTGTAGAACTCTAGGAAAGCTTTTTTAATAATTTCTTGCTGAAATACTTCTTGCCCCTTGTATTTTATTTTCTCAATTATCCGAGACTTTTGTTTTTCCCTTAATGTGTAAGCCAACCATCTGCCAGGTTTATTAGAGTTAAAAAATGTATTGTGTTTAGCATATTGTAAATTCCTGGCAACTTGGTCAGTCATCAACAAGTCAAATTGTTTCCGTAAAATCTTTATCCCTTCTTTAATCCCTTCTTGTTTCTTTATTAATAATAACTCTTTTTTCCTTATTTCCTCTTCTATCACTCTCCTTTTTTCCTCTTGTTTACGTCTATACCTTTTATTCATTTCAATTAAAATCCCACGCATATAAGCCTTACTAGAGTCCCATACCATTTCTATTGTCATTTCCTTATTCATGTTTAACATAAAAAAATTTGTTAACAAAAATATGAAAATAGAATATTAAATATGTGATGAGGAAAACTACTTTTAAGATTGAGAAAAAAGTAAAATACTTGTGCATTATTATGACATATGAATTGTGTGTTATTTCAAAATAATTATGTTAAGCTATGAAAAGAAATTTAGAAGGACATTTTAAGATGGGAGAAATTAAAATTGTCAATGTTGTGGAGAATTTCGGTGATGAAAAATGAATAATTGTCTAGAACTAGATTTTTGTTTCAGAAATTACTTGTTTTGATAACTAATGTGCCATTCAAAGCAATGCCAAAAAGATATCTAAGCATAAAGATCAAAAGATTTAGCATTATCCACCATGGAGGAATGGTAAATGAAATTGACAGAACTTGCTGAGATGGCTATCCCAACTTATTGATAAAGACATTCACTAATAACTGAAAACCACTTATGGACTTTTTGTGTAAAAAGGAAAAGGATTTCATGACATATGAATTTCGTGATTAAAAAAAGCATAGGTTATAGAATGAAGGAAATTATAATGTAATCTCAGAGAAGTTTGATTAAAATTATATGTATAACAGCAGAGGGGAACATTGGAAACCATATACTCATATTTTCTGTTCTTTTATTCTCTTTTTATATCTCCTTTTTATTGTCTTTTGTTTTGAGTTGGTCACTGAGATCAGAAGTTTAGTCTTTTGAAGCTTTTGGGCTTGTGCTGGAAGAAGTTTCCTGAGGACAGGCTCCAACACGAGTCCAGAAGACTCGGAAGACTAAACCTCTGGTCCCCATGACCAACCCAGATTGGATCCTGTAAGGTGTATTTCTGTTGGGGGCATGCAGTCAGAATTCAGGGAATTCTGTCTGCATTTCCACAGAGTTTCCAGAGTTTCATTATATTATTTTCATTGTTCATTTATGTTTGGTGTTTGGATTTATAGGGGAGGTGTGTCTCTTAACATTATAAGAAAATGAGATATGATGGCAAAAAGTTTAGGAATCTCAGTCTATAGCAAACAAAGATTTCTTTAAAATGAAGAAATGTATGTCATGAGATCACAAAAGAGGTAGAGCCTGTATCACAGTGTTTCAATACACATTTGGTTATTTGCCCCACCGTCTCAATGACTATGTGCCACAACTGTCTAATGATATGGGACTTTGTTTGATACTGTTGCATGCTTGAAGCTGGCTAATTGCCTAGCAGCATGCTAGCATTATATTTACATTTTAAAATAAAATAGTCTGAACAAAATAGCATTTGGTAAGTAGGAAGAGTGGTAGATATCAAGAAAAGTGTCAGTAGACCCCAAGGTTTTAGTTGCTTCTTTTCTTTGTCTTGTTTCTGCAGACATAAAGACAGCCCTACATCATTTTTTCTCTCCCCTCCAGACGTTTAATAATTACAGATGTCTAGATCAGGCCACTTGTTAAATGCCGTGCATGATTTTTAGAGAGTATCTTCAATCACAGAAGTGGTTTGTGATTATGCAAAATAATGATTCAAAATTAGGAAAGATGCATTTTTACACCTCCCTGTTATACTCTCTCCATATCATAATTAATTATTACAGTCTTAACTTACAATATTTTCAATTTGTTGTCCCAGACAAGTTTCATTTGATTAATTTCTTTGAAAATTGCAAGGAATTCAGAAGAGAAGTTGTGCTGCATATCTGAATGATCAAGTGAAATTACCATTTTCCATATACCAAAACAAGATAGAATAGTTGTATAAAAGATACTCTTTGACAATAAAACTTCTACTTTATTCTGTAATTATACCAGTAAAAGCAGGAGGGTAAATGCAGAATAAGACCACATTTAATTATTTCTAGTCATAGTAGGAAAACTTTAAGCTTTTTTTGAGGTATATAACATACTCAAGATGTTGAGACTTTAGAAAGAGTACAGAGAAGAGCAACAAAGATGATTAGGGGACTGGAGGCTAAAACATATAAGGAACGATTGCTGGAATTGGGTATGTCTAGTTTAATGAAGAGAAGGACGAGGGGGAAATGATAGCAGTGTTCCAATATCTCAGGGGCTGCCACAAAGAAGAGGGAGTCAAGCTATTTTCCAAGGCACCTGAAGGCAGGACAAGAAGCAACAGATGGAAACTGATCAAGGAGAGAAGCAACCTAGAACTAAGGAGAAACTTCCTGACAGTTAGAACAATTAACCAGTGGAACAACCTGCCTCCAGAAGCAGTGAATGCTCCAACACTGGAAGTTTTTAAGAAGAGACTGGACAGCCATTTGTACGAAATGGTATAGGGTTTCCTGTCTGAGCAGGGGGTTGGACTAGATGACCTCCAAGGTCCCTTCCAACTTTACTATTATTATTATTATTATTATTATTATTATTATTATTATTATTATTACTACTACTACTACTACTACTACTACTACTACTACTACTATTGTATTCTGCTCTAGAATTGCAAACAAAAGATTTGCCTTCATCAAGTTGTATAAGGAGACTGACCTTGGCCTTTTCTGCATCCAGCAATGAGCAAATATCAGAACTCTATTATCTATCTATCTATCTATCTATCTATCTATCTATCTATCTATCTATCTATCTATCTATCTATCTATCTATCTATCTATCTATCTATCTATCTATCTATCTATCTATCTATCTATCTATCTTTATCCCATCTTTATTATTTTTATAAATGATTCAAGGCAGTGAACATACATACAATAATACTCCTTCCTCCTATTTCTTCCACTATAGCAACTCCATGAGATGAGCTGACTTGAATTGAGACACAGTGACTGGCCCATAGTTACCCAGCTGGCTTTCATGCCTAAGGTAAGACTAGAACTCACAGTTCCGAGTTTCTTGCCTGGTACCTTAGCCACTAGACCAAACTGATTCTCAACAATCGTCAAAAATGGGCTCTGAAAACATGATTTCCCCAAAGTATTTAAGGATCCCACTCAACCATTTCAGATAATAAATAATGATTCAATTTCTTTATTAGTGCTGGTGGAATTTCTCAAATAAAAATAAGTCCATAAATCTTTTGTTGGATCTAGTAGGGGAAAGAGAAAATATTATACCAATGTTTCCTTTTCTTCAGTGAGTATAATTACTGTTTTTAAGGATACAGAACTCCTTCTCCTGTCTTCACTGTTTCAGCTAAATGAGGACACTGGCAAATTATCCATGCTACTATGGAATTTTATTTTTTTAAAAATTAATAACAGGCATCCCGTATAAATTCTATTCAGTTTCCAATATTGGACTCCTTTAGATCTCATAACTCCCCTGATACTAATTCAGGATGCCTCTTGGGTGTACTTACTGAAGTTCATTGGAATCATAGCCTCATATATTTGGTGGTTACTGTCTTGAGAAAAACTGCTATATTTATGCATTGGAAGAAACAGAGGATTTTTTTAAAGTCATGACTTTAAAAATTGCACATAATGTTCATACTGCATATAAAGGAAGAACTCAAATTTACTAATGTTGGGTCATAATTGTAATTCTTGCAGCCTTAATTTGTTCTGTTTAGTTCAAGAACCAGCTGATGTATGGCATTTTACAAGTTAATTCATCAAGTACTTTGTGGTAGCTCATGGGACTTTTCATCATTTGCATAAGGATTTCAGGCAAAAGCTGCTTCTATGAATATATCTATCATTTTCATTACAGAAAATCATTATTACGGATATTTATATTAAAAAGGAGAATGTGCAATATATATTACATTTACCAACTAATTTATTATTGTGTTTCCAGGGATGACCTTTGGCATATCAGTATGGATTGTTGTGAGCATTTCTTTCATATACAATGATTTGCTGTCATTTTAACAAATGAAAAAGGAAATTTTTTAAAAAAAATGCTCTATTTTTTTGATCCAGTAATTGAAGATTTTATATAAAAATACTTATTCTAAATCTTGTCATTCCTCTTATGTGTGATTAATAAGATGAAACTGGATTCACTAGGAGTAAAGATCCATTTCCTGTGGACCTATGAAAAATGAGAGGAGCCCAACACAGTTTTGGAGATATCTCTGAGCATAATATAACTTTATCACAGAGATAATATAAAGAGGGTCCGTAGTCATGGATGGGTATACAGTTCAGGGAAGCACAGTAATGTATGGAGAGAAAACTGAGCGGCTTGGATGAGTCCATGGTTTAAATTGGAAGAGAACAATATTTATTTATTTAATTTAATTTAATTTAATTTATATGCTGCCCCTCTCACAATATATAGGTCCAAGATTCCATGAGGTCTTTCCAAAGCCTTGGATTTGAGTCCCAGAGCTATTTAAACATGCTAAAAGCATTAGAAGCGAAACCACTAATCTGAAATGTATGTAATTAATTTGAGTAAATTTTAATGAAATTTTAACTCAAATTAGAAGAATTTAGAGGCATTAGAGGTATATAAAGGGCAAGAAAGGGTAGTCTTGCCCTTTCTTGCTCTTTCCTGACCTTCCCTTCCCTTTCTCAAGAGTTTGCCTTTAGCTCTTCCCTTACTGTCTCATGAAGAGTGAAGATGAGTTTTTATTCAAGAAACCAGAAATTAGAACCTTTCTCATCTGTATCATCTTTCAACCCAATTTTGGAATAGGCATTCATTACTGTCAAATAAACAAACAAAATAAGACTTCTCTAGCTGTATAGGAGAGGGAATTTCAGTTATAGCAGGTTGTGATGCACATGCCGAGTGATCACTCTACATCAAAGATTGTAGCACCCAGTTCTTTTTTCTGCCTTGTATTTTTCTTCTTTTATATGAATAATAAGTTTCTTTCTCTCCCTCTTTCCAAATGTGTATTCTTCCTTTCAATCCTAAATCAATTGTGCTCCTTTCTTTATTAGATTCCATAATCATTTCAAGAACTGTTGTCATAATATATTTCATTTTTGGTCAAATGGCATTTTCATTAAATGGGGGGACTTAAATGGGGGGACTTAGGGCGACCACATGTTTACTGGACCCGTGCCCCTCCTGGTTGGCGCTGGCCTCCCGGGAGGTGGTACGAGGCTGGTTCCGAGCAATTATCAACGCTTCCTTGAGTGAGGGTGTCTTTCCCGCTGCCTTGAAAGAGGCAGTGGTGAGACCCCTCCTCAAGAAGCCTGCCCTGGATCCAGCTGTTTTATCAAACTACCGTCCCGTCTCCAACCTTCGCTTTCTTGCGAAGGTTGTTGAGAGTGTGGTTGCCCGACAGTTCCCGCAGCACCTGGAGGAATCGTCATATCTCGATCCGTTCCAGTCGGGCTTCAGGCCTGGCTACAGCACGGAAACAGCATTGGTCGCGTTGGTGGATGATCTCTGGCGGGCCCAAGACAGGGGTTGCTCCTCTGTTCTGGTGCTATTGGACTTCTTGGCGGCTTTTGATACCATCGATCATGGTATCATGCTGCAACGGTTGGAGGGGCTGGGCATAGGAGGCACTGTCTTGCAGTGGTTCTCCTCCTTCCTCTCTGGCCGGATGCAGTCTGTGTTGACAGGGGGCCAGAGGTCGACCCCGAGACCCCTCGTATGTGGGGTACCTCAGGGGTCGGTCCTCTCGCCTCTACTGTTCAACATTTATGTAAAGCCGCTGGGTGAGATCATCCGTGGTTTTGGCGTGGAGTACCACCAGTACGCTGATGATACCCAGCTGTACATTTCCACACCAAACCACCCCAATGATGCCCTTGCCGTGCTGACCCAGTGCCTGGAGGCCGTGCGGGTATGGATGGGGAGAAACGGACTCAAGCTCAACCCCTCCAAGACCGAGTGGCTGTGGTTACCGTCGTCCCGGTACAGCCAGCTGATTCCATCGCTGTGTATTGGGGGCGAAACAGTGGCTCCCACAGGAAGGGTTCGCAATTTGGGAATCCTCCTGGACTCACGGCTGTCCTTAGAGGACCATCTGACGGCCGTGGCCGGGAGGATGTTCTACCAGGTTCGCCTGGTGCGCCAGTTGCGTCCCTTCCTAGACCGGGACTCGCTACGCACAGTCACTCATGCCCTCGTGACCTCCAGGCTGGACTACTGTAATGCTCTCTACATGGGGCTCCCCTTGAGGTGCATCCGGAAGCTCCAACTTGCCCAGAATGCGGCCGCACGGGTAGTGATGGGAGCGTCGTGGCGCTCCCACGTAACACCGCTCCTGCGTGAGTTGCACTGGTTGCCGGTGGTCTTTCGGGTGCGGTTCAAGGTGTTAGTGACCACTTTTAAAGCGCTCCATGGCATCGGACCCGGATACTTACAGGACGTCTACTGCCAGCAAATACCTCCCACCGTCCGGTACGCTCCCACAGAGAGGGCCTCCTCAGGGAGCCATCGGCCAGACAGTGCCGGCTGGCGACCCCCAGGGGGAGAGCCTTCTCTGTGGGAGCTCCCACGTTATGGAACGAGCTCCCCCCCGAACTCCGTATAATAACAGATTTACGCACCTTCCGTCGGGAACTAAAAACATTCCTTTTCCGACAGGCCGGCCTGGCATAGAAGCTTCGGTTCCAATAGGGTCAAAATGTTTTAGGGGGACTGAGTATTTTTTAAGATTTTAAATTTTGTATGTTTTGGGTTTTAAATGGGATTTTGGCCAAATTATTTAATTTATTTTTAATTATTTTAAATTTTGTATATTTATATGTTTTTTAAATTTTAGGCTGTACACCGCCCCGAGTCCTTCGGGAGAGGGGCGGTATAGAAATTTGATTAATAAATAAAATAAATAAATGATTTTTTCTTATTTTTCCAGGGAAAGTTGTTCAATAGATAACTGCAATTCAAAGTGCACTGAAGAGGTATCCCTGGATGAAGACAAAACATTTGCAGCTAAAACACCAAGCTTGGGGATCAAACCAATAACCCAACTACCAACCTGAGCTACTAATATTCCAAAAACACATCTCAAAGTTGTTAAATGGTTCCTTGGAGGTAGAATATATTTTTAGAAATAATATATATTGAAGTTGCTACTCTATTGGATGTTTTCAGTTGGAATCAAAGGGTACCACAGGAAGCTGGTTAAGGTGCAAACTGCTTGTGAAATTATTGCACTGAAAGGAAAAGCTTTCACACATTGTTCTTTCACCACAACATTGTGTTAAATCTTTTTTTAGCTGTCCCTAAGTAGAGCCCACGAAAGGGAAGAGAAATAAAGCATTGCCAAAAAGCATTAGAACGAACAAAGTAAGTAATTTATATTTTTCTTCCTATTGTTAAATCATTAATTTAAACTTGTACAAAGCAGTCTATTTTTTTCCTTTCTTATCTGAATGTTATTTTTGCCCCACTTGCGAAGAAATGTGCATATTTGGATAAATTCTAAAAAATCTGTCTCCAGATACCGAAAACAAATTCTAGCATGAAGAGGAACATGTTCCCTTCCATTTATCTGTCATTATGAAAAAAATCTTTCAGAAATAAAAGTATGTCATTTTAATGCAAAACAATGTGGTGGAATATACAGTTACTCAGATCCAGATCTAGGAGATAAAAATCAAAGTCTCAAGGGTTTTCAAAGATTTTCAGATTTCATAGAATCAGTTAGCATTTAAAAATTTTCTACTCAAGAGGAAAAATGATGGGTTGTCATGAGCACAACTGATCCCAGGACTGGGCGGAGAAACTTCTGAATGTTAATTGACAAGCCAAATCCTTCCTGATGTAGCTTCGGGTATTGCTATAGATGTTCTTGGTTGTATTTAAGTGACTCCTTTTCTTTGGCTGTGGTCTCTCAAAAAGACTACCAAGTTCTTAAGAGGTCTGCAGCTGAAAATGCCCAAGCCAGAGTCCTTTCAGACTTCATGAAATTTATTTACAAATTTGCCTTTAGTTTTATAAATGATCAGAAAGTACAAACTACGTTGTTGCCAGAATAATTTATAGGTTGCAAGAACAATACCCATGATCAGCTGCAGTTATTTTTACCTTCTAGGTGCATATATCAACATATATTTGATTTCTGGTGCTTGAAAGTAATAGAAACATGAAAATCATTCAAAATATGTCAGGAGAGCATTTGCCATGGCAAATATTAAGTTTCCTGACAATTACATTGCGATGTTAGATAACAGTATGTATAGTCTGACAAAGAGCAGAAATTTCAACAGCCACTTAGAAAATTCTAGGAATATTTAGATATAAAGATAATTCTGAAGACCTGCTGGGCGGGAAAGAATTTAATGAATTCTGCGTCCATTTGCCTGCCCCAAAGCAGGATTCATTGCTCCTGAGGGCTTGTATGTTTTTGTAGCTTATACTTGAGGGTCTACTATCAAGTCACAGTTGATGTGTTAGCACAGCTGCTCTGGGGAATTTTATGCATAATCCCTGGCAATTTACATGTCACTAATGAGTATAGATTAACCATTTCTACTTCTTTCCAAGAGGAGTGCTATAAGCTTTAGATAAATAAATACAGAATAGATAAATTTTATTTATTTTAAGCATTATTTATTATTAATTAGTGGTTGGTAGCTTTGTTCTGGATTCAGATTAATATGAAGATTGATATAACTTGTGGAAAAAATAGTATTTAAGGATATAAATGTGTTGTTTATGTGCCTAAAATAGGGAACTTATCATATTATGAAGAGATTTGGCTTTTTCAAGCCAACATATATAATGAGAAACAAAATCAGATTCCTGATTTTAAGGAATGGATTCATATTATGATTCCATCATCTATTTTTTAAAAAAGTGTTTGTGCTTTAAAAATGAGCAGATGACCTATTATTTGGTCTCAATGTAATGAAAAGTTGAATAACTGAATTAATTTCATAAATCTGCTTATGCATATCATATGAACTCATTTTGTTATCTTTAGTTCAATAACTATGATTTATTTCTTTTCCTAACTGTATTACTATTATTCAGCACAATTTCTTTTCTTTGAATTTCACTATTTTAATGACAGTTTTTGTTTAAATTGAAACAAAATTTGCATTTGAGCTGCTTGTTTTGTCATTGTTTCCATCTTCATTCATAAAAAGAAGAGGCTTGGTTAATATCTTATTATTTATTTATTTTTATTTATGTTTCACATTTATAGACCACCATTTGTCTTAAGGGGACCTACTTGGCTTTTCAACAATATTTTATATGTTGATTTTTATGTTTAATGAGGTTTAGTGGATTCAGAAATGGGCATTTTTCTATGTTTCTATAACATTTCTGGTATTCTTCCTGATAGGATATAATTTTGCTGAAAATTTTATTTTATTTATTTATTAAATTTACTGTCACCCATTTTGTCTATCAAAAACAATGAGTAATTCACTATGTTATGTTTCAAATTTTTCTTTTCTAAAAAGCTGTAGCCACATGAAAAAAGAGACATAAAAAGCATGCCCCCATCCTCTATAATTGCCATAGGCAATAGTGGCCAAATTATAGTATCCTATGAATTTCATCTCACCACGACTTTGAAAATTAGAGTGATTTAAATATATCCATTAATTACCATTTCCCCAAGAATGACCAAGAAAATTATGGTTATTTACCAAACTCCAGATATAGTCCATAAATAGACTGATAGTCTTTTAATAGCTTAAGTCCTATTACAATATTTACCCACTTGAAAGGCTGCCCATTTCATGGTTCAGGGGAAGATAATGCTCATAAGACACAAATGTATCCATGGGGCATCTCTAAAATATTAAAACAAGTGGGAGTCCCAGCTTTCAATATCATCTTTATTTCCAATAATGTCCCTAGGTTATGCAAGTTATAAAAATATTTATTTCTCCATGGGGTATAATCTACTTTCCCCCCCAAAAGTGAATTGGGATTAATATAAAATATTTTAGAGTGATAGAATATATAAATGAAACTACACCAACATCAGTCTTTTGTTAACAAGTACATTTCCAAGATGGCAGACACTGTATGATGGCAGCCATTCATGATGTACTCAAAATTTGAAAGTTTGCCCTCAGATATTGCCAGGCCCTGGTATATTACTATAAAACTTCTAAGAGGATGGAGAAAGATCACCTGAATCAACTATATCACCACTGCAGTAGTGTGCAGTTCAGAAAATAATAAGAAAGTACAGGATATTTTTCATGAATTAAAGAAGTAAAAAGAATAAAAAATGAAACTTCTCAGATTTAAATCCTAACATGACTCTTGTGACTTTAAGAAATGTAGAATACTTTCAGAAACACTGCAGGTTAATGACTAGACTAACCAAAGTAGTAAAGTCTCCTTTCCCTTAAAGATAAGGGAAATTTCATATTAGGAGTTGCAAAACGGCTTGCAGCAAAAGGAGACAAAAATTATTGCTTTCTCACTTATATGGGAATATTAAAAAAGTCTTTGAAGGAAAGTGGATTTTGACTGAAGGCTTGTCTAGTGCTACTTCCAAAATTCATTGATCCCTGCACTCATTTCCTTATTTTCAAACAACTCTTGAAATAACCATTTAGTACAAGCCTTAAGGTTGTTAAGCAGGGACTTAAAATGCTCTGATAAGAGTTACTTCATAACATGCAACTCAGATCCCCCCTTGTAGAAATTGCATACATTTCCAGCATGGTCTTTCATGGTATTTTAATATTTTATTGAGGGTTACTGATATCATTTGCAAAATTCTACGTTTGTGCCTGAAATGGTTGCGCCTGTAAGGCTCTACAAAGCATTTCATATTGGAGAATATAAGGAATATGAAGAAGTAAAATGGTCCATTGACTAAACATGCACCTCTTTTGAAAGTTGAATTAGACCTATAACTAGATATTGTTACAGATATTTACAATTAGTAAAAGAATCTCTTTCGAAGAAAGCTCCAAAAAACAATATAAGAGGGCATATTCATTTCAGCTCACCTTTCCTCTTGGAATAAAAGGTGTCTGCATGGAATGTGTATTTGTCTGTTTATATAGGTAACAAAATGTCATGGTAAAAGAGAATATTTGTAGCTCAGGAAACTGTGGGATTCTTGTGTTCTCTGAGCTTGGTTGTTTTCTTGCAGACATTTCATCACTGAACTTGGTAACATCATCAGTGTGCTTCCCACCAAGCTCAGAGAATATCAAAGACTGACCCTACAGGTAACAAAATATATTATGATATTAATATTTAAATATCATAATTTAAATCATACAGATTTAAAGCAGTGGTGGACTCAGCCGGTTCGCATCACTTTGGCAGAACTGGTAGCTAATTTTTTGTTGTCCAGTCCCAGAATGGACTTCCGGAAGCAGCATCCACACAGAGAACTAGTTGTTCACATATTTGAATCCCACCACTGATTTAAAGTCTGTATATAAGGGAGGGGCCTGCACTGAGTATAAAAAATGAGTGGATCATTTTTTCCATCTTTATCACCAGCTTCCAATTCCAATTTAATACGATAATTAAAAGGGCTGGGAAAGGTCATTAAGTAAGATGAAGTGTCCTGTCCTTGTGCCCTCTAACTTTTTAGAGTACCACATGCACCATTTTCCACTAGGTTGGTTTTTCTAATGCCATATCTTCCCAGGCCTTTATATTGCTTGTCATTTGCATCTATAACAATGAAAAATGGTCCTTCTTTCTTCTTGAAGGCTATTTTATGAAATGTATATGAATAAATTCCAAATCTAACATTGTTTTCTTGAAAGACATCTTGTTTTGACATTTGTGCTTGAATTTAAGAGTGCTTAGAAAGAGCCATTACCTCCTTAGGCAGAGTGCTGTTTATTTCTGTGTTAATGAGATACCTAGTGTTTTTCACACTTGTGGTGGAGATCTTGCTGTGAAATGTCTTATTTGTATTCATTTCCATTGTGTCTTCCTCTGTTCCTGGCATGCACAGCATTCACAGAACTTAATTTCTTTTATCATTTATGCATAGGGTGGGGAGGAAATAGTCTAGTAGAAAATGAAGAATTTTCTTCATTTGAACATGAATTTTATTGCTGAGGCAACACTAGGTTACTGGATTTCCATGGGTAATTTTGATTTGTTACAAATTTGGATAAAATAATATGTAGAAGCCTGAGTGCAAAAAAAGGAAGCAGGATTTAATGTTATATAGTGATACTATATAATTGAGACCTCAAGTTTATCTGGCTTGTTGTAGGTTTGATATTTGTATAAATACCTACTAATTTCTAATCCAGGTTTTTATAGCATCCACAAAAGCAAAAGGCCTAACTTTTTTCATATGCACAGTTCATATTTAAAGATTGCCAAAATGGAAAAAAATTACCATTGTCAGGGCTTGCATATGTATTAATTGAAACTTGGAACTTTACTCCAAACATTTACTGAATTGAGTCAACTTTGATTTAATAAGAACAGTTTAGATGAAAAAAATGAAGAATAGTATTTCCATATCAAATACCATATGTTTAAAAAAGATGCTATGATAGAAAGGTAATCAGAGGGATGCCATTGATTATACTAGCATAGTTCCCCAGTACTGAAAAAGATTAATAAGCCAAATGCTGTCATAACTGGGAGATAAAAGAAGAATATTTATTTACATATATATTGCAGAATAGAATTATAGTTAATGGTAGATTAAGAATTCTGTATTTTCAGTAATTTATCAAGCCTTTGTCCTTACCTTCAAAACATATTAAGAATTTAAGAGGAAAATGTAATGTGAATACAATGTAAAGGGGAAAGCCCCAATGTTGGTATGGTCTTTTGTCTGTCCTCGTGCCCATATTTGGGCATAGTCACTTGATTGTGGAACAGTAACTAAAGAATTCATTCATTCATTCATTCATTCATGTTTTGAAACTGGTTGTATAAGGACAATATGTCTAAACTAATCTAGAACTGTGAAACAGAATTGAAGTGGAAGCCACTGAACTGAAAGTTGTTGATTTGCACTTTCTGCAGCCCATTCTAAAATGGCCCTTCAGATCAGTGCCTAGAATAAAGAAAGGAGATGCCTGCCTGCAATGGTTTGAAGAGGCCAAGAAAAGATGGCTAGACCAAAGTCCTTAACAGGATAAATCACATTGTCAATCAAATATTCCAGCTTGAGTCCATGCCAAAGTGGTGGGAGAAGAGGGAAGATACCACTTTAAAACTGAAACAGCTGAAGATGGCTCCAATCTGTGCTATGAACTGGGAATGAGATGAGAGAAAATCATGAACTCATGTAATTTAAAAACACTTTGCAGTTAGAACAGTGTTTCTCAACCTTGACAATTTTAAGGCATGTGGACTTCAACTCCCAGAATTCCACAGCCAGCAATGCTGGCTGTGGAATTCTGGGAATTGAAGTCCACATGCCTTAAAATTGTCAAGGTTGAGAAACACTGAGTTAGAAGGACATAAGGATGAGCTCTACATCACTAAGACTGAAATAATTGACAAGTTTCTGAGATTACATTGAACTCTGTGCATCATATTAGGCTGGGGTTGTTCTATTTTGCCAGCGTCTCAAAAAGTGGCTAAAATTCAACAATTGCACCATAGTCTCATATTTTAGCAATGAAACAAAAGTAACTCCTGTATTTAATAGGAAAAAATAAACAAAGCAGAATACTTCTCATACCAAAAGTAAAATAAGATTGTATTTGTAATCTAGGAACACATTATACATGTAATTTCTTCAGAGTAATTTCTTTGTCATTTCTTTAAGGTAAGAATAGCATTAAAGAATGCCAACTTAGTATAAAGGAAAAAAACAGTAAAGTACAGCTCAACCTTACTTGCACATTTTCATATTTAAATAAATAATTATATCAGTTCACCATATTGATGTTTATATACTACTTGCAAGAAGAAAAGAAGGAGATGAACCATAATAAACAAAATAAGAAAACAGGTAGAATAAAGACTGTTATTAGATGAAGCTATTCCATGCAATAATTATAGCAATGTGAGTGGAACAGGAGGCGCACTTTGATTAAATTGTTTTCTCTCCCATTAAAATATTTGCGTGTGTGTGTGCCTTTTGTGTGTAGGTGCCTGCAAGTCAGTTTGAAGAGAACTATCTAGACAAATTTATGCAGTTTTCTTGGTAAGGCTTTTCATTAGTAATTTACCATTACCTGTTTCCTAGGGCTAAGAGAGAGTGACTGGTCCAAAATTACCTAGCTTGTGCTTAAGGCAGGGCTAGAACTTCTGGTCTTCTAGTTTCTACCCTGATGCCTTAGCCACTATACCAACTGACTCTTTTTTAAAAAATAAATTGGAATACCAATTTTCTTATGCCAATATCTGGAATGATGTATACCTGGGTCAGGGTAGTTTTAAATAAGAGACAAGAAAACCTTTGGGATGAATGGACATTCCTGCCTTTAAATATTGGAAAAAAAAGGATGAGGTCAGTACAGTATTAAATTTGATTAAAATTTAATTACATGTAATTAACATGTTATACAATTACCTAAATTCAGGTATATGACTACTTCTCATATATTTCATATTCCACTGTTCTTTTTTTGTCACATTACATTTACACTTTTGGCAAAGGCTTTCATGGTCATAGCTCATGGCTACAGTTTGTGTACAGGTTGTCTTGGATTTACAACCACAGCTGAGCTCAGAATTTATTTTGTTAAGTGAAAAAATGGATAAGTGAGTTTTGCCCCATTTTACAACTTTTCTTGTCACATTTGTTAAGTGAATTGCTGCAGTTATTAAATTAATAACATGGTTGTTAAGTGAATCTGGCTTCCCCTTTGACTTTGCTTGTCAGAAGGTCACAAAGGATGATCACACAATCCTGGGACACTGCGACCATCATAAATACGAGTCAGTTGTCAAGCATCCGAATGTAAATCACATAACCCTGAGGGCACTGCAACGGTCATAAATGTGAAAAATGGTCATAAGTCACGTTTTTCATTGTAACTTCTAATGGTCACTAAATGAATTGTTGTAAGTCAAGGACTGCCTGCACTCTCATAGGCTGAACCTGTGTTGGATATGGCACAAATATGCTTCTTCTCTGTGCCAATCATTTTTACCCCTGTTCCTCCTGGCAGTTCCTCCGCTTTATTACTTACATGTTTCCAACAGCCTGTTGCCTATGAGACCACATTTCAGGATTTGTTTCCTTAATAGTGATTAATCTACAGCCTGATCCATTCTGGGTCTCAGAGTTGTCAGTAATGTTTTTTTTTTCTAATTCAACTCATAGAAATGTTAATAACAATTTAAAAACATTTATGTGCTTTTAAAGCATATATTGGCTAAATAGGCATTTTCTTTGAAAAATATTATTCCCTCCCTGCCATCAGCATTGGAAGTCTTGATGGAAGCGTTATTTTCTTGAAGAATGCTATAGAAACACTTTTTTTTTTGTGTGGTGATATCAAGCTTGTGGGATTTTCCTCATTAGAAGCCCAACAGGCTCAACATTTCCCGAATAGAATCTGTTTAGAAAATATTTGGGGTAAATTAATTATGTGCTGCTTGGACCTGCCTTTTGCATTTGAATAATACATGTACTTTCTTTGCTTCTGAGTGATGCAAAACATTAAAATCAGCAGATGTTTTCTTTGCTTTATTGTCTATGTTAAGGCAGAATTTTTCCTATAGAGTTTTTTTTAAATGTAGATAGTTTTACAACTATTTATATTTGTATTTCTACAGCTTTTATATGCATTTTCTTTCATTTTACATAACACTTAACATATGCCCAAGAACTATTTTTATTTTTATCCATTTTTAAAACATTCCTGTATAAATAATGCAAACATTTTTGGTGCAGGTTTTCCCAAAGCTCTTTGAAAAATGTATATCCTGTTATGTGGATACTACTCTCAGAGGCAAAATGTTATGTTCCTATTTATTTATTTATTTCAAAGATTTGGGAATGAGGAAACTTTGGAGACTAAATAGTGGGATGCACTATATTACAATGTTTTGTCCAAGAAATTGTGAGAGTTGTGAGAGTTACCAGATCATTATGGCAGTCCACTATCATAGTATTGATTCAGATGACTTGCTAAATTATAGGATTGTAAGCCTTGTAGAGTGTTTAATTGAGGCAGCATATAAATGTGACGACTCCCTTGGACAATTCTCCAGATATCTCTTTAAATGTCAGCTCAGGGGAGGATGAGCTGATTCCTGGCACATCAGGAACTGACTCCAAACAGCAGTCCAGAAGTGATTTGGCTGAGGCTTCATCTGAGGAAAGCTTGCATTTGCAGATGGCCAGTGAAGAGGAGGAGGAACTGCCTTCTGCACCTGATCCAAGAACACATATGACAGAGACAAAGTCAGGAACAGAGAAGGCCAGCAAGACTACTCAAGAAGAGAAAGCCCCACCTGTCTTGATGGGTTACACCAGAAACTGGCTATTTATCACAGTAGACAAATGGATGCATTGCTGGGAATATGTTTGTTTCCTACCTGTGTGTTTTCTGGTTGTCGTGATTCCTGCCTCATTCTGAATTAACACCTTGGTTGGAATTTAATTGTGCTTTGGAAACTTTGAAGTTTTCTTGGCTCATGAGCTCTCTTGTTTGTGGTTTTAAGTTTGTCTGATGGAGTTACTTTGTTTCAGAAAGTGCTTTCAAGTGCTTTGTTGACTATTCGGTCATTGCTCTGTAGATTAACCTTGGTCTATTCATGGCTAAACTTAATTGGGCGAGCCCTGGATTTGGTGAAGAGAATTACTGGGAAATATTAATAAACTCACTAAACCACAGTTACCTGTGTGTATGAGTGAGCAGGGGAGCACAATAAGCCTTAAAACACGATAAATAAAAAATGAAAATAATATTTGATGCTAATGGTCCCATACTCCAATGAGATAAGAATGGAATCCTGGAATTTCTTTTTTAACTGAACTCCAGTATCTAATAAAGAATAGAAGAATTAGCTATATATTACCAGTGAGACATATGACAAGTGAAAGAGCATTTCTCTTGTTAGGAGAATGGTTTTACAAATGTAGATGGTGAGCAATAAAGTTAAAAAGTCGGCATGGGGGGAGAAGCTTTTCAGGAAGTCATTTCCACAAGAGAATGCACTGAAAGACCTCCAGTGGTAAATTTACCCAGACCTGTGCTAATTAACTACAACTGGTCTCATAAGCTGTCTAGTTAATGTCTTCTCCCTGGCTCTTCACTGGCCATCATGTATCATTGTTCAGCAAATGACAGCAGTCAGGTTATTAAAGGTGTAGATATTAAATTAACAACAGTAGTAAACATTGTAGCTGTACTTCACATCTCGGCAGAGCCAATGAAGTGGATGACACAGAATTCATGCTGATATGCTGGAATGACAGATGGGCGTCATTTAATACAATACATCAGTGGGCAAACCACGTACCACAGCTCTCCTCTACTAAATGAATTAGATCAGGGTAATTAATCTAAGGCAGAAAGTATTGCTAAAGTGGGTCCTAAGCAGAATTAGAGAGGAATACAATACCCAGCGTTAAAACACTGAGATGGCTGTATGCAGATGGCATTCTAAACTGATTGAAAAGGATGTTGATTCACACACAAACACACACACAGAGAGACACAAACATAGAAAGAGGTATGCATAACTAATGTCTACATTATGCTTTATCCTTATTAGCATCAGAAACAGACATGTGCAAGAGTGGAAGATGAAAGTCTGTGTAGTGATTTGGACCTGAAGAAAAAACATTTTTCCATTGCAGAAATCACTTTCTTATCTACTTTAATGCAGGTCCAGGTTATCTCAACTGCTTTTTTCTCCAAGAATTGCTATATTCCATTCATAAAATAAAAGTTGCGGGATACCTGAAGAAAGAACACAAGTTTGCCATGATCAAAAATTGTGGGATTCTAATAGGGCTTTTAATATATTCCAGACAGAAGACCAACTTGGGTTTTTAATGGTACCTTATCTAAGTACCCCAATAAGCCTTCAGCTGTGAATTTTCTTATGATTTCTGCCAAGCTCTGGATGCTTCAACAGTATTTGCCTGATCTTTAAAGAATTTAGCAGAATCAAGCTTGATTAATAGTTGGATCTGAGATATCTCCTGAATTTCAGGCTGTAAACCAAGTTAGGAAATTGGAGAACATCATAGAAAAGAATAATAAACCATTTTTCTTCCATTGGTACTTCTATACAAAGTACACTCCCAAATATGACATCATTAGAAGTTTAATTTGAGTAAAGAGATATTTTAATTTTACTTGGTTCCTGATAGCTGTGAGATCAGCCTCCTTTTAATTGTCTCATAGTTCAGTGCAGTGATACAAAGAGTAGAATATTTTGTTTAATGAGATTAGACAGTGTCAATCCCAGTGTCTGGGATGCCACAACATATTGGGATAGAGATTGATTTTGTCTAATCTCCAATAAGGATAGGCAGCTACCTTCAAAGATTCTTGGGGAATATATAATTACCTGTTGTTTGCCTGGAATCCAACAATTAGTGTCACACTGTTTCTAATCATAATAATGTCATATATCTTATCTTGTATATTATCCATAACAGAGTTGTTTTCACAAATTTGTCCAATCTCCTAGAAATTGAAGGAGAATCTAAGACATATTACATATTGCAATATAAATTTTGCATGTTTTGATAGCGAATAACAATAACATATGAATGCAGTTAAATTTCAATTGTGGAACAAATCTCAGCATATTCAGCTAAGCAAACAGATCACCTCCTTGCTCAGGAAGAAAAGATGAGAAGTATAGCAGACAACTTCTAGGTTCTGTCTATAATCAGTACAGATGTAATTTGAACATCAGTCCTATTATTTCTCATAATTTTTGAAGAATTATTTTTTTTAAAAAACTTGTTTTGTAACTTCAAATGGCCCAATAAAGATATTACCTGAAATTAGATTTGGATATTTATTCATATATTTCATATGATATATTTGTCACCACAGTCATAAGTTCCAGGCAAATTTCAACTATCTAATGAAACAGTCATAAACAAAGAAAATCATAATACCACATATAATTCTAAGATGAAGCAATCATCAGCATAATCTATAGTATTGTCATAACCACCCAACTAAACACGATCATCTTGGCAAATAAAAATAAATTTTATCTCTTTACTAAAAGAGAACAAAAAAGGAGCAACTTAGGTTCTGGGTTACTTTTGGTTTTTGCCTGATGCAAAATTTTGAAGAAGGATACTATAACAGTCTTATTCAAGTATCACAAACATAATTCCAACCAATATATAAACCAGGAACTATATAACTCTGTTCCAATGATGATTATGAGAAGGGAATTCAAGTAACATTCAGGCTGCTTTGTTTATAGGGATATATTTGTGGAGAACTTCACACAATCTAGGAACTTGCATTGAGGATTATAGGGAGGCTTCCCTGCGGGGTAAAAGTCGTTGCTTTAGTCGTTGCTGATGGTGGTCATCTCCACTTAAAGGCCATTGAGCCAGCACTGTCCAAAGTCATTGCCAGCATGATGTCAGGGAGTGCTGTTACCTTTTCACCAAAGTGGTACGTATTTATTTACTTGTATTTGTATGCTTTCAAACAGCTAGATTGGCAAGAACCTATGGTATGGCTCAATTCAATTTCTTAGTACTTTTTATAATGCCTGTTTAAGACTAATAAAGTAACTTTATATTTAATTTTCTTTTCTAAAATACTTACCATGGAATTCATATTATTTATACAATAATTGCCTTAAAATAAACTGAGATACAGGTAGTCCTCGACTTATAACAGTTCATTTAGTGACCATTTAAAGTTACAATGGTACTGAAAAAAGTGACTTATGACCATTTTTCACACTTATGACCTTTGTAACATCCCTACAATCATGTGATCAGAATTCAGATGCTTGGCAACTGGTTCATACTTATAACAGTTGCTGTGTCCCAAGGTCATGTGACCCCCCCCTTTGCAACCTTCTGACAAGCAAAATCATTTGGGAAAGCCAGATTCACTTAACAAAGGTGTTACTAACTTATCAGTTGCAGTGATTCACTTAACAACTGTGGTAAGAAAGGTCATAAAATGGGGCAAAACTCAATAAATGTCTCACTTAACAATATAAATTTTGAGCTCAGTTGTGGTCGTAAGTTGAGGACTATCTATACTTAATAAATTTTACCAAATATACTTATTTATCTGACTGTCGATCCATCCATCCATTCTTGATATGTTTTAGATATTTACAGTAAACTGGTGACTAACAAATGAAATATTTCACTGCTCCTTTTGAGTAAGACAGCTTGAATATGCTAGAAATAAGAATTCATTAAAAATCGTTGATGTAATCATCTGAGTTGCTGAAAATTGCAAATTTGAGCATGAAACTGAATTAGGAATACACGATGATTTATCAAGGTGTCGGATGTCAACAGAGTGATAGATGAGGGTCCGATGATTTAGAAGTTAGAATGCAGATAATCACCCCAAGTTTGGATCCTACTCAAAACCTTGCCCTAGGATTTTTTTTTCAGAGGGGAGGGCTTGTTTAAAAACAATTCTGGAAATAAAGTGACTAGTTACCAGTATTTTGAAAGATTTTGTTATATTCCATCAATTACAAATATTTAATATGTCAAAGTAAGAAAAGTTGAATATGTAAATACAACTTTAAAACCTAGGTAAACAACATAAAAAGTAAAATAGAATATCCATTGTATAGATCTAAGGAATTTTCCATTAAAATTTAAGACATCCTATTCTCGAATATTGCTTATACCAGCAATATTGAAAATAACTTCTATTGAACTTGGGAAAATGAATTCAGCCAACGAAAATGCTTTTCCTATTAAGCAATTTTATCAATCAAGTGATAGTTCAGTCTATCAACAGCATAAAGTCATAGAGATATAACAGGATCTTTATTAAAAAAAACACACTGAATAGGTACAATTGAAATATGATAGCAGAATCTGATCTAGTGGTTAAGGCACCAAGCTAAAAACTAGGAGACTGTGAGTTCTAGTCCTTCTTTAGGCATGAAAGCTGAAAGCCAGCTTTGTGACCTTGCTCCAGTTACTGTCTCTCAACTTAACTCATCTCACAGGGTTGTTCTTGGAAGGCAAATAGGACGAGGAAGGATATTATGTATGTTCACTGCCTTGAATTATTTATAAGAATAATAAATAATAGTGGGACATATATATTTATATTTTAGAGAATACTCTGTAAAATATGGTTGTGTAACTAGTACCTGCATGTAAGCTAAAATGGAAGAGATCTGTTATGTTAAGAACCATAGACAGTCATGTACTTTGGCTGATTGCCACACTGTATGCTATATTTTAAATGAACACCAGACAAATTGCAAATAATTTTGCTGCTTGTTGCAGTGGTAAAATTATAGTTGCCCTGACTTTCTGATCATACCCATCCAATCTACAGCTTTTAAGCCAAAGTATACTTCAAATAAATAGTCATAAATCATGAATGTTAAGGGAATGGAAATTATAAGCCATGTGAAATATATATTTTAATCCTCTTTAAGTAAATAGAAGACAGAAAGATAATAACTTGTTAAATTTGTATACCGCCTGACTCCAAGTTATTCTGGGTGATTTATAAATTTAAATATTATATTATTATTATTATTATTATTATTATTATTATTATTATTATTATTATTATTATTAATAATAATAATAATAATAATAACCTTCATTACACAGTCAGCCAAATGTTCACACTGGACTTCAGTTTTACTTAACTATTGAGTGTATTATTATGGTTCATTGCATAGTTGGTCAAATGTTCAGATTGGGTTTGGCATTTTTGACTACCTATTGAGTCTTTTTCAAGGATCTGGGATAGGCAGATGTGATTTTTTGATGGTATTACAGATATCATTGCAGGATGGAAGCTGTTCTGAGTAAAGCTGCCTTTTGCAATGACTGGTGGTGAATTTGTCAATGCTGATGGCATTCAAGTGATACTCTAGTTGTTTTGAGATTGTACCTAACGTTCCTATTACTTTGGGACCATATTTGCTTGCTTCTACCAGAGTCATTCTATTCTATTTGCAGGCCTTTGTATTTTGTGATCTTCTCCAGTTTTTTCTCTTCTATTCTGCTGGCTCCATGTACTGCCACATTCACTATCCAGATTTTTTTTCATCTTTATATTGACAGTTATTAAGTCTGGGGTGTTATGTGACAAATGCCTATCTGTTTGAATTCTAAAGTCCCAGAGCAATTTAGCTTCTTCATTTTCTATGACTCTATTTTTTGGTCCCACCAGTTCTTGCTTGCAGACAAGTGATATTTCTTGCAGATCTTCCAATGTAGCTGTTGCTTGTAGTCACTTTGTGAAAACCTCTTGCAGCAGATAACCAAGTGGTCCACTGTTTCTTCAGCTTCTTTGCATATATAGTATTACTATTTGTTGCTGTCTCCTCAATTCTGACTTTATATGCATTTGTTCTTAAGGTTTGGTCTTGTGCAGTTAGAAATAGCCCCTCTGTCTTTTTCTTCAACTTTCCTGCTCTTAGCCATTGCCAGGTCTTATTATTATCTGTTTTATCTGCTATTTTTTAATAAATGTATTGGCCATGTAATGCTTTGTCTTCTCATGCTTCCATTATGTTCTTCATTTGATTTTTCTTGTATGCCAGTTTGGTCTTTCCAGTAGTCAATAAGCCTTCTTGATATACTAGCTTCAGTGCATCTTCTTTATTGTCTTTCAGATATTCTTCCAATGTCGTTTTTTCTTCTTTTTCAACCATTTGATGTATTTGCAACATTCCACACCCACCTTTTTTCCTTGGTCTTCCTATCCAGGGCTTTTAGTTCTGTTTGAATCCAGTCTACTATTCCAGGTGTGTATCTAATAATTGGAATTGTCCAGGTGTTGATTGCCATGATGGCATTTTTCTCCATTGGTTTTGGACTTTAAAATCTTCTTCAATCTCTTGATGTATTCACTTCTAACCTTTTTCTTGACTTCATTGTGCTTCACATTGTCAGTTTGAAGGTATTTGTAGTGATCATCATTATCCAGGCTGTTGATGTAATTACTGTAGGTTATCTTGATTCATTCAGTTTTCACTATTTCCCATTTGATGGTGAGAATGGTACATTTGTTCAGTCCAAACTGCATTACAATGTCTTGGCTGTATATATGGACAGTGTTGAGCAGTGATTCTATTTCAGATGATATTTTCTCATACAGCTTCAGGTCATCCATGAAAAGGAGGTGGATAATCTGGCAGATGTTTTTGATATTTGATAGCCATGGCCTTAGTTATTCAGTATTGTTGACAGAGGAATAAGTGCAATGACAAACAGTAATGGGACTAGGGAATCTCCTTGATCCTTAATATCTTTCTTGATGTTAACCTCTCCCAATCTCTCACCACTGACCTGCAACCATGTCTTCCTTTGTGCCATCCATCTTTGCACAAAGCTTCTATTGTTTCTACTGATGCCTGTTATTTCAAGGCACTTGATTATCCCATCATGTGGCAGAAAGTCAGATGCCTTTTTGTAGTCAATTTATGCTACATTCAAGTTGTTCATCTTTCTTTGCTGTTTTTCAAATCATCTTGTCAATTAGGAGTTGATCTTTTGCTCCTCTACTGTTTGGGTGGTTCCTTTCTGCTCATGTGGAAAGAGCTGTTTTCAGGTAGGTGCTGTTGGATTGTATCGGATACCATACTAGTTTGCAATTTGAAAGTTGTTGGTAAGCAGATAATTGATCTGTAGTTTCCTGGTGCTGCCCCTTTTGCTGGATCTTTCATTATCAGGTAGCTTTTAGCCACTCTTCAATTTCACCTCCTTGTAGTATGTTGTTGAACTGCTTGGCAATGATTGGGTATAGATCAGTTAAATGTTTCAACCCAAAACACTCAGATTAGGAGAGTTGGAAGAGACCTTGGACATCTTCTAGTCCAACCCCTGCCCAAGGCAGGGGATCTTATACCATCCCAGACAAATGGTTGTCCAATCTCTTCTTAAAATCTTCCAGTAATGGAGCACCCACAATTTCTGGAGGCAAGTTGTTCCATTGATTAATCATTCTGACTGTCAGGAAATTGTTCAGACAGCCACTTGTCTGAAATAGAATAGAATAGAATAGAATAGAATAGAATAGAATAGAATAGAATAGAATAGAATAGAATAGAATAGAATAGAATAGAATAGAATAGAATAGAATAGAATAGAATAGAATAGAATAGAATAGAATAGAATAGGGAGGGACCTTGGAAATCTTCTATTCCAGCCCCCTGCTCAAGCAGGAGAACCTATACCATTTCAGACAAGTGACTATCTAGCCTTTTTTTAAAAAAAATCTCCAGTGATGGAGCGCCCACGGTTTCTGGGGGCAAGCTATTCCATTGGTTAATTGTCCTCTCTGTCAGGAAGTTTTTCCTTAATTCCAGGTAGCTTCTTTCTTTGACCATTTCCAACCATTGTTTTTTGTCCTCTGGTGCTTTGGTGAATAACGTGACCTCCTCTTCTTTGTAGCAGCCCCTCAAATACTGGAATACTGATATAATGTCTTCTCTATTTCTTCTTTTCTTTAAACTAGCCAAACCCAAGTCCTGTAGCTGTTCTTCGTATGTTTTAGTCTCCAGGCCTTTCATCATCTTGGTTGCTATTCTCTGATTTTTTTTCCCCAAACTCTCAACATCTTTTTTGTGATCTGATGACCAAAATTGGCTGCAGCATTCCAGGTGTGGTCTTACTAGGGTTTTCTAAAGCGGTACTATATCTGACGTGATCTTGATTCTATGCCTCTGTTTATACAACCCAGGATTGTATTAGCTTTTTTGGTAACTGCTGCACACCGTTGGCTCATGGTTAAGTGATCGTCCACTAGGACTCCAAGGTCCCTCTCACGGTTACTGTTTTTAAGCCAGGTCTCACCCAATCTGTACTTGTACCTTTGATTTTTCCTGCCTAAATGTAAAACTTTGTTTTTCTCCACATTGAAATTCATTTTGTTGGATAGGGCCCATTGTTCAAGTTTGTCAAGATCTTTTTGGATCCTGAGTTTGTCTTCTGGGGTGTTGGCTACTTCTGCCAGTTTGATGAGTTTCCCTTTAATTCACTAATCTAAGTCATTGATGAAGCTATTGAAGAGTACTGGGTCTAAGATGGAATCTTGTGGTACCCCACTGCTTACCTCTCTCCATGTGGATGTAGTGCCGTTAAGGACAACTCGTTGAATATGGTTTGTCAGCCAGCTACAGATCCATCTGGTGATGATGTTATCTATTCCACCTTTTTCTAGCTTACCAAGAGTAGGTTGTGGTCTACTTTATCAAATGCCTTACTGAAGTCTAAGTATACTACCTCCACAGTATTTCGTTGGTCTATTAGTTTAGTCACTTTGTCGAAGAATGAAATAAGATTGGTTTGGCATGATCTGTTTTTAACAAACCCATGCTGGCCACTAGATATAACTTTGTTTGCTTCTAGTTGTTTGCAGATTTCTTTTTTGATTATATTTTCTAGGATCTTCTCAGGTATTGATGTTAATCTGATTGGTCTGTAGATTTTTGGGTCAGTTTTTTTCCTTTTTTGAAGATGGGAACCACATCAGCCCTTTTCCAATCCTCAGATACTTCCCTGGTGCTCCGTGATTTTTTAAAGATGTGGTGCAATGGTTCTGAGATAACATCAGCCAGCTCCTTCAGAACACTGGGATGTAATCTGTCAGGCCCCGGTGATTTATATTTGTCAAAGTCAGATAGGTATTCTCTTACCATTTTCTTGCTTATTTTAACTTTTGTTTTAATGTGGGAAAATGGAAAACTAACAATGCATAGCTGAAAAGGATGTATGGCTGAAATGGCTGGGTTTGGAAGGAGGTTTCCTGTCGCACGGGAAATGTATAAATTAGCTTTGCTGTATCAGGATTTATGGTGATTACGTCCTGTTTTGTCTCAGAGCATATGATCAATGGCTGCTGTCTGGTAGCTTTCCACATGCACAAATAGGGACGTATAGAATGTAACCATGTAAGGAATGTTGTGTGATCAGGAAATGTATACGTATTATCAACTATAAATATGTTGTGGAGACCACCCTTTGGGGTTCAGACCCTTTGCTCTGTTTAGCTCTCTGAACCTGTGCAATAAACCTTTCCTTCTCCAGAAGGAAGGCCTTTGTCTTTCAAAGACCTACCTTGATGACGGATGTTGGAATCCCGAGAGGTGGCATGCTCAAAAAAAGGGGCTATGGAGGTTTTTAAGTAGGGGTTTTAAATGTCTTTTAAGGGGTTCTGGGGAGGGGGGTGGGAAGATTAGTAATAATGGAGTAGGCCTGGAGGGAGGTCTACGGGATAGGGGAGGGTTAGGGGGAGGGAATAAGGAGGAGGAGAAACATGGGCCAGGCAACGGGTCAGACCGGAACCATGAGGGTGCGGATCATGGAGGGGGCAGAGGTGATTCAGTTCCCATCAGCTTTGTAAGTGGGAGGGGCAGATATGGCGGGAGTAGGGGGTCATATTTATTTATGGGAGCGCCCCCCTGCTATCTTCGAGCGGTGCCACGTTCTGACCACCTTTAAAGCGCTCCATGGCATAGGACCCAGTTATTTACAAGACCTCCTACTGCCAGTAAATACCTCCCACCGACCAGTTCGCTCCCACAGGGAGGGCCTCCTCAGGGTGCCATCGGCTAAGCAATGTTGGCTGGTGGTGCCCAGGGGGAGAGCCTTTTCTGTGGGGGCACCGATGATGTGGAACGAGCTCCCCGCAGAACTCCGGACGTGTCATGATCTCCGCACCTTCAGAAGAGAATTGAAGACTCATCTCTTCAATCAAGCCGGCCTGGCTTAGACCTCCTCGGGTTTTTATGTAAATCTCTATGTAAATTTTTTAAACAAGGTTGTTCGGGTTTTAGAATTGGGATTTTAACAGGTTTTAGTAACAGCCTTGTGTTAATTTAATTTATTTTTAAATATTTATTATTATTATTATCTGTTTTAATTGGGTTGTAAATGGGAGAGGGGCGGTATAGAAATTTAAGAAATAAAATAAAATAAATAAAAATTTCAATCATACCCAATATAAAATGCCCTATCCCAAGGTAACAAGAGACAGATTAAGATATCTGTGTGAATATCAATGGCCCCATATGGATGTTGGATGGCCCCCTGAAGGGACGTTTAAGCAGCAAATTATTGATGATCTCACTTCCCTGACAGCGGCGAATGAGGAGAATTATCCCAATCAGTTCCAATATATAGATCAGTGGGGGGATGCGGTGGCTGAGCAGGCTGATGGCTTGTTGCAATGCCAGGCTGAAATGGTTCATTTATGTGTGGTTAGACCAAAGGATAAAAAGTTAAGAGTTGCATCTAAAAGACTAAAGGATGTGAAGATTTCAGAGACTATCTGATATTAAGGAGATAAAAGTGGCAGTAGAGGAAGTAGTTATTAGACCCCCTCCCTATGTGCCATGTTCACACCCCCTACCCCAGATACCAGCAGCAGCGGTGGCTGTTGTGCCTGGGGATATGCAATTCAGGGATAGGCAGCCAGAGGTGAGGCGAAGACAGAAAGAGGGGCCATTAGCTCCTAAGGAAGAGGGAGATATGGAGGAAGCTCTATCAGTAGAAGAGAGCGAGGATGGTGTAGGAGCAGATGCGGAAGTAGTTGGGTCTACAGGAGTAGTGACAAGATTCTGCTGATCCAGAAATTAAAGATTGAAATTTATTTGATTGAGACTCATCGTCACTAATTGAGATAAGTCTCAAAAGGGGGGAATAATGTGGGGAAATGGAAAACTAACAATGCATAACTGAAAAGGATGTATGGCTGAAATGGCTGGGTTTGGAAGGAGGTTTCCTGTCTCACGGGAAATGTATAAATTAGCTTTGCTGTATCAGGATTTATGGTGATTATGTCCTGTTTTGTCTCAGAGCATATGATCAATGGCTGCTGTCTGGTAGCTTTCCACATGCACAAATAGGGACGTATAGAATGTAACCATGTAAGGAATGTTGTGTGATCAGGAAATGTATACATATTATCAACTATAAATATGTTGTGAAGACCACCCTTCGGGGCTCAGACCCTTTGCTCTGTTTAGCTCTCTGAACCTGCGCAATAAACCTTTCCTTCTCCAGGAGAGCTAACTCCGGTCTCATTATTCTACTACAGTTTCTAAATTACCTTTTGCAGTGGGTTTTTTTTTGTATGTTGGGCTATAGTTTCTTTTTGTGTGAAGACTGATGCAAAGTATGAGTTAAGCAGCTCTGCTTTCTTCCTGTTGACTGTAATTTCCTTGCCATCTTCTCTCTTTAGTGGATCTACAGTTTCCTTGACTTTTTTCTTGTTGTTAATATTTTGGAAGAAACTTCTTTTTATTATCCATGATTTCTATTGCAAGTCTTTGTTCATTCTGAGCCTTTGCTTTACTGACTTCATCTTTGCATGTTCTGATAATTGGCCTTAGTTATGTGTCCCTCTTTCTATTTTTTGTATTTGTCCCTTTTGTCTTTCAGCTTGTTAGGGAGATATTTATGCAGCCATGCTGGTTTTTTCTTGAATTTATTGTTTTTCTTTTTCAGTGGTATTGTGCTGGACTGGGCTTTTATGATCACATTTTTCAGAGTTTCTCATGCTTCTTGGGTTGTTTTTCCCTTTAAGATTTTCATCCATGAAATCTTTTCTAGGTTCTCTCTGAGTTTGTTAAAGTCAGCTCTTTTGAAGTTCAAGACACTGGTTGGATTGTTTTCTGTTGTTAGTATTTGCGTTATATGAAATTTCAGTATGATGTGGTTACTTTCACCCAAGGTTCCGGCAACTTCAACTGTCTCTATCACTTCTTCTCTATTAGTTAGAATTATGTCCAGTTTGGCTTTATATCTAGTTTCCTCCTTCACCTTTTGGGTGGCAAAGTTGTCAGGTAGGTTGGTCAGGAATCTGTTTCATTTCCTGCTCATTGCAGAGTTTGTCTCCTAGTTGATATCTGTATAGTTAAATCTCCCATTACTACTGTGGTATGCTTCCTACATGCATTTGTTAACTGGTTGGCAAAGAGTTCATCTATTTCTTCTGATTCGCGAGAAGTTGGAAGGTCTGACTGAACTTTTTTTAGTCCCACAAACTCTGTTTTCCTACCGCAGAAGAGAAACGCTCCAGAGCTAGAAAGCAGGTTAGCAAAGAAATTCTTTCAGAAAGAGGGATGAGCTCTGCTGGGAGAAGTGGCAGGAAATGGGCTGCCATTTCCCGAAGGGAGAAGGGAGATGTTGGGCAATGAAGGGCAACAAGCAAATGCTGTTCTCTGCTCTGCATCCCTGCACAGAACCGCTGCATTCTCCATTCTCCCTGAGGCAGGAGACAAAGGGCTGGCAGAGCCAGGTTGCCAGGAGAGTTGGCGGACAATAAAGAGGTGGCGGATGCACCTGAGCAGGTGATTTGCGGGGTGAAACTTACAGAATGCCCCTCTAGTGGCATACAGTGGCAGTGGAGCCTTTTGCCATCACTCCCCCCTGGTTTTGAAATAGCAGAGGGGGACCTGGCCTATCCCATCCATTCCATCCACCATAGCATGGCAGTCCAGCTAGGGAGGGGAGTGAAAGGTCGCTGATCAAGGAATGGCCTGGTGGGGGGTGAAGTACCAGTAAACAGGTGTGGTGCATGTGGGGCAGCTTCACCCCCCACCTGCCTTTCTTCGTTGTGGCTGCAGTGGCACAGTGTGCCACGTGGCCTCTTGCCACAAGTGACCAAAGCAGAAGTAGGCCGGAAGCCACGCGGGCTGCTGGACAGAACTGTTGGTGTCACCACCGTGAGGTGAGGCAGGTGTCATGAAAAATATAAGGCACCCCCAAAATTAAAACATAATGCCTCTTTTGGAGGCAAAAATATTATAAGACAGTATCTTACTTTTGGGGAAACATGCATTTGTTAACTAGTTGGCAAAGAGTTCATCTTTTTGTTGTGATTGGTTGGGTGGCCTGTAATATACACCTATGGTAATGTCACTTTTTTTCTCTTTTACATTATGGAGATATTTTATCCTGGATCATGTCCATTTCTATAGATATATAGCTTTCTCTTACATATAGTGCAACTCCCCCTTCTCTTTTTGTAGGCCTATTTCTTTTGAAAAATTTGTATCCATCCATCAGTACGTTCCATTCATGGGTTTTGTCCCATTGGATTTCTGTAATGCCAACTATGTCATACCCTCCCTCATGTACTATTGCTTCTAGTTCATCCTGTTTGTTCCCCACGCTTTGTGCATTTGTATATAAGCATTTAAGACTTTTATGCCTGTTTGTGGGTATGTTTCCTGCATCTCCTGATTGTTGTTTGGGTTTTTCTTTTTTCTCATCTCTGCCTATCTCATTGTTTGATTTGTTTTCTTGGGATTTATGATTGGTTTTGGGTTCTAGAGATTCTAAAGATTGGTCACTCTCCCCCCTCAATTTTAGTTTAAAGCCCTCCTGATGAGTTGGGCCAGTCTTTTTCCGAGTACATTTCCCCCTGTTTTCGTGAGTTGCAGCCTATCCCTTGCCAAGAATCCTTCATGAAGGAAATGCAGTCCATGATTCAGGAAACCAAAGTTTTCTTGGCAACACCAAACCTTTAGCCAATGGTTTATTTTTAGAATTCTTTTTTCTCTCAATGGGTGTTGGCCTTTTGTTGGGAGTATGGATGATAACACTACTTGTGCTCCTAGCTTCTTAACTTTATTGCCTAGTTCAGTGATGGCGAACCTTTTAGAGACCAAGTGCTCAAACTGCAACCCAAAACCCACTGGGTGCTGGGTGGGCATGGTCCACTGGGTGGGTGTAGCTGCGGTGGTCATGGCAGACTAGGTGGGTGAAACAGGGTTGGGTGTGGCCATTTCAATGTTGCTCATGGGGAGGAATGCTTGTGGTGGCTGGGCAGGGTTGGGGGAGATCCAGGGGGTTTCTGGCAGGTGGGTGGTGGGCAGGAGGCTCGTCTTGCGGGGTGAGGGGCTAGGCGAGGCAGGGGAGGCTGCTGCCTAACACCACTGGCCCCTGCACACAGAGGTCAGTGAGTGCATGGGGGCTGATGGTGTCCATCAGCAGCCACAGCCTGCCGGCCCCTCTACCAACACACTCTGGGGCTCCGTAGCCCACTGCAAATACTGGGCCAGTCCTCCAGCAGCAGGCAGAGTAGTGGAGGGGGAGGCACATGATGCAGGCCTACTCCATCCCATCTGTTTTTACTTGTGGTTGGAGAGCAGGTCACTGCTGATCATCTCCTTGCTCCCCTTGCAGATTTTGCCCTTGGACCGCATGTGGAGCCCATTCCCCTTGCACACCCAACTCATGTTAGCCCCACATTGGGCCGCCGCCAGTAGCTCATGCAGGTCCATTAGGCTGCCACCACCACTCGGAATGCCTGGGTTGCCAGAACAAAGGAGGTGAAATAGCCAGCTAGCAAGCTCAAGTACAGGTGGTAGAGCATGCCCAGCAAGCCAAAGGCCACCCCAAGCAGGGAAAGCTGGCTCCCCATTGGTGTCATGACCCCCCCATCCCAACTAAGATTGCCTGCCTCCCCCCATCTCTGCTGGGCCAGTGCGGTCATGACGCCAATTGGGATCTGGCTTTCCCCACTTGGGGTAGCCTTTTGCCTGCTGGCTCTGGGCATGCTCTACCACCTCTATGTGAGGCTTCCTAGCTGACTGCTTCACCTCCTTCATGCTGGAGGATCTGCAGCTCTGGGTGGTGGTTTAATGGACCTGCACAATGTGGTTGTTTGCCGATGGCTGCGGCCATTTGCTGCCTTGCATGTTGCACCAAATGCCACTGCCATGAGGCCATGGAACAAGCCAGGCAGAGATGAGGAACAAGTATACCAGTTCCTTACTGCCTAGCTTGTTCTGCAGCCTCATGGAAGCAGCATTGGGCAGGAGGCAGCAAACAGCCGATTTCAGCATGACACGGCTGTTTGCCACCTCATGTGTTGTGCCCAATGCCGCTGCAAGCGGCTCGGCTGAAAGTGGCCATGGAACAAGTGGGGTAGATATTCACCTGCCCATTTAGCTACAGCTTTGGTGACTCTGTAGGCAGAGCTGCAAAGTTCTCTTCTCTGACAGCCACCAAAGTAGCAGGTGGAGCATTGGAGGCTCGGGGAAGGAGGGTGCTGAATTGGGAGGTCAGACCATTGGCAAGAGCAATGCATCTGAGTGGAAAGTGGCTTTGGAACAAGTGGGGCAGGTAAGGAAAGAAATCCTTGCTGCCCGCAAAAATTGCCTTTCTTTCCTTACTTGACTCCCAGCCCTGTCCCGGTTTTCCTTTGTGATCCACCGCCACTGTGTGCAAGGAAACAAAGGAAGGTTTTTTTGGGAAAAAAAGGTCAATCAATCAATTCCAACTTCACAATTTTTCACTAGAAGTTGGAATTGATTGATTGACCTTTTTCCCCCAAAAAAAATCTTCCTTTGTTTCCTTGCACACGGTGGCAGCGATCGCAAAGGAGAAATGGCATGGGGCTGGGAGTCAGGTAAGGAAGGAAAGGCAATTTCTGGGTGGAGTGAGGATTTCTTCCCTTGCCTGCCTCACTTGTTCTGAGGCCGCTTTCCACTCAACCATGTTGCTCTTGCAAATGCCCCAACCGCCCACTTCTGCACCGTCCCTCCCTGAGTCTCTGGCGCTCCACATGCTGCTTTGGTCAGCCTGCCAGTCCCCACCTCAATGACCTGCCAACTGCTACCCAGCATGGCCACCTGGGGATGCAGGGGCTGGCCTGGCATGGGAGGGACACACAATCCACCTTCCTGCCACCATGCAGAGTAAGGTTGCCATGCCCACCCCTGCTCAGATGCCCACATCGCCCCCATATTTTTTTTTACTAAACTGCCTTTTAGCTGCATTTTGTTTCTCTGTTCATTTCTCAGCCTTCTCTCTGTGTTTGTGGGACTATCGGTAAAAAAAAATTTCATCAGGCTTTCTAACTTCTCACGAGATCTCAAGAAGTTAGAAAGTCTGATGGAACTTTTATTTATTTTTACTGATAATCCCACAAACATGCAGTGAAGGCTAAGAAGCAAATGAAGAAACAGAATGCAGCTGAAAGGTAGGTTAGTAAAAAATATGCTTGGGGAAGGTGAGGGCATCTGGGCAGGGGGGCGGTGGCAACTTTACCATGTGTGGCTTCAGCAGGTGTCTGGCAGGGGGACGGAAGCAATACCACCATGCTAGCACTGCCGCGTTGCACAGGTCTCGCCCCATCTCTCACATGCTACACCCACATGGAGCACCCTGCTACTGCCACCCACACCCCTGCTACTGCCGCCCCACACCCTGCACAGAGCGCCCTGCTACCACTGCCCCATCCCCCTGCAGGGAGCACCCTGCTATCGCCGTTCCCCTCCACCCCCACGTGGCACCTTCTTTCCAGCTCTGATGCGTCACTTCCTCCACTGCTGTGTGGGACTAAAAATAAAGTTCAATCAATCAATTCCAACTTTGTGAGATCTTTTTTCCTGCGAGAAGTTGAAATTGATTGATTGATTAAACTTTTTTTTTTACCCATGGCGGTGGAAGCCTAATGTGAAAAGGTTTTATAAAACCCAGCTTAAAAAGCCACTTGCCCGGGGAGATTTTGATGTAGGTTGCTCATGGATGGGACTGAAGGTCTAGGACTGGGGCAACGATGCACGTGCCCACAGAGACGGCTCGCCACCACAGGCCTTATTGTTTGTAATCTCTCACTATTGTACTCAAGTTCTTTGTTGTGGAGGAAGTGGAAGGGATAGTAATCAGTAGGCCTAATAATTTTGGTTATTAGTTCTTTGGTTCTCAGCCACATCTTTGATTTTTGTGTCAGGGAGACAACATACCTACCTGGATTGTATGTCGGGCCTGCAGATGGATCATTCTGTTCCTTTGAGAATAGAATCTCCTATTACCAATACTCACCTTCCTTTTTGGGGGGCTGCGTTCTTGGGTGCTTTTCTGCTTATCTCTTGGGTGTTTGTTGATATGACTTTTTAAAGGATATTTGAAGTGACTTTTTTAGGGCTATTTGAAGTGTCTGCATGTTTTCTTTGAGGGGGAGGTTGTGGGTCTGATGCTGACCAGTTCTGAATCTTACTTGGTCTTTTCTCTACCATTTCCGCTATTGTTATAGTTCTTTAATTTCAGCTTCTTTTTTATTCTTCACTTTCTTTAACCAAGCTGCATCCTTGTATTTCTTTGGGTTGTCCCATATCTGTGCCCAGAACTTCAATGTTTTTTCTTTATCAGACACTGACGGATTCACTGCTGTCTCTCCACTGATGATTGATAGAAACATTTTTGATTGGATTGAAATTGGAGGTTCTGACTATAATTTGAAATTTGGGGTTTGTATCTGCTGATCTTCTTGGCTATAGCTGTAATTTGCTGCTTTATTGTTTCCAGATCTTCCTTGATCTTTCTTGCTTCTAAGTGGTATTACTTGATTAGGTATTTTTTGGTCTTCTTGTTCTTTAGCTTCTTTTCTTTCATCTGTTCTAGTTTGCTTGCATCTGATCTCAGGTTGTTAATTTTATTTTCCAGTCTGATCTTCTATTCTAGTGGCACACTGTTCGGCTTTTTTTCTTCTTTGTTGATTTTGTATCCCAGATATTCAGTTATAACTGCAGCTGTGTTGTACATTAGTTGGTTTGTTTCTTGCAGTGAGCTGGTCCTTATATTTGATATTGTAATGTTGGCATCTTTTAATGTCTGTGCTAGCTGTTTCTTTGGAACAAGCTTCAATGCAGGCAGCCTGATTCTGTTATTTTTGTGTTATTTTATATGCTCAATTATTCTTTGTTTCAATTCTTCTATTTCTTTAATTACAGAGTTTATTCTTTCTGAGGCAGAGAAGAGGGTACTTGGTTTCCAAATGAAAACAATTCTATATCACTTTTGGATTGTTCTCATGCTAACTCCCTCTGGTTTGTGTCTGCAATTATTATTATTATTATTTATTAAATTTTTATACCGCCCCTCTCCCGTAGGACTCGGGGCGGTTCACAACAGAGTAAAAACATAAAAACAATAAATATTTAAAAATAAATTAAATTAATATTAATACAAGGCTGTTGCTAAAAACCTGTTAAAAACCCAATTCTAAAACCCAAACAGCCTTGTTTAAAAATTTTAAAACCCGAGGAGATCTAGGCCAGGCCGGCTTGATTGAAGAGATGAGTCTTCAGTTCTCTTCTGAAGGTGCGGAGATCATGACATGTCCGGAGTTCTGGGGGGAGCTCGTTCCACATCGTCGGTGCCCCCACAGAAAAGGCTCTCCCCTGGGTGCCACCAGCCGACACTGCTTAGCCGATGGCACCCTGAGGAGGCCCTCTCTGTGGGAGCGAACTGGTCGATGGGAGGTATTTACTGGCAGAAGGCCAGTAAACTGGGTCCTATGCCATGGAGCGCTTTAAAAGTGGTAACCAGTACCTTGAAGTGCACCCGGAAAGCCACCGGCAACCAGTGCAGCTCGCGCAGGATAGGGGCCATTCGTACCCGCCAGGGTGCCCCAACTACCACCTGCGCAGCTGCATTCTGCGCCAGTTGAAGCCTCTGCGTGCACTTCAAGGGGAGCCCCATGTAGAGAGCATTACAATAGTCCAGTCTGGAAGTGACGAAGGCATGGGTGACCGTGCGTAGTGCGTCCTTATCTAGGAAGGGGCGCAACTGGCGTACCAGACGAATCTGGTAAAACATCCTCCCGGCCACGGCCGTCAGATGGTCCTCAAGGGACAGCCGTGAATCTAGGAGGACTCCCAAGTTGCGAGCCCTTCCCGTGGGGGCCACTGACTCGCCCCCGATAGACAGCGATGGAGTCAGCTGGTTGTACCAGGACGACGGTAACCACAGCCACTCGGTCTTGGAGGGGTTGAGCTTGAGACCGTTCTTCCCCATCCAGATCCGCACGGCCTCCAGGCACTGGGTCAGCACGTCAAGAGAGCTTCATTTGGGTGGTTCGGGGTGGAAATGTACAGCTGAGTATCATCAGCGTACTGATGGAATTCCACCCCAAAACCTCGGATGATCTCACCCAGCGGCTTCACATAAATGTTGAACAACAAGGGTGAGAGGACCGACCCCTGAGGTACCCCACAATCAAGGGGCCTCAGGGTCGACCTCTGACCCCGTCAACACAAACTGCGTCCGGCCAGAGAGGAAGGAAGAGAACCACCAAAGCACGGTGCCCCCTATACCCAGCCCCGCCAGCCGGCGCAGCATGATACCATGGTCGATGGTATCAAAAGCCGCTGAGAGGTCCAATAGCACCAGGACAGAGGAGCAACCCCTGTCCCGGGCCCGCCAGAGATCATACACCAATGCGACCAAAGCTGTTTCCATGCTGTAACCCGGCCTGAAGCCCGACTGGAACGGGTCCAGGTACGACGATTCCTCCAGGTGCTGAGGGAACTGTCGAGCAACCACACTCTCAACAACCTTCACAACAAAGCGAAGGTTGGAGACAGGACGGTAATTAGATAGAACAGCCGGGTCCAAGGCGGGCTTCTTGAGGAGGGGTCGCACCACCGCCTCTTTCAGGGCGGCGGGGAAGACACCCTCACTCAACGAGGCGTTGATAATTGCCTGGAGCCAGCCTCGCGTCACCTCACTAGAGGCCAGTACCAACCAGGAGGGACACGGGTCCAATAAACATGTTGTTGCTCTAAGACCTCCCAGCAACCTGTCCACGTCATCAGGTGTCACGTAGTCAAACTCAGCCCAGATAGTAGTCTCAAGACCGGCCTCAGTCACTTCTGCTGAACTGCCTTCATTGAAGATAAAGCCTTCCTGAATCTGAGCGATTTTGTCATACAGGTATTGCACAAAATCCTCAGCTCTTCCCTCCAAGGGGTCCCCCTCACCTCCCGATGAAGGAGGGAGCGGGTTACCCTAAACAGGGAGGCTGGGCGGTTATCTGATGACACAATAAGGGCAGTGACATAAGAACACTTCTCTGCCCTTATTGCCACTAAGTAAGTCCTAATATGGTCTCTTACTCGTGTTTGGTCAGACTCAGAGCAACTCGCCCTCCAACTGCTCTCTAGGCGTCTTTTCCGGCGCTTCATCTCCCTCAGCTCCCCATTAAACCAGGGAGCTGAACGAGAACCACGCCATTTCAGAGGCCGCAAAGGCACAACCCTATCCAAAGCATCAGCAGCTGCCCTATCCCAGGCAGCTACCAGCGCCCCGACCGAGTTGTGTGTTATATATGTTAGAGCCTCCGGTATTGGCCCAAGCTCCGTCTGGAACCTCTCGGGTTCCATCAGTCGCCTGGGGCAGTACCAAACAATTGGTTCTGCCTCCCTGCAGTGGGGTGTAGCGGTCCAAAAGTCCAGGCATAGGAGAGAGTGACCTGACCATGACAAAGGTGTAATAACTATATTTCTCGTATCCAGATCACTCAGACACTGACCAGAGACAAAAACCAGGTCAAGCGTGTTTCCCCCCTTGAATTACCTGGGTCAGGTCCATGGCTGTCATGGAAGCCATGAACTCCCAAACCTCCCCAGACACCTCGCCCGCAGACAGCAGATTGAAGTCGCCCATGACCACTAGCCTGGGGACCTCAACCGCCACCGCAGCGATGATGCCCAAGAGTTTGGGCAGGGCGGTTGACACGTGGCAGGGAGCCAGGTATGTAAGCAACACAGCCCTCGGACCCCCATGGTCCCCTCTCACAAGGAGGGATTCACAGCCTGCCGTCTGAGGAACAGTGACTTCCCTTGGCCTGAGACCTTCCCTAATCACAACCGCCACTCCCCCACCCCTGCCCTGAGTTCTCGGCTGGTGAAATGCAAGGAAGCCTGGAGGGCACATTTCCACCAGAGGGACACCACCCTCTGGTCCCAACCAGGTCTCCGTAATACCCGCCAGGTCTACAGCCCCCTCCATAATTAAATCTTGTATCAGGGGGGCCTTATTAACCACAGACCTGGCGTTGCACAGCATCAGCCTACAACCCGGGCCCTTTGGCTCTAAACAACCCAGATCACAAGTAGAGCCACGGGGGTCGGAGCGCGGCACCGCTCGAAGATAGTGGGGGCGCGCTCCCATAAATTGACGTGGCCCCCTACTCCTGCCATATCTGCCCCTCCCACTTACAAAACCGATGGGAACTAAATCACCTCTGCCCCCTCCCTGATCCACACCCTCGTGGTTCCGGTCCCCACCCGTTGCCTGGCCCATGTTTCTCCTCCTCCTTATTCCCACCCCTAACCCTCCCTTATCCCGTAGACCTCCCCCCAGGCCTACACCATTACTATTATTAATCTTCCCACCCCCCACTCCAGAACCCCTTAAAAACATTTAAAACCCCTACTTAAAAACCTCCATAACCCCTTTTTTTGAGCATGCCACCTCTCAGGATTCCAAAATCCGTCATCAAGGTAGGCCTTCGAAAGACATACAGGCCATTTCTGCGAGAGGGAGGCATCTCGCAGTGCAAGAAGGCTCGCCTTATCCTGCATCCAATAATAATAGCTTGGGTAAAAAACACAGAGATGAGGGTTTGTCCATAAATTCCATGGTCTTGGGGTGGGGTGGGGCCGCGAGGCACCAGCATGTCCTCACCTCACCACGCCCTCAGCTGTTATTAAGGGAGGGGAGGAGGAAGGAGGAAGCTCATCATCATAGGGGGTTCTCCTCATCTCTCCGGATCCTGGGGTATCGATCAGTTTTCATGTGTGATACCTCTTGTGCTGGCCTGGCAGGCTGGAAGCATAATAGTTCTTGCTGGATTTCTCGCAATTAGCAATTTGCAACTTGCAACACTGTCATTGAGCAACATGGGGGAGGCTCCTCAGCTATCATTGAAGGAAGGGGGAGGCCAGCCGGCTCTCTCCCATGAAGCTCTCCCCCTCGTCACTCCACTACTCCAAGCTCTCCTCCTCTCAGAAGGGGGAGGAAAGGGGGAGGAAAGAGGCCAGTTGCAAGGCTCCGGCATGTCCAGCATGTCCTCACCTCACCGCATCCTCAGCTATCATTGAGGGGGGGAGGGGGCCAGCTCTCTCCCTGCAGGGCTCCTCAGCTATCAGTAAAAACCAGCCGGCTCTCCCCCCAGGGAGCTCTTAACACACCGCAGGTCCGCTACTCCAGATCTTTTACAGCTACGCTGGCTCCCGGCTCCAATCCACATCATCCTCCGAGGCCTCGGCATTTCCAAAGATGCCGTGCGTAGCTGCCGACGCCTCTGCTCGCCCCAGCTCAGTCCGGACTCCTGAAGCCCTGTTACAGTGCCTGGTGGTCGGCAGCATTTTCCGGTAACCACCCAGGGGTGTTTGATGGAAATATACCCCCTTGGGTGGGCTCCCCATATCTCATCTCCTAGACCCAAGCATTGGGCACTCAGGCATAAATGTCCATCTTGCGCATGCTCATTGCAGTTACTTCTGGCAAGGCTTTGATTTCTCTGCCCTAGTTAGATCTTTGCCCATCTTTCAATTCTGCTTCTGTGATCCAGATGTCCAGGAACTCTAATGTCTAGTGTGGTCTTTGTTAAGTCAGGCAACAACTGAATGGATTTCTGCAATTTACATCTCGCCATTTTTTTTTATGGAGAGACAGTCTTTGACTCCTCCGATCAGGCCTGTCCAGTAGGGTTGAACTTCTGGCATAGCTCTCATCTTTCTCAGAACACATGTCTCACAAGGTAGTGCATCGCTGGGTGATGATGATGATTATGATGATTATGATTGATGATGATTACAGATGCTTTGTATCACAAATATCTATATGAAAAATTATGAAGAGTAATGTATTTATTTAGTTATTGTATGACTCATTCACACCATATTTCAGTAAAAAGAAACACAGGCGTAAAATACAAAACAATACAATACAGAATATAAAATCTGAGATACTAACAGGAAGATTACAAAGGCATTCCTAAATTGCATGTTTTACTACATTTATCAAAGCCTGGAGGTCGGTGAAATCTCTATTATAGGCTCTATTTTGACACACTGTCATTATGTGTTGGATAGTTTGTTTTTTGCTTCACAGTCACAATTTGGTGATGGTATTTTTCCTACGTATCTACCATGGCCAGAGTGAATTTGGTTCAATGTTGTCCATGTCTCACAGGGCTGGTCAAATCCAAGTGTTTATTTCAAGATGCAGAAAAAGCTTCAGCATTGTGAGGGACAATTTTCTATCCAGTTTTGTTTCCACATATCATCAAAATCATCTTCAACAAGTGCTTTAGCAGTAAGAAGGCTGGGGTCTAGATCTCAACCTGGTTCATTCAAAGCAGGCTACATCACTCAGAATTGGAAACTGGGAATTATAAATAACATTTAGGTATAACTTGAAGAAAGGCCTTTTTTCATCTTACCTCTAGAGACTCAGAACAGGCAACCAATATGTGGAAGTAGACTGAATCACTCATACAATTATGCATCAATCCTACTTGTATATGGGCTATTAAGCTATAGTGGAACACAATACTCAGCTGTTGACTAAACTAAGCTAAGTGCAGATACTTGAAACATCTGTTGTTGAAGTCCAACAAGTGCTGCACAATTTGTGCAAGATATTGTAATATGAGATAATAAAATAACAATAACATGATCTATTGGTATCCAAGCAAATGTTATAAACACCTAATTTCTCAAATATGTATAATCAAATGATGAAGTTAAAAATGCATTTTCACATACAAACTGATCTCATCTAAAAAGTCACACATCAGTTGTAACAATAATTACAAAAAGAGCAATTTTTGCAGATGTGGCAATATCCAGAGATAGCAGAAATAAGGAGAAACAATTGCATTTTTTTTAAAAAAAAGGAAATCTAATGATCAAAATGTGAAGCTCTTAGAAAATATCTTGGAATAACCAAAAAAAATTAAACATGTTTTTATAAAAACTAAATATTCATTTTCTAAATAAAACATTGTAGATTTTCATTGAAACTTTAATTCCTAAAGAACTAGCAGTTGCAGCTGTGTTCCCATTGCTGTATTATTCTTTAATAATAAAAATAATGATACATATTACCTAAGGTTATTAAATCTATTAAATAAACATGTACACACACTAACACAATCATGTAACTTTTTTTTAAAAAAAATCTTGAGTCAAGCACTAGTGTTAAATCTCAAAATGCATCTAGCATTTGCAAAAAAAAATATCCCTAAAAATCAAGAAATATACAATCTAGTAATAGTAATTTCTGAGATAATAAAACAGGAAATGATACATGATTGATATACAATTATTAGAGTTCAATAGAAAGGACCCTTGGAGACAACACATACTAGTTTCTATTAGAGATAAATGAGATTTCATTCTACAGGCTCACAATCTCATGAAGGATAATCTACTTTATGACAAGTGTGTGTTAATAAAGCAGATGGAATACTCTGTTGCCCTTTGTCTATCTTGTTTTGGTTAAAAGATATTGGCTGCTTGGCTTATTCATGTTATAGTGTGAGGAAAGAAGTAGAATAAAAAAGGAAAAGAAAAGAAAAGGATACTTCTAAATGTATACATTAAAATAAAGTGACTGTCAGTATATCAGAATTAGAAATACATTTTGTCCAACAAGGAAGCATTCCTGCATTTGTTCTGCTTGACAATTCACTCCTTTTCTGAACATTAAACACAGAAATTTTTAAATATAATATTCTCCAGGATAGACCACCAGTACTTATCTAAAGACTTATGCTGAAAGAATGTTAGTGATTTAATCTTAAATCAACATCTGATGGAAAATCATAGTTAAGACTTCTGACAGCCAATGTAAAATGATAAAAGGAATGGCTCATCTATCAAGACATGCTTCAATGATTCCTGAACAATGTGTGTGTGTGTGATGTATACTGAGGGAAAAGGCAATGAAGAGGAAACCTTCACAAAATGCTCTATAGATTAAAAAAATGCTAGCCCATGAAGAATTGAAAGGAAAAAGAATAAATCTCTTAATTTTAGTTTCTCTATTTCTCATTTTTCCAAGTCTCAGTTTATTATAATTTTTAAGAAGACCATGTAAAAATGCATATATTTACATATCCAATTTTTGTCCAATCTATACTTATTTCTTCTGTTTCCTTATTTTCTTTTCAGTTGCCTACACCTTTTTATTTCCATCTCCCCTTAAAATTATTTTATGTAAATCTGTTGTTCAGAGAACTGAATCTCAAAAGTTGAAGTAATGTGCACATAAACAGAGAAGTTCAAAATTATCTGTTATTGGCTTGGAAGGTATAAATTCTTACAAAAATTCTTCCTCTCCACCAATGCTTATTTCCTGATGAAACTATCATTGCTCTACTTTGGAGAGGATTTGGAACATTTTTCTTTTCAAAATTTTATATTTTACTAACTGTACCCAGCCACGCGTTGCTGTGGCTCAGTCTGGTTAAATGGAAAAGAAAGAAAAGAGAAAGTGCACATTTGTAATATGTTTAATTTCACAATGCTTGTGGGTATACAATATTTTTGTTGCTCCATTGTCTGTGCAGATATAGAGATTGTCTGAAATTGTAGCGTGTGTTGCTTTTACATCCAACAGATGGCGTTGTTTTTCAAAAAAACATGTTTTCACCCGTCACAGGTGTGACATCTATATAATAGTAAGTATATAAAAACATGCATGTATTCGAATGCAACGTTCTGTCAAACTTTCAAAACAATCGGTGAAGAACTTTCGGAGATTTAAGATTTTGAACAAACAAACATTTACATTTTTATTTATATAGATTGCAGAGGTGGGTTGGTGCCCTGGTGGGAAAGGCAGGGGCAGGCACACTTATGAGCATATATATATACACATGCTAATATGGCTGCATGCATGTGCATGCGAAAGGGCCGCAAGCATGCGTACTCTGCAAATGGGCCTGCTAGCACCAGAGTAAAGCTCACGTGGGGGTTTTTTGGATGTGTTTGTGTGTATGTGTGTGTGCATCTGTATATGTTCCCTCTTCTGCAATGATGAAACAATATGAAAAGAGGTCTTGGCTGGGAGGCGGGTAAAATATTTTCAAACATAACATTTAACCACATGTCTCAGATTTGTCAATAATAATAATAATAATAATAATAATAATAATAATAATAATAATAATAATAATAATAATAATAATAATAATAATAATAATAATAATAATAATAATAATAATAATAAAATTGGAAGGTACCATGGAGGTCATTGAGTCCAATCCCCTGCTCCGGCAGGAAACCCTACACCATTTCGGACAAATGACTCTCCAGTCTTTTCTTTAAAACTTCCAGTGTTGGGGCATTCACCGCTTCTGGAGGCAGGTTGTTCCACTGGTTAATTGTTCTAACTGTCAGGAAGTTTCTCCTTAGTTCTAGGTTGCTTCTCTTCTTGATTAGTTTCTGTCTGTTGCTTCTTGTCCTGCCCTCAGGCGCTTTGGAAAATAGCTTGACACCCTCTTCTTTGTGGCAGCCCCTGAGATATTGGAACACTGCTATCATGTCCTCCCTCATCCTTCTCTTCATTAAACTAGACCAGGGGTAGGCAACACAAAACCCTCAAAGAGCCACTTGATCCATTTCCCACTGAAAACAAAACACTGGGAGCCGCAAAACCCTTTTGATATCTAAAATGAAGATAACACTGCATATATCCTTTTTTACCTTTATTATAGAGATGTGTGTGTGTGTGTGTGTGTGTGTCTATGTTTGTGTTTATATATTAGTTTTCTGAGGTTTTCGCGGGTGTTTGTATGTAGGTCTTTGGTTGTTCGGGTTTTCTCCCGTGTAGAATCTGAGGTGTCTTGGCAACGTTTCGACAAAGTCCCATTCGTCATCTTCAGGCTGGTGCTTTCGGCTTCATGCTTCTAGGAGCAATGTGTGATCATAGCTGTTTCTTCCTTTTAACTGCCAGTGGAGGTTTGAACTGATTGGCTGGGAGCTCAGCTATGTTCTGACTGGGTGGAGGTGTGTTCTGATTGGTTAGGCTTGGCTGTGCTCTGATTGGCTGGGGGGTTGGCTGTGTTCTGATTGGCTGGGGGAGTGTTCTGTTTGGGTGGGGACTTTGTTGTGCTCAGGTTAGTCTGAGTTGCAGGGGGATTAGAGATGGTGAGCTGCATAGCTGTTTGGCTTCGCGTTCGTGGTCATGCCTCATCTTCATGGTGGGTGTCTGTTTGCTTCATGTATGGATTGGAGGGGTTTAAGTTGGTTAATGATGCAGCTGTGGTCTGGCTTCAGGTTTGTGGTCGTGCCTCATCATCGTTGTGGGTTTGGGTTTGCTTTTTGCCTGGATGTGTGGTGGTGACATCCTGTGTGGTTTTCGTGAGTGTAGGTCTGGTGTCATTCTTTGTGTTATGGACTCATTTGTCAATAAGGGCGGGTTTCCAAATGGCTGGTAGGTGGGAGGTATCATCTCGTTTGTTCATGCTGTGTTGGCATTTTTCTATCTCGATGGCTTCTCTGATTATTCTCTTATTAAAGTGTTCAGTTTTGGCGATAGTTCTGGTCTTTTTGAAGTCAATTTCATGTCCTGTGGCTTTAAGATGTTGGACCAGGGAAGAAGTTGGTTCCTCTTTTTTGACTGAGTTTTTGTGTTCTTCAATGTGTGCACTTATTTTTCTGTTGGTTTGTCCGATGTATGTGGTGGGGCAAGCAGTACATGGGATTTCATATACTCCTTGATTTTCTAACTCAATTTTGTCTTTAGGGTTTCTTAGGATGGTGGATATTTTTCTCTTTGTGCAGAATGCTGTTTTGATGTTATGTTTGTGGAGGATCTTGCTGATCCTGTCTGTGGTACCTTTTATGTATGGGAGGAGGGCTTTGCCGTTTTCTTGTTCTCTGTCTTGGATTTTAGTGGGAGCTTCTTTTTGGATTAAGTTGGAAATCTTATTTCTTTGGAATCTGTTGGATGTTAGTACATTGGTGAAAGTGTGTAGTTCAGTTTTTAGGTGTTGTTTGTCAGCTAGGCGTTTGGTTCTGGAGATGAGTGTCTTGGCTACGGAGTTGATCTGTGCTGGGTGGTGGTGTGAGAGTGCGTGCAGATAGCGGTTTGTGTGTGTTTTCTTCTGGTAGATGGTATGTCCAAGGGAGGCATTGGATTTCTTGTAGACTAAGACATCCAGGAAGGGAAGTTGGTTATTAGCTTCTGTTTCCATGGTGAACTGTATTTTGGGGTGTAGTCTGTTGAGGTGTGTGAGGAAGTTGTCCAGTTTTTGTTTCCCATGTGGCCAGATTACGAAGGTGTCATCTACGTATCTGAGCCAGAGTTTGGCTTTGTGATCAGATTTTTCTAGAGCTTGGGTTTCAAAGTGTTCCATGTAGAGGTTTGCAATGACAGGTGATAGGGATGATCCCATGGGTGCCCCTTCTATTTGTTTGTATTTTTGTCCATTATAGATGAAGTATGTATTGGATAGGCAATGGTTGGTCAGATCTAGGATGTGTTTGGGGGGGTTATATTTGTTTTGGATAGCTGTTAAGGCTTCTTTGATTGGCACTTGGGTGAAGAAGGATATGACATCGAAGCTAACGAGTAGGTCACTGGGCTGTAAGTTTTGTTTCTTTATGATCTCTATGAACTGGAATGAGTTTTTTACGTGTGAGGTGATGGATTCTGCATAGGGCTGTAGTTGTTTGGTGAGAAATTTGGCTAGGTTTTGTAGAGGTGAGCCTATGGAGCTGACTATGAGTCTAAGTGGGGTTCCTTCTTTGTGGCATGACCACAAAGAATGACACCAGACTCACACTCAGGAAAACCACACAGGATATCACCACCACACATTCACGCAAAAAGCAAACCCAAACCCACACCGATGATGAGGCACGACCACAAACCAGAAGCCAGACCACAGCTGCATCATTAGCCACCTTAAACCCCTCCAATCCATACATGAAGCAAACTGACACCCACCATGAAGATGAGGCACGACCACGAACGTGAAGCCAAACAGCTATGCAGCTCACCATCTCTAATCCCCCTGTAATTCAGACTAACATGAGCACAACAAAGGCCCCACCCAAACAGAACACTCCCCCATCCAATCAGAGCACAGCCAAGCCCCCATCCAATCAGAGCACAGCCAAGCCCCTAACCAATCAGAACACACCTCCACCCAATCAGAACACAGCCGAGTTCCCTGCCAATCAGTTCAAATTTTTACATCAGTTTTTTACGTCGTGGTGACCAAATCGTGATGCAGTATTCCAAGTGTGGCCTTACCAAGGCATTGTAAAGTGGTATTAATGCTTCACATGATCTTGATTCTATCCCTCTGTTAATACAGCCCAGCACTGAGTTGGCTTTTTTGGCAGCTGCAGCACACTGCTGGCTCATATTTAAGTGATTGCCCACTAGTACTCCGAGATCCCTCTCACAGTTACTACTATTGAGCAAGGCACCGCCTATACTATACCTGTACATTTGATTCCCCTTGCCCAAATGCAGAACCTTACTTTTTTCACCGTTGACCAAGTGAGAAAATTAGTGGATCAGAAGAATGCTGTGGATATAATTTACTTGGACTTCAGTAAGGCATTTGATAAAGTAGATCACAACCTACTACTCAATAAGATAGAAAAATGTGGGTTAGACACCATCACCACCAGATGGATTCGTAGCTGGCCATACTCAGTAGCATTTCTTTGATCCACTAATTTTGTCACTTGGTCAAAGAATGCAATAAGGTTTGTCTGGCATGATCTGTTTTTGACAAACCCATGTTGGCTTTTAGTAGTGATTTTGTTTGCCTCTAGGTGTTCACTGATTTGTCGTTTGATTATCTTTTCCAGAATCTTCCTAGATATTGAGGTCAGGCTGATAGTCTGTAATTTCCTGGATCCCCTTTTTCCCCCTTTTTTGCGGATGGGAACTACATCAGCTCTTTTCCAGTCCTCTAGTAGTTCCCCAGTGCTCCAGGATTTTTTGAAAAATTCGTCTAGGCTGGACAGGTGTTCACTTACCATTTTCTTGTCTATCTTAACTTGTGTTTCTATTTTGTTTTTATGGCATTATTTTTGTTAGGTTGGTCTGTTTTTTTCCCTTTGTGTAAAGACAGATGCAAAAAAGGAGTTAAATAGTTCTGCTTTCTCCCTGTTGCTTGTCATCTTTTTGCCACTTTCACCCTCTAATGAACCAATCATTTCCTTCACTTTTTTTGTTTTTTACATGTTGAAAGAAGCTTTTTTTTTGTTATTTTTGACTTTGGTCGCAAGCCTTAGTTCATTCAGGAGCCTTAGCTTTCCTCACTTCATCTTTGCAGGCTGGGACTATTTGCTGATATTCTGCTTTAGTTATGTCCCCCTCTTTCCACTTTCTATACTTGTCCTTTTTACGTTTCAATTTGTCAGAGAGTTCTTTATGCAGACATGCTGGTTTCTTTTGAGAGCTGTTATTTTTTCTCTTTGTTGGTATTGAGCTAGACTGGGCCCTTATTATCTCACTTTTCAAAATTTCCCAAGTTTCGTGAGTTGTTTTCCCCTGGAGGATTCTCATCCATGGAATCCTTCCCAAACCCTCTCTAAATTTATTGAAATTAGCTCTCTTGAAGTCCAAGATTCTAGTTTGACTGTGTTCTATTGCCATAATTTTGAATTCCAATATTGCATGATCACTACCTCCCAAGGTTCCTGTGGCAACACCTTCTATCATTTCATCTCTGTTAGTGAGAATTAGATCCAAAATGGCTAATCCCCTAGTTCTACAAAGATTTTGCTTCCTGAAAACTTATGGGTGTGTTTTATAGATGTTTGGCTACTAATCACAAAAAATAACGTTTAATTTAACCAATCAAATGCGGTTTTATATAAATGTTCTGTTTTATACAATGTGTACACCCTTTAGTCATTATTAACTATGTTGCACTCATGAGAGAAACACATGAAAACATGGAACATGTTCAAGTACATCCAGTTACACTAAATACAACTGGAGGATCTGTGAAGATATAAAAATAGTGCAGCTTGGATGTACCAAGTATTATTATTACATATGTGAATGGAATAACTGTGAAAGAAAGTTGCATGATCTTAAAAAGAAATGCCACTCTGAAAGAATTTGGTTCTAGGGAAGAAAGACATGGCATATTAACCACTTGTTGAGCCAACAAAGATATGTTTGCCTCTGCTTCACATACAACTTGGACCAAAGAAAAATTTTGTGAAATCAATGAACAAGGAAGGTAAAAGTTTTTCTCATTTAAGACAGATGTTTGCAAGAACAACTAATGTCAAAATTAAGGAAGGCATTTTTATTGGTCCACCAATCAGATATGTCATCAATGATAAGCAGTTCAAAAGATGTGTTAGTGGGGCCAGAGAAAATCATCTGGAAAGCATTCAAGGATGTCACTGAGAATTTTCTTGGCAACTACAGAGCATCAGACTACATTCTGTCAGCATACAAGACCATGAAGTGCAAAATGTCACTAAACATTCATTGTCTGCATTCACGCTTGAAAATGTAGAATCAGTGATAAAACTGGTGAAAGGTTTAATCAGGACATAGTGACAATGGAAAAACAATATCATAGCAACTGGAATCCATCAATGTTGACTGAATCTTGTTGGACACTGCAGTGAGATGCATCACACACTGAGTACAAATGAAAATCAGCAGCAAAACACTTTAGTTGAACTCATGCAGTGTGTTGGAAACATTATGCAATTAAATACATTATAGTCATTAAAAGTTAATCTCATACTTCTCAAGATTTGTACTCGATACAGTCATTCTGAAATTATTTTTGTGTTCAGTTTGAAAGGCTGTATCATAATCACCAAAATGTTTTCAGGAACCAAAACTTAAAAAAAAAAAGTTTGATGATTGACCTATTAATTTGATCTGTTTATGGAAACTAATCAAAAGTATTTACAATTTCTATAATATGATGTGCAATTTAGGTTTAGGTTCATTAGCAAAAGCAAATCTTGGCTTTATAAGCCCAAGAAAAATACTTCTGCCCATTATAGTTATAAAATTATTAATTTTTGTCTGGCTGCAATATGTTGGATGTTTCTGCATCTATAAAACAAGCAATTTCACCAAGACCTCACAGTGAAAAGATCAGGACCCCTGACTTTCTTCTTGTTTATTTTTTTCTTTGCTCTCCCCTTCCTTTTTTTCCCCAGAAATATTTAATGAAAATAAGGTTTCTGCTTCCTCTTATCTCTTTGTTCTTTCTGAGGCTGAAGATTGATAGTTTTAAGGAGATCAAAGACAACTTTCAGATGTATCCCAAATTGATAATCTGCGGACTATCATATACCTTGTACTAGGAACAAAATAAAATCCATAATGACATAAGCATGGTAAATATAGCTGTTCTGTTAGACTAAGTAAAAGTAGATTATACATGTTTTTAGACTTCAAAGAACTGTCCTTCAGGTCGGGTTTCTGTAATGTCTTTAAAGCTGTGTGTATTTTTTTCCCCTTTCAATAAGCTGAGAAAAAAGTCATTGCAGCAATAAGTTGAGAGGACTCTCTTTTTCTTAAAAATAATAGAGAAAGGAAGAGAAAAAAAGAGTCACAATTTTTCATGGTGGGGAATTCAAGAATATGATCTGCTCATTCAATGCAAATATAGCAGCATATGGTTATGAGATTTATTTGAATTGTAAGCATAAACCTTTATGCTGGTTGAACTATAAAAGATGTTGCTTGAAAAGGAATATTATGTTTTATGCACAATCATACTATTAGCTCATCTACCTTAATTTATCAGGGTGAACAAATATTTTCATCTGGAAATCATAATTTAGATATACTTTTTAATTTTCTGCTAGCATTTCCAATGATCTGGGCTAGAATTCCAGGTGAAATTTCCCACCATCTTTTTGGAGATTATGGATTAAAATATAAGGTAATTATGTTAAGAATTTGGGGATGAGAATTGGTAGTGTTCATGAGAGAACTGTTGGGTTACAAAATTGGAGTTAGATGCTAAAATATATGTAGCCTGTACCTGAGACTGTTGGCAGAAGCAGCTCACAGGGATTTCAAGGGGACTGGGACTTTGTCTGGTGGATCAAGGGAGGCACTGGGAGCTGAGCCACTGATTGCATTTGCATAACACCAAAGACTGCTGGGAGGAGCAGCTCACAGCAAGTTCAAGAAGACTGAGACTCTGGTCTATTGGAGCAAGGTAGTAGCCTAGAGGTATATGAATCATACAACTAAAATCTGAAACAGGAGGGCTGCAAGGGCATATCTATTTGTACCAACTTTGTGAAATTACAAATCTCTTTGTGAGATCATTTGACCTACTGACCAGAAAACATCAGTAATTTGAAAATAACAGTAGTTCATCCTTGATAAATGGTTGTGTGATTGCAATTTTATTTTAGAATGTCTAGCTTTGTTCAGTGCAACATTTGTTTTGCAGCTGTTTTTCATTTTACTGTTTTTATTTTGATACTGTCCTATTTGTAAGGGTAGGGAGAATTCCCTGCCCCTTTTAATATAAGAAACCCTCATATTAGAAAAGAAATGCACCCCCACCCTGGAAGAGAAAAGGCTTTCCTGAAGTAAAACCAACCAAGTGGCCAGCCCCTGTGAATAAATAGTTTCCATTCACCAAGACAAACCATGCCATTCATAAACAAAATGGCTTCAGCTACAATCTCCATAGAAGTCTGGAATCGATCAGTTTAAAAAGCAGAGAGAAAAAAGTCACTTAAATGTATGTTCTCCATTGAGCTCCAGGGATAGGCCATGACCTTCTAGCCACAATGAGTCAGGCAACAATAATAAGAATACTAAAAGGGCACACTCAAGCACAGATTAAAGTACATCTCACAATGAACCTGGGCAACTTAACCACAAAGCTCCAAAGAATGCATAAAAGCCCACCTGTTCTCAACCCCATTTTGCCAGCCACCACAGGAACATGCTGCTGTCACTGTAGTTTCTGGCTATCAAATAAACAGAGTCCTCCTTTCCCCCCAAAATGCAGCCTGCTTTCAGTTCATTTCTACAGCATCCTTCTTCTGTCTTGAAACAGGACAGCAAATTGCTAGTTTAAATGGACAGATTGCTAATCTAGTCTTAGTCTTCAGGTTGAAATTAGATATTCAAGTTGAGTTGAGTTGAGTTTTATTGAGTTGCCTCACTATCAGTACTCTCTACCACAAAGACCCTGCAGGAGAAGGGCATTAAGGAAAATTGTTGGATCTGGTAAAGTGAGACTCTGGACCATAAACACAGAGCTTTTGGTATGTCCCTGCATAATCGATACAGCGCCCTTGCTGAACTTAATAGGGATACTAAGGTGACAGGTTCAGTTATTTGTGACAGAGATGATGACACAACTAAGCAAGACATTGTGTCTGTGACAAATAAGTTATGAATCAAGTATTTCAAACAATCATGTGAGATGAACAAAGAATCTAGAAAGAGAAACCACCTCCTTGTTGGTGACTCAATATTTAGAGGTGTCAATTTAGGAAAGGACGTAGATGATTTGAAAGAGGTGAGGTGTCTGCCTAAGTGCTAATGCCAGCAGAGAAAAAAAGGCACATTGTCAAGATAGTCAAGAATGCTAGTAAGGACTGTGATGTTGTTGTTGTGCATCCTGGCACTAATGACCTATCTGAAAAAGATGCACTTTCTATGCAGAATGATTTGGAGCAGGAACATAGCCAGATAGATCAGAGTCTTACTTTTTCAGAGGTATTACCTGCATATAAGGAACAAAAAGGAAAAGACCAGCATATAGCAGAGTTCAATATGTAGCTAAAGAAGTGATTTAAAGCGGAAGCTTTTGGTTATGTTAGTCATGATGTTTGCAATGGGTCTGATGAAAAACTATACAAAAGAGGTGGTTTGCATCCATCACAGAAAGGGACTGTGTTACTTAGTACTAAAGTTAGGGGTTTTCTGGAGAAAGATTTAAACTGAATAATAAGGATAGAGAGTTAATTTATACAGAACATTTCTGTCTCCAGCAATCTAAAACTAATAGCATTGTCAATATTTCTAACATAAATATCTGTTAAGAATATTTTTTTTATTATTAATTATTTTTATTAAATTTTATAAAGTTTTAACAAATTTTAACACAGAAATATAATAACTCAACTGATAACAAACAAATAACAAATTTAACAAACAATACAAATAGCTGCTCGGAACCTTCCCCCCCACCACATCCTCCCACATCCTAACCCCTAACCTTCAATCCACCTTCCTCACCATCCAATGCGGTGTCTAGAGTTTTCCCGAGCGCCCTAAGAAAAAGAGAAAAAATCTATTCCCTTAATATCCCCAACTACAGTTGAGAAACATAATCTATTACTTATTGTCTCCCTCCCCCCTCCCCCCCAGGCTTCCCGGAGTGAATACAGAGTAAAAATGCAAGAAACCCCGCTAATCTACTATTTAGTAACTATTTATCTATATATCATATCTAATTCTTTCAATTGATATTTCTTTTGCATATAATCAATCCATTTTTTCCAGTCCATCAAAAATGTTTCGTTTGAGTGGTTCTTCAAGTACGCTGATATCTTAGCCATCTCCACCAGATGGGTAACTTTTAATGTCCATTCTTCAATAGATGGTATTTCAGATGACTTCCAATATTGACCCACCAACAGTCTTGCAGCCGTAGTCAAGTTCAAGATCAACTTAGTCTCTATGGTGGAACAGTCCTTTGTTATACCCAACAAAAATAACTGTGGTACAAACTCAATACGCTTTTTCAAAATATTTTGAAGAATCCACCATATTTTTATCCAAAAAGCCTTAATTTTTTTACATGTCCACCAAATGTGAAAATAGGTTGCGTCCATAGATTCGCATCTCCAACATTTGGGTTTCAGATTTGGGTACATAAGCGATAATTTTTTTGGGTCTAAATGCCATCTATAAAACATTTTATAGAAATTCTCTCTTAAATGCTGAGCTTGTGTAAATTTAACATTTTTCACCCATATTCTTTTCCAAGTTTCCATCATAATTGAATCTCCAAAATTCCCTTCCCACTTAATCATACAATCTTTAACTAATTCCTTTCCAGAATCAATTTCAATTAAAGCATCATATATTCTTTTAATATGCATCGCTCTTTGGTCTCTAATTTGTATAATTAGTTTTTCATCCTTTAAAGAAAAACCCATCTTAACATCTTTTTGCCATCTGGCTTGAAGTTGTGCATGATGATACCAATTATGAGCTATACCTTCCTCCCTTAATCTATCTAGTGATTTCAGTTCTAGGCTATTCCCATCTTTATTCAAAAGTTTATCATAGGGCTCCACGTCTTGAATTTGTTGTATACCCACACTCTGTATTGCATGTCTGGGAACAGTCCATAAAGGAATTTTACCATTTAACTTATAATAATACTTTTTCCAGACACGCATCACAGAGTTTCTTAATATATGCTCTTTAAAACCCCTATCCAATTTTTTATCATAAACTAAATAGGCGTGGAACCCATACACTAACCCATATCCTTCTATATTCAGTATTCTTTCATTTGTTAAATTAATCCAATCACTTATTGCCACTAGAACTGCTGCATAATAATATAATTTGAAATTAGGCACTTTCATTCCACCTCTCTCTCTTGTATCTTGAATGATTTTAAGTTTAACCCTTGGTTTCTTGCCATCCCAAATAAAATTGTTTATACCTTTCTGCCATTCATCAAGATTCCCATCCTTTTTAAGTATTGGCAACATTTGAAATAAAAATAGAAATTTCGGTAATACATTCATTTTAATAGCGGCTATCCTACCCAAAATAGATAATTGTAGTTTTTTCCAATTCTCCATTTCTTTTTGCACTTTACTCCATAAGAACTCATAATTATTCTTATATAATTTACCATTTGAGGCTTCTATATAAATTCCTAAATATTTAACTTTTTTAACTATCTCACATCCCGTTATTCTTTCCAAATCTTGTTTTAATTTATTATCAAAATTTTTAACCAACATCTTTGTCTTGGATAAATTTAATTTAAAACCTGATACTTTTCCGTAATTTCGAATAATTTCCATCAAACTCTGAACCGATTGCATTGGCTGAGTCAATGTCACAAGTAAATCGTCTGCAAAGGCACATAATCTATAATCATGTTTTCTAATTTGTACCCCCTTTAATTCCTCTGATGCTCTAATCCTATTCAATAAGACCTCTAAAGTTAAGACAAACAATAAAGGAGATAAGGGACAACCCTGTCTAGTACCCTTTTCAATGTTGAACAAATCTGTTAATTGACCATTTACTATAATCTGTCCTGTTTGTTTCTGATATATAGCTGTTATGGAATTAATAAACTGGTCCCCCATTCCCATCCTTACCACAAGCCTTTGCAAAAATGTCCAATTCAATCTATCAAAAGCTTTTTCTGCATCTAAAAACATTAAAACAGCCGGCACTTGAATATGTTTATCCAAGTATTCCAGTATATTAACAAGTTGTCTAACATTGGTTTTCATCTGTCTCCCTTGTAAAAAACCAGTCTGATCCGGGTGTATCCTCTGTGTCAAAACTGTCATTAATCTATTAGCCAAAATTTTTGCAAAAATCTTGTAATCCGTATTTAACAATGAGATAGGTCTAAAATTTTCTACTTGAACATTATCTTTGCCCTCTTTAGGAATCAAACAAACATTAGCCGTTTTCCAGGAGGGTGGAACCCAACCACCCTCTTGTATATTCACAAATAACTCCCTCAAATGTTCGACCACTTCCTCCTGTAAACACTTATAATAAATCGTAGTAAAACCATCAGTTCCTGGAGATTTTCCCAATTTCAATTGCTTAATTGCGTCAATAATTTCTTCTGATCTAATCACAGCATTTAATCTATCTCTTTGTTCCAAAGTGATTTCCATAACATTTTGATTTTGTAAAAAGGCATCTACCTCTTGCTCTTGAACTTTTTCTTCAGCATACAATTTGGTATAGAACTCTAGAAAAGCCTTCTTAATAGCATCCTGATGAAATACTTCTTGCCCCTTATATTCTACCTTCTCAATTAAACGGGATTTTTGTTTTTTCCTTAATGTATAAGCCAACCATCTGCCAGGTTTATTAGCATTAAAAAAAGTATTATGTTTAGCATATTGTATATTCCTGGCAACCTGGTCGGTCATCAAAATATCAAATTGTTTCCGTAGAACCTTTATCCCTTCTTTAATATTACTATCATCCGGTTTATCTATTAATAATAACTCTTTCTTTTTTATCTCCGCTTCTAAAACTCTTCTCTTTTCCTCTTGTTTACGTCTATGTCTTGCATTCAATTCAATTAAAATACCACGCATATGGGCCTTGCTAGAGTCCCACACCGTTTCTATTGGTAAGCCTATATTCAGATTTAACCTGAAAAATTCCTTGATAGCCTTTTTACATTCTTCCACATACATTTCATATTTAAACAAATTTTCATTAAGTCTCCAGGATCTGCGTATATATTGACCAGTCCTTAGTTCCATCATAACTGGGTTATGATCAGACAATATATTAGGTAAAATTTTAGCTTTCTTTAAACTTAACATAAATCATTTTTAAACAAGGCTGTTTGGGTTTTAAAGAATATTAACTGTAACTGTTAAGAAAAATAAAGCTTTTGATAGTGTATACAACACCATAGCACTAACTGATAAGGAAGAAGTGGAACTTGACTTCCAGTTTGTGCTCGTAGCACATGGCCGTGTGAGAGTGGACCTTCGCTCCGCATGGCTAATTTTGCTCTGCTTAGGGGACCCTAGATGGTGACCGTGAAGAAGGGATACCCTGCTGATCACAAAGTGATAGCAATCACTTCATTTGATCTGGGGAAAGCCCTCTGAACCCGACCGGAAAAAGGTTAGCCGCATGCCAGCATCTAGCCCAACCTACTGCAGCCAAAGTCCAAGAACACTACTATTAGAGAATTTTAATTTCTCTGTTGGTGAAAAAATAAGTCAGAAGCTCTCACAGTTGACTGCATTTAGCTGATTCAAATAAATTTCTTTATATTCATATTAAAATATTTACAATACCATACATTCTTCTTTACAGCAACATAGCTCAATGAAGACTTCTTACAGAGAGATACAGAGACAAAACTGAGACTGAAAATTCAGCTCCTAACTCAATATCCTTTTGCACAGACTCAGTAGCACTTTCTTCACATTGGCTGACTGAGTTACCACATGATTCTTTCTGCTCATGAATATTCCAACACTCCTCCCTTCATGACAGGAAGAGACATCAGACCTATTGATTTAATACATTCTCCATAGTGAACACCACCCAATGGTTTAATCATCATGTTTGCCAAATTATCCTCAGAAGAATAATGATGTAAACTAATCAATTTCCCTTTTACAGCTTCCCTGACATTACAATACTTAATGTCTACATGTTTACTTCTGTTCTTCACCCTGTCACCAGTTGCCATTTTTATACAGGCAGCATTGTCTTCAAATATCTTTACAGATTCTTTTACATTAATATTTAAATCTTGCAACAACTGTACATACCATGTTACTTCAGAATACAAATCAGATAAAGCAATAAACTCTGCTTCCGCTGTTGAAATAGCAACAGTTGTTTGTTTTCTGGACTTCCATCCAATCAGAGTCTCCAAACAATATTATAATCCCAGAATTTGATTTCCTTGTGTTTATGTCATTTGCATAGTCACTATCGAGATAACACTTTAATTTCAATTCCTCAGTAATCTGTATTTGAAGACCCAAATTTATGGTTCCCTTTAAATATCTGAGAACCCTTTTTACACCCATCCAATGTAACTTTGTAGGTGCAGCAGTAAAACGACTCAAAATGCTTACTGCGCAAGCTATGTCTGGTCTGGACCACTGTGATAGATATAACAAACTCCCTATTGCTGAGTGATATATCTCTTGATCACAGGTTTCACCTTTGTCCGCACTTAAACTATTATAAAAATCCATACTCATGGGTGTGGGAGCAGTATTGCTATCTTTCATATTATATTTTTCCAATAACTGCTCAATTTTTCTCCTTTGACTGAGAATATAACCACTTTTTTCATTTTTCTGTATCTCTACACCGAGATAATTTTTTATTTCTCCCAAATTCTTTAATTCGAATTTCTTTCCTAATTTATCAGCAAATTCCTTGACTTGTGATGCATCCTTTGCGATGAAGCAAAGATCATTCACAAATGATAACAGTAGACAATTCCCTCCTTGTAACTGTCCAGTATATATACAATTATCAGCTTTGCAACTTTTAAATCGAAGACCCTTTAAAGCAATATCTAAACAGATATTCCAGTTTCTGGCTGACTGCTTCAGCCCATAAATAGCCTTATTTAATTTATACACCATGTTAGGTTTTGTAATTTCATATCCTGGTGCTTGGATCATATAAATTTCTTCCTCTAACTCAGCATTGAGAAATGCAGTTGTGATATCAAAGTGCCAGATTTTATGCTTATATGCCGCTGCCAATGCCAGTGCTAATCTTATACTCTCACTTTTCATAGTTGGAGCAAATACTTCATTGTAGTGCACATTCTTTAATTGTGAAAAACCTTGTGCCACTAACCTGGCCTTATACTGTACATCATTATTTGGCAATACTTTTTTGTTATATACCCACTTACAATCCACAGCTTTGGTTCCCTGTGGCAAAGTCACTGATTTAAATACTTCATGGTCTCCCATGGATTTCATCTCTTTATCCATGGCTTTCTTCCATCTTTCTTATTCAGCTTTTGGTAATGCCAACACCTCTTTATAACTTCTTGGCTCATACCACACATTGCAAACCTTTACCTTGCTGGCAGAATACCTGTCAGGCAGAATTCCTTTGTTACACCACTCTGACCTACGTGGTATTAACTGCTCCTGTATCTCAAGTCTATCTGGCTTCATGTCTTGTTCAGCCTCTCCTCCCTGAACATTGACATCTTCAATAATCATTTTTTCCATCATTAGATGAGTTAATGTCATTAAATAGATCACCATCATTAAGTGAGACATACCCAGAATTTGCATTAATTCTGTTCCAATTTTGTTCTGCAAAATTAGCAGGCCTTGAAATTACAATTTTTTTTACTTCCATTGCTAAAGTAATATCCTTTTGACCCTGGCTCATAGCCCACAAACCTGAGCTTTCTTGCCTTTTGCTGTCCCTTTCTTCTGATTGCTTTCGGAATATGTACCCATGCAGTATTTACAAAAATTCTCAAATGTGCCAGTGATGGTTTTCTCCCATATAGAATGGCATATGGAGTATTATTAATGGAGGAAGTCCACAGCCTGTTAACTATATAATTGGCAGTCAAAATGGCTTCTCCCCAATATGACCTGCTCATACCAGAATTCTCTAATAATGAATCTTTCATTGTTTACAAAACACCATTCCTTCTCCACTGCTGTGTAAGGATTTGTCTGTCTGTGTCTTATCCCCAACTGCCCCAACCATTGTTGGAATTTAGTTGACATAAATTCAGTACCTCTGTCAGTTTGCAACTGACACACTTGTTGTCTGTACCTTCTCTCTACAAAACTTACCCATTGATTGAATTGTTATAGCACCTCTGTCTTACCTCTAAGCAAGTAGCAAAACGAATACCTGCTATAATCATCAACAATTACCAGTGCATATTTTGCTCCTCCCAAACTGGCTTGCATAGGTCCCACCAGATCTGCATGGACCAGCTCTAGAGCTCTTTTTGTTTGTCTTGTGATATATTTACTAACTGGAAATGCCTTTGACTTCAATGTTTTGCATACTGCACAGTCCAAATATGCTTTGCATCCCTTCAAATTTAGCCCTTCTGCAAACTCTTGCATTTGCTGCAAAACTTTAAAGCTTGCATGGCCAAGTCTTCTATGTAGAAAATGAACACATGAATCATGCTCTGCAACATTCTTAAATATATGGGAACATTGAACCTTTTGTCCCTGCAATACATATAGGTTATCTTCCTTTATGCCTTCTGCACAAATATTACCATTCCTTTTGATGAGACACTTCCCATTTACAAAAATGGTCTCAAAATCTTGTTTGTCTAAATTAGATGCAATTAACAAATTATGTTCCACATTGGTAAACTTTGATTCCAAATATGGAATTTTTACATTGCCTCTTCCGATGACTTTTGCTTTCTGGCCATTTGCCAAAGCTACAGCTTCTTGTGCTACTGGAACAAACCTGCAAAATAATTCAGAGTCATTAACAATTGTTTGACTTGCCCCACTATCTATTAGCCACTTGTCACTGTTGTTGCTATAGCAAACTTTTGTAACATCAAAATGTTCCTTTTGCAAATCAGTCTTTTTTGCTTGCACAAATGTCCTTTGCTGCAAATTGTTCCTCTGCAAACAGTTCCTTTTCAGATGTGTGTTTGCACTGCAAATGTAGCAATTCTTTTCTTGCTGAGCCCTCTGCTTGCAAAATCTCTCTTTTGATGCAACTTGGTCCCATCTGCTTGTTTCTTCTCCAGAGACTTGCAGTCTGGACCCCCTCCTCAGGAATTTCACCTCCTCGTGGCTGTTCCTAAAATGGCACTTTTCTTCTTCATTAAGCAAACATGCCTTTAAAGCCTCAAAATTTAAGTCTTGCTCTTCTTTACACTCAAATATCACAGAAACTGTGTCCCAGGTTTTATCTAAACTGTTCAACACCAATAAAACCTTCTGAGACTCAGAGAATTTAATCCCACATTTTTCTAAGTCCAAAAATAAACTTTGCATTTTATTTAAATGCTGTTCTACAGATTCGCCTGGTTGCAAACAGGCCTTGTAAAATTTTCGTGACAATTGCACTATATTGCATGCAGAAACATTCACGTGCACATCTCTCAATTTCAACCAAATCTCCTTTGCAGTCTTTAAATTTGCAACATTTAGAAATTGTTCATCATCTAAATTCAAGATGAGATAAGCCATTGCTCAATCATGACTATTCTGATCAGCAGCTGCAAACACTTGTGGTGGATTTTCTACAATATACCACAGCTCTTTTGCTTTGAGCAAACATTCCATTTTAGCAGCCCACACAATGTAATTTTTCTGGCCTAAACGAGGCACAGAGCTTTCTTTAAATTCCATTGTAGCCATTCTGCTAATTCTGCCTTGTTCTTATACTTTCTAAACACAGGCAATTTCTTCCAGCTTTAAATTACAATGCAGTCCTTAGTAAGCTCTGGGCCCATAACCTGTTAGAGAATTTTAATTTCTCTGTTGGTGAAAAAATAAATCAGAAGCTCTCCCAGTTGACTGCATTTAGCTGATTCAAATAAATTTCTTTATATTCATATTAAAATATTTACAATACCATACATTCTTCTTTATAGCAACATAGCTCAATGAAGACTTCTTACAGAGAGATACAGAGACAAACCTGAGACCGAAAATTCAGCTCCTAACTCAATACCCTTTTGCACAGACTCAGTAGCACTTTCTTCACATTGGCTGACTGAGTTACCACATGACTCTTCCTGCTCATGAATATTCCAACAACTACCAAGAACAACAGTGAACAGTGTGCTTGGAACTGGTGAGAGTATTTGATCTTCTCTCCCTTATTTTACAACTAGTCCATGGGAAAGATCCCCAAAACAAACAAACTCTGAAAGTGAGGGGAGAGGATTACATTCCCATTCCCCCACAGATGGAAGCAGCAAATTAACCTTTAAGGAGAAAAGAACTTTATTGAAATTAAATTCAAAATACTATAATCTGATCAAATTGCTAAGATTATATTCTAAAGGATTTTGATTTAATTGCATAGAAAAAGAAAAATAATAAGAACTTTTTGTCTGAAAGAGCTGGAAAATAAATATTTGCTGACATCTAGTGGACAAGGAGAGTATAGCATACTAAAGATAAGGCCCAGAAACAAAGAATAATAAATCTGTTTCCATGAACTCTAATAATCTTCAAGAAAATAGTTGCTAAGGAACAGAGAAGAGCTGGCCACAAGATTGGAAAGTGTTTAAAGGAAAAGAAATGTTCTGATTGTGCTGTAAATTTATGAAAAGTTAAATAACTTTGGTTATAAAGGGACTTTAGAATAACTGGGATAAGAGATATAAGTAATATAGTATTTTTCGATAAGATACAAGACATAAAAATATTAGGATGTTGTAAGTGAAGGAAAAGTTTGAATTTTAAAGACAAATTAAATTTGAAAAGATTTAGGATTAAAAGATTGAAATATTGAATAGGTTTAATAAGAATTCTGAAAAAAAGAATATATAGTGATTTAACTAATTTCTACTAATAGAAGTGAAATATAATCTGAGTAGAAATATGTTATGGATAGAAGTTATGATAGATAAGTAGTATAGTATTTCTATAATATATGAAATATGAAAATACTGAGATGATATATTTAAAGGGAAAACTTAGATATTTAGATGTTAAATACTGGGAAAATATGATTTATAAGAATTGTTTGAATATTATGGAGAAATTGAGCTTAAACAAGATCTATGAAAATAAGATACATGGTAAATCAATAAGATGATTCTTATGAAAAATAACATAAGCTGAAAAAAAAGCCATATAAGGATGCTACTATTGTTGGTATAAATATAGAAAAAATATTTTACTTAATCATTTAAATATGAAAAATGTTAAATATTAAAAATTATATTTGTTAATGTTATAGGAGAATATCATTGGGTGAAGAGAAGATCTAGGAAATATATTTACAACTCTTCCTTTGGGAAGCAGAGAGGCAGCTGCTTTTTATTTAAGCAGAGCTTTTTCAAAAAAGGGAAATAAAACAGAAAATAAAAAAGGGAGAAAGGAACTTGGCAGGAACCTTGGGAAAAATACCTGCTGAGCCCTGGTAAGTTTGTGGGGGTTTCTTGTTTAAATTACTAATTTACCTTTTTTTAGCAGCCATAAAAAGGGTTTCTCCCTCCCCTTTCTTCTAAGTTTGCCCTCAGCACAGGCTTTGAGGGGGTGGAGCTTTCTGCTGCAGCCCCCCTGCTGACTAATCCCTGGTAGCTGGGAGGAAACAGCTCACTCTTCCTTTGGGAAGCAGAGAGGCAGCTGCTTTTTATTTAAGCAGAGCTTTTTCAAAAAATGGAAATAAAACAGAAAATAAAAAAGGGAGAAAGGAACTTGGCAGGAACCTTGGGAAGAATACCTGCTGAGCCCTGGTAAGTTTGTGGGGGTTTCTTGTTTAAATTACTAATTCACCTTTTTTTAGCAGCCATCGCGCCCCTGTCGGCGCGCGATAAAATCCTAAAACAAGTAGGAAAAAATCCAAAAAGTAAACTAAGACCAAAAAAAAAAATTTGAACAACCTAAAAAGCTGTGGTTTATTTATTTATTTTTTTAAATCAATATAAGTGAGTAAGGGAATAAAATTATTAACCTTATCAAAACCATCAAAAAATCATTGATATCTAGAAGAGGAAGTTAAATATATATATATATTTTAAAAAAGTAATTTGTATAATAATAACAGTAAACATATAATAATAAGAAATGGAGATAGATAGCCGGCAGACGGAGGGGAGCTTCCCAGTGTTTTGCATTGAGTGTCACATGTATGACTATCTGAATGCTGGACAGAAGTCCTGGGTGTGTGATCAGTGCAATGAGCTCCTGGCTCTCAGGGATCAGGTTCTTTCCCTTGAAGCCAAGGTAGCAGACCTGGAGAAGCAGAGAGAGATAGTGAGGCAGGAGAAGATCTTCAGGGATGCAGCAGGAGCGTCCCACTCCATGCTGAGCAGCTCTCCAGCTGCTTTGGAGAATGGAGATCTTGGGCAGGGAGGACATCAATCTGTGGAAGAGCGACAGGCTCCCTTAGTTGGGACCCCTTCCTTGGAGGATGTGCCCATATCCTCTTGCACCGAGGATACTTCTCCGTGGGTGGTGGGAGGGGGGCTCCTTGTAGTGGGTGATTCAATTGTTAGAAATATAGAGAGACGGGTTTGTGATGGAAGCGTTGACCGCATGGTAAACTGCCTGCTGGGTGCAAAGGTTGCGGACATCACGAGGCATCTAGACAGGCTGATAGACAGTGCTGGGGTGGAGCCAACTGTTGTGGTACATGTTGGTACCAATGACATTGGGAAAGCTAAGCGGAAGGTCCTGGAAGCCAAATTTAGGTTGCTAGGTAGAAGATTAAAGTCCAGGACCCCCAAGGTTGCATTCTCAGAAATGCTACCTGTTCCATGCACAGGGCCAGCTAGACAGGCAATGCTCAGGAGCTTCAATGTGTGGATGAGGCAGTGGTGTCAAGAGGAAGGGTTTAGATTCATTAGGAACTGGGAAACATTTTGGGACAAGCCACACCTGTACAGAAGGGACGGGTTACACTTAAACCATAATGGAACCAGACTGCTGGCGATTAATATTAAAATGGTTTCAGATTCGTAGGGGCAAGTCGACTGATTCGTAGGGGCAAGTCGACAGGAGCTGGGCAGCTTCCGGTTTGAGAAGGCGCACTGCCAAATATGGAGGGTGGAAGTTATGCACATATTGGTGAGTCAACAGGAAAACTGCAAAGTTATGCACATCGGGGCAAAGAACCCCAATTATACTTACCAACTGATGGGGACCAAACTTTCTGAGACAACCCAAGAAAGGGATCTTGGGGTTTTGGTGGACAGCTCGATAAAGATGTCAACCCAATGCGCAGCAGCAGTAAAAAAAGCAAATTCCATGCTTGGCATGATTAGGAAGGGAATCAAAAATAAGTCAGCAAGTGTTGTATTGCCTCTGTACAAATCGATGGTGAGACCACACTTGGAGTACTGTGTACAGTTCTGGTCACCGCACCTCAAGAAGGATATAATGGAACTGGAAAAGGTGCAAAAAAGGGCAACAAGAATGATCAAGGAAATGGAGCACCTCCCTTATGAAACCAGATTGCAACGCCTTGGTCTCTTCAGCCTTGAAAGACGGCGTTTAATGGGTGACTTGATCGAAGTGTATAAAATCATGCACGGGATAGAAAAGGTGGATAGAGAAAAATTCTTTTCTCTATTACACAATACTAGGAGAAGGGGGCACTCCCTAAAGCTCATAGGTAAGAAAGTGAGGACAAATAAAGGGAAATATTTCTTCACCCAGAGGGTCGTTGGTTTATGGAATTCACTTCCAGAAGAGGTCGTGACAGCTGTCAGCCTTGATAGCTTCAAGGCATGGTCAGACAGATTCATGGATGCCAAGTGTATCGGTGGTTATTAAAACGGATGTCCATGTGCCGCCTCTATGTTGGTTGAGGCAGGCAGGATTCCCTTGAGTACCATTAGTTGGGGGTCAAGGGAAAGGGCGGGTTTTGCCTTCTCTTTCTGCTCAAGATCCCCATGTACAATTGGTGGGCCACTGTGTGACACAGAATGCTCGATTCGATGGGCTTTGGCCTGATTCAGCATGGCTCTTCTTATGTTCTTATGTTCTTAACTGATATACTAATTATGGAAATATAAAAATTAATTACTATTGTTTATTAATTATTATTAATAATAATTGTATATATTTTTTCTAAAAAAATTATGAACCAAGGCAACATGTTGTACACCAGGCACTAAGGGTGTTATTGTAAAAAACCAATAAAACTTTTACAAAAAGAAAAGAAAAGGAAGAAGTGGAACTCAGACAAAAGACAGAATTATTCAGACAACAAACACAAGGTCAGTCAAAAACAACTCAAATGGCTATACACCAATACACACAATACAAGATGAACTAAAAATCCAAGTACATGAGGGCAGATATGACATTATTGCCATTATGGAAACAATATGAAACTCATGAATGGAATATACAGTTAGAGGGATTAAATTGTTTAAAAGGAACAGATCTAAGAAAAGAGGAGATGGAGTTGTACTATATATAAGAAATAATTATATCTCTAGAGAAATACTGTAAAAAATTATGGAAACCATCTTGAATCCATTTGAGTCAATATAAAAGGAAAAACGATTTATACTATAGGCCACCCAACAAAGCAGAGGAAATAGATGAACTTTTTTCTAGTCAGATAACTAATGTATGTAGAAAGAACATCACAAGAGTAATGGGAAAATTTGACTATTCTGACATTAACTGGGAGACAAACTGTGCACCTAGTGGAAGATCAAACAGATTCCTGATAAATCTATCCAGACAAAAAAGTAGAGAAGGGAATTAGAGAGTCAGCCAAACTAGATTTAATTCTCACTGACAGAGATGAAGTGATAGAAGGTGCTGAGGTTACAGAATCCTGAGGGGGTGGAGTGATCATGCAATATTTGAATTCAATATTAGGCAAGCGAAAGCAATACGACAAAGTAAATTAGAGTCTTGGACTTTATTAGAGCTGATTTCAGTAAACTTAGAGAGAACCTGGGAAAGATTCCATGGATGAGAATCCTCAAGGGGAAAACAACTCAAGAAGTTTGGGAAAATTTGAAAATTGAAATTATAAAAGTCCAGTCTAGCACAATTCCAATGAAGAAGGAAAAATAAGAGATTTCAAAAGAAACCAGCATGGTTACACAAAGAACTCTCTGATAAACTGAAAGATAAAAAGGACAAACATAAAAAGTGGAAAGAAGGGCACCTAACTAAAGCAGAATATCAGCAAATAGTCTGAATCTTCAAAGAGGAAGACATGAAAGCTAAGGCTCAAAATGAATTAGGCCTGTACAAAGGTAAAAAATAACAAAATTAGCTTCTTTCAACATGTAAAAACAAGAAAAAAGTCAAGGAAATTTTTGGTCCATCAATGGGAGAAAATGACAAGAAAGTTATGAGCAACATGGAGAAAAGCAGAACTGCTTAACTCATTTTTTCCTTACAAAAAGGAAAAAAATCAGTACAACCTCTTAAAAAATACTTTCAAATGCAGAATTCTGATGCAAGTCAAAATAAATAAGAAAATGGTAATAGAACGCTTATCCAATCTTCAAGGGGCTGCCACAAAGAAGAAGAGATCAACCTATTCTCTAAAGGCAGGGCAAGAAACAATGAATGGAAACTAATCAAGGCGAGGACCAATCTAGAACTAAGGAGAAATTTCCAGACAGAGCAATCAATCAGTGGAATGACTTGCTTCCAGAAGTTGTAAGTGCTCTAAAACTGGAATTTTTAAAGAAGAGATTGGGCAATCATTTGTCTGAAATGATATAGGGTTTCCTCCTTGAACAGGTGATTGAACCAGAAGATCTCCAAGATTCTTTCCAACTCTATTATTCTGTTGTATAAGTGCTAGACATGAATACAAGAAATGTTTAGATGGCCAAGAGATTAACTAGTGGTTCAGCCTTTATTTTTATGAAAGAGGTTTTTCTTATGTGGCTCTGGGAGCTCTCCCACCCCATGGTAGCAATACTATTACCCCCAAAAGGAAATTCCCTGTCCTTGAAAATTGTTGGCCCTGTTTTCTTTTACCTCTAGAAATCTGGTGAATTTGGCAAGTTCATGAATTTGTACAGACCTTTAAATTTAAAAGCCTTTTGTGTTCAGTTTTAGCAAGTAATTAGGCCAACACAGAAACATATGCAAATACACACATATATGCACATATACATATACTCAATCCGCATATCAAGCATTTTGCATTAACTTTCCAAACTGCTGGAATGGACTGCACATTTCAGCAGTAGTTCACTTCTTATCCTTATCTCTGGTCATTATAGATTTATTACAGTTATGAGCTCCCGGGCTATTGGAGAGTATATAAAATACAGTTTATTAGACAGCCTGTAGTAAAAGCTGAAGAGAAAACAAACTCACCCATGTTAAGTATTACAGTTTGGGCATTACTAATTTTATTTCCTGCTGTTAAGTAAAAATAGGATTGACTGTCCTTAACAGCTGCAGTGTTACCATTTGTGCCTTGCCATGGACCTTGTGTGAATTGCTTTCCAAAAGAGCCTTTTGGGGGGCAATGGTAAACCAGTTGTCAGGAGAGGCTTTTGAAGAGTCCTAGTGCATCAGCAGCAATTAATGCAGGTGGTATTTTAGACAAGGGAGCTAATGAGCTTTAATATGCATGCAGGTGAGGGAGTGCTGAATCAGTAGAGCCATTAATGAACCTATGACAGCCTAATTAGCTACAATTTAAAATCTATGGAATCTAATCAGAGGAGCTGAACACTGCTGCAAATCTGTGTATGAATGAGTCTTTCTAAATACTCCAATCTGTTGCTTAGTCACTGATTGATAGTAATTGCTTTCCCCCCTTCTATTGTGTATAGGAAAATGCCCAATTTTACTCTGATAGAGAAGGACACAAGTTAAATGCCTAAGATATTTGGCTGCTTAAATTTTAATCATGAGATTTATATATATATATTTCTCCTCTCTCTCTCTCTCTCTCTCTCTCTCTCTCTCTCTCTCTCTCTCTCTCTCTCTCTCTGTGTGTGTGTGTGTGTGTGTGTGTGTGTGCAAAATTAATCATCAATTCTGAATATAAACTATCAAAAGTATCAACTAACTTTCATTTGTTTAGTTGGCAAGAATGCATATAAATTTAGAACTAGATCATATCAAAAGCCATAATGTACATTGGTAGCAGTTTATAGAAAGTTAAAGGAAAATGTTTCATTAATATAAATAGGGGGTATTAATATTTATTTATGTGTATGGATATGGATTGCAAAATTTGGACAACCAGCAGATGACAGCAAAGAGTTTTCTGTATTTCTCTTCTGACATCTAGTGGTCATCTAATTTATTTTTAGCCCAGATCTGTGTTCTATATAAATATGCTATAACAAGAAATGAAGATGGGATTATGTTAATCATAATTAGAAATTTTAAAGAGAACCTTGCTTATCACTTCAAAAAAATCAATTTTAGTGCTGTCAGTTTATACATGCAATTTCCAATCAAGTAAAAAGATTAGATGGCGTTTATATAAATTAATCCTTAATCCCTATTAATTGGATAGGTAGATCATACTATAAATGCATTTACTCTTGGGTCATTTTGTTATATTCAGTATCATATTTAAATATTTTTTTTAAAAAAAATAGTATAGAATGTTGTAGACACCATGTAGATTTGAGATGTATATGCAATTTATAAAAATATCATCAATTTATAGTTGTTTTAAAATTAATTTTTCTACTTTTATTTATATCACTAATACAACATTCTAAAATATATCTGAATTATTTTGGAGTTTTCTACTAATCTATATACACTTTCCAAATATATTTCACTGTTGCTATCTATGACACACCAAAATCCATATCACTTGATGTTAAAAAAATTATCCTTACTGCAACTCTTCCTTCATTGTAGTCTGAGCTTTAATTATTTAATATTAAATAAAAAAAATCTTAGAGCCTGGATTAATGAAGTTTAATAGAAGGAACGCTAAGGTTACAACATAATAATTCCAGCAAACATCCTATTTTCAGTGTAGGCGTTTTCATGCAAAAACATGTCTGTTACATCTTAGAATAGAGAAAGTTGAAAGCTTGCTTGTTTTATGAAGGCAGGGAAATTTGTTCACTCTTTTGGTAATGGTCACCTCAGTCAGTGTAGAAAGAATTTTGCCCTCTCTTCTACATAGTACAGGTTTACATGTTAGTTAGAACCAGTTTTCCTTCTGTAATAGGTAAGCAGAAGGAAAAGCCTTGAGGAACAGGAGGAAGAATTGCTATCAAGGCAGTGGTCAGATAAAAGAAATCTGAATCTGTGGCAGATCTGTAATCCAAGCAAGTATTTCAGACACAACCCTCCCTAGTTCTTATAAACTAAAGAAAAGAAGGGGAAAGCACATTCAGAACTGCAAGATTCTGTTATTATAAACTTATAATAAAAGTAGTATTAGCCTGGGTGGCTTTGGTTTGATCTACTGATTTGATCTACCTTGAAGGGCTGAAAAACAATTGTGACTCTTAGCAACTACTGCAATTTTCTTGGCCAAATTTTTAGAAGTGGTTTGTTATTGCCTTCTATCCAGGGATGAAAGAGAACAAATTATTTAAAGTCTTCCGGTGGACTTGGGCTTAAACATGAGATGAAAAGTCTATCTGATGCTTTGAGCTAAATTGTCTCTTAATAGTGAGATAGAATACATTTTATTTGGAAATGTAACCACATTATCAAATAGCATATTATTTTGTGAATGCAGAAGCATATGATTATTTCTCTCTATATACATCTAATTCTTAATTAACAGCTGATCCAACAAAAAAGGGGCATATACAAGGACAGAACTATTTTGTACATGTGGCTTAATGGTGAAAAGCTGTCTAGCTGACCTGTATCTCAAGTTCTACTATAGGAATCCGTTAGTTTAGATGATCAGCTTGGTTCAAGGTTACAGAATTTATAAGGATTATATTTGGTTCTTAATTATTAGGGCTGTGCAAGGAGTTGATTTGAAAATTCAATATGACAGCCATTTAATTAATTTTCTGAGCTGAAATGACTTTTCAAATTGAATAGATGATTCTCATCAACACCTTGAAGTGATAGATCCCTTGAATTGATTCAGTTATTCAAATGGGCTTTTGAACATGCTGAATATTTTTTGAGCATGCTCAAAAGTTCTTTGGTTTTTTAAAAAATTAATTTGAAAAATCAAGCCAAAGCTTTGAATCAAATCCATTTTTTGCTGAACTGGACCAAAATAATGATGAACTATCAACTCAGTTAGGATAAGTATTGATCCATAAGTCCTTATACATTCTGGCCAATCAGAAATTCTGTTATAGGTTTCCCTCCTATCTCTTTGCTTTCATCACTTACCTTACAGTATGCAAAACAAAGTTATTATATTTATCAGAGGCTTCCTCAGAAACAGCACCATGCATATAAAAAGGGTTGAGCTTTGATTACCTCAGTGAAAATTGCTATGAATGGCCCTTATTCTGACCCCAAAATTCAGTTTAATCTAATTTGAAATGCAAAATTCAGTTTAATCTAATTTGAAGAAACTGACATCTCAACTCAATTTGGAGATTGCACTATTTCATAACAGAATTGTATTTCTGTGCTAAGCTGCAAAGAAGTAAACCCAATAATTTATGAGATATGGTCTCTGGGAAAAACAAAATGATACACCTTGCATCTTTTTTATTATTTTATTTATCAAATTTGCATGCTGCTCATCTTGCTCACCTTCCTTGAATTAGCAAACAAATGTTCCTTCAACGTTAATAATAGAAAACATCCTGTAGAATAGCTGAAATTAGCACCTTTGCATAGAATATTGATCCATTTTGTTTGTTTGTTGTTTAATGTTGCATTAAAATGTTTGCAAGTTTCTAAAGCATGAAACTGCAAGCAGGCTTTGTCTTCTCCAGCTTGAATGTGATGCCTGATCCATGTAAAATACACATTATAAAATAGCAGAGAGATACTGTTTACTTATTGCCTCATTTATCTTGCAGTCTAGATCCAATCCATTGACTGAAATTAATGATCATCACTCTACCACAATATGTAGATTGAACATATTCAGAATCACAGATTCTTTATTACTCTTCTATGTTTATTATCTCTTTTTTTTACTTCTCTATATCTGTTTTGTGAAGTTACCACTTTCTTTAAAGACAGCCTTTCTTGATACAATGTAGCTGAAGCAATTGGTAAAGTGCTTTCATACTATGAGGTGAAGCATTTTAATAAATAATTTCTAAAAGTGGTGGCTAGAGTATCTTTTGTTTTTATTACTTGCTGTAGAGGCAAGGACTTTATACACTTTTTAAACAGATATTTTTACCTTACTTTTTTATTCTTGCATCCTTGTTTTGCAGAGATAGTAAATGTTTTACACACCCATTTGTTTTAAAATGGTTAATGTTCCAGTTGCACAGACCATTGCTGCTTTTTTAGCAAGCTGACTGACAAAGTTATTGTTAGTGCACAAACTTTTGCAGAGAATCCTAGTAGCAGCTAGAAGTGTATGTAATTCTCAAAATTCTTCACTTTATTTATGGATATAAAAAGTAGTTGATAAGTTCATAAAATTGAATAGCATAATTATAGAGAAGGCAGAGGAGGCAGTTGTTTTAGGAACCACAGAGACAGGTGGGCTCTTAGATACCTATTTGTATTCCTTTCTTGCTCTGTATATTCCACAAATCGAATGGTATAGAACTACCCTTCTAGGTAGTTTAGACAAGAAGTATAAACCATGGTTACCAATGCTATCTTTATTGTAAAGTTTCAGTAACAGAAGGCTGAAAGCCTTTCTCCCTTTCCTTTATTTTTACTTTCAAGAAAAATAGGGAGGGTCCTTTCTGAGATGCTTCCCATTCTTTTTTTCCTTCTGTGTGATGACTTACCTTTTTCATGATAGTTGTTTAGATTGTAATTCTTTCTTTGTTATTTCTACATACCATGACAGAAGTTAATATGGGCTGCAAAAATCTGGAAAACCATTAGATGGTAACAATGAATTGCTTTTCCATAGAATATTCCTGTTGTCTAGAAATTGTCTTATTTTTTATATTCTATCCATGTTAGCTCAAGTGAGGAGCCACAGAAGGAGTTATAATGGAAAAGGAGAAGCAACATTGCTGCTGCCCTTTTCACCAGCTCTTCTTGCATTACTATTGATCCAGCCATCACTTCAGCAGCAGAAGATGCAGTGGACATAGAGGCCCTGGAGTTCTTAGGCAGTCCCCTAATAATTCCTGTTGGTAGTTCTTTTCCTTTTCTCATTTTTAATCCTCTTCCTGTTTTGTGAAGGAGTCATCCAAGTCATAGATGCTTTTATATGAGATAACTGGACTTTTTTGTTTTTCTTTGAAGACATTTTGCTTATCATCCGTAAAGCTTCTTCAGCTCTGACTGGATAATGGGGAATGGAAAGATTTATACTCCTTCAGACAGCTGTTCATTTGCATTCTTTTAGCAAGCCATTAAAGGGCTGTTCAGTTTTGACACATTTGATTTTTATGGTTAGATTGGTCATGGGATGTATGAAAGAAAAGGACATTGAGATATTCAAGTTGTTAAGGTATGAGTGATGCATAATGTACATGAACAGCTGTAGATGGAGGGAGTAAGAAAGGAGAAGCCATACTTCGAATGAATGATAAAGTGAAAAAAGACATTTACAGGGTTCCGGAGTCCAACTCAGACTTATGGCTAAAATTAATAAGATATAGGGCTAAAAGGTAAGCAGCCAAAGGCATATAGATCTAGAAAAACTGGTAACTTTTGAGGAGGAGGAGGAGGAGGAGGAGGAGACAGCTCTCTGAAAAGTGGAGCCAATGACTTGACAGAATGAACAGTCAGTGTGTAGACCAGCTCTTTGATAATTTCTGTCTGGATAATAATAAAAAAACTTGATAGTTGCTTCTCATGGGGATGCCATGACACTGTGATCTTTGAGGGTTTTAGAGCTCTGAAAAGCAAGGGAATAACCATCTTGCTCAAATCATGGTTGATGAACACTGGTTTTTCATACTTCTTTTTCTAATTACTTTTAGAAAATGCCTTTCGGCTATTTGAATCAACAGGTTTTACAGCACAAGTGAGTTTCCTTCAATCTTAGTGAAAGAATACAAGAATACAAGTTTTGGCACATTATTATTATTTGCTGGAGAAAACAACAAAAGGGTGGTTTAAACTTTAAAGTTACAAACAGGTCCAGATATATTTGAAATAAGATTCTGGAATTAATTATAAAGAATTCTTCCTGTGGGAAAAGACTTTTGTTTTGAATTCTTTAAAAAATGGACACTAGAGAAAACTAGAATAAACTAAATATTACAATTAAAAAAGAAAAACACTCAAACTCAGCTTAGTAAAAGAGAAGGAAGCGAAGTATTTTAACATTGGACATATTGAAGGATATTTTTAACTGGCTATATTATAAAGTGAAACAGAGGATCTTTTTTGCCAATTCTTTGGCTATCCTAGGACAAAATGAATCCAGGGACACCATATTCCATGTATGAGACTTATTTGGAAATGTTCTTGTTAAGAATTTTTGAAAACAACCATGGAGTGGCAGCAGAGAAAAATGAAGGAGCATCTCCATGTCTATCATTATTTTGGGAATGCTTTTATGAAGGAGTGGGAATATACATTTTTCCCTCCCATCATATTAACAGTTTTGATATGGAGACTACACCCAAGTCTTGGGAGAGGAGAAAAGGAATGGTGTACATAGAAAAGAATTTAGAGCAGTGGTATTTCAAGCTGTCCATTTTTGTAATTCTCTTACTTGTATTTATCACTCCCTAAATATACAAATGATATGATGATTATTATTTAATGAAACAGCAGCATGATTTCTATCTTCATTGCAGTGTATTTAAAAGTCCATAGAACATAAATTGTGTCATGTGACATCATTTGAGTCTTTATTCTTAATGCATGATACAGCATAGCTATAAAATATATTGCTCTATACAGAAAGGGTATGAAAGCAAAAAGGCTTCAATAGATAATAAAGAGAAACATAAATTACCTCAATGTGTAGCATGGAAGCATGCAGCTGAAATCATATAAAGCGGTGCACAGCAATAAATATGGCTCTACAGACCATATAGAAAAAAGTGAACTTTCAATGACCTGATTGGAGGCTATATATATTATCCATTCAGGCAGGCTTGGCTATTAGCATATTCTAGGTTATGAATGAGACTTAACAAAATAAGACAGAAAGATTTGATAAAGCAATTTATGGAAAGACAATAAAGAATATTAGTCATTTTTAAAAAAGAAGACACAAGAGGAAAATACTGTTCCAACATGACAAATAAAAGAAGCTTTAAAAACATTGGTTCACACATTACACTGAGCAGTAATATATTTAATTAGGTTTTGGCTTAGCAGGTTTTTGAGAACCTAGTCACACTGCTTAATTTGTAAGCAGTGCTTTAATGCTTTGTATGTCATGTCAATCCAGACAATGAAATTATCTTCAATAAACCATGGTTAAGCAAGAGGAAAACTTAGGATAATGTGACAATCTACGAGTTTGCATCTTCTGTCTGTTTATCTGTCTAAATAGATAGATAAGTATATAATGATAGATGTGTGTGTGTGTGTGTGTGTGTGTGATAGACAGAGAGAGACAGAAAGACAGAGAGAGACAGAGAGGAGAAAATTGATTGGTGACCTTCGACCAACAGCTTTTTCTCAATCCTAAAGAAGGAGGCAATGGAAAACCGCTTCTAGGGATTATATCTTTGACTGTAATAAAGATTTTTTGCTTTAGAATTGCAGCAAGAACTCCAATCATTCTTCACTTTGGCAACTACTTAGACTAGTCCCTACATTTTCTTGGCAGGATTTTTCAAGTTATTTTCCCAGGGCAGTGATAGCAAATCCTTTGGGCTTAGCATATCAAAAAGTTGAAAAATGCCTAGTTTGACTTTCCTGGCATATCATACCTCTCCCCCTTCCAACAAAAGAGAAAAACATTCTTTACATATGGTATTAATTTATTTTTAAAATGTAGCCCAATAATGTGTGTGATCACCAGGATCTGCTACTTGCAGATCTACTTCAAGCAGTCTTCTCTTACTGTTGACAGGTCACTGTGGTCTGTCCAAGGAAGTTCCAGGTTTCATGAGGCCTTCATTCTTGAAGGGGCTGTAAAGAATGCTCTTCCATGGTCTCTGCAATCTCCTAAAGCTGTGCAAACACATGCCTTTTTCTTGTGTAATTTTTGGAGGCTCCATAAGCTATGCAAGAACATGGCCCACTCCCATGACTTCCAGAGCATACCTCATTCTTGAATGGCCTCTGTAATCTCCAAAAATCATACAAGAACAGGCATGCTTTCAAAAATATTGTCCAGTGTTGGCACTCAAAATATAACGGTGTGGCATTTTTGACACATATATCATGCCTTTGCCAACACTGTCCTATCTCAAAGTTACCCAGGTGGCTTTGTGACCAAGTGCAGGATTAGATTTCAAAGTCTGGAACTTTAACCATTATACCAAATCAGCCTTCTTAAATGATATTGGGGAATAACAAAAGTCATTATTCAACAATATTCAATATTATGCAACTTGCTGGATTCTAACCCAGAATGAATACGACACAATCAATGTGAACACAAGTACTAAGATAAACCATATTATAGTTTAACATGCTAAGAGAATTACTGGCTTCCTGCAACATGCTGAATGACAGATTATTCAATCTCAATTAGCCTAGCCTAGCCTTGTTTAGCCTAGTGAATTGCATGAATGCAACTAGAAGAAAGTTACATAAATGAAGTTTAAGTAAGACTTAATGTTTCCCTGTTCAGCACCTGACTATTATGTGATGATGCTACTCTGTAAAAATCTACAATAGATCTTGATATGGAATGAAGTAAAAATCCAATTTCAATCATTTGAGATATATATGGAAATGCATATTTGGACTTAATCCAGATTGACAGAAAGATTCCTGTGATTTTTCATGGTGAAATGGTTGAACAGGTAATCAAGGGAAGGAGGAAAGTTGAAGGTTGGACATGTTTCAAGTTGAAGGGAAATGTGAAACAAACAGAAACAGATGACACAGTGCTTGTAAGAGGAAGTAAAACTTTGATTTCAAGCTGAGTGGCAGTCATCACACTTAACAATCTTTCCTGTGATCTTTTTAGTCCTGAAAAGTATCCTTTTAAAACTTATGAGACTAAAAAAAGACAGATCTGTTCCAGCTTTGGAGACCATAGAAAAGCCACTGGATATTAGACATATCACATATCTACCTTAAAGAAATGGACAAGATGTAAGATGAAAGGTGACAGAGGAGGTTAAAACCAGGCGACTTAGCTTATGAGATATTCCCAGAAGGATAGAATCATTTCTCTGATGCTGAAAATATCTAGCTGTACTATGAAATCCCAGTTTTGGCCTCTTGCGGATAGGCAGTAGAAAATGATAGGCCAAATACTGTCCAAAACATTTTTAGAGCTAGTTTTTTTCCCTCTTTATGAAGATGGCTATCTTATTTCTAGGACCCAGGGAGGCTGCTTTATAGGGAAGGATGACTTAACAAGGTGAAAAATGTCACATGGCACCAAGATTTTATTATATATTTTTTTAAAAAGTTTTTGTTGGGACTTTGAGGGAGGGTTTGAATTGTTGTTTTAAAATAAAACTATGTAAGTGTATTATGTGTTTATATCACAGTGCTTGTGTGTTTCCTCCTTCAGAATGTATGGAAGCCTTGCCATAGTCTGACTACATTGATCAACAGGAACCCCCAGAAAGTCCCCCAAAGAATTTATGATACTTGAATTGGCTTATTCCATTTTAGTAGATAAGGTGGCAAAGGCACAGTGAGTTGCCTATTAGATCTCCTGTGACTCATAAAGAGAATATGTTGGGGAAACAGTAAAATGAATTTTGTGTCCACTGAAAGGAGACACAAAATGAAGCTGAATGAAGTCCTGACTCTAATGATACCTTTTATGTCCTTCGAAGAAATGAGGAGTGACAAGGTTCCTTCTTCAACACAGTCTTTATTGAGCTTACAGGATTGAAGTCAGCTTCTATGAGGCACGCAGGCCTCTCTTAACAAGAGAGAGAACCCTGGCCAGAATTGCTACATTTATGGAGCGCTTTCGCACCCTGCGCATGTGCGCAGGCCCGGCACCACTCCGTCTGGTCCCAGGCAACTTGTGCAACTGCCCGGGACTGTTGCAGCATCCCGAGCCTGCTTCCGCAGGCTCAGGACACAACACCCATCCCCTCTAGAGGGGAACATGCCTATCCTGCTCTCACAATTCTCTAATGAGAGTGTCTCACTCCCAAGCAACAAATGCATGGAATGTGGGATTACCCATTGTTGGGTTGTGGGCTGGTACCCACGATCACTTTGGGAATAAATGTATCCGAAACAAAAAATGATAATAATAATGAGAAATCAAACGGCCCCTCTTCTCTGCGGCCCACTACTTCATTCCCCGAAACTGGACTGCAGGTTAACAAATTCCCTGAGGTATTTGGGTGGCCATTTCGTTCTCTGTGACCTTCTCGGACCTGGCGATGATGCTGGACCCACCTGCTTGCCCACCAGGCTAGGTGAGCCCAGGCATTGCTGCCTTACCTTTCCAGATGCCCCTGGAATTGTTGCCTGGCCTGCCTGCTTGCCCACTGGGCTCAGCAGGCCAGGACTTTGCTGCTCCCCTGACCTGGTTGACCCACCCCTCTGTGGAGTGGCTGGGGCCTCTCCGTCCCAGGCAGCATACTGTGGCTGGGTGGTATTCCCCAGTTCCACAATGGACCTTTCTTGGGGGGGGGACAGTATTCGCATCCCCTGCCCTCAGCTGAAGTGTGCTGGGCATTTGGGTTGCTTCCTTGTCCCAACCCCCCTAAGGATGTGCCCCAGGTGTCAGAGTCAGGAGATGCCTCCCAGGCTACCTCTTGTTCCCCTGATTTTCTTTTGGGAGCAATTGCAGAATTGGGCCTTGGTTCCCCTCTGAATTCTAGTTCCCTAGAGTCTTGTGAGTTGTTGGAATGCCCCTGGTTAGTCTCCCTGTCTGGAGCACTATCTGTCAGTTGTGAAAAGTTAGGATACCCCTGGTGTGAACCCCTTTCTATAGTTAACGTGGATGTATGGGGTGATTCCCCATCCATTAATATCTTGCCCAAGCCACTGTTAGGACCTTTGACAGACTGTTGCATTAGATCCTCAGAATGCATATTCTGATCCTCCTCCCCCCACAGAGCAGAGCCAGGAGCAGAAGGGTGAGAACCCCAGCTTGCACGCAGCTGATCTATGTGCCGGCGAAGGACACGGCTGTCACCAGTGTCACTTTGTATGATAAAGGCCCTGAGACCTTGCAAACCACAGCTGGTACCCAGGGGTGACCCGGCACATAGTTACATGCCCAAACTGGATCTCCTACTTGCAGTCTTCTCGAAGCCCTTGATTTGTGACACCTGTGGAACCACCCTATCAGGGTGCAGCCTGTCCAGTTTAATAATGAGGTGATGGCCCCAATGAAGTTCTGCAGGAGACTTCCCGGTTGAAGTGCATGGTGTGGTGCGGTGTGCAAGAAGGAAATCTGCTAACCTGTGATGCCAGTTACCGTAAGTCAATCTCTTGAGGGCATCCTTGGTAGTGCGCACCATTCTTTCAGCCATTCTGTTGGACGACAGGTGGAAGGGAGCCGAAGTCGCGTGCCGGATCATGCTGGATTGCAAGAAGACCTGGAACTCAGAAGAAGTAAATTAGGAACCATTGTCTGAAACCAGTACATCTGGAAGGCCGTGTGATGCAAAAATACCTCGCAGCACCTGGATGGTCCTGGCAGTAGTTGTTGATGAAACAGGAACAACCTCTAGCCATCTGGAATGGCTGTCCACAACAATCAGGAAGAATTGTCCCTGAAAGGGCCCAACGTAATATATATGAACCCTAGACCATGGGAACTGGGTTTCCTTCCACCTGTGTACAGGGGCTTGAGGCATTTCAGGGCAAGATTGTTGACACGCTTGCAGACATGCACCTGGGCCTCAATATCCTTATCCAGACTGGGCCACCTAAGATGGCTACGTGCAAGCGCTTTCATCCTGACAATACTGGAATGATGTCCCTCATGTAAGGAGGTCAAGATTCTAGACCTCAATGAGGTTGGAATCACAACTCTGCTACCCCATAATAGGCAACCTTTGAAAGTGGACAGTTCATGCTTCTTTTTCCAGAATCTTTGGAACACAGCATCTGGGCACTGGTCAGGCCATTCTGACAATACCCAGGACAACACACATGTGAGCGTGTGATCAGAAGCGGATGCAACAGCCACATCTCTAGCATTGATGGGACACTCAGGTAAGTCTTGAATAGACAGAATATGAACTGCAGGAGCAGGAGCAGGCTCCAAATGTTGCAGGGGCAATCTACTCAGGCCATCAGCATGGCCCATGTCCTTGCCAGGTTTGTGAATCAGTGTGAAATCATATGCTGACAGAAAAATGGACCATCTCAGCATACATGGAGAAATTATGTGTGGGGTCTGTTTGTTCATAGTAAACAACCCCAGAAGTGGCTTATGGTCAGTATAGACTGTAAATTTGCAGCCATATAAAAATCGTGAAATTTCTTAATACCGGCCACTATTGCCAAAGCCTCTCTGTCAATCTGGGCGTAATTTCGCTCAGCAGACGACAGAGTTCTGGAATAATAGGCCACAGGGACCTGGGTCCCATCTGCTCTTAGGTGGCTAAGAACAGCCCCAACACCATATGGAGAGGCATTGCAAGCGATGCAAACAGGCAATTTCTCATTAAAATGAGCTAGTACAGTATTAGGTAAGGCTTTAACTTCATTAAAGCTTTTTTCGTGGACCTTTGTCCACAGCCAAGGAGCCTGCTTGTCTAAGAGTCTATGTAAGGGCTCTGCTACAGCGACCTTGTGAGGCAGGAAAGCGTGATAGAAATTTAGTAGGTCCAGGAATGCCTGTAATTCGCCCTTGGACTTAGGACTAGGTGCCTTCTAGATGGCCTGTAGTTTTGATTCTGAGGGGTGAATGCCTTGGGCATCTATCCTGAATCCCAAAAAGTCAGTGGAATTGACTCCTATTTTGCATTTTTCCTTTTTTAGTTTAAGGCCTGCTCTTCTGAAGTGAAGCAAGACAGCCCTTAATCTCTCAGCTAAATTTTGAGCTGACTCTCCTGCAATAAGGACATCATCAAAGTAGGGGCAGACCCCAGGAATGCCTCAGAGCGTGCTTTCCATGACGCTCTGGAATATGCCAGGGGCTACGTTTACCCCAAATTGCAGTCTCTTGACTTTAAATGCCCCTCTGTGAGTCGCAATAGTTTGGGCCTCTGCAGCTGCATCGTCAACAGGCAGCTGTTGATAAGCCTGTGCCAGGTCAAGCTTTGCAAATATGCAGCCCCCTTTAAGGGAGGCCAGAATGTGGCTTACCACAGACACTGGGTAAGCATGCTGTTGAAATGCTTTATTTAGTGTGCACTTTTAATCTGCACATATACGTATATCCCCATTAGCCTTTAAACGTGTTACTATGAGGGTTTCCCATGGGCTTGAATCTACAGGTTCTAAAATTCCTTGCTGGAGCAATTTGTCCAGTTCAGCATCAACCCTGATGCTTTAGGGTGAAAGGAACCCTCCTTGGCTTAACCTTGATGGGCGTGATGGTTGGATCTAACCTTAGCGAGACTGGAGGCCCCTTGAAGGATCCAAGTTCTGGACTAAACACATCTGCAAATCCCTGCAGACTTCTGCTAGGCTCTGCGTTTGCAAATTGTGCAGCCCCGTGACCTGGATTCCCAGGGCCTCAAACCAATTGAGTCCAATGAGACTCGTGCATACCTCCCCACAACCAACACATGTAGGGGACCTTCAAAATCCTTGTGCTGTACATTAAGGGTGGCCTCCCCCTTAACACACACTTTGGAACTTTGAAAGTCTGTAAGTATTATGTTAGATGGTTTTAGTTTGGCTCGAAAGCCACTACTTTCACAAATCTTTCTAAATGTACTGTTAGAAATAATAGAGAAAGCGGACCCAGTGTCCAACTCCATGGCAATGGGCACCCCTTGCAACCGTACCTTAAAGGACAGTTTTTTCTTTAAAGGCTTGTGTGTGCCTGTCCTCAAAATACTCCTGTGTGATGTGCAGAAGCCCACCCTATTTTTGCTGGGGACCCTGGTATCTTTCAGACACAATTCTTTCTGAAGTTGTACCTTCTGGTGACTCAAACAGATGGCTGTGATGTGGCCTCACTTCCCACACTCTCTGCATATGGTGAAACAGAACCTGCACTCAGCTCTCTTGTGGCTTCCTCCGCATCTGAAGCATTTGAAGGCAGCGGGGACCTTGTCCTGACGTTTCTTCTGCTTCCTTCCTGTTGGCTGGTAAAGTTTATTCACTTCTTCAGGATCCAAGTCTTCTCCATCTATGATGTCCTCTTGATGGACTGTAACTGCCTCTGGAAGGTTCTTGTTAGGCTGCATTGACCTTACAGTCCCCCCCCTGCTGCTTCTTCAGCTGTCACCTCTCTCAGGGCATCTTGGAATGTGACATCCTCTCTAGCAAACATCTTCTGCTGCAAGTCTCTGTTCCTCAGCCCACAAATGAAGCGATCTCACAGCCTCTCTTCCAGATCCTTGAATTCACATGGCTTTGCTGCTCTTCTTAAATCTGCAATAAAGTCCTTAGCAGATTCACCTTCCCTCTGATCCCTCTGCTCAAGCGAATGTCTCCATGCAATCACAGACATTTTAGGCTGAAAATGCTCTTTTAGTAATTTTTTTAAGTCAGCAAATGTGATTGTCTCCAGAGATGCAGGGGCTACCAGTTTCTCTGCTATTTCAAGTGCTTCTTGACCACAGACACACAGCAGTGTTGCAGCCTTCAAGCCATCTTCCCTTATCTGGTTTACCCTTAAATAATTCTCCATCCTTGCAACATAAGAGTCCCATTTTTCTGGGTGGGAGATATCAAACTCAGAAATGCGACCAATCTTCACCATTCTGCAGTTAACTCTTCCACTCACTCCTCTACACTTTAAATGGGGGGGAAGGGTTTGTTTTCAGCCGAGCTCACCCTCCAGCGAAGTTGTACTGGCAGGCCTGAGACGCTGACTTCCAACGCCGACTTCCCCTCTTCAAGGACTTCAAAGTGAGTTCCTTATGGCTTCCTTTTCTCCTGTTCGTAAGGACATCCCATCCTTGTCGCCACTTTTATGTCCTTCGAGGAAATGAGGAGTGACAAGATTCATTCTTCAACACAGTCTTTATTGAGCTTACAGGATCGAAGTCAACTTCTATGAGGCACACAGGCCTCTCTTAACAAGAGAGAGAACTCCGAGCAGAATTGCTACATTTACGGAGTGCTTTCGCGCCATGTGAAAATGCTGCAGGAATGAAAACATACTAAGTAGAATGGACTACATTCTTGAATAAAATCCTGAAATCAGTGTGAGCTTTTGTAATAATGTACTAATCAACCAATTTGCCCCTTAATCAACCAATATTAAATATTAGAAGGAAAAGGTGAATTTTGCAAATGAAATGTAATTATTATCTTTTTGTGGAACAGATGAAAAAGAAATATTAATTACAGTCCATATACATTGGCAATGGTGTACTGCATTGTAGCACGAAATACTGGAAGGCTTTCTGGTAATTTATTTCTTGATTGGGTTTGCTGAAATGTATCTTTTGGATATATGGAAAAAGAACAAAATGGGATGTAAATAAATTCCTTGCAAATTTCAATACGGAGCAGCTATTGTAAGATGACTGAAGGATATAGTAAAATAATTAGTGAAAAGAAGGTCTCCCATTTCCTCTGCTTTTTAAACAGATCTGATGGATCAGACCCATCTGTGTCTATTTCCTTAAGGCGAAAGATCTTGCATCTGTGTGTGGCATTTGTCCAGTCAGCAGTGAAATGGGTACCAGCAAGAACCAAATAAAGCTACAGGAGATCATTGGCTCAGAAGTCAACTGATATCCAAGCAGCCTTTTGGCTTAAAGGCATTCAATGAGCAGGAGATTTTCTCCACATGGCTTTGTCATAACACAGCATGTGTAGGTCTGTTTGTAAAATAAAAAAAAGTCCCAAGAAAAAAGAACTGTACAATTGTAGTCAGTTCTTACAGCACACAATCATCAGCCTAAAAACTCTGCTTTTCTTTAACAACTGGAAGAAACATAACTTTTTCTGGTTATTTTTATACCCCACAGAGCACAGTTATCTTCTCAGTCAATATTAAGTGTATTAATAGTTCTATCACTATTAATTGGAAAAATTTATTATAGCCACATTCAGCATTTGAATTAAATTCCTTGTATGACAAGCCTCTGAATAAGACATTTGGAATTTCTGACCAGTTAACCCAATTTATGTGTTAATTTGGTTTAAAAGAATTTTACCTCATTGTACAGACAGATTCCAGTGATGACATACTGATGTTTACTATGATCTAGGTTCTGTCCCGTTCAAAGAAAGAATAAATAACAATGAGCTTCCTCTGGAATTTTGAAGAGAGGGGGTCGAGGAGAAAAACTTTTTAAATTATAGGAGTCCAGAAAAGCAGAAACAACAGGACATATTTATGCATCATGTGCTTGTTAGCATTGCAAAGGATCCCATTGCTTTGTCTAAAAGAAGAAAGAAATCAGTATGACTTTGTTGCCTATTTGGAAGTCAAAACAGCTCCTGTCATAAAAATAAGGAGGAACATGGTAATTGTAAGTAAATCAAATTGATAGCAGGGCAATCTGAGAAGGCCTGTTATTTATTCCCTTAAAATAAAAGAATATTCCACCCATTACTTTTCCAATGAATAAAAACCGCCTTGGAATTCTGCTAAGTGCAGACACTGCCTGAAATTCAAAACATAATAGCAAACTCTAATACTCATTTCTTCAACCTTACTTGACTTCAAATTGGTAAAACAGATCTAAATTTAAAAGGTGTTAAAAAGTATACTGTTTGGAAAATTATGAAGAAATTCATATCCTGTTTTCCTAGAGGCAGATAATTCAACAATTATTATACACCTATAGCTCTCTACAATATTTTGTTCATTGATTGTAAATAACTCTCCCAATAGCTATTTGTCTTAGGATAGTCAATTAATATTTCTTTAAATCAATTTGCTTCTTATATTAAATCAGGGACAGGAAATTCTTTTTGTAAATTTTTTTGAAAGCATTTAAAAATAACCATGATTTGTCATCCATACTGTTCAGACTGATTTTGGCATTTTTGACTGTCTATTGAGTCTTTTCCAAGGCTGTAGGATAGGTAGATGTGGATTTTACAGATATCATCACAGGATGTAAGCTGTTCTGAACAAAGCTGCCTTTTGCAATTGACTGCTGGTGAATTTGTCAGTGCTGATGGTATTCAAGTGATGCTCCAGTTGTTTTGAGATTGCACTCAAGGCACTATTTCTATTGGGACTACCTTTGCTTGCTTTTGCCACCTATTTCTATTTGTAGGCCTTTGTATTTAATTATTACGGGACTGTCTTCTGCCATATACTTCCCTTCGACCGGTGAGAGCGCACAGGGTCAGCCTCCTCCGGGTCCTGTCAGCGAAACAATGTCATCTGGCGGGCCCTAGGGGGAGGGCCTTCTCTGTTTTGGTGCCCACCCTCTGGAACCAACTACCTCCTGAAGTCCGCCTTTCTCCGACTCTCCCGGCCTTCCGAAAGAATTTAAAAACCTACCTCTGTCGGCAGGCCTGGGGATGATTGTTGATTGTGGTGTGACTGAGGAGTATGTGTGGGGTTTATTTTTAATGTTTTTTCAGATTTATATTGAATTGTTTATTTGTATGTTGTGAGCCGCTCCGAGTCTGCAGAGAGGAGCGGCATACAAATCCGAAAAATAAATAAATAAATAAATAAATAAATATTATCTCCAGTTCTTTCTCTTCTATTCTGCTGTCTCCATGTACTGCCATATTCACTATTCAAACTTTTTTGTCTTTCTTATTAACAATTGTTAAGTCTGGAATATTATGTGGCAGGTGCTTGTCTATTTGAATCTTAAAATCCCAGATCAATTTACTGTAGCTTCTTCATTTTCCATGACTTATTCTATTTTATGATCCACCAGGTCTTGCTTGCTGGCAAGTGATATTTCTTGCAGATCTTCCAGTACATTATTGTTGCTACTTTATCATTCTGTTGCTTGCAGTCGGTCTGTGCAATCTTTGGGCAACAGCTAATCAGGTGATCTACTGTTTTTTTCAGCTTCTTTGCAGAAACAGTATATGCTATCTGTTGTCATCATCTTAATTCTTGCTTTGTATCCATTTGTTCTTAAGGCTTGGTCTTATGCAGTCAGATTTAGCCCTTCTGTCTCTTTGTTTAACTTTTCTGCTCTTAATCATTGCCATGTCCTATTATTATCTACTTTCTTGGCTATTTTTTTTAATGTACTGACCATGTAATGCTTTTCTTCTCATTCTTCCTTTCACTTCTGCATTTCATCTTTCTTGTAGGCCGGTTTGGTCTTTCCAGTACTCAGTATGCCTTTCTGGCATGTACTAGCATCAGTGAATCTTTTTAGTGGTTCTTCAGATATTCTTCCAATGCCCTTTTTCTTTCTATCTATCTATCTATCTATCTATCTATCTATCTATCTATCTATCTATCTATCTATCTATCTATCTATCTATCTATCTATCTATCTATCTACCTATCTATCTACCTATCTATCTACCATCTTCCTGGGGCATTCTGGTTTTTTTTCAAGATCTGGAGTAACTTCCAAAGGTATCCATTCAATTAAAAATGTGTTAGCCCATACTAACTCAATTATGGTTGGAAAAACTAAGCCATGATGCAAAAATAGGAAAATAAGATGATGAGAGCAAAAAGACTTTTAATACAGTTGATCTTCATATTGCATGATAAATTTCAATTCAATTCAAATAGATAAGAAATCCAAACTTCTTTAATATATTGGAAACACAAATGTACATTTTTGTAAAAAAATGTGCAATTTTTAAAATTAAACATTTTACACATAGCTCTTTCAGTGTTTTGAAATATTTATTTTCAATTTAATTTAACAATTCCATCCGTAACTAGGATACTTAATAAGGATGTAAAGCTGACCCATTCAAAGACTGCTGTCCAAAATGAAGAAAAGATATATCAACCTTATGTTGTGTTCGGTAAATAAACAACTAAAGAAAGGAATTATATGCAGTGTTTCCACACAGATCATTCTCTTAGATCCTTGTTTCATCTTTGCCACTACCACTTTCTCCTTTATAGGAAATATCAGGAGATAAATCAAGTATATCAGCCAAGCAAAGATGCATTTTGTGATCAATGTAATAATTTGGGACAAAATTGTAAATGTGCTAACAGACGCTGAGGGATTGGTTTATGAATGCATGGCCAAGCTCAGTTGTGGAGATGATTGACACTGGAACATTCAACTGTCCAATCTCATCATTTTAATTTAACTCTAATTTGCAAATATCTGAGAAAGATAATACACTCATGATTTTCATTCTGTGATGAACAATTGGTCTATCATGTCTTCAATCTATTGTTTGTGCTGGGTTGCTGAAAGTTAAAGTATTTTTATTCTATCACATTAATAAATAATAATGTAAATAACTATAATTTTAGCTTTATTAACGCTTCAAGATAAGGTGTATAGTAGCAGTGCTGTGCCATTTTTCAATATGAAACTCTGTTGTATTCAATTTTATCTCCTTTAGAATTAAATACTTTAATTTATTTGGCAGTTCACTGGATTTTTATGTAACCACATGATACCAGAAAATGGCAATGAGCATGGGTTTATCCTGATGTACATCCTGTCCAGTGGTGAGATTCAGCTGGTTCACATCAGTTTGGCAGAAGCGGTAGCTAATTTTTTGTGGCCCAGGCCCAGACCGGACTTCCAGAAGTGGCATCCACAAAGAGAACCAGTTGTTCACATATTTGAATCCCACCACTGATTCTGTCCTAATACAATGATAAATTATCTGAGACCACCCCAACTGCATAGTGCCATATCCTTAAAGGTCTATAAGAACATTTCAAAATTTTGTATAACAGCAAAGAAATTACCAAACAACTTAAGTACCAAGATAGGAAAGTTTTTTCCCATCTGGCCACCAGTAAAACCCTCTGATATTATGGATTTTATCCTTCAATTAAGAATAGGGAAAGTTTTTTTTCCCAAAATATTTTATTGGTTTTATAATTTTAACAAAAAGTACTTAAGACACACCGTGGTGGTTGGGTGAACAAAAATTCCAAAATACAAGCACACATGAGCAGCTCAACTTAATACATACACTGTCATCTCTCTATTTCCCTCAAACAACATAATAAATTTAATATATTCCATTTCTATCATAAATTTCTATTACTACTAAACCTGTTTTAAAACTTTTTCAATTTCAATTACCATAGTCAAATATTATTTTATATAAACAAATTATCACTTCAAATATCTCTTGCACATTCAGTTACTCTCTCTCGACCCTCTTTTTAACATCAATCTTGATTATTTCTTCTTCCAATAATAACTAACTTGTAATTATATAACCATATGTATATATATCTATATATCTATATATATTCCCCCTTAATAAAATCCATAAAGCCCATTATTATTGATTATGATAGTCTTTGAGTTAATTCATTTCAATTCATTACAGACTCCAAATTCCATCCACTTAATTATCATACCTTATCAAATCATATTACTATACACATAGATCTCTTGATTAATTAAGCTTCGCTCCAAGTTTAACTTTCATTTTTCCATATCAAATAAGTTTCCATAAAACAGTAAAAAATCATCAAACTGGATTAAACACACATATATATAATTACAGTTTTCATAATTCTAAGCCTAAGTCATTATCCTTGAAACACTCCATAAGACCAATATTGCCTTTGATCTATTAAAGAATTTTAAATTTGATTAAACTTCACTCCAAGTTTAACTTTCATGTTTCCATATCAAACAAGTTCCATAAAACAATAGAAAATCATTAAACTAAATTAAACATACATATATATAACTGCAGTTTCCATATTACTAAGCCTAAATCATTATCCTTAAAACAATCCATAAAACCAGCATTGCTTTTTAATCCATTAAACAGTTTTAAGTTTCTTTTTCAGTCTAATTCTAGGTTTTCTTCTATACCAGACAGGTTTTCATAACAACGCATCCCTTTCAGCTAGTAAATCCATTTTTGCTATTTGTAGCATTCTTTGAGGAAGTATAAATCTCCCTCTGCAGTAGAAATCTTTTTCTCTTCTCCTTGCAGTGTCATTGCTTTGTAGTAAGAAATCTTAGTCTTTGCTTCTTCTGATTCTCTGAGTTGCAGAAAAAAGGGTTGTCAAGCAACCTTCTGTCTATATCAATTCCTCTTCTGGTATATTTTGATTTATACCATAATCAGATGTAGCTTCAACATCAGTTTGAACAGATATAGTAGACTCTCTGAATCTTTATTTTGAAGTACAGTTTTTAATTGTGGCACATATGTCAGCAGTGGCCTCACATATCTTTTCCAATATAAGTGCATAATTCAATTGTGGCTGAATCTCCATTTTAGATACTAATGCTTAAAAGAAAATCTCTTTTGTGAAGGCTATATTTAAGGTAAACAACATCCACCTCCACAGTTTCCACAGCTGCACAGCTTATCTTTCCAGAAGTATTTTGAAGTTCAGTGTTCCATCTTTAAAAAAAATAGTCTCAACTTGCAGTATCAAACATTTGCCACTAGATGCCCTCAGCGGGTACAAAATAATCAACCCCCTCTTTTTTTTGTCCTTTAAAGTATAATATATAGGAAGAAAAATAATTCAGTTCTTGCCAAGAGAGAAGAAAAAGAGAAAAAAACCCTTTTCTAACTTTTTTCCCTTTTTTGTATCCAAAAAAGATATATATAAAAGTAAAATATAGTCTATTTCAATATTTACAAAATGCCTTCTTCCTCCCCCCCCCAAAAGCAGAAGCCACATTTCCAAGCCAAGGAAATAATTCCAAAAGCTCTTACAGCTATTAAAGTAAACAAAAAGTAGAAAAGAGAGTTGCAAAGTTCTCACCTGGGCTCACCATGGGGGCATTCACAGCTTAGATGTTGTCTGACTTACAGTCTGAAGCGGCAAGGCGAACAGCCATTTTACTGGCCGATCTTCTTCTCGGTCAGCCCTCGGAGTTTCATCCGGACAGCTGGAGGAGCCACCGCTCCTCCACAGCCAGACTGCAGCCTCCTTGATGGAAGTCGCACCCTCCAGGGTGACTTTGTACAAGTATAAGGGTCCACCGATGGAGGGAAAACTAGTCGGTGAGGAGAGAAGTCTGCGTCATCGACTACCAACGCCGCGAACCGGAACCGGAAGTCCCATAGGGAAAGTTTTTTTGATTATTATTTAATGTCTCCTAATTTTAAAAAAAAGTGTTACATGTTAGTACTAGAGGGTAGACCAGACTAAGAAACTAATGCCATATATGCATAAAACTAGTTTTATTAAATAGTTATAGTTACAGAATCTCTAAATCTGAATCTGTTTTTCTATTTGTGTGAATTAGGGAGGGACCTGTCTGAGATTTTTCTCCGGTTACTTTTTTGCAATAAATTTAAGCTGTGTTTATACCAAGGGTGCTTTTTACAAGGCAGCTGGACTTTCCTGTTTTTTTTTTTTTTTGTTAAAGATATTTTGCTTTCCATCCAAGAAGTGTCTTCAGCTCTGATTAGATGGTGGGGAATGAAAGGATTTATGCCCCACCATCCAGTCAGAGCTGAAGAAGCTTCTTGGATGATGATGATGATGATGATGATGATGATGATGATAATAATAATAATAATAATAATAATAGGGTATCCTTCAAGCTGACAACATCAAGCACACTGAAGTCAAGAAAAAGATTAGAGGTGAATACATCAAGAGAGTGAAGAAGATCTTAAAGTCCAAACTCAATGGAGATAATACCATAAAGGCAATCAACACCTGGGCAATTCCAGTCATTAGATACACAGCTGGAATAGTGGACTGGCCTCAAGCAGAACTAAAAGTAATGGATAGGAAGACCAGAAAAATAATGACAATGAATCATGCCCTTCATCCACGCAGTGACATTGACAGACTTTATCTACCAAGGCAAATAGGTGAGCATGGAATGCTGCAAGTACATCAGATGGTTGAAGAAGAAAAAATGGCTTTGGAAGAATATCTGAAGGACAGTGATGAAGATGCACTGAAATTAGTATATCAGGAAGGCTTACTGATTACTGGAGAGACCAAACTGGCCTACAAGAAAGACCAAATGAAGAACAGAATAGAGGCATGGGAAGACAAAGCACTACATGGCCAGTATATAAAAAAAATAGCTGGGAAAGCAGATAATAAAAAGTCCTGGCAATGGCTAAGAGCAGGAAAATTGAAGAAAGAGACTGAGGGACTAATTCTGGCTGCACAAGACCAAGTCTTAAGGACAAATGCATATAAAGTCAAAATTGAGAAGACAGCAACAGACAGTAAGTGCTGCCTATGCAAAGAAGCTGAAGAAACAGTGGACCACCTGGTAAGCTGCTGCAAGAAGATCGCCCAGACTGACTCCAAGCAGCGGCATGACAAAATAGCAACAATGGTGGATTGGAAGATCTGCAAGAAATATCATTTGCCTGTAAGCAAGAACTGGTGGGGTCATAAAATAGAGAAAGTAATAGAAAATGATAAAATTAAACTGCTCTGGGACTTCAGAATTCAAACAGACAAGCATCTGCAACATAACACCCCGGACTTAACAATTGTCAATAAGAAAGACAAAAAAATCTGGATAGTGGACGTGGCAGTGCCTGGAGACAGCAGGATAGACGAGAAAGAACTGGAGAAGATAACAAAATACAAAAACCTACAAATAGAAATAGAAAGACTGTGGCAAAAGCAAGTAAGGGTAGTACCAATAGTAATAGGTGTCTTGGGTGCAATCCCAAAACAACTGGAGCACCACTTGAACACCATTTTGCATTGACAAATTTGCCATTAGTCAATTGCAAAAGGCGGCCTTACTAGGAACTGCTTCCATCTTGCGACGATATCTGTAATACCATCAAATATCCACATCTGCCTATCCCAGGTCCTTGGTAAGGGCTCGATAGGTAGACAAAATGCCAAATACAGTCTCAACATCTGGCTGACTGTGCGATGATCCATAATAATAATAATAATAATAATAATAATAACAACAACAACAACAACAACAACAACAACAACAACAATAATAATAAAGTTGGAAGGGATCTTGGAGATCATCGAGTCCAACCCCCTGCTCAGGCAGGAACCCTACACCATTTCAGACAAATGGCTGTCCAGTCTCTTCTTAAAAACTTCCAGTATTGGAGCATTCACTGCTTCGGAGGCAGGTTGTTCTATTGGTTAATTGTTCTAACTGTAAGGAAGTTTCTCTTTAGTTTTAAGTTGCTTCTCTCCTTGATCAGTTTCCATCCGTTGCTTCCTGTCCTGCCTTCAGGAGCTTTGGAAAATAGCTTGACTCCCTCTTCTTTGTGGCAGCCCCTGAGATATTGGAACACTGCTATCATGTCCCCCCTAGTCCTTCTCTCCGTTAAACTAGACATACCCAATTCCATCAGCCTTTCCTTATATGCTTTACCCTCCAGTCCTCTAATCATCTTTGTTGCTCTTCTCTATACTCTTTCTAGAATCTCAGCATCTTTTTTACATCGTGGTGACCAAAACTGGATGCAGTATTCCAAGTGTGGCCTTACTAAGGCATTGTAAAGTGGTATTAATACTTCACGTGATCTTGATTCTATCCCTCTGTTAATGCAGCCCAGCCCTGTGTTGGATTTTTTGGCAGTTGCAGCACACTGCTGGCTCATATTTAAGTGATTGTCCACTAGGACTCCGAGAACCCCCTCACAATTACTACTATTGAGCAAGGTACCCCCTATACTATACCTATACATTTGGTTTTTCTTGCCTAAATGTAGAACATTACTTTTTTCACCATTGAATTTCATTTTGTTAGATAGCACCCAGTGTTCAAGTCTGTACAGGTTCTCCTGTATCTTAAGCCTGTCTTCTGGAATGTTGGCTATTCCTGCCAGCTTGGTGTCATCTGCAAATTTGATGAGTTCCCCATCTATCCCCTCGTCCAAATCATTGATGAAGATGTTGAAGAGCACTGGACCCAGAACAGAGCCCTGGGGCACCCCACTACACACTTCCCTCCATGTAGATGCGGTTCCATTGAGGACCACACACTGAGTATGGCCAGGTACGAATCCATCTTGTGGTGATGCTGTCTAGCCCACATTTTTCTATCTTATCGAGTAGTAGGTTGTGATCTACTTTATCAAATGCCCTAATGAAGTCCAAGTAAATTATATCCACAGCATTCCTCTGATCCACTAATTTCGTCACTTGGTCAAAGAATGCAATAAGATTTGTCTGGCATGATCTGTTTTTGACAAACCCATGTTGGCTTTTAGTAATGACTTTGTTTGCCTCTAGGTGTTTGCTCATTCATTTTTTGATTATCTTTTCCAGAATCTTCCCAGGTATTGAGGTCAGGCTGATAGGTCTGTAATTCCCTGGATCCATTTTTTTTCCTTTTTTGAAGATGGGAACTACATCAGCTCTTTTCCAGTCCTCTGGTAGTTCCCAAGTGCTCCAAGATCTTTGAAGAATATAGTTCAGTGGTTCTGAGATCATATCTGCCAGTTCTTTGAGAACCTTGGGGTGTAATCCATCTTGTCCTGGTGATTTGAACTCGTATAGGCTGGACAGGTGTTCACTTATCATTTTCTTGCTTATCTTAACTTGTGTTTCTATACTGTTTTTTATGGCACTATTTTTGATAGGTTGGTCTGTTTTTTCCCTTTGTGTAAAGACAGATGCAAAAAAGGAGTTAAATAGTTCTGTTTTCTCCCTGTTGCTTGTCACCTTCTTACCACTTTCACCCACTAATGGACCAATCGTTTCCTTCACTTTTTTACATGTTGAAAGAAGCTTTTTGTTTTTTCAAGCCTTAGTTCATTTTGAGCCTTGGCTTTCCTTACTTCATCTTTGCAGGCTTGGGCTATTTGTTGATATTCTGATTTAGTTATGTGCCCCTCTTTCCACTTTCTATACTTATCCTTTTTATCTTTCAATTTGTCAGAGAGTTCTTTATGCAGCCATGCTGGTTTCTTTTGAGAGCTGTTATTTTTCCTCTTTGTTGGTATTGAGCTAGACTGGGCTTCTATTATCTTGCTTTTCCAAATTTCCCAAGCAAAACATCTTCATAGAAAAATAAGAAAGTCCAGTTGTCTTGTGAAAAAGCACTTTTGAAATAACTATGACCTGGATAACTGAGAATCTCCATAGATATTAAGATGTGCTTGTTTGATAATTTCCTTGGTAACAGATCTTCAAGTCCATTTTCTATGCCTTCTATACCACATATTCTGATATGTTGTTTACAACTGTAGAAAAATCTGCCCATGTTTCTAAAAAAAAAAGTCAGAGGGATGATCCCATCAATGGCAGATTTATAATATCAATTAATACTATCAGTAAGTTGAATGCCAGACATATCCTTAGGAATTAAGGAAGAGGCTGAAACAAAATGATGGAGGGGCAGATAGGCTTAGAAAAATATAGAAGCTGACTTGATGGATCTCAGTTTATTATTCCTTATTTAGCCTCTTTGTGGTAACATCTCTCTGAAAATGAAATGTAGGAATGAATGAATGAATGAATGAATGAACATATATGGTGAATTGATTAAGCAATTTTAAAAGTTCATCCTTCTAAGCTGGTAAATAAGCACCATCTTCCTCTGTTCAATATTCTGTCAAGATCTTCTATGGGTCTTAAAAGATCCATGCATGACCTAATATATCCTTGTAAAGAAGAACAGTTAAAGATAATTTAAAGTATCACTAAAATTAATGTATTTGCTATGATAACAAAAATCATACATGAAATATAAATAAATTCTTATTATATCAATAAAATAAAAATAACTTTCTTACATTTATCAAAAATTTTAATTTATACTTATCCTAGTTATTTTAACATTCAATCTTTTTAGATAATCAATGTCCTAGTTAGTTTTTCCCAATTTTTAGTTTCCCATTAATATTTAAATTTAACATTTAATATTTATAATTTCCAAGTTTTAAATAAACCCAACTCCCTTTATCACAATTCGTCACAAGATCTAATGTTCAGGATACACATCTTATCTATTTGAATTCTCACCATCTTACATTAACTAAGAGGAGGGGGTCAACTTCCTGTGCTGAAGCACCTACAACTTCTCAGTGCAAGCTGTTACGCTAGTTAATTGTTCTCACTGTCAAGTTGTTTCTCTCCTTGATTAATTTCCATCCATTTTTTCCTGTCCTGCTCTCTGTTGCTTTAGAAAATAAGTTGACCCCCTCCTCTTTGTGCCAATCTCTCAAATATTGGAATAGTGGAATACTGTTATTATGTCCATCTTTTCTCTAGACTGGCCATACCCATTCCTGCAACTGTTTTTCATATGTTTTTGTCTCCAGGTCTTGATTATCTTAGTTGCTTTCTTTGTACTTTTTCCAAAGTCTCAGCATCTTTTTATAATGTGTTGATTAAAACTGTATGCAGTATTCCAGGTGTGGTCTTACTAAGGCTTATAAAGCAGAACTAATACTTCACATGATTTTGATTCTGTGCCTCTGTTTATACAAGGATTGTATTAGCTTTTTTGGCTGCTGCTGCACACTGCTTAGCTACCAACATTTTTCATGTAGTAGAATGCAAAAATAATTACAAAATCATTCTAATAATCAAAACTTAAAATCAAAGTTTCATGTTTTTCAATTTCAAGCAAAAAGTTCAGAAATGGTTTCCAAGTAGAAACAAAACTAAATAAATTATTATTTAATTAAAGCAGTCAATTTTGCTATCTTTGTTATCACTTTTACCATCAATTTTTTACTAAGTGATGTGGTTGCAAAATGTGATGTCACATCAATATGCCAACTTACAACAACAATGTACATGTTCCAGATAGCATCATTGGACAAATCCTGCAGTTTCAGAATCCTACAGTCATGGATTTCCATTTGCAATCTCTTGTCAGCTTTCCCAATGATTGTGCTTGTTGGAAGCTGGCTGTGCAGATTGCAAGTAGCAATCATGTAACTAAATGAAACTGCAACTATTGTCATTGCAAACTGGTTGCCAAGCACTTGAATCACAATCATGTGAGTGAGAACATGCTGCAATGGCTGCAATCAAGTCTACCTTATTGCGTGCCATTGCAACTGGATCGCTGACAGAGTGATTGTTCCATGAGGACAATCTGCAGAATGATAAGTAAATATAGCATTCCTATTCTGAATGAATGTTAGGATAAACAATAAACAATAAAAATAAAATAAAAATAAAATAAAATAAAAAACAACTCTTCCTAATATAGCTGTTTGACAGTGGAACAATAAGACATAGAGGTGGTACCCTTCCCTTCCCCTTTAAGCTGTAGCAGAGGCTAAAAAGCCCTCTGTCTGCAATGCTTTAATTTGGGTTCTTGTACAGAGAAGAGATTAACTTCAGTACCCGGAATGGCCCCTTTTAGTCCTGTGATTTTATATTGCAAATCTTTTATTATAATATATGGAGCATCAGACTATGCATTCTTCTTCTCTCTTCTTCTTTACTTTCTCTTTCACCATTTTGGGTGTTGAGGGAGATACAAAGTTCTGGTTCTTGAGTTCTGGTGGCCTCAATTTCTTGTACCGTGTCTTTGATGTTGTGTCTCCATCTTCTTCTGGGTCTGCCTTGTCTTTAATCTTGTCCTCTTTTCGTATATGTATATGTAGAATCCCAAGGCTATGTATTACAGTAAGAAAAAGAAAGAAGGAAAAGAAAATTTATCAACTAAATAAAACCTATATAAAGCAAAATAGACACTTCTAAAAGCAAGAACATTGGTAATACCATACAAAAAATGACAAATGTTTCAATCACTTTACTCGTTAAATGTGAGTGGTTATCAGATTGAAACCTTGAAAGGTTCCAGTAACAGTTGTAAAAACCAGATGTTTGTTCTAAAAATCATCCTACCACAACAATGAACATTTGCAGATAAAAATTAATGAAGGGGAAAACTCATAAATGTGTCAGAAGTAGATAATAATTATTTCTGATACAAGCAGCTGTTTTCTATTGGAGTACCAATTAATATTCATGATTGGAAGGATCTCTTTACAGAAGTTTGCACCATACTAGTCATTATGGGAAAGAATTTCCAGTGGAAAACTCTTCTAAATATTAAGCTACTCAGAAAGACCAACTAATATGACTAATGTTATAACCATAGAATGTCCAGTGAAGATGATTTCACACTCTTAAAACAACTATTGCTGCAATAAAAATTAAATTCTTTACATTTAGAGGTAATTTTCCATTGTATAGCTCTTTATGAGGCTATTTTGAATTTAGCTGTTCCTGAGAGAAATCATTTCATTGTCATAAATTGCAGAAGTTGTTTCATAGATTTGAATAAAATTATTTTTATGTGTTTAGAACACATTCTGACATAGTGGTTAGGCCTAGATGAAAGCTGCTGTCTTATGCTAGAGGATGGTTTTCTAAATTAAATCTTACAAAATTCAATAGGGTTAGAAATCAAGGGTGATAGATACAGATAGACTAGTCAAATACGTAACTCTTTAAAATAATAGATTTCAATATATATATAAAATATATATTTGATAGGATGGTATTATCATGATTTTAGTAATTTACTAAGAAGAATGTAATTCACTCTTCATGTCTCACTTTCTTCCTCACTCTCCTTCCTCCTACTTATTCATCCTCATATCAAAATAAGTTAACAGGTATTTCAACCAAAGTACTACTGTCAAATAGTCTTCTTCCTTGATGTATTTCTGATGTAATAAGAAAGAGAGAGAGATATGGAGTTGGTTATATTTTACTACCCTGAAATGTATTTTATGAAAAAATAATTTTACATTGTTTATATTGGTTTACATTGCTATGTGAACCATGTGGTAAAAGTAATTTGCAACAATAAATCCTAAATATGATAATTTAAAGGAAATTCAATTTTGACTGTTTAAATGGCATAGTTCAAGTACCCGTGGTTTTATAAACTAATTAATACTAATGATCAGAATCATGTAAACTATGATATTCCCTGTGACATTATATGGAAGCAAAAATGGGACTTTAAAGAAGCAAGATAGAAAGTGTATTGGCTCCTTTGAACTCTGGTATTGGAGAAGACTTCAAGAATACTATGAACAGCCAAGAAAACAAATAGAATATTGAACAAATCAATTTAGATTTCTCACTTGAGGCATAAATAACCAGGCACAAATTATCCTACTTCAGACATATTTTGCAAACACATTAGACCTAGCTCTCTCCAAAAAGATCTAATACTAGGAAAGCTGGAAAGAAGGAGAAGAGGATAACATAGATTTACAATTGTTTTAAGGTTATCATTTCCTACGTAATATTTTCATATGCTTTAGGTAAGATAGGCCTTCCAGGAGAAGACAATGGTTCTGTAGGCAAACTTTCTAGGTCTCTCTGATTACTATGTAAAGAGTGCCAAAGATGGCTGTGAAAGCAGCAAATCACAGTATTAAAACCTAATCAATATGGGCACACTGCATCTATGGTGGCTGCTGCTGCTGTCTTAGGAGTGACAGACAGAAAAAAAGACAGATATAATTAAAGGATGAACTATATTATCTGGTGAAGAAGGGCCATAGTAAATATTTTGTTACTATTTACTGAAAATTTTATACACAGACACATATTATAATATTTTATTATATTATGTTATGTCAGCGGTTCTCAACCTATGGGTCGCGACCCCATTTGGGGTCGAACGACTGTTTCGCGGGGGTCGCCGGACACCGCGGTCCGCCATTTTGTTGTTTTTTTTGGGTTTTTTATTTATTTTTTATTTTTTTTATCACGTGTGCGCCGCGCATGCGCGGATCGGCCCGTCGGGGGTGCGCCACGCATGTGTGGATCGGCCTGTCGTGGTCCACCATTTTGGGTTTTGTTTTTTTTTTTCGTCGTGCATGCGCCGCGGTCCGCCATTTTGTTTTTGTGCGCTGCGCATGCGCAGATCGGCCCGCCGGGCGCGGATCGGCCCGTTGCAGTCCACCATTTTAGTTTTTTTATTTTTTTTAATTTTTTTTTATTTTTTTTCGTCGCTCACGTACCACGCATGTGCGGATCGGCCCATCGGGCGTGCGCTGCGCATGCACGGATTGGCCCGTCGTGGTCCGCCATTTTGTTTTTTTTTGTTTTTTTTTTGTTTTTTTATTTTTTTTCCGTCGCGCGTGCGCCGCGGTCTGCCATTTTGTTTTTGTGCACCACGCATGCGCAGATCGGCCCGTCGGGCGTGGATCGGCCTGTTGCGGTCCACCATTTTGTTTTTATTTTTGTTTATTTTTGTTTTTTTTCGTCGCACGCCGCTGCGCATACGCAGATCGGCCCGTTGCGTGTGCGCCCGTGCCCACGTGCACCCGCCCGGGTCGGGGTTGCAGCGCGCATGGGCGGCGCAAGTGGGGTCTCAACCTGAAAAAGGTTGAGAACCACTGTGTTATGTTATATTTGTGTGAAAGCTGAATATAAGATCATGATATTTAAAACACACAAACATACATATAGATATATATTAGGATTATATGTGTCTGTGTGTCTGTGTGTGTCTGTGTATGTGTGTATGTGTGTGTCTGTATGTTTGTGTTTATGTTTGTGTATTTTAAAAGCCAGGACACAGAAATACAAAATCAATATCTTGATCTTTTATTCCAGCTTTCAGAAAGCTTGAAGCAGAAACATTCTTACATTTTTTATTAGTTGTATAAACTTGGTTCAGTCTCATACACTAATGCAATGTTTATCAGCTTTAAAATGTATGGATTTCCACATGTTGACTGGAAAATTCTGGGAATTGAAGTCTACCCATCTTGAAGGTGGTAGGATTGAAAAACACTTACCAATGAATTTACAAGGCAGGATTCCTCCACTCAGTTTGCATTGTTTTTTCAGGACTGGAGACAAATGTCCAGATTGTCATTCAAAAGTTGAGCCTTGGCAGTCAAAAATTAATTTCATGATGTATCTTAACATACATGTACAAAACAATACCATCCTCAAATTCAATCTTTTCTCACTGAAGGGGGAAAGAAAAGTCTAAAGCAATAAAACTTAACATTTTTCTCTCTAAACACCTGCCTTTACTTCTGTTTAAATCAAGATGTGTTCACTTCACAATAGGATTAGCTATGCCCAAATATTATCTGTATTATGCATGCAAAGAATTTATTCCTAGATGATACACACTATGCTGTTTTCCCTATTTTTCCACACCAAATAAAACAGAGTATTTTTTGCTGTAAACTCCACCAGATTGTTAAGCAAGCTCCTAGGATTTTTTTAAAATACAAATTTGATAGTTAGGAATGCCTATGATTTTAGAACAATTTTATTAACAGAAAAATCAGGCAGACTCATCTCCTCTGACAAAAGAAATGTTTCCTTCCATATAATATACTAGTAACTTTTAAACTGCTATATGTTGCCCAATTTTTTAACAACCTACTCCAGATATGGCATACGATTAGTTCTTGACTTACAACCATTCATTTAAAAATGGTTCAGAGTTATAACTGTGCTGAATAAAGTGATTTACAACTTATTATTGAAGTCACACCATCCCCATGGTCATATGGTCATGAGTTTACAATGTAGACACTTGTCAACTGGTTTATAGAGGTTTCAATCACATTTAATTGTGATTTGCGAAATTCCCAGCAGGATTCCAAAAAGCAAAGTCAATGGGAGAAGTTGAATTTGCTTAAAATAGTCATGAAATTGGGTCTGATCATGTGATCATTCAAGTAATGACTGCATAACTTATGGACTGAAATTCTGGCCCCAGAATTGTAGTCATAAGTTGAAGTCCACCTACAGAATGGGGGGTCAACCTATTCTCCAAGGCACCTGAAGACAGAACAAGGAGCAATGGATGGAAACTAAGCAAAGAGGGAACTAACTTAGAACTATTCAGGATAAATTTTCTGACAGTGAGAACAATTAAACAATGGAAATGCTTGCCTTCAGAAGTTGTAGATGCTCCATTACTGAAGGTTTCTAAGAAGAGATTAGACAGCCATAAGGTCTCCTGTTTGAGCATGGGGTTGGGCTAGAAGATTTTCAAGGTCCCTCCTATTTATGTTATTCTGTTACTTGTAATGATAACTAACTACTTCATTGACATCAGGTCTGTTGAAAGCAAAGGCACTATCATACTTTCCTATTTTAAAACCAGCCTGATTCTGCTTTCTGCAGCTATACAAGAAAATCTTTAGCTTCAGATTGCATCCTGTTAGTATTATTTCTCTTCTACATAGGCTGTTATGTCCCTTAATTAGCCTTCTGGTGAAGAAAATAATGGTATCAAAATTTCTGATCCCAAAGGTAATACTTCTTTGTATATTAATATTTTTGCTCAATCAGAAAAAATAGACTCTTTGTTCTACTAGTTTAAAAAGAGATGGAAATCTCTGAACCCCAAACAACCAACTTATCAAGTAATGAAGCAGCAAACTAACCTTCCTCATTAAAAAAGTGTTTTTGAGATTAAACAGCTTTTGGTTTCAACTCCTGCAAAAGGTAAATTTCTCTAAATATAACAAAATTATCTCACCACTTGCACAGTTGCTAAGTTTATTTTGGTGGATGTTATTGATTTGTGAGTTAATTAAAAGCATGTTCAGTGAAAATCAGTACTGCTGTGTCAGAAGCAACAAAGGATCATAAATAACTATTAACGGGATCCCCTAAAGGGATGCTGTGAATGGCTAATATTGATTTTCCACAGCAGAACAGTATACTGTGGTGAATTACCATATCCTTCACAAGTGTAAAAATGAATAAATGGGATCTTAGTCCAAAAGTAAGCTTAGGAAAGCTCACAATTCTATAAAGAGCAAGATTATGCATATGACCATGTTTTAAATATATCTTTTGATTCAGCATGTTTGCCAGCAACTCTCTTAGCAATGCTTAATTGTTCATCAAACTTCTGTAGTCTATTAATCAATGAGAAGAAGAAGAAAATTGTAAGATAATAAACTCTTCAATGGGGCCACAATCTTTTCTAAATAGTGGGCATTATTTTGTGCATAGTGGCATTTTAGGGCAGCTTGGTTTAGGGTAATTTCAATAATCCTGATTATATTTAGTATTTTATTCTTCTTTCTCCCATACATTGTCTCTCTTTTTCTCCATCATTTTTCTTCTTCATTCAGTCCTCCCCAGCAGACTGAGCCAAGACATTTTAGAATCTGAAGCAGATCAGCAAATGTGCACTACAATCTGAGTAGAAAGAAAAATCATGGAATACTTATTAACCTTAAAGAATGAAGGCATGCAGGGTTGGTTTTAATAAAACAAAAAAATAGTACACAATTATATGGTGTTTCTTTCTTGTTTTTTGGAAAGAGAGGACAATCTGTAGGGAGAAAAGTCCTAAAGCTAATTATCAAAAGAAATTCTTTCAAAGGGGTTGTTCACAGGCACAAGTCACATGCTCTTCTTGTAGAAAAGAGAAGTACAGAGCAATACTATTAGACATTGAGAAACTATATTTTCTTATTTGGATCCTATAAATGGTAGTAAGATTTTGAAAGACAGAAGGGAGCCAAGTGGCCATATCTGAATCTCATATGCAAACTTCCTTTCTTCAGAGACAGGACATGATGCTAATGTACAGTAAATACTGGAAGAAAAATAAACTGCAATTCCATTAGCTTTTGTATATAACTTGGGAGAAGCTTCCATCATGACTATTAATATCTCTGAAATAATGTAACTCTTGACAAGTTGTTCTGAAAGTTTTAAAGTGCAGTATATCTTAAATGTGTGTATAAAATGACCACCATGTGTTGCTCAATTTCAATGCGAAAGGTTTTTATAATAGAAAGGGCAGATGAAAGCATTGCAATTTCTGGTACTCTGCAATAACTGGAGTATCATAGTTGTCTATCCAAAAATCTGTGGGCAGCTCATTCCATAAGCAGCTGGCATTAATTCAGATGAAAATATATTTAGAAATGAATGAGGCTTACCAAACTCTGTAAAAGAGAAAGTCTTTGCATTTTGTCTACCTGTGTTTTATTATTTCTATACATAGCTAGTATCATGTGCATACTAATGTCTGGCTTCTAGGTGGAAACTTGCACCAAAAGTGGATGATTAAATAATAATGGTCTGAATTCATACCAATATAAAACTAAAGTTTAATTTATCCTTAGCATCTTTGAAATATATCAGCAAGGGGAAAACAAGATGAAAACTGAGGCAAAAACTTGTTTCAGCTGGGTTTAGCAACTAGGTGAATATAAACAAGTTGATAAAATTTTTATATGTTAAAAGAAAATGCCAGACATTTCTGTTCAACCAAATCATTTTTGTTTTACTACACATTTATCTTGCAACTTTATTCGGTAGCAAGAGATAATTCTCTTTAACTTTGAAACTATAAATCCTTTTTTCATCTTAGAACCCCACCCCTGCCCTAGCTTGATTTGTATGCATGTGCTTCACCCCAAAACTAGGGCTTATTTTTGGGGTAGGGCTTATATTAGGCCCACTCCCAAAATCAAACTAGGGCTTATTTTCGGGATAGGTCTTACTTTTGGGAAAACATGATAGTATTACAAGTATGCATTATAATTTATTTGTGTGTCTCTCTCTCTGTGTGTGTATGTTTATGTAACTAAATGCTGGTTAGATAGATATACTATTACTGATTTTCATTTTGACAGTTTAATTCATTGCTAATAAACATAAATAACAGCCATATCTTGCCTGTAAGTTATTTCTTGGGTTATAAGCATTAATTTCCAAAATGAATTAAAGTTGCATAATAGAGGGCTTCATGAATCTTTTATCCCCATCTACCATTTTAGGGCTAAGTTGGAAACTTGCTTGATATAAGATTGCTCTAAATAATATAGCTAAGAAAGGAAATATTTGGCATAAACACAAATTTCAGACACCTGTTATTCCTCTGCTCTCCCAACACCCTCTCCAAATATCCTGGTGTCATTTGTAAAATTGCTCTACATTTTTGTTAGAAAGATCTGGAGAGAAATATTCTTTTCATGAAATCCAGCTGGGCAAAGCTTCTTCTAGGGTAAATGCAAAAATGGAAATTGTGCTATGACATTGAACAAACTGCTAAGAGCGAATCTCCTTACTGGACTAATTAATTATGATTGAAAGCTTCATCAGATCCCATTGTTTCATTTAACATGAGATTCAACGAGGTATACAGCACCTATCACAATGAGAAAATTTATTCACAAACTAAAGAAGATTAACAAGAAGTTATATATATGAAGAGTGTGGAATTTTAACTATTGAAAAATCAATAGATGTCTAGTAGGGCTATAGTTGCCTGGGGTGTGGTTGACTTGCTTATTACATGTAATATCAGCTGGAAGCAAAATTTAAAAGTGGTTTAACAAATGCATATAAATAAATAATTCCTAGCTAGAGATTTTCCATTACTTGGAGAAAGAGTTGTATAACATAACTGGATTTTTCATAGATGTCAGAAAAAAAGGCAGCTCAAGGGAAACAGGGGAAATTATTGCCATTAAATCAATTTGGTTCAGTGATGGGTTCATATATCTCAACTACCTTGAAATACAGAAATGCCAGTAGCCAAAGGTACAACATACGTATCCCCAAAGCTATATTTTTCATATGTCTGTTAAAAAAAAATCAGAATAATTGCTGGTTCAGTAGCTCTGGTTCAGTTCATGTATCTTTGCAATTTTTCTGAATGAATCTTATTGTCTCAATTGTATGGTTGTTCCAATGTTGGTATTTCCTTTTTTTAGTTGCCAGTGTAGAATTATACACAAATATATTTATACATATATGCTGCAGTGGCCTACAAGCCATTGGGGGAGAAAAGTACTCTCTCTTTTAGGATAGTTCATTTAATTTAATTGTACATGGAATAAATTTGATTGATGATTCTTAGGCTTGTGTTATTTTATGATAACTTACATGACCTTGAATATGCAAATATATAATGTGAACATTATTGATGCATGAAATAATTGAGTTGGTATTTGTGAATCAGCTTGGAAATCTGGTAGCCCTAACATTATTCCACAGACAATACATATCCATTGTTCTTTGTGGCTGGAATTACTGATTGATGAATAATTTTGGTTCTGACATAAATTCTCCTCTCCTCTCCTCTCCTCTCCTCTCCTCTCCTCTCCTCTCCTCTCCTCTCCTCTCCTCTCCTCTCCTCTCCTCTCCTCTACTCTACTCTACTCTACTCTACTCTATCCTCACTTTAATAGTTTTCATGTGTTAATATCATTGGGGATTAAAGAGGTATAAAACAGATATTAGTAAATTTCAAATGACAAATGGCTGCCAAAGTCACATTAAAGAGATCCTGTATATTGAGGATGCCGATAGTACTGGACATTTTCAATGTCTGTTTATGTTTGTCAGGGCATCAATTTGTTCAATTTAATGTTTAATAATAAAAATATGCAGTTTTGCAATTATACATTTTTGTTAACTAGTGATAATCTTTGATATGAAAGAGTCTTCTGCCTAAAGAGAAGGTAAGTTTACTTGTTATTTGGTTTTTCATAATTTACTTGAGCATAATTTCACAGTTAAATCTGAACTTTCTTAGAAAATACTAAATTTTCAGAAAAGAAAGGCTATAGTGAGGAAACTGTGATAAATGGTTATGTGAAGAGTAGTAACAATTACTTTCCTTATTCCTTATATTCTTTCTTCTTAAAAGTTTTGTTGCCAATGAAAATGAAAAGGCATTTCTATTAGTGACATAAGAAATCATGCTCTCTAATGAAAGAAAGAAGAAAAAAAATACAAAAAAGTAAATACAAAGAAAGCAAAAAACATGTCTTTAACTATTGTAAAGATCATAAGCTTGGTTTTTAAGCATAACTATAAATCAGTTATACAATATAATCATACCATTATGTCTTTAATCTTAATTTATAAATGACCAAAGAGCAGACAGTATTCCAAAGTAACAGAATTCCATTATGCCAATGTATAATCACTTCATCAGCAGAGAACAAACAAATCCAGGATGAACTGTTTTTCATAAAATGATAATGTGTTTCAGCATATTTAATACTTGATAACACTATAATTCTTCATATATTGAAACATTTCAAATTGAGAAATAGAATTAAAAAGTACATTTATGTTTTTTAATCAGAATGCCTTTTTCAAAAATCACATTAAAACATTGAGGGGAAATACTATATGTAACTTGCACATTATCATTTTGCATTTCCAACATAATTAAGTTGACAATCAACCCTTTTTTGCACATCCCATGGGCAGTCTTATGAAAATGGAGAGTATATTTTATTTTCATAATCTCAACAGGTTATAACAAACACATTTAAAATCCTTCCAGATTCTTAACCATATTAGATTCTTTGTTCCATAAATAGAACCTTTTATTTGTTCCATGAATAGGCTTCCTTCTATTCAAACCTGATACATAAAGCTATCTAAAAAAAACTGTGGATGGAAGTAATAGGCCATCTGCTGTTCCTGGGACCAGGAAAACTCATAATATCTGCAAATGATATGAAAACAAGACACACATAAGATAAAAGGATTATTGAGCTGAATTCTTGTCTTCTTTGGGTCTTGTATATATAGAGAGATCAAGAGTAAAAGAGACATCCTTCTAACTATAGGAATTAAAATCTATTTTGGGCAGAAGGAAATACCTTTACAATTATTGTATAGTGCTAGTTCACAAAAGGCTTTTGAAGCATTTTCTATTTAGCCAAGACAGGATTGTTTTTGTGAGCCAAACTGATAGCTTGGATTCATTTGTTTATAGAAAAAATAATTATTTTGATGTGAAACCTTCTCCAATGAATCATATACAAACAATCAAAATACTGATATTGCCTAATGCTCTATACACAATCATGCATGTGACTGGTATTTTCCTCAGTTTTACTGACTTATTGACATGCTCATATCAGTGTAATATTTTCTTAAAAAGAAAGTAGATTTGCAGCTTTTGTCACAGGTATTTTGTTGAAAATATTTCTAAGTTAAGTATTATTAATTTGTTACAAAACTGATAAATCATTAGTGGAATAGAAGGAAATGGAAATGGAAAAGGAGAACAGTATGAATTATTTGGCTTCAGACTGAGATAAAAATTGGATATGTCTCTGCAAACAGCGAAGACAATGCTGGGCTTTAAGCTCAGGACGTGAGAAGCCAGGAGATTGTCCTTTTGTGCTCTGAAAGGTTGCTCTTAATGAGGGAAATCACAAGAATCAAGGAGATTCAAGAGTTTGAGCAAGGGGACCATGAAGGAGACTGTAAACTCACAGGCATCAATGCAGCAGAGCAATTAAGCTACCTGATGAATGATCTTTCATTTATATACTACTAAAATTCTCTATTTCAATGAAGGACAACAATATTTGAATCAACATGTTTCAAATGGGCTAATTTAAAGAATGTGTTGAAAATTGAGGAGTCACTTGTCCCGTGGAATTGAAATTTTCCAGAATTGTGGATGCCTTAATATTATCATGTGGCCAGCTGCTGCACTTGCTGAGATCAGCTGCAGTCATGTGATCAACATTTCCAAAGCTCCCTGCTAGGAAAATAAATAGCGAAGCTCATAGCAGTTAGAAGTTGTTACTGCACCCACTGTTTATTTGCCTGTCTGGTCATTCTGTTTCTCAGTTTATGCAAGAAAATTTTGAATTGATGGCCTAAAGTGTCATAGGTTATCTAGTTCCAACTTAAACATAAGATTTAAAGCATTGAAGACTAATTTAATGCAAAAAAAGTTGTCAAAAGTTTAAATTAAGTTTAAAACAGGCTAATAACTTTGATTTACTGATTTTAAAGCATTTTAGAACAATTAAACAATTATATAACTCCATAGGAAAGAGTTTTAATTGAATTGATTTTCAAATTATTTTGTTTCTTTTCCTTTTTTCTGCACTTCCTACTTTATGCTTATATTTTTCTTCTCATTTTTCTTTTTTTTCTTTCTTAATTTTTTTTTTACCTTTTACCTTCTATTAGTGTTAAAAAGCATTTAGTCATAGCATTTAGGCTTATATTCCACTCCACAGTGCTTTACAGCACTCTCTGGGCAGTTCCCAATATAGAAGCATTATTTGTATATTGTCCCCAACAATCTGGGCCTCATTTTGTGGAAGGAAGGAAGGCTGTGTTACCCTTGAACTCTGTCAGAATCAAACTCCAGGCTGTGGGCAGAGTTAAGGCAGCAATGCTGCATTCTAACCATAGCACTACCACCTTTAATAAAAATATTTTTTAAAAAAGGGAAAGACTGAATTGCTTTAGAACTGGGCAATCAAAACTAAACCAAAAATAGCTAGTAGGCAAAAAACCCTAAGAACTTGCCACATGATAGAAGCAATCTGGTTATTTACAGATAGAGCAGTTTTCCTTCACTGCTGAATTGAAGAAGCTAATTTTGGTCTTGACAATTTGGGGTTCTACACCATTAGTTTCCACTTGATTCTATAGCAACAAAGTAAGAGAAAATTAATTATACTAGATGCTGGAAACCAACTAGTGAAATTAAAATCCCAGCATTCTCATTTAATGCCCAGGAAACAAATTATGCTATTACAGCAGAACAACTATTTTAACTTTCCTGAACTTGTTTTCATGTTTATAAAACAAAGTAACAAACAAACATGGGCATGGTTTAACTTGCCTTCTTGGCCTAGAATATCAGTACTAGGGATTTAAAAATATAGATATACAAAACATTCAGAGATCAGAATTCTTTAAGCTCAAAATCTTTGTGCTGATTGTAGTGAATTTGAAAAAAAAAAAAACTTCGCCACTCTGCCCCTGCTTTTTTCTATCCTTGATTTTAATGCCTGATTTTAACTTTTCATGTTTTAATGGTATATGTAACTGTAAGCTACCCAGAGTTATCTTATGGTAAGATGGGAGGCCAATAAATTTTATGAATAAATAAATAATAAATAAATATTTTTTTCTAACATATGTAGCCATGCTGTTGCTGTGGTGTGGCTCCCAACAGGTCATAGCCATGAAACTTGTTTCTTCTGAGTTGCTGTTCTTCATTTTCTATGGGTGTTTCTTGGAGGATGGCCATGTCTATGTTACTGTCCAATCAAAGTTTGGAAACATATTGGTTCTTGGATCTGCTCAGCCCTTTGACATTGATTTGGCAAATACGAATAATATTCCCAATCTCTCTTGCCATTTGGGCCTGAAAATGTCCTATTTTTGTTTTTGTTTTTGTTGCCATATATTTTGAGAGCAAGGAGAATATACAGAGTAGTCTGGCTGCCCAGCAGTTACTAGTTCCTTTAGTTCACACATTGTGCTATCCAAGATGCACCATGAGGAAGCAAACTAACTTCATACCCCGTGTTATTACAGTATTATTATATTTTACTTTTTGTAGGGCTCATTTTGGTGGCTATTTGTGCAAGCAAGTTAACTTATAAAAAGTTGCTCATCTACTATGTCAAATGCTGGCTCAAATAGCCAGGAGCTACCTAGATATACAATATGGCCTGGCTAGATGAAAAGTTTAAAACATTATTTGAGCAGTTGATTGCCTTTCGTCAATGTGAAGTGAGAACCCTCTGATATCCATGTCGGTTTCATTACAGCATTTCTTTTCCTTATTTTTCCCGTAGCTTAAAGAAAATTTATTTTTGTACTTCTTTGCTTTGCAGCTAAGCATCACCATTGGCTGTTAACCATATTTCTGCCCATATTTCTAACCATAATAAGATACAGGAGGATCCTGACAGACTTGAACATTGGATGCTATCTAATAAAATGAAATTCAATGGTGAAAAAAGTAAGGTTCTACATTTAAGCAAGAAAAGCCAAAGACACAAGTGTACATTGCTCAATAGTAGTAACTATGAGAGGGATCTCAGAGTCCTAGTGGACAATCACTTAAATATGAGCCAGCAGTGTGCTGCACCTGCCACAAAAAGCCAACACAGTGCTAGGCTGCATTAACAGAGGAATAGAATCAAAATCACATGAAGTGTTAATACCACTTTTACAACGCCTTGGTAAGACTACACTTGGAATACTGCATCCAGTTTTGGTCACCACAATGTAAAAAAGATGTTAAGAATTTAGAAAGAGTACAGAGAAGAGCAACAAAGATGATTAGGGGACTAAAACATATAAGGAAAGGTTGCTGGAATTGGGTATGTCTATGAAGAGAAGGACGAGGGGTGATATGATAGCAGTTTTCCAATATCTCAGGGAGAAGAGGGAGTCAAGCTATTCTCCAAAGCACCTGAAGGCAGGACAAGAAGCAATGGATGGAAAGTAACCAAAGAGAGAAGCAACCTAGAACTAAGGAGAAATTTCCCGATAGAACAATTAAGGGCCAGAGAGGCAGTTGCTTTTGCTTTTGCTTGGGCAGAGCTCTTTCAAATAAGGAATTAAAACAGGAAATAAAAGGGGACTAGAGAACTTGGCAGGAACCTTGGGAAGAATTACCTGCTAAGCCCTGGTAAGTTTGTGGGGTTTCTTGTTTAATTACAAATTCACCTTTTTTTCTTTTTTAGAAGCCATAAAAGGGGTTTCTCCTTCCCCTTTCTTCTAAAGTTTGCCCTCAGCACAGGTTTGGAGGGGGTGGAGCTTTCTGCTGCAGCCCCCCTGCTGGCTAATCCCTGGTAGCTGGGAGCAAGCAGCTCACTCTTCCTTGTGGGGCAAGGAACCTGCTGAGCCCTGGTAAGTTTGTGGGGTTTTTGTTTAATTACAAATTCACCTTTTTTTAGCAGCCATCGCACCCCTGACGGCGCGTGATAAAATCCTAAAACAAGTAACAAAAAAAATCCAAAAAGTAAACTGAGACCAAAACAAAAAATTTGAATAACCCAAAAAAGCTGTGTGTTTTTTTAAAATAATAACTAGTATAATAATAACAGCAAACATATAATAACAAGAAATGGAGATAGATAGCCAGCAGACGGAGGGGAGCTTCCCAGTGTTTTGTATTGAGTGTCACATGTATGACTATCTGTCTGCTGGACAGAAGTCTTGGGTGTGTGATCGGTGCAATGAGCTCCTGGCTCTCAGGGAACAGGTTCTTTCCATTGAAGCCAAGGTAGCAGACCTGGAGAAGCAGAGAGAGATAGCGAGGCAGGAGAAGATCTTCAGGGATGCAGCAGGAGCGTCCCACTCCATGCTGAGCAGCTCTCCAGCTGCTTTGGAAAATGGAGATCTTGGGCAGGGAGGACATCAATCTGTGGAAGAGGGACAGGCTCCCTTAGTTGAGACCCCTTCCCTGGAGGATGTGCCCATATCCTCTTGCACCGAGGATACTTCTCCGCGGGTGGTGGGAAGGGGGCTTCTTGTAGTGGGTGATTCAATTGTTAGAAATATAGAGAGACGGGTTTGTGATGGAAGCATTGACCGCATGGTAAACTGCCTGCCGGGTGCAAAGGTTGCGGACATCACAAGGCATCTAGACAGGCTGATAGACAGTGCTGGGGTGGAGCCAACTGTTGTGGTACATGTCGGTACCAATGACATTGGAAAAGCTAAGCGGAAGGTCCTGGAAGCCAAATTTAGGTTGCTAGGTAGAAGATTAAAGTCCAGGACCCCCAAGGTTGCATTCTCAGAAATGCTACATGTTCCACGCGCAGGGCCAGCTAGACAGGCAGAGCTCAGGAGCTTCAATGCGTGGATGAGGCAGTGGTGCCGGGAGGAAGGGTTTAGATTCATTAGGAACTGGGAAACATTTTGGGACAAGCCACACCTGTACAGAAGGGACGGGTTACATTTGAACTATAATGGAACCAGACTGTTGGCGATTAATATTAAAAAGGTTTCAGAGCAGCTTTTAAACTGATTCATAGGGGCAAGTTGACAGGAGCCGGGCAGCTTCCGGTTCGAGAAGGCGCACTGCCTAATATGGAGGGAGGGAGTTATGCACACATTGGTGAGTCAACAGGAAAACTAAATTGTAATAGTCAAGCAGAAGGACATGGTAGACCATCTACAAATTCTACAACCAAATTCTACAGTCAAAATCCACAGTCAAAGTTGAAAGTGCACCAGAAAATTACATATAAAGGTCTGTACACAAATGCTAGAAGCATTCGAGCAAAAATAGGGGAATTGGAATGCTTGGTGAAGGAAAATAATATTGATATTATCGGCATAACAGAAACCTGGTGGACAGATGAAAACCAATGGGACACAAGGATTCCAGGTTACAAATTGTATAGGATGGACAGGAGAGGGAGAAATGGTGGTGGCGTGGCCTTGTACATAAATGAGGAGTTAGAATCTCATGAACTCGAAATTCAAGAAAATTCAAACTCACCCACAGAAACATTGTGGATAAAAATCCCAGGACAGGAAACTAATCTGGCGTTAGGGATCTGCTATCGCCCTCCCAACCAAACTCCAGAGGCAGATTGCTATTTGGAAAAAGAATTTAAGGAGGCCTCAAAAAGAAATAGTGTAGTCATAATGGGGGACTTCAACTATCCCCAAGTAGATTGGGTAAATTCTTGTTCTACACATGAGAGACAAGGTTCCTCGACATGTTAGCCGATTATTCCCTTGAGCAGATGGTCATGGAACCTACCAGGGGAAAGGGGATTCTGGACTTGGTTCTAACTAATGCACAGGATTTGGTTCATGATGTGCTTGTAACCGAGCCCATAGGAACCAGCGATCACAACACAATAACCTTCAACTTAACCATGGATAGCAAATTGTCAGTGAAAACTAACACAGAGACCTTAAACTTTCACAGAGGAAATTTTGACAAAATGAGGAAAATAGTAAAGAAGAAACTAAAAGGAACAGTAAAAAAAAGTCAAATCCCTCCAAAATGCTTGGAAACTGTTTAAAAATACGTTACAGCAGGCTCAAATAAAATGCATTCCTAAAAGAAGAAAGAGGATTGGAAAGTCCAAGAGGATACCAGTATGGCTTACGAATGAGGTAAAGGAGGTTATTGGAAAGAAGAAAAACTCATTTAAGAAATGGAAGGCTCTTCCTACCGAGGAGAACAGGAGGGATCACAAACTCTGGCAGACCAAATGCAAGGCGATAGTTATGAAAGCCAAGAGAGACTTTGAGGAGCATATAGCCAAGAATATTAAAAATAATAACAAAACCTTTTTTAAGTACATCAGAAGCAGGAACCCAACCAGAAAATCAGTTGGGCCACTTGATAACAATGGTCAGAAGGGGATAATCAGAGAACACAAGGAGATTGCTGAGAGGCTAAATGACTTCTTTGCCTCCGTTTTCACTGAGGAGGATAGAGAACATCTGCCTGCCACTGAATTAGTTTTCCCAGGGAGGGAAATAGAGGAATTAAACCTGATAGAGATAAACAAGGAAGATGTTCTTGCATGCCTTTCTAAACTAAACGTCAACAAATCGCCGGGTCCAGATGGCATCCACCCTAGAATTCTCAAGGAACTCAAGTGTGAAATTGCTGAACTTCTAGCTAAAATATACAATTTTTCTCTAAGATCAGGCACTGTACTGGAGGATTGGAGGGAAGCAAATATAACCCCGATCTTCAAGAAAGGATCCAGAGGTGATCCATGAAACTATAGACCAGTCAGTCTAACCTCAGTTCCAGGCAAACTGATGGAAACCATTATTAAAGATAAAATTACAGGGCACATAGAAAAACAGGCATTGTTGAATGAAAATCAACATGGTTTCTGCAAAGGCAAATCATGTCTTACTAACTTGTTAGAATTCTTTGAGGGTGTAAATAAATACATAGATAAAGGGGCCCCAGTTGATATTGTATATCTTGACTTTCAAAAGGCTTTTGACAAAGTTCCTCACCAAAGGCTCCTAAAAAAGCTCTCCAGCCACGGAATTAGAGGACAGGTCTTGTCCTGGATTGGTAACTGGCTAAATTGTAGGAAGCAAAGGGTGGCAATAAATGGACAATTCTCCGGATGGAAAGAAGTGAGAAGTGGTGTACCCCAAGATTCAGTTTTGGGACCTTTACTTTTTAATTTATTCATCAATGATCTGGATGTAGAAGTTAATAGTGAGGTAGCCAAGTTTGCTGATGACACTAAATTGTTCCGGGTTGTGAAAAGTGAAACTGATTGTCGGGAGCTCCAGAAGGATCTCTCGAAATTGTGTGAGTGGGCAACAAAGTGGCAAATGCATTTTAACCTAAACAAGTGCAAAGTTATGCACATCGGGACAAAGAACCCCAATTATACTTACCAACTGATGGGGACCAAACTTTCTGAGACAACCCAAGAAAGGGATCTTGGGGTTTTGGTGGACAGCTCGATGAAGATGTCAACCCAATGCACAGCAGCAGTAACAAAAGCAAATTCCATGCTTGGCATGATTAGGAAGGGAATCGAAAATAAGTCAGCAAGTGTTGTATTGCCTCTGTACAAATCGATGGTGAGACCACACTTGGAGTACTGTGTACAGTTCTGGTCACCGCACCTCAAGAAGGATATAATGGAACTGGAAAAGGTGCAAAAATGGGCAACAAGAATGATCAAGGAAATGGAGCGCCTCCCTTATGAAACCAGATTGCAACGCCTTGGTCTCTTCAGCCTTGAAAGACGGCGTTTAAGGGGTGACTTGATCAAAGTGTATAAAATCATGCATGGGATAGAAAAGGTGGATAGAGAAAAATTCTTTTCTCTATCACACAATACCAGGACAAGGGGGCACTCCCTAAAGCTCATAGCTAAGAAAGTGAGGACAAATAAAGGGAAATATTTCTTCACCCAGAGGGTCGTTGATTTATGGAATTCACTTCCTGAAGGTGTCGTGACAGCTGTCAGCCTTGACAGCTTCAAGGCAGGGCTAGATAGATTCATGGATGCAAAGTGTATCGATGGTTATTAAAACGGATGTCCATGTGCCGCCTCTATGTTGGTTGAGGCAGGCAGGATTCCCTTGGGTACCATTTGTTGGGGGTCAAGTGAAAGGGAGGGTTTTGCCTTCTCTTTCTGCTCAAGATCCCCATGTACAATTGGTGGGCCACTGTGTGACACAGAATGCTGGACTCGATGGGCTTTGGCCTGATTCAGCATGGCTCTTCTTATGTTCTTATGTTCTAATCAGTGGAACAACTTGCCTCCAGAAGCTGTGAACGCTCCAATACTGGAAGTTTTTAAGAACAGATTGGAAAGCTATTTGTTTGAAATGGTATATAGGATTTCCTGCCTAAGTAGGAGGTTGGACTAGATGACCTCCAAAGTCTCTCCCAACTATATTATTATTATTTTATTATTATTGCTATTATTGTTGTTATTACTAATCCATTGTTTACTATGGAAATGTTTAAAATGTTTTAAAATTGTAATTTTGCTAGTTTTTAAATTAATGAGATGATAGGGATTACTAATTTCCTTTAGTGTTTTATAGCTCTAAAATAAAAACAAGAAAGCATAAGGTCTACTATGAGTACTCATTGTTCTAAGTGATACAATATTTCAAACTATATGAACCTAGGGAAAATATAATTAATTTTATTTGAGTGATTTGATTCTCAAAGCACAGTAGAATTATAAAATTCCTTTGGAGGATCACTTAAGAGGATATTGAGAGAAGGTACTTATCAGACTGACACCAAAAATAGTGCCGTATTTTAATCATTACCAGATGTTTTTTATAATATATAGACACATAAATGCAATTTATTTATTTAGGTATTCATTTTATATTTATAGATACCAGAATGAATCTATTATTTACAAGGTTTGCTATTCTTACAGATAAGGCAACTAAGATAACTTTTAAGAAAGAAAGAGCTAAGGAAGCTTGCTTATTGAATGATTGTGGAGTGAATCGGGTTGAATGGATGGGTGGTTGTGTGGATTGGAGGGATTGTAGATTTATGATAAATGGAAGGGTTGACCTGTCTACATTTGCGGAAGCTAGTGAAGTGGAGGAGCTTTGCTCTGAGGGATCAGAGGGCCAGTCTATACCAGTCTTATGGGGAAGAGGCAGATACGACGGGAGGCCTGGGATAGGCCGCTCTCGGGGAACAAGGCCTTGCTGCCTGAAAGCGATCTCTTGTTCCGGCCCCTTGAACCTCTCCCGGGGTACTGGTAATGAGCGAAATCTGGACCCTGGACTCAGGCTGCTGCTGCTCAATGCCAGATCGGTGGTAAATAAAGCTCTCCTCATTCTGGACTTGATTCTAGAGGAGGAGGCCGACCTGGCATGTGTGACTGAGACCTGGCTGACCCCAGAGGGAGGAGTTCCCCTCTCTGAGATGTGCCCAGCTGGGTTTCAGGTATGGCATCAGCCGCAACCAAAGGGAAGGAGGGGAGGAGTGGAGACTATAGCTAAGGAGACACTCGGGCTGCGCAGACTCGCTGCTACTGAGATATCAGGTTGTGAGTCCTTCCTTATGAGGTTGGATCTAGGTGTACAGGTGGGTCTGTTGCTTACGTACCTGTCTCCCAACTGCATTTCTACAGCCCTGCCCATGCTACTCGAGAAGGTAGCAAGGTTGGCAGTTGAGTTCCCCAGACTTATTGTCTTGGGGGACTTCAATGTGCCGTCACTCAGTGAGTCCTCTGGGTTGGCGCAGGAGTTCATGGCATCCATGGCAACCATGGACCTGACACAAGTAATCGAGGGCCCAACCCATGAGTGGGGACACACACTTGACCTGGTTTTTCTCTCGGAACAGTTGAGGTATGATCTGAAATTAAGGGGCTTAGAAGTGTTGCCCATATCATGGACAGATCATTTTTTGCTTTGGCTTGAGTTTATGACACCAGAGGTCCTTTCTGGCTCCCTTAAAGGAGGCACTTGTGTGCCCCTTCCTCAAGAAGCCTTCCCTGGACCCGGCAGTTTTAAATAATTATCGTCCAGTCTCCAACCTTCCCTTTTTAGGGAAGGTTGTTGATAAGGTGGTGGCACTCCAACTCCAATGGTCCTTGAATGAAACTGATTATCTGGGCCCTCAGCAGTCTGGGTTCAGGTCTGGTTACAGCACAGAAACTGCTTTGGTCGCACTGACCGATGATCTCTGGTGGGCCCGGGATAGACGCTACTCTACTATCCTGGTGCTTCTTGACCTCTCAGCAGCATTCGATACCATCGACCATGGTATCCTTCTGCGCTGGTTGGAGGGGCTTGGAGTGCGGGGCACTGTTCTACGGTGGTTCACCTCCTACCTCTCTGGCCAATCGCAGTCGATGTTTGCAGGAGGTCAGAGATCGGCTCCAAGGCCTCTTCCATGTGGAGTCCCTCAGGGGTATGTTCTCTCACCTCTGCTTTTTAATATCTACATGAAGCCGTTGGGTGAGATCATCCATCGACACGGGGTGAGTTGTCATCAATATGGTGATGATACTCAGCTTTATATCTCTACCCCGCATCATTACAGCAAAGGAGTGGAAGTGATGAACTGGTGCCTGGAGGCTGTTGAGGTCTGGATGGGTGCCAACAGGCTCAGACTCAATCCTGACAAGATGGAGTAGCTATGAGTTCTACCTCCCAAGGACAATTCCAACTGTCCATCCATCACCCTGGGGGAGAGGTTTTGTCCCCCTCAGAGAGGGTTCGCAACTTGGGTGTCCTCCTCGATCCACAGCTAAGTTTAGAACACCATCTTTCGGCTGTGGCGAGGGGGACACTCTCCCAGGTTCACCTGGTGCATCAGTTGCGGCCCTATTTGGACCGGGAGTCACTCCTCACAGTCACCCATGCCCTTGTCACCTCGAGATTCGACTACTGTAATGCTCTCTACATGGGGCAACCTTTGAAGAATGTCCGGAGACTGCAAGTAGTCCAGAATACGGCTGCACGAGCCGTCTTGGGTCTCCCAAGACATGCTCATATCACTCCAGCCCTCCGTGAGCTGCACTGGCTACCAATTGGTCTCCGAACACAATTCAAAGTGTTGGTTATGACCTATAAAGCCCTTTATGGCAATGGGCCAGGATACTTGCGGGACCGTCTTCTGCCTCATGAATCCCAGCGACCGGTTAGGGCACATAGGGTTGGCCTCCTACGGGTCCCATCTGTTAGACAATGTCATCTGGCGGGGCCTAGGGCTAGGGCCTTCTCCATTGCTGCCCCAGCCCTCTGGAACCAGCTTCCCTCAGAGGTCTGTACTGCTTCCTCTCTCCTAGCTTTCCAAAAACTGTTGAAGACACATTTATGCAGACAGGTTTGGGGCGTGTGAGCTGCACTCTGCCCCTGGGCCTTTGACTGTGATTGCCTGTTGTATGAGTGAAATAAATTACTTAGTTTTTATACTGTAAATTAGTAATTTTAATTGATTTTATGTTATGTTTTTTATACTTGTATTGTTGTTGTTGTGAGCCGCCCTGAATCTTGGGAGAAGGGCGGCATATAAGTTTAATAAATTATTATTATTATTATTATTATTATTATTATTATTATTATTATTATTATTATTATTATTATTATTATTATTATTAAACATATCTGTTCTTGATAGGCTTCCAAATATTTATTGTTTATTTATCATTTTAATATTTTTTTTCATTTGAAAAAAGGTATCATCTATTATTATTGGTTGGAAGTTCTGTCTTCATTAGTTTAAGCTGTTAGGAACAAGTTATTAGCATACATTTTTATGAAGTTTCCTGTGACCTTTGTCAAATATTGTGGGAAAGTTAGTTATGTGTTTTCTTCTATCTAGTCCTGGCATTTTATCAGTTTATAGCTTGGTATCTGTTAAGAAAGACATCTTGCACACCCTTTTAATTCTGTCTGATTTCATGGTATAGACAATTTTTCATCCATTTTATTATATAGTTTTTAATTTTCTCTGCCTCTGTATCCTATTTCAATAACAATTTATAAATATTTCCTAATAGATTATCTTGATTTTGTATAATTATTTCAAATTCTGTCCTATTTTTCAAAATCTCTTCTGATTTGAGGCATCTTTTTATTTTTCCAATTATTCGCAGACATATTAACCTTGGTAAATTCCTTCCTTCACTGAGCAATTCCTGTTGTGTCTTTAATCTGTTTTCTGAATAAAGATAGGTCATGTTGGTATAGGAAGTGAATACTCTTAAAAAAAACTGGAACAAAAAAGCATTTGATCTGATGCTAGTGGCAAGATTACCAGATTTATCTTTGCTTTTAGAAGATTTCAGATTTTTAACAATGTTTTGTAATATGGCTTTTCATATTTATTTATTTATTTATTTATTTATTTAATTAGATTTCTATGCCACCCTATTCCAAGAACTCAGGGCGGCTCACAACATGGAATATTGTTTACTCATTTTGTTTATTTGTGCCATAAAAAAACTGTGAAGTCTATTGGCTAAGCATATTGATTATTGCAATCAATTTATTAATGTTTTACTATTCAGAGATTTTATCCATTTTGCTATCCGTAAGCAATTTGTTCTATAATACAAATTATAGTCTAAAATTGGGAAATGCTAGTCTACCTCTTTTGATTCTTGGGTATTTTTCTGCTCCATATAAATCTGTTAATTTTTTTTTTACAATTTATTGTTTTTTGCAAAATCTTACTTGTCAGAAGGTAAAGGCTTTATGATTAGCTTAGTATGGTTATTAATAATTATATATTTAGAAAGAATCCAAAGTTTTTAATTTACTTTCATCAAGAGTCATATAGAACTTTGAATTTTGTCATGTTAATATTGTATAGTGGCTAGTGTTTCATCTTTTTCCCTTTAATTTGGATCCCAGTTATATGTTTATATTTTTGGATCTTGTTTGCTAGGATGTTCAAAATGATAATAGTAAAAAAAAAAACTATCAGTACCCTTGCTTTGCATTCTTGTATATTGAGAATCTTGCAGAGAGTGCCATATCTGCTGTATGTTGAAAGCAATTTGTCAAACTATTCTTATAGCTACTGATGAAATAAGAGGCTACAGAAAAGAACAAGATGTCAGCCCAGATATACGAACTCAAACTTTGATTACAACTAAAAAATCAACTACACAGAATATAAGAGAAAAAGTGGAACAATTAAATATTATGACAGAAGATTCAATTGATCAACAAATACCCAGAAAAGAAAACCCAGAAAAGAGACTGACAATATAGAAAAGGGAAAAGACTTCCCACATAAATCAGAAGAAGATCAAGAAGAACAGATTGAAAAGAAGATAAACAGTTCAGGACAACTACGTCGAGATGGAAAAATAGAGAAATGATTTGTTAGTCCTCTCAAAAAAATGGTGACCGGATGGTTTTTTCTACATTAAACAATATACATAACAACACAGGGATATTTATTTGATGACTCAAAAGCATGGACATAGAAGACGATGGCAAAGAAAGAAAGCTAGAATAAGACTGAAGAAAATTGGAGCTTTGACTTATTAGTGAGAATTAAAATAGAATATACTCAAATAGATAAGATATATACTTTGAATACTAGATTTTGTTATGAGTTGAGATAAATAAAACTTTGGTCATTTAAAACCTGAAGTATAAATATTAACAGTTAAATTTGAACATTGATTTGCTTATAAAGGTTAAATGTAAAGGTAATTAAGATATATATAAGCTAAAAATCTATTGATGAATGCAATAAATATGTTTTACTTAGCGGTAATAATAAAAATTACCAGCTTAAATATGAGATAATAGATATTAAGAGAAAAAGAGAGGAACTATTATATGTTGAAATAAGAGAAAAGTTGGTTACTAAATTTAAGATATTTGGAAATTACCAGAAAATAATATTATATTGTATTGTTAATTAGTTGATGTAAGATGGTGAGAATTCAAATAGATAAGACATGTATCCTGAACATTAGATCTTGTGATGAATTGTGATAAAGGAAATTGGGTTATTTAAAACTTGGAAATTATAAATATTAAACATTAAATTTAAATATTAATGGGAAACTAAAAATTGGCAAAAACTAATGAGGACATTGATTGTCTAAAAAGATTGAATGTTAAAATAACTAGGATATGTATAAATTAAAAATTACTGATAAATGTAAGAAAGTTATTTTTATTTAATCAATATAATACGAATTGTATTAATTTAAATATGAGACAGTAAATACCAAGGAGAAAAGAGAGAAAATATTTAATATAATAGTTTGAGATCTGTACTAAAGAGATTTGCATGTTATTGAATTATTGATCAACAGCCGCCACCTTACTTTTTAAATATTTAAATATAAAACTAGAAAATCAATAAAATTTAAAAAAGAAATATCTATTCAAAATTTCTGAAAGCTTTTTTCTGCATCCAAAAGTATTACTATATTTATTTATATATTCAATATTTCATCTTTTTCCTAATTCTTTATAGCAATAGCACTTAGACTTATATACTGCTTTACACTGCTTTACAACCCTCTCTAAGAGTCAGCATATTGCCCTAACAATCTGGGTCTTCGTTTTACTGACCTTGGAAGGATAGGAAGCTGAGTCAACATTGAGCCGGTCAGGATCGAAGAAATCGAACTCATGGCAGTATGAGCAAAGTTAGGTTGCAATGATACATTAGAATAGTAGTAAAGTTGGAAGGGACCTTGGAGGTCATCTAGTCCAACCTCCTGCTCAGGCAGGAAACCCTATACCATTTTGGACAAATGGCTGTCCAGTCTCTTCTTAAAAACTTCCAGTGTTGTAGCATTCACTGCTTCTGGAGGCAGGTTGTTCCACTGGTTAATTGTTCTAATTGTCAGGAAGTTTTTCCTTAGTTCTAGGTTGCTTCTCTCCTTGCTTAGTTTCCACCTGTTGCTTCTTGTCCTGCGTTCAGAGCCTTTGAAAATAGCTTGACTCCCTCTTCTTTGTGGAAGCCCCTGAAATATTGGAACACTGCTATCATGTGTCCCCCCCCTGTGCTTCTCTTCATTAAACTAGACATACCCAGTTCCAGCAGCCATTCCTTATATGCTTTAGCCTCCAGTCCCCTAATCATCTTTGTTGCTCTTCTCTGTACTCTTTCTAGAGTCTCAACATTTTTTTTTACATCATGGTGACCAAAACTGGATGCAGTATTCCAGGTGTGACCTTACCAAGGCATTGTAAAGTGGTATTAACACTTCACATGATCTTGATTCTATCCCTCTGTTAATGCACCCTAGCACTGTGTTGGCCTTTTTGGCAGGTGCAGCACACTGCTGACTCATATTTAGGTGATTGTCCACTAGGACTCCAAGGTCCCTCTCACAGTTACTACTATTGAGCAAAGTACCCCCTATACTATACCTGTGCAGTTGGTTTTTCTTGCCTAAATGTAGAACCTTACTTTTTTCACCATTGAATTTCATTTTTTTAGATAGCACCCAGTGTTCAAGTCTGTCCAGATCATTCTGTATCCTAAGCCTGTCTTCTGGAGTGTTGGCTATTCCTGCCAGCTTGGTGTTGTCTGCAAATTTGATGAGTTCCCCATCTATCCCCTCGTCCAAATCATTGATGAAGATGTTGAAGAGCACTGGGCCATAGAATTTGTCATTTATAAGTAATTGTCAAATCCACATTTGAATCAATCCCATTGTCCAGTAAAACACGTTCCTCTTCCATACCAACATTTAACATATCAATAATGACAGAAATCTTTAAAGGTAGTTTCTGAGTCCATTATTCCAAAATATCTCTTAAAACATCTATTGTTTTTGTTTCTTCTGGTACCTTCCAATGTCAAACCTTCAAAATCTTAACATATTATTTTTCTTCTGATTGCAAAAACTTGAATAGTTTCCAGAGGAAGGATTCTTATATTTTTATATATTCATTTTTTTAAAAGAAATCCATCTGGACCCTTAGTGCATTTATAATCACCATTTTATTGTACTTTCCCATTTTTTAAAAAAAATATATATTTAAACTGCTGTTTAAGAGTCCATGTCAACTATATCACATTCTCTCCTTCCTCCAGAAAGATTTTGCCAGCCTGGATTTCACATCTGGCCATGGATTTCAGCCATAATGCGGGGCCCATTTCTTCAGGGACATCTTCAGTTTACCATATCCTTGCTGGAAGTGCTTTTTCTCTTTTCTTATTGATATGCCAATTTTTTTCTACATTTATTTGCATTTTCAAAACATGTTTTTTTAGCCTATTTTATCTTCTTTTATAGTTTTATTTTTTTATAGAAAATCTAATTGTTATGTGATTATTTAGCCTTTTCAGTGCTTGCCATCTCAGATTGGTTTTGTGGCTGGGTTCTTTTTATTTTTTTCTCCTCCAGTTATGATTTCTGTTTTGGTTTTTCCTTATGCTGTTACGAGAATTTCTCTTATATATGTTTTACTTGTTTCCTATATGGTTATCTCTGACATCCCAGGAGCTTTATCATGTGTTCTTAATGTAGTCAGTCATCATTTATCTAAAAATTAGTTTTTTTGGATTCGATTGTGATCTGCATATATCATTGGACAGATCTTCATTTCTATAATAAATGATATAAGAGACTTGGAAATAAAGTATGTCTCAATTTCTGATATGTTTGATTTCTCCTTGAAAAAAGGGGGAGAATTGTCTCTTACTTCTAGAATTCTGAATGTTCAGCATCTGTCATAGCCAATGTGTCCATATTCTGAAAAGTTTTCATGGGAATTTTCATATTTTTTTCTTGAGGTGATTTGTCTAAATCACACATTAAATTCTTCTATGGTGATTAGATTATTTTTCTGTTAATATATCAAGGAATTTTTCGTAGAATTAGTTTTTATCTCTACTTGGTCCAAAATTGGATAACAATGTTAAAATTCTTTTCTTGCTGACAAGATCAAAATTCTTACTTTAACACTTGGATCTGAGATGATGTCCTTGGTGCTTCCTTGTCTTATCATGATGCCACATGATATGACCAGTTTAAGAAGCATTGGGAAAGAATCTTCTGGAATTATTGTAATAGTGCAGTGTTGACACTTTTGCCATCTTAAATATTTTGGAAGTAAGGGCATCCCTGGTTCCCATCTAGCAAATATTAATTTAGAGTATTTAACAGGATTAGAAATCTTTCCTGGAAAACAGATAAGTGCAATCTATATTATTCCAATTCCCCAATCATTATTGCAAATTATTTAAAGCATGCCCACATACACAGAGAGAGAGACACACACTTCAATCCCTTTACAATTAAAGATCATTTTTAATAAAATGTTAGCTTAATCTAAAAATATGGAAACAGCACAGTTTAAACTCAATTGTTCTAATAATTAATAGAATAATGTATTACACTGAAAATATACATGCAATCTACATGTTGTACTTTATAATATACTTAAATTACCTTAACATTTCCTTTTTGTTTGTTATTAATCTACCTATCATGTTATCATCCTTTGGATTGTGATATGATAATTTCTACTTTCACAACTATTCAGAAAACAGTGAGACTAAAATTCAAGCAGTTAGCTGTGACAGACTGCATCAGGATATAGAATATAGGGAATGCAAATAATGTCTATCCCTTTTTCTTTATAATTTTCATGTATTCAGCCAAAGTTCTGAAGGATAAATATACTAGCATTTACATGAATATGAGCTACTGCTATTTTCATCTTCTAGTTTCTTGTTTATTACATTTGGGTTCATTCAAAAGATATTGATGAAACAAACCATAGTTTATAATAGTGTGAACCCAGCAAACATTTGTTGTGAAGACAGAAATAAAAGTTGATATCAGAATTTATGTGTACTAGCATGTCATTGGAATGCCTTCTCACCGATTTTATTAGTCAGTGTAATTTATTGATGATGTTTTACATAGCAAAAATGCAGTAGTTGCATTCCATATATTATCTAGGCCTTGGAGAAGAGCTATGCATCCTTGATTTATAACACATCAGTAGTTAGTGTACTAATAAGATACATCCTTCTAACCCTGAAAAGCTGAAAAATTAATTACTTCATTTAGAAGACATAATAGGGGCAAGTATTACATTTTCAGCATACAATATGAGGAGGGCATAAAAAAATTAAATGAATATTCATTCTGAAATATATATATATATATATATATATATATATATATATATATATATATATATATATATATATATATATATATATATATGTATGTATGTATGTATGTATGTATGTATGTATGTATGTATGTACGTACGTACGTACGTACGTACATACATACATACATACATACATACATACATACATACATACATACATATATATATATATATATATATATATATATATATATATATATATATATATATATATATATATATTTGTTTTCTGAGGTTTTCGCGGGTGTTTGTATGTAGGTCTTTGGTTCTTCGGGTTTTCTCCCACGTAGAATTTGAAGTGTCTTGGCGATGTTTCGACAAAGTCTCATTTGTCATCTTCAGGCTGGTGCTTTCGGCTTCTGCTTACAAAGCCCCCACCCAAACAGAACACTCCCCCAGCCAATCAGAGCACAGCCAAGCCCCTAACCAATCAGAACACACCTCCACCCAATCAGAACACAGCCGAGCTCCCAGCCAATCAGTTCAAACCCCCACTGGCAGTTAAAAGGAAGAAACAGCTAAAATCTCACATTGCTCCTAGAAGCAGAAGCCGAAAGCACCAGCCTGAAGATGACGAATGAGACTTCGTCGAAACGTCGCCAAGACACTTCAAATTCTACGTGGGAGAAAACCCAAAGAACCAAAGTCATGTGTGTGTGTGTGTGTGTGTGTGTGTGTGTGTGTGAAGTGGTTATTTTTTAGATTGCACCCTGTAAACCCAAATATGGTAGGAAGAAATCATTCTTTCCTTTGCTTGTTTCAGCTCAACCCAGAGCCATCTGCAAGCACAAATATATATATGTTTTTAAAATTGTTAACAAAGAAATAAGGGATTTCTGAGATAGCTATTTCGAGTTATTTAACTCTCTTCAGTCAGAACTCACCCTTTCTGGGATTCGAACCTGGGCAGTCTGCATGCTAGGCAGAAGCTTTAGTCTCAAGCCACAGGGTCTCTCCCGCTTTGTTAATATTCAGGGAGTGAATATGTGTGTCAAGTGGTTATTTTTTAGATTGCACCCTGTAAACCCAAATATGGTAGGAAGAAATCATTCTTTCCTTTGCTTGTTTCAGCTCAACCCAGAGCCATCTGCAAGCACAAATATATATATGTTTTTAAAATTGTTAACAAAGAAATAAGGGATTTCTGAGATAGCTATTTCGAGTTATTTAACTCTCTTCAGTCAGAACTCACCCTTTCTGGGATTCGAACCTGGGCAGTCTGCATGCTAGGCAGAAGCTTTAGTCGCAGATGGCTCTGGGTTTCTTATTTCTTTGTTAACAAAGAACACCCACCATGAAGATGAGGCACGACCACGAATGCAAAGCCAAACAGCTATGCAGCTCACCATCTCTAATCCTCCTGCAACTCAGACTAACCTGAGCACAACAAAGTTCCCACCCAAACAGAACACTCCCCCAGCCAATCAGAACACAGCCAACCCCTCAGCCAATCAGAGCACAGCCAAGCCCCTAACCAATCAGAACACACATCCACCCAATCAGAACACAGCCAAGCTCCCAGCCAATCAGTTCAAACCCCCACTGGCAGTTAAAAGGAAGAAACAGTTACGATCACACATTGCTCCTAGAAGCATGAAGCCGAAAGCACCAGCCTGAAGATGATGAATGGGACTTCATCGAAACATCGCCAAGACACCTCAGATTCTACGCGGGAGAATACCCGAACAACCAAAGACATATATATATATATATATAATAGAATAGAATAGAATAGAATAGAATAGAATAGAATAGAATAGAATAGAATAGAATAGAATAGAATAGAATAGAATAGAATAGAATAGAATAGAATAGAATAGAATAGAATAGAATAGAATAGAATAAGATGAAAGGGACCCTGGAGGGAACTCTATACCATTTCAGACAAATGGCTGTCCAGTCTCTTTTTAAAAATTCCAGTGTTGGAGCATTCCCAACTTCTGGAAGCAAATTGTTCCAATGATTAATTGTTCTAACTGTCAGGAAATTTCTACTTAGTTCTAGGTTGTTTCCTGCATTACTTCTTGTGCTACCTTCAGGTGCTTTGGAGAATAGTTTGACTCCCTCAAGCTATTCTACAAAGCCATGAATTATTGTGGGAAATATAATGGCAAATTAGGAGTTTTACTTGTTGATGTTTATATGTGGACGATAAAGAAAAATGGAGTATCTGATTACTCTTATGCATGTAAATATCAAATTGTTTTTTTAGTATGCCTATCAATACTTTTTCAAAAGTATTATGCTTATCCTAAAAGCTACCAGTTAGTTTTAATCAAGTCAAGAGGAGAGAGACAAATTTTATAAGTAACACAAAGAAACCATTAATATTATTAAATATAAACAATTTAATGTGAACATGAATTCAAATGTACTATTTTGAGTTGCACCCCTTCTCTGATTTCTTATCAGTTTTTATGTGAAACAAGCATATAAACAGTATTTCTATACTTCTTTATAATTAAAAACCCCAAATTATAACACCTGTGAAAATGAAAGAAATTCTAGAAGAGCTTTTCTCCAAACATAAACTTTTAAGAAATGTAGGACAATTTTTAAAGTTTTTGCTATTCATGTGGATGCCTACCATAGTTTCAATGGAAGCACTAAATATTGGTATATGTTTGCTAACAGTTGGAAATATTGCTAGATATTATTTCAATATCTGTGTTAAACTTTAGAGTGCCCAGATGTCTTCTGAAAAAGAAGACCAGAATCAGAATGCAATTTGCATCAACTCTTATTTATTCATGTGCAGATGTATAAATACTTGCTGTAACAGAACATTATAACAAGATGGACAGTGACAGGATGCTTTCAGATGTCAACTGTTGATAGCTAATAGGACTTCTTTTTAGATTTTTCATCTTTACCCATTACTTCTTTTTTAATGTCTGTTAAGTGAATGTGGCAGTCATGAAGCAAACCCTGCAAAGTGACTAATCACTCTATTAAGTAGCAAACAGTCTTTGCCTTTTTCCAAATTGTTGCACTAGTCTGGATGAGGTGCTGTTTCAAGTTGCTGCTCAGCTCCAGACCGATCATTGCTTGTAAGCAGTATTGTTTTTGAGCACTCCAGCTGAGATACCAAGCCAAGTTCTAAACAGGAATACTGTCGGGAATAGGATATGTTGCTTATCACAGATTGTGGTCCTGGCAATTGACTGATAGTTAACTGGCCTGTCTCTAATGCTGTCAGTTTTCAGATGTTGCCTTACACTTATTCACCTGCATACCATTTGCATTTCTCCTACACTCCTTCCCACTCCGTCTTAGCTTTTGATTTAAGTTAAATTAAGGGTCTGGATAAGCCTTTGATTGTGTGGGTCACAACAAATTGTGGCAAGTTCTTAAAGAGATGGGAGTACCAGACCATATTATTTGTCTCTTGAGAAACCTATATGTGGGTCAAGAAGCAACAGTGAGAACTGGACACGGAACCACTGATTGGTTCAACATTGGGAAAAGAGTCCGGCAAGTCTGTATACTGTCGCCCTGCCTATTTAACTTATATGCAGAGCAGACCATGAGAAAGGAAGGGCTAGATGAATCAAAAGCTGGAATTAAGATTGCAGGGAGAAATATCAACAACCTAATATATGCAGATGATACCATTCTAATAGCAGAAAGTGAAGAGGAACTAAAGAGCCTCTTGATGTGGGTGAAGAAGGAGAGTGCAAAAGTTGGCTTGAAACTCAATTTTAAGAAAACCAAGATCATGGCAACCAGCCCTCTCAATTCCTGGCAAATAGATGGGGAAGAAATGGAGGTAGTGACAGATTTTATCTTCCTGGGCTTCAAGATTACCGCAGATGGGGACTGCAGCCAAGAAATTAAAAGACACTTGTTCCTGGGGAGGAAAGCTATGGCAAATATAGACAGCTTACTAAAAAGCAGAGACATCACCCTGCCAGCAAAAGTGCATATAGTCAAGACCATGGTTTTCCTAGTTGCAATGTACAGCTGTGAAAGTTGGACCACAATAAAGGCTGAGCACCAAAGAATGCCTTTGAACTATGGTGCTGGAGAAGACTCCTGTGAATTCCTTGGACTGCAAGATGTTCAAACCAGTCAGTTCTAAAGGAGATCAACCCTGACTGCTCTTTAGAAGGCCAGATCCTGAAGTGGAAACTCAAATAATTTGGCTACCTAATGAGAAGGAAGGACTCACTGGAGAAAAGCCTAATGTTGGGAAAGATTGAGGGCAATAGAAGAAGGAGATGACAGAGAATGAGGTGGCTGGATGGAGTCACTGAAGTAGTAGGCATGAGCTTAAATGGAGTCCAGAAGATGGTAGAGGACAGGAAGACCTGAAGGAACATTGTCCATGGGGTCGCAATGGGTCGGACACCACTTCACAACTAACTAACTAACTAACAACAACAACAAAGGGTCTGGGTGGGGTGAGACTGCTTCTGGAGATCAACACATCCTTGAAAACACCAAGTATGGTTCAATTAGCCAGGCATCTGGATGCCTAGTTCCTTAATTCTAAGGAATAGATGAAGGAAGGGAAAAGAGATACTTGTATGCTTAATCCAAGCTACTTTTGAAAAGAGCAAACAGCATCCTTAACTTTACTCCCTGATTACTAACTTAGACCAGATAGCAGCTTGTCTCAGAAAAGAGTATTTTTCCCACCACAATACATGGAACTAATCATATATCTATACTATTGTTGTGCCATTGAGCTATAGCCCTTCCTTAATGTGTATTTTGTCAAAATTGGAGATCTTCTATATTTGGTTTTGGTTTTACTGTTTTTGAAAATAGATGGTATTTGGCTAGGCAAGGATTTTATCAAGGCTGTATTGATCTACAGAAGCATTTTGGGTTTTTTCCCAAAATAGAAAGACAGGGCTGCCATCTAGTTTATTCATGGTGGGTATGAGGTTCCATTAGATCTGCCATTCCAATCTAATCCATTCTTTATTTTATTTATTTTTTTGCTTTGACCTAACAGATACAAGAATGCTCTTTATGCTTACATACTAAATCCTGATATTAAATTTATTTGTGAACCCTTTCATTAGGCTGCCACATCCAGTGTCAAAAACAATGTCACTTTTCAGCATGAATTTCTAGCTGTTGCCAGGAAGCAAGGAAATTTGAATTCCATAGACAAACATTTCTGAATAACAGTTGAAAGCAAAACAGCCTTGCTGAATATTCCCAACTGCTAAAAAAATTGCAATGGTCTTAGCCAATGACAGCTGTCTTTCCTTGAAATCAAATGTGCTGAGACTTCTCACAAAACTATAACTTCTTGACTCCTCCATATCCAGCAAATGAGTCTGTATCAAGAAGTAATGCCTTTCAGATTGAGGGGACTGTGGTGAAATGATTAATTCTCCCAGGACTCAGATGCAACTAACTAACCTTAACTGTTAGGAAAAAAACAAAACCTTTTTGCTCAAATATTTATATAGGGAGTCCTCAAGTTACAACAGTTCATTTATTCATGTTCAAAGTTACAACAGCTCTGAAAAAGGTGACTTATGACTATTTTTCACATTTATAAGCATTCCTATGATCACACATCAAAATTCAGGTGCTTGGCAACTGACTATACTTATGATGGTCATGTGATTTTTTTTGTGACTTTCTGATAAGCAAAGTCAATAGGAAAGCCACATTCACTTAACCACTCTATTATTAACTTAACAATTGCATGATTCATTTAACAATTGTGCAAGAAAAGTTATAAAATGGGCAAAATTCACTTAACAACTGTATCGCTTAGCAGCAAAAAATTTGGGCTCAATTGTGGTCACAAGTCAAGAACTATCTGTATTTCATTATCTAAATGAATGTAAAACTAAAGATATTTGGCAATTCTTTATTTTCTCAGTTATATCAAGGTCTGGCAAATCAGAATCCATGAGGTGAATAAAGCCTTCATGAACTTTACAGCTTCTTTGAAAGTTAATGCTGATTTTAAATCAGATTTGGTTTTCTACATAAAACCAGTGACCATCTGTTTTAACAGGTGAAATGCTTATGTTGTGTTTTGTTTTCTGAAAGATACTTTATTTCAGGATGGAAAAAAGCAGGATTTAAAAAGAATTTTAATATTTAAAATAGTTCATAGGTACGTTCATTTGCTACTAGATTCCTAATACTGTTGATATCATCAGCCTGTCAGAGTTTTAAATAACTGGAATTCAAGTTCCACTTTTTTTAGTTCCAGTCTGAGTTCCTGACTGATTGAACTGTTAGCTGCTCCATTGTAAGTTACTACAAAATTTGTTTCTCTTACTTGTGTTGCCTAATATCTACATGAAACTGCTGGCATAGGTCATCTCCAGTTTGGAGGAAATATTATAGTTAAGTTACTTATCTGTTTGGCTCCATCTCAGGTTAAGCAGAAGATATAATTAATATTTTCATCCTGTACTTGGTGGCTATAAGGGATTGGATGGCACACAAGAAGCACAGGATGCATCCTAGCAAAATAATATTGCTATTTGTTTTGAATTATTTAGCTGGGGCTAAACTTCTTCAAAAGTAGTGGCTCTATGGTTCTCATAGATTCATGACAGTGCTAGATTTTCAGGGAAGATTTTGCCTATCTTTGGTTGATATGATTGTTTTAAGTAGTCTTGGAATAAGAGACCTGGGCAAAGTAACCTATGCACCATAATTTCCAGAGTGAATTAGTATATATTCTATTAGGAGCTAATGTTGAAGGCAGTCCAGGTATTTTCAGTTTGCACCCATGTTTTGACCAACAAATTCTCAAATAAATTGAGTTGATGAGGTCTCTGGAAATCTAGTCATCCTAGGCAATGGATTTGGGGAAGAATGGTTTGGGTTCCTTCTCCTCCTAATGTTAGGGATAGGGACCAGCAAGCAAGCCTTCTTGATGGATGTCCCAATTATTTGTAATAGCTTGTCCCTAATAAATATAGTTCCTCATTTTTCATTTTTAGGTAGATGACAAAAAGTGTTCTTTCAGCACCTATTTGGAACATGCAGCTAATACACTGTTTTTAGTTTTATTTAATCTTAGCTATAACTTTTTATTAATGTTACCTGCTTATTATTTTACATAATACATTATAATGTATTATGTTGCAGTTATATAAACTGCTGAAAAGCAACTGAATGGAATGATATACAAATTTTGTAAGAAAAATAGAACAAATACATTAATAATTAAATTGTTTTTAATTAGTTTTTAATGCTCTGTTCACCAATAGCTGTTCAAGTTTTCCAGAAAGACTGGTTTGTAATGCAATGCAGAATTAAATTCCTTCTATCTTCTGGTCTTCATTGTGACCATGCTGCATATTTGAGTAAAAAACCTCACTTTTCTTTCCTGCTACATGTACATCATATTTCTCAATTCAAAAAGATATCCATTTTTCCTTTTTTCAGAACTACAAAATATAGTAAATGCATTTCATGCATTTAACAGCTTCATGCAATTATCAAGACTCTTAGAAAGCATCCCACTACAGTAATATTTAGCAACCAGCCATGAATTAAATCAATTGTTTTTCCCTGTCACGTTGATGAAGGGATTGTGGACTCTGTTTTCATGACAAACAGATGATTAGAGTACATACATTTAAACTGATTATTTCATTCAGTGCAAGTAACCAAGGTTTAGGATGATATAAAACCCCAAATCAAACTCAGTATTCCCAAATACCCAGCTTTGTGTGGGCTAATCAAGACTGCATCAAATGTTTTATTAGATACAGCCACACAAGCCTAGTTGAAGCCAGATGATCAACTAACAGCAAATTACATTCTTTTTTGGATTGAATTTCAATGAACTCATTGTTAAACTACTTGGATAATACTAAGAGGTCAACACATTAAAAAAATTCTACAAAGACTTAAAAAAATTGAAAAGGAACAATGTATAATAAAATAAGATAATAAATGACACTGATAACATTAAAAGGAATGGGTTATTTTCCTGGTGAAATAAATTGTATTCTCTAATGATGAAAACAGTTAGCTTGATGTATTGGAGAACATAGTTAAACATTTAATTATGGGACATAAATTTGATGTAAATGGCAAACACTTTTCAGTTATCAGGTGAATTAAATTATCTACTGATGGCACACAAACAGTACTATTTGAGTTATGGAGAAATTATTAAACTAGAATAAAGGACAGTTATAAGGTAAAGAAAGGCTGGACAAATTGGTACAGTTTCATTATTCATGTTTTTTACTTTTCAACCACTTAGTGGGGTCATTCTATTTCCCAAATGATTTAAGGCAGAGATCCCCAACCTTTGGGTAACAAACAGCACTGGTCCACGGTACACCAGAAACCAGCCTGCACAAACAAGTGAAGCCCATCCACACATGTGGATGCAAGCAGGGTAAAAAACCAGCCCCCATCCAATCCTTAGAAAAACCTCTCTCCATGGGACTAGGTGCTATGGTGCCAAAAGGGCTTGGCAGATTTAGAGGTCTTTCAAAAATCACAGTTTGTTTATTGATGTTTGTTTGTAAATCTTCTAGTATACTCTGTACAATTACAATGCAATTTTTTAAAAAAATATACCTTTGGACAACCCATTTTACTTAACACAGTTCCTTTTGTACTTTGTTTTCATGAATATTCATGTTGTTGTAAACCTTTTTGCACCTCAAATTCAGTGCAATAAAATCTGCATAAGGTACTACATGAATGGAGAACACTTCACTTTTGTTGCATTTCAAACCATTGCTTTCATAAGCAGACAAAAAATCCAGCTGTTCTAAAATAATATCTTCATTATTGCTTTGTTTTTCTAAGTGAAGTCTAACCTTGCATCCTAACTTCTGTTTCCAGTTGGGAGAATTGAAGAATTGGCCATGGGCAGTGTAAAGGATTAGTAGGCTGTGATGGCTTACATCTTCTGTGGATTCTTGTACAGTTGGAATTTATAGTGGAGTTTTGGTTGTATATGAATTAAAAAGTATAATGGGGATACTAGAGCTAGGAGTTATCAGCATACTACAGGCAATTCTTAACTTAGACTACAATTGGGACCAGACTCTCAGATGCTAAGTGTTAAGTACTTCGTTCTTGTGCAAATGATGAAGACACATGGCGATGTTAACAGCTCTTTATTCTTCTCACTCTCTCTCTCTAACAGCAACGAACAACAGGCAAAACAACAGGCTTCTTTTTAAGAGACCAGAAACCCGGACAATGGCAAACAAAGTATCTGAGCGCTTCTTGCCTTGCGCATGCACACAAGGTTGGCGCCGCTGAATCTGGTCCTGGGCAGCCAACACTTTGCACATGCGCACAAGCCTGATGCCACTCTGTCTGGTCCCGGGCAGCTTTTGGAATGTCTGGGACCAATGCAATGTCCCGGGCCTGCTTAGGAGCACTTGTGGAACCTTGGGATGAATCCCAAATAGCCTCAGTAGCAGCTAGTGGTGGCCTGTTAGACCTGGAAAACTCCTCCCCCCCACCAGAGCAGAGCCAGGAGCGGAAGGGTGAGAGTCCAATCTCCAACACAGTTGGTCTATGTGTCTGTGCAGAACACGGCCGTCTTCCAAGGCAACTTTGTATGACAACGGCCCAGAGACCTCGCAGACCACAGCTGTGACCCAGAGATGACCGGGGCCATAGTTTCTTGCCCAAACCAGATCGCCCACCTGCAGTCTCCTAGATGCCCGCAGTTGTGACACCTGTGAAGTCACCCAGTCCAGGTGCAGCCTGTCCAGTTTAGTGATGAGGTGGTGACCCCAGCAGAGTTCAGCAGGGTTCTTCCCTGTGGCTGTGCATGGTGTGGTGCAGTGTGCAAGAAGGAAATCTGCTAACTAGTGATGTCAGTTACCGTAAGTCAGTTTCTTGAGGGCATCTTTGGTAGTTCGCACTATCCTCTCTGCCAGTCCATTGGAGGATGGATGGAAGGGAGACGAAGTTGCATGGCGGCCTGAAGAAAAGCCTGGAACTCAGAAGAGGTAAATTGAGGCCCATTATCTGACACCAGAACATCTGGAAGACCGTATGATGCAAAAATTCCTCTCAACACCTGGATGGTCCTGGCAGTAGTAGTGGAGGAAATAGGAACAACCTCTAGCCACTTGGAATGGCTGTCAACAACAACCAGGAAGAATTGCCCCTGAAAGGGCCCAGTGTAATCTATATGCACCCTAGACCATGGAGTTTGACTTTCTTCCCATCTATGTACGGAGGCCTGAGGCGTTTCAGGCTGAGACTGTTGGCACACTTGACACCCATGCACCTGGGCCTCGATGGCTTTATAGAGTCCAGGCCACCAAAGATGGCTGCACGCAAGCGCTTTCATCCTGACTATACCAGGATGTCCCTCATGCAGAGAGATCAAGATTCTAGACCTCAATGAGGCTGGGATCACTACCCTGCTACCCCATAACAGGCAACCCTTGAAAGTGGAAAACTCATGCTTCTTGTGCCAGAAGCTTTGGAACTCCGCATCTGGGCCATCCTGACAACACCCATGTCAGAACACATGTAAGCGTGTGATCAGTGGCAGTTTCTGCAGCCACATCCCTAGCATTGAGGGGAGATTCAGGCAATTCCTGAATGGACAGAATATTAATGGCTGGATCAGGATCTGGCTCTACTTGGTTCAGGGGTAATCTGCTCAGGCCATCTGCATGGCCCATTTCTTTCCCAGGTTTTTGAACTAATGTATAGTCATATGCTGACAGGAAAATGGACCATCTCAGCATACAAAGAGGAATGATATGTGGGGTCTGTTTGTTAGTGGTTAGAGGCTTATGGTCAGTATAGACTGTAAAATGTGGTCATATAAGAAATCATGAAATTTCTTAATGCCAGCCAATATGGCCAAAGCTTTCCTGTCAATTTGAGCATAATTCCGCTCAGCAGACGACAGAGTTCTGGAATAATAGGCCACAGGAACCTGTGTCCCATCAGCCTTCAGATGGCTAAGTACAGCTCCCACTCCATAAGGAGATGCATCGCATGCGATACAAACAGGCAGTTGCTCATTGAAATGCGCTAAAACAGCATTAGACGTGAGCAAGGCCTTAACCTCATTGAAACTCTTGTCATGGACTTTAGTCCACTGCCAAGGAGCCTGCTTGTCTAAGGGCCTATGTAATAATTCTGCCACTGCAGCTTTATGTGGGAGAAATGCATGGTAAAAATTTAACAGCCCCAAGAAGGCTTGCAGCTCACTTTTAGACTTAGGGCTTGGGGCCTGCTGGATAGCTTGCAATTTAGTTTCAGCAGGGTGAATGCCTTGAGCATCTATCCTGAATCCTAAGAAGTCAGTAGAAGTGACTCCTATCTTACATTTATCTTTCTTCAGTTTAAGGCCTGCTTTTCGAAAACGAAGCAAGACAGCCCTTAATCTCTCTGCTAAATTTTGAAATTACTTCCCAGCAATGAAGACATCATTGTAGGGACAGACCCCAGGAATACCTCGAAGTGTGCTCTCCATGACACTTTGGAAAATGCCAGGGGCTACATTTACCTCAAATTGCAGTCTCTTGACCTTGAAGGCCCCCCTGTGAGTTACAATAGTCTGGGCATCTGCAGCTGCCTCATCAACAGGTAGCTGTTGATAGGCTTGTGTCAGGTAAAGCTTTGCAAAAATACACCCCCCTTGAAGGAGGCCAGAACGTGACTTACCACAGCACTGGATAAGCGTGCTGTTGCAGCACCTTATTCAGTGTGCACTTGTAATCTGCACAAATATGTATGTCCCCAGTAGCCTTTCGAGGCGTTACTATGGGGGTTTCCTATGGACTTGAATCCACAGGTTCTAAAATGCCCTGCTGGAGCAATTTGTCCAGCTCAGCATCAATCTTATCCTTGAGGGCAAAAGGTACCCTCCTGGGCTTAATCCTGATGGGCATGATGGTTGGATCTAATCGTATCGAAATGGGAGGCCCCTTGTAGGATCCTAGCTCTGAACTAAACACATCTGCAAACTCCCTGCAGACTTCTGGAAGGCTCAACATTTGCAAATGGTGCAGCCCAGTTACCTGGATTCCCAGAGCCTCGAACCAATCAAGTCCAATAAGACTCGTACATTCACCCCCAATAACCACCACATCTAGGGGACCCTCAAAATCCTTATCCTTACACACACCATAGAATTCTGAAAATCTGTAAGTATTAGATTGGATGGCCTCGAAGGCCACTGCTGCTACATATCCTTTTGAATGTATTAATAGAAATAATGGAGAGAGCGGACCCAGTGTCCAACTCCATTGATAAGGGAACCCCTTGCAACTTTACATTAATGGAAAGTTTCTTCTTAAGTGGCTTATGTATCCCTGTCCTCAAAATACTCCTGCACGATGCGCAGAAATCCACCCTATGTTGGCTGGGGACCCTGGTACCTTTCAGATGCAATTCTTCACGAGGTTGGATCTTCTGGCGACCCTAACAGATGGATGTGATGTGGCCTTGCCTGCCACATGCTCTGCAGATGGTGGAATGGAACCTGCAGTCAGCTCACTTGTGGCGACCTCCACACCCAAAGCATTGAAGAGATGCTGGGGCCTTGTCCGGATGTTCCTTCTGCCTCCTTTCAGCTGGCTGGTGAAGCCTATCCACCTCTTCTTCAGGATCCGCTTCCAATCCTTCTCGAGCATCCTCTTGATGGACGGTAGCTGTCTCTGGAGAGCTTCTGGTGAGCCGTAAGGTCTTCACAGCCCTGCCTGCTGCTTCCTCAGCTGTCACCTCTCGTAGCGCATCTTGGAAAGAGACCTCATCCTTAGCAAAAATCTTCTGCTGCAAGTCTCTGTTCCTAACCCACAAATGAAGCGATCTCGCAATCTCTCTTCCAGATCCTTGAACTCACAAGGTCTGGCTGCTCTCCTTAAGGCCACAATAAAATCTGTAGCAGATTCACCCTGCCTCTGGTCCCTCTGTTCAAACTCGTGCCTCCAAGCAATAACAGACAACTTTGACTGGAAGTGTTCCTTCAACAGCTTCTCCAAGTCAGTATATGTCACTGACTCCAGAGGTGCAGGGGCCACCAGGTTCTCTGCAATTTCAAAAGCTTCCTGTCCACAAACACACAACAGAGTTGCAGTCCTCAAGCCATCTATCTTCTCTAATTTGATTTACTCTGAAATAATTCTCCACCCTTGCTACGTAAGAATTCCATCTCTCTGGGTACAAGATATCAAAATCAGATAAACACCCAATCTTCGCCATCCTTTAGTTACAAACTTCACCACTCGCTCCTCTGCAAACTGCTATAGGGGAAAGGGTCCTTTAGCCAAACTAACCATCCAGCAATGCTGTACTGGCAGGCTGGGATGCTGATTCAGATGCCATTTTCCCCTCTTCAGGACTTCTTGGGTACGTCCTTAAAACTTTCTCTTTAGTTTGCAAAGGATCCATCCCATCCTCGTCGCCAGTGTTAAGTACTTTGTTCTTGTGCAAATGATGAAGATACATGGCAATGTTAACAGCTCTTTATTCTTCTCACTCTCTCTCTCTAACAGCAACGAACAACAGGCAAAACAACAAGCTTCTTTTTAAGAGACCAGAGACCGGACAACGGCAAACAAAGTATCTGAGCTCTTCTTGCCTTGCGCATGCGCACAAGGCTGGTGCCGCTCAATCTGGTCCTGGGCAGCCAATGCTTTGCGCATGCACACAAGTCTGGCACCACTCTGTCGGGTCCCAGGAAGCTTTTGGAATGCCCAGGACCAATGCAACGTCCCGAGCCTGCTTTTGCAGGCTCAGGGATACAACACTAAGCAAACCAATAATTGAGATATCATATGACTACTTTTCTTAGGGATTGAAATTCCACATTCCAAGCTGCCATTGTTATGTGAGAATCATATGTTATTAAGCAGATAGAGTCTCAGATAAGAATGTGGGGATGCTTCAAAAAAGTGGAGGAGGCTCTGGGAAGCTAGCACAGACTTCATTCAAATTGGGGGTGCTGCAATGCTGTGCAAAGTTGCAGCTATCTCTGGAAGCCTCAGCTATCCACCTTGCCCAGCAATACTTACAACTACAGGAGTAGTGCAACTCCACCCCCCATCTATCGCTCTTCTCCTTACTGGCTGCTGTGTGGCAACAGTACTCATCTGTGGCAGCACCAGAACTGAGGCTGAAGTAGAGGCTTAGGGCCTTCAGCAATCTCAGTCAGAGGTCATTATTCCCAGCCTCTATTTCAGCCCCAGAACCACTACTGCCTCTAAGAAATGCCACCTCAAGCCCCACACTGCAGCCAGTCATGCAAGCAGCATTCAGTATAGGTTTTACTATGCTCCACTGACCTTTGCCATATTGGGCAGTGGCAACTAACTGAAAGGACTGAAGGCCCAAGCCTCTATTTCAGCCATTTACACCACTGCTGCAGCTAATAAATGCCTCAGTACAGAAGGGCGAAAAAAGAACATACTGAGCAAAGAGATAAGGGAGTGGGGGAGTATGCATTACTGCCACAGCATCCAAATTTTGTTCATATGACCATAGAATGCTGCAATAGCTGTAATTTTGGACATGGTTTATAAATCCATTTTTTCAGTGCCATAATGTTGAATATTCGCTGAACAAATGGTCATAAGTCAAGGTCTATCTTTAGTAATCTCCAAACCCAGGCCTTCTTATGACTTCAGTGAAGAGAAGCACAATATGAGGCATTTGCCTCCTTTTTTTTCAAAACAAATGAACAAACAAAACTCACAATCTGGAGTGATTGCACTAGTTTATAAGTCTAGTAAATAAGTAATTGAATAAGTAAGTAAATGTTTTATTCGGTGTCCATTGAACTCCTAGGTTCCATCAGAATTATAAAAATGTGCAGCATGATGATTGCAATGCAAATGATACCATTTATCTATGTGCATTATAGATCAAATATAATGCGTCAAATAAGGGGCTTTGGGGTTTTTTAAATCGCTTTTTAACCAAAGTTTTAAGGGAGGGTAGAGGTGGGGAAGGGGTGCTTAGGGCGGGGGAAGAAATTGTTGGAGGGGAGCTAGAAGACAGGCCCGATAACGGAAGGGGACGTAATCCTGTGGGTTCGGATGGGGAGCTGATTAAGACTGATTTAGTTCCAATTAGTACCGTAAGCGGGAGGGGCAGATATGGTGGGAGCAGGGGGCCGTATCATAATAGGGGAGCGCGTACCCGCTGTTTACAAGTGGTCATGCGCTCCGACCCCCAAGGCTCTACCTGTTCTCGGGGTTATTCAGAACCACAGGGCCCGGGCTGTAGGCTGATGTTGTGCAATGCCAGGTCTGTTGTAAACAAGGCCCCCCTCATCCAAGATTTAATTTTAGAGGGGGGAGCAGACCTGGCAGGTATTACGGAGACCTGGTTAGGACCAGAGGGCGGTGTCCCTCTGGTGGAAATGTGCCCACCGGGTTTCCTTGCATTTCATCAGCCGAGAGCACAGGGCAGGGGTGGGGGAGTGGCGGTCGTGATTAGGGAAGATTACAGGCCGAGGGAGGTCACTGTTCCTCAGACGGCAGGCTGTGAATCTCTCCTGGTGAAGTGGGACCTTGGGGGTCCGAGGGCGGTGTTGATTACGTACCTGGCTCCCTGCCACGTGTCAACTGCCCTGCTCGAGTTCCTGGACGTTGTCGCCGCAGTGGCGGTTGAGGTCCCCAGGCTAATAGTCATGGGTGATTTCAACCTGCCGTCTGTGGGCGGGACGTCCGGGGGAGCTCGAGAGTTCATGGCTTCCATGGCAGCCATGGACCTGACCCAGGTAATTCAAGGCCCCACACATATAGGGGGGAACATGCTTGACCTGGTTTTTGTCTCTGGACAGTGGCTGAGTGGTCAGAATATAGGGGATATAGTTATTGAGCCCCTGCCATGGTCTGACCACTCTCTCCTTCGCTTGGACTTTCTGACCGCTACACCCCACCGCAGGGAGGCGGAACCAGTGAGATGGTACCGCCCCAGGCGGCTAATGGAACCCGAGCGGTTCCAGATGGAGCTTGGGCCAATTCCTGAGGCTCGGATACACGACTCGGTCGAAGAGTTGGCGGCAGCCTGGGATAGGGCTGCGGCCAGTGCTCTAGATCGGGTCGTGCCTTTGCGGCCTCTGATTCGACGTACGTCCCGATCGGCCCCTTGGTTTACTGAGGGGCTGAGAGAGATGAAACGCCGGAAAAGACGCCTAGAGAGCAGTTGGAGATCGAGCCGTGCCGAATCTGACCGAACACTAGTAAGAGACCATATTAGGTCCTACTTAGCGGCGATAAAAGCAGAGAGGCGTTCTTACCTCACTGCTCTTATTGCATCATCAGATAACCACCCAGCCTCCTTGTTTAGGGTGACCCGCTCCCTCCTTCAGCAGGAGGTGAGGGGAGACCCCTTAGAGGGTAGAGCTGAGGATTTTGGAAAATATCTGTATGATAAAATCGCTCAGATACGGGAAGGCTTTGATTTCAACTGGGTATGTCCAGTGGGAGAGACGGAGTCTGGTCTTGAGACTGCTATCTGGGCTGAGTTTGACTCCGTGACTCCCGAGGACGTGGACAGGTTGTTTGGGGGACTTAGGGCGACCACTTGTTTATTGGACCCATGCCCCTCCTGGCTGGTGTTGGCATCCCGGGAGGTGGTACGAGGCTGGTTCCAGGCAATTATTAATGCTTCGTTGAGTGAGGGTGTCTTCCCTGCCGCCTTGAAAGAGGCGGTAGTGAGGCCCCTCCTCAAGAAGCCTACCCTGGATCCAGCCGTTTTATCAAATTATCGTCCTGTCTCCAACCTTTGCTTTCTTGCAAAGGTTGTCGAGAGTGTGGTTGCCCGACAGTTCCCGCGACACCTGGAGGAATCGCTATACTTGGATCCATACCAGTCGGGCTTCAGGCCTGGTTACAGCACGGAAACAGCATTGGTCGCGTTGGTGGATGATCTCTGGCGGGCCCGGGACAGAGGTTGTTCCTCTGCTCTGGTGCTATTGGACCTCTCGGCGGCTTTTGATACCATCGATCATGGTATCATGCTGCAACGGTTGGAGGGGTTAGGTATGGGGGGCACTGTTTTGCGGTGGTTCTCCTCCTTCCTCTCCGGCCGGATGCAGTCTGTGTTGACAGGGGGCCAGAGGTCGACCCCGAGACCCCTCGTATGTGGGGTACCTCAGGGGTCGGTCCTCTCACCCCTACTGTTCAACATTTATGTAAAACCACTGGGTGAGATCATCCGTGGTTTTGGTGTGGAGTACCATCTGTACGCTGATGATACTCAGCTGTACATTTCCACGCCGAACCACCCCAACGATGCTCTTGCCGTGCTGACCCGGTGCCTGGAGGCCGTCCGGGTTTGGATGGGGAAGAACGGACTCAAGCTCAACCCTTCCAAGACCGAGTGGCTGTGGCTACCGTCGTCCCGGTTTAGTCAATTGACTCCTTCGTTGTCCATTGGGGGCGAAACAGTGGCCCCCGTGGAAAGGGTTCGCAATTTGGGAGTCCTCCTGGATTCACGGCTGTCTTTAGAGGACCATTTGACGGCCGTGGCCGGGAGGATGTTCTATCAGGTTCGCCTGGTACGCCAGTTGCGTCCCTTCCTAGACCGGGACTCGCTATGCACAGTTACTCATGCCTTTGTCACTTCCAGGCTGGACTACTGTAATGCTCTCTACATGGGGCTCCCCTTGAGGTGCACCCGGAGGCTTCAGCTGGCCCAGAATGCGGCCGCACGGGTAGTGACCGGGGCGCCATGGCGCTCCCATGTAACATCGCTCCTGCGTGAGCTGCACTGGTTGCCGGTGGCCTTTCGGGTGCGTTTCAAGGTGTTAGTGACCATCTTTAAAACGCTCCATGGCATCGGACCCGGATATCTACAGGACCGCCTTCTGCCAGCAAATACCTCCTGCCGTCCGGTACGCTCCCACAGAGTGGGTCTCCTCAGGGTGCCGTCGGCCAAACAATGTCGGCTGGCGACCCCCAGGGGGAGGGCCTTCTCTGTGGGAGCTCCAACGCTTTGGAACGAGCTCCCCCCCGAACTCCGTACGATGACGGAATTGCGTTCCTTCCGTCGAGAATTAAAAACATACTTATTCCGACAAGCCGGCCTGGGATGATAGCTCCAGCTCCAACAATAGCCATAACTGTTTTTAGGGGATTGTGTTTTTAGCTGGGTTTTTAAATATTCGGCCAAATTGTTTAATTTATTTTTAATAATTTTAATTTTTGTGTGTTGTTGTTTTAATTGGGCTGTACACCGCCCCGAGTCCTTCGGGAGGGGGGCGGTATAAAAATTGTAAATAATAATAATAATAATAATCAGATACATTTATAAAAAGATGGAATTCACATTACACACCCCCATGGATACCCATGTAATCTTAACCATCGTTCCGAAGCTAGCCATTTAAGTGAATAAAAAAACAAACAAGGGTTGGTTGGTAATAGAAATGGACAATGTCTCTATACCGTGATTTACACAGAAGGTAACCAAAGTAAAAAAAAATGGATTAAATTGCTTCTGACTTCTTGGTTGTTAATTTAACAGGTGTTTTAATTTCATCTTGGAAAATAGCTGTTTATAAAACTTAAATACAGCATGTAGAAGCTATCTGGTTGAAAGAATAACAATTTGCACAAATGTTATGTAGTCAGATTTACATCACATTACATGACAGTTAAATCTTTAGTAATTTAGGAGTTTTTACTGGTTGTGCTTATTGCTTATCCTAGTCATAAATAGCAGGTAACATTCTCCGATACCTAGACAATTATTATTCAGCCTGATACATTTAATTTGTAATGTTGTATAGATGTTTCAATATCATTCATGTGGTGAACATCATATAAAGGAGTGAGGCTGAATAAAACTATACAATTACATAAATTACAATTAGCCATGCTTTGGGGGAAAGTAGCCAAGGAAAATGAGCAGCCAGGAAAGTAGTGTTGATTGATATGGAAACATGCTGTGTTTGCTATTGCAGTCAACTGGCAGGGTTTGGTGTGTTTGTTTACAGTTATAGAAGGACTTGTAATTTGGGGGTTGCCTAGAGTTATCAGAAGTTTGCTTCCCTCCCCCCCCAAGGATTCTTTTGTATACTCAACTCAGAACAGAAAATGATTGATTAAAGAAAAACATTACTGTGAAGTTAAGTCAATTTCAAATAATTTTCATACTGTTGCCAAGGAAATAGCAATCCATATCCTCTCTAGGAATCAATTCAGTGGAATCTTTAAAAGAGAAAGAGAGAGATGTAGAATGTCAATCTAGGTCAAGAACACAGGAAATATAAACGAATAAGAGCACACAGGACCCAATCTAGATAATATATAATCTAAACATTAGTTTCCACCTACTTCACTAAAAGGCACCCAGAGTTGATCCTGAATTGTTTTTAACAATTTGAACAAATCCATCTACAATTATATTTTAAACAATTTGGAAGCAGAGATTATTGAAGTAAAGTAACAATAACTTAGAGAAATGCATTGTTTTGCTTTATTTTATGAGACAATAATTTTACTGATGATTTAAGTTGAATTTCAGAACAAAATTATTCAATAACTACTTCCTATAACCATACTAACATGAGAGATGAACGATCTTGGTGATGTCTAATTCTGAATTAAGCTTTGTTTCTCATAAAGATGTTATGAACTTTAACTTGATCAAATCTGCAATTGCATATTTTCACCAAAGTTATTTTATTTACATTCCACCCTTTTTTCTCTTGATGAATTCAATTTATCCCAACCCTTCTCAGTGATTTTATATCATTGTTCTGGAATGATATATTTGTTCCAAAGATCCTTCTCTCAAGATCACCCAGTATATATTGCAATAAAATGATTAATAAAATTTTTAATCCACAAACAATATATTTATTCTTCAGTTCCTATTTATTTTTATTATGCTGATGAATATAGGCTCTGGATTATGAGATCAGTTGATTACTGAAAACAGATAACATTCCAAATCCAGAGGATTGTGACTAATACGCAATCAAGACATCCCCACAAAATGAATGAAAGAACAAAGCTTATTCTTCCAATGAATTGAGTTTCTTGGCTTTTTCTAATGTTTAAGTTATGCCTCTAACATAAATTGGAAAAATAAATATTTATAAAAGTGTGATCTTATGATTCAGTGAACCAAAATAGGAGGTAGTAGGGAACAACAAAAAACTATTTGAACAAACATGTTTACAGTGAATCTACTAGGTTTAATTTACCCCTTACAAAGTTAAGAAAGTATAACCTTTAGTAAGCTTGTGTAAAATGGCTTTGATTTGCTTTGATATGGTACTTCATGGTACAAAATTATGATGTGCCAAATTCAAGTGAGGAAGCAATGCATTTGGTTCCAAACAGATGTTTTATATTGTTTAACAGCTTAGACCAGTACAGGAATCTAACTAAGGTGACCAACCGTCCTCCTTTTGTGAGTTTTGTCCTCCCTCAAAAAGTGTCCTCCTACATGTCCTCCTTTTCGATATTTGAAGACTAATCTGCAGGGCTTTTTTATTCTCATAGAACACTCAGAATGGCGCTCTGGCACCTATTTTTTATGGGTTTTTTTCAAATTTTGCATGAGCTGTGCTAATCCCCCTATTGGCTTTTGAAAGCCAATAGGAATTGCTGCTGAGCACGCCAAAACACCCGGCCGGAAAACTTTATACATGTAAGTTGTCTGCAGCAAAGGCAAATTGGCAGGAACTTTGCACTCCTCCCTGCTACCTAACTACACCATCTCCTAGTTAGTCCCAAAGATACCTGGAGGAGACTGGAGAGGTGATGCCATGGTAACTTGGTCTTCAGCCCTGCTAGGGCAATATTGGCTGTGGGCGCAAGAGGCAGGGGCAGCAGAGCGGCTGCGGGCAGTGGTGTAAGGGGTGGTGGTGGCCGGCTGCCCACCATGCTGTGGGAGCCGCAGGGCCTGCTCTACACAGGGCTGTGCAGGATGTGCAGTGGTGCTGGCGGGGTGGCTGCAGGTGGGATGTGTCGATGGCGAGCTGCCCCACTGGGGCCAAAGCTGGTACAACTGGTGCTTTGGGAGCTGTGGGGCCCGCTCTACACAGCGGGGTAGCAGTGCTGGTGGGGCGGCTGTGGGTGGGAGCACAGCATGTAAGCATAATTACAATATAAAATGTTATTGTTACAAATGGTTTTTATTATGCATTTATCATATTATAGTGTATTTTATATTATTGTTGCAATGAATAAAATGTTTCTTTTATTTACAATACTTTTTTCTTCAATTTATTTGTGTCCTCCTTTTCATTGTAAAAAAGTTGGTCACCTTAATCTAACACAAAAACCATTTCAGATTATTGCAAGTGCTAAAGAAAAAAAAATGAATAAGCAAAATAGAAAGTTTAATTTTTAAACTGAAGCAGTTTTAGGGAGGTATATTGTTGTCAAAATGAAATACCTTCTTTAAAGATACATAGCACTCTGATCTATTACATGCCTATTTGAAAGTAGATCCAAGTGAATTTATTGCCAAATAAATATATGTAAAATTTAAGTGTAACAATGCAATCCCATGCATATCTACATAGATAAAGGTTAAGTTTAATGTGATTTACTCATATGTAAGTGTACAGATTGCAGCAGTGGTGGGATTCAGCCAGTTTGCACCAGTTCGGCAGAACCAGTAGCTAATTTTTTGTTGCCTAGGCCTAGAATGGACTTCCGAAAGTGGCATTCACACAGAGAACCGATTGTTCACATATTTGAATCCCACCACTGGATTGCAGGCTTTATCACTCAAAAAGAAGCAGTAGGATTTTCTGCATAGTTTATGTGGGACCTCATAGGGAGTTATTGTAGGAAACAATTTCTAGATTCTGTAACAATTTTAAGCTCAGACTTTTTAGTGTCAACTGGCCTCACCATGGATCAGGGTTGTTATCTTCTGGTTCCAGCAAAGGAAAGCAACATTTCTGGTCCCCTGATGTCTATAGAGATTCTTATTTATCCAGGTCATGGCTGTCCCCAAAGTGCTTTTTTCAAAAGGCAACTGGATTTTCTTTTTCTTTTTTTCTTTGAAAACATTTTGCTTCTCATCCAGAAGGCTTCTTCATTTCATGAAATAGCTTTAACAGTGAAGAAGCATTTTGGATGAGAAGCAAAAGATTTAAAAATAAATAAATCCAGTTGCCTTTTGGAAAAAGCACCTTTATGACATCTCTGGTTCCCATAATACTTTGGTAAGTATTTGATGTTGAAATACCCTAGACATATGACAACAGACTGGATTCTCTTTCCATTCTGGAATGGGGCCATAACTAGCATTCAAATGAGAACCAAGAAAGTGGGGAAGGATTGAGGAACTCTTCACCCTCAAGAAGGGAGGAACCACCTTTAGGGTGCAGATTAACTATCCATGAGACTCTATCCATAGATTTTGTGGGTCTGCACAGGATGAAATTAATTTTGGAATTATGATGACCTAATTTAGACATGAGTCTTGCCATGAAGGCGGGAAGGGTTGCTGCAAAGGTGTGGAGTAGTAATATTTAACAGTATCAGGAGAGTACAGTCTAAGATGCCATAGCCATAAATAACCCAGCCCAGAAAGATTCCAAAACTTCTATTTTATTTTTAGGAAACTTACCTATCTTCAACAATATACATAGTCTGTATTCTGCCTGCACTCTCTTACCTCCAGTCATGCAAAACATCCAAAGACTAGATTTATCAGCTTATGTGAACAGATTTGCAACTATTTTATATTGCAAAGATGTAATCTGTATATGTGAACAAGCCTGAGGAAGGAAATGGATATCTTTGTAATTACTCAAGAAAGGAAAATTTCACTCAGCGGATAGAAGAAAGCATCTCTAGAAAGAACAGAGTCATGTATTATTTTAGAGTTGTGTATTATTCAAATTGTAATAGCCTAATGTATGAATATCTGCTTGTGATTATTACTTAGGTAATAAAGACTAACAGATTACTAACAATTTTGCAGCATAATGTAGCAAAGTTAGTTTAATTCAGACTCCAACTTGCAAAGCTTTATAATATTGTATAATTTATTTGTTTGTTTGTTTCTCTGTCATTCTGCCTTTATTACTTCATAAGTAATTCAAGGCAGTGAACATACATAATTTCTCCCATTTATACCACAATAGACCTTTGAGGTGAGTGGAGCTGAGAAAGAATAAACTAGTCCAAAGTCACTCAGCCATCTTTCATGCCTAAGGTGGGTCTAAACCAGCACCTTTGTCATTACACCAAACTAGCTTTCCCATTTCTTCTCTACATGCTTGGATTTCTCATACTATAGAATAAGTAAGATTTTGATGACGATAGAAAAATAATTTTGTGGAGTGGAGATATTGTTTCCATGTCCATCACTTTGAGAAGTCTATATCCTAGAAAGGATATATGTACATTAAATAAAAATTTGGAAATAAGTTAGTAATTTCCATTCATGTCAATAGGCATAAATCATGACTAAAAATCTGAATTTAGCTTATTTGAAACTAGGATATTAAACCCAGTCTTCTTCACTAAAGTAGCTTTCAGATTATTTAGAATTCAGTTTTGATTGTGGTTTCTAACATTGTCATACTTTTACTTTAGATTTTCTTTAAGATTCAAGAATTTAGGGATCATTTAAGTTAAAATGGAAATTGTTTCGCATGACTTGCATGTGATTTTTAAAGTACTTTTATATTGAAAATTTTCAGAATGAAATATATATATAACTCCACTAATGTTGCTACATTTACTTTGATCCACAGGGCTATCTAATTTGATCTTGCCCAGTTTTCAGTTTTTTAAAAGGTAAATTTATTGTTTTGGAATGATTTTTTACATCTATTTTTTATTTTAATTTAAAAACTATTTTAATGTGTATTGCTTGTAATATGCACATTTTATAGCAATATCAACAGCACTTAGACCTATATATCACTTCATACCGGTAGTACTTTACAGCACTCTCTAAGCAATTTACAGAGTCAGCATACTGTATGCCCCCCAACAATTTGGATCTCCATTTTACTGACCTTGGAAGGATGTATCCATGAGCTGGTCAGGATCAAACTTCTGGCAGTGGACAGAATCTATCTTCAATACTGCATTTTAACCACTGCATCACCAAGGCTTCTTATTGAAGCAAAATCTTTTAACTAAAAGGTATGTGAAAGCCACATTTCAGAGCAAATATGGAACTCAGGTATGACAACCACATATTCATTAGAGAAAGGAATTTTCCTGTAGAATAACACAATGGAACTTCAGCAGGCAATGCCATTGAAAGTAACTATTGTTGGGGAAATTGCATTTGAAACAATAAGCAGTGCTGAGGGAATAGTAATGAAAACATGACATTCACAAAGCACTCAATGAAGAAAGTAACAAGTAAATGGGAAATGACAATGAAGGGGAAAATAGCAATCATTGGGAAAAGCATTTAAACAGTGTTTTAAGGGAACAGCAGTGAAGACTCCCAGGAGAATGTTGAATAGGACAACAAGTACAGTGCAGTGTTTAGTGGGAGAGAGCAAGTCTTACAAACATTCTGTATTTTATTTGCCCTGCAGAAAATTTGAAAGGGGAGGGGGAATAGCTGCATGCATGCCTGAGAGCCATGGAATTTACTGAAAAGGGAGGGGTAAAGAAAGGGGAGATATGTAAGTTCACCAGAGGTTTTCTATTTTGATTTTCTTAGTAATAGCCTTAGGACTATCCCCTTCCTCTTCCATTCAAAGTGATCAGCATGAATTAAATTTTTTAAACTGGACAGTCTTTCAAAATCTATGTGCCTGCTTCTTTTTCCAGTTATGGAAGTTGTTTCTGTAGGCAGTAAAGCTATTAAACCTCAACAAAATTCAAATTTGCAAAGAAGTAAATGAGATATAAGAGTAAAGTAATAGACTTCTTCATAAGTTTTATCTTGTAATAAACTTGTGTCTACTTCAATTATTTCCATGATTTATATTTTGTTTTTATTTATTTAATTATATTGCACCTTTCATTTAGGAGCTGAAGATAGCATATATAGAATTTCTTTCCCTTGTGTTTTTAAAGACCATCCATCAGGGATGTGTTGAGACCAATTGGCCAAAAGTCACAGTCAGCTTCCATGGTTTTTTCCCACTCCTACACCAACTTCTTAACATTACTTTAATTATCTCACTGTTGAAAAGTTTTTCCAGGCTTGACAATTGTTAATAAAAAAGATTTAAAAAGTCTGGATAGTAAATGTTCTCCTGGAGATAGGAAAATAGGGAGAAAGAACTGGATAAAATCACAAAATATAAAGATTTGCAAATAAAATTAAAGTGACTATGGTAAAAGAAAACAAAAATATTATAAGTAATAATAGATGCTGTGGCTATAATGCTAAAGCAACTGGAGCACCACTTAAATGCCATCAGCATTGACAAAGTCAACATCAGTCAATTGCAAAAGACAGCTTTACTAGAAATAGCATACATCCTGAAATGATGCCTGTAATTCCATCAAACAACACCTGACTATTCCAAGTGCTTGGGAAAACTCCATTCTGTGGACAGAAATGCCAAATACAGTCTAAACATCTAGCTGATTGCACAGACAATTATAATAAATGCATATGAATAGAAAATGAATATAAATTAAATGATTCAGAACTGGCAAAGAAGTTATCCTAACTACTTAACTTATATCAAGGTTCATCAAAACTATTGGTTATATTCATATAAGATACAGAAATTGTAATTAAATGTGCTAGACATCAACTAGTTCTGATTCATTTTACTCACTGGAAAGAAGGAAGACATACAAAAAAAGAAATCTCTTTTTGAAGGTAAAAGAAAGAGTGCAAAGTTGGAGCTGGTCTCTTTTTCTCTCTCCCTCCCTCCTTCCCATCCAACATAGTATATGCCCAACAATTGGCAGGGATGATTACTGAATCTTTCATTAATAAAGTGAATAACATTTATTACTTGGAAGAAAAATTATAATTCACTTAGACCAAATGTTAAAGTATGGAGACATCACTCTGAAAGGAAAGATATGTGCTGTTGAAGCCATGCTATTTTCTAAAATATCATATGATTGTGAAAGTTAGATCCCAAAAGGGGAAAAAACATATAAAAAATGCCTTTGAGTTGTGGTGATGAAAATATAATAGAACCAGGCTACCCACTAGATATCAAGGATTAGATATTTTGGACACATAATAGAAAAGGGAAGAAGAGGAGGAATAGGGGAGGATCAAGCTTAGCTACAAGTGCCAGATAACAAATCAAGAAGTAATGAAAATGGAAGCAAAATATTAATTGCAAGCCATAGTAGATTGAAATGAATATTAAGGAATAAATCATAAACTCAAATACATATAATCCTTCTCTGTTCTTTAGGAAAGCAGCAAAGTTATATTTACTCCACATAATACTTTATTTTATAATGAGATTTTCATCCTCATTGCAAACTAATATTGATATAATCCTAACAACAAATATTTCTAACCAGCACCCCAAAATTCCACAAGAACAGGCAATGAGATTATCTCAACATGCACAGACAAACTTTCAATATATGTATATGTGTGTGTATGTGTATGTAAATGTATATATGCAGTGTATTCAGAAAGTATTCAGACCTCTTCACTTGTCAGTTTTGTTATGCTGCAGCCTGATTATACAGTTGTTAAAATTCATTTTTTTCTCATTAATCTACACTCTATAATGACAAAGTGAAAACAGAAGTTTAGAAATGTCTGTAAATTTATTAAAAAGAAGAAAAAACTGAAATATCACATTGTCATAAGTACTCAGATTCTTTGCAACAACACTTGAAAGTTAGCTCAGGTGCCTCCCAGTTTTCTTGATTATTGCTGACAAGTTTTTACACCTTAATTGGAGTCCACCTGTGGTAAATTAAATTGATTGAACATGATTTGGAAAGGCACAAACCTCTCTATAGAAAGCTGCACACTGACAATGCATATGTACCAGAGTAAAAGCCATAAGTCAAAGGAGCTGCCTACATATCTCAGAGGCAGGATTATTGTAAGGAACAGATCTGGGGAAGGCTACAATAAAAAATTTTCTGCACTGAAGGTTGTTAAGAGCACATTGTCAAGACATTTGGCACAACCAGGACTCTTCCAAGAGTTGGTTGCCTGGTCAATTGGGAGAGAAGGGCCTTACTAAAAGATGGTCACTCTGACTGAGCTCCAGATATATGTATGGAGATGACACAGAGTTCCAGAAGGACAACCATCACTGCAGCCTTCCACCATTTTGGGCTTTATGGAAGAGGAAGTCTGCTTAGATTTTGCAAAAAGGCACCTGAAGGACTCTCACACTGTGAGGATTCTTTGGTCTGATGAAACCAAGATTGAACTGTTAGGCCTCAATTTTAAATGTTACATCTGGAGGAAACCAGGCACCACTCATCATCTGCCCAATACCATCCCAACAGGGAAGCATGGTGGTGGCAATAAAATGCTGAGTAGGTGTTTTTCAGCAGCAGGGGCTGAAATGCTGGTCAGGGATGAAGAAATCTAAATGGAGCAAAGTACAGGTATATCTTCAATGAAAACCTGTTCCACGGTGCTCAGGACCTCAGACAAGGTTGAAAGTTCACTTTCCAACATATCCAGGTATTGCGGAGCTTGTTCATACACAAAAAGACTTGAAGCTATAACTGCTGCCAAAGGTGCTTCAACAAAGTACTGAGTGAAGGGTTTGAATATTTATACCAATGTGATACTCAGTTTTTTCTTTTTAATAAATTTACAGACATTTCTAAAATTTGGTTTACACTATCATTATGGGGTACTGAGTATAGATTAATGAGAAAAAATGAATTTCAACAATTGTAGAATCAGGCTGCATCACAACAAAATTGACAAAGGTGAAGGGGGTATGAATACTTTCTGAATGCACTGTATATATGAGTGAAGGAGAATATTTGTAGCTCAGGGTTGAAATGAAGGGTCCTTGTTGCTCTCTGAGTTGTTCATTTTCTTGCAGACATTTCATTACCCTAAGTAGGTAACATCATCACTGCTAGTAAGGAGTGCTGTTTGCTGTCAGTTTATATTTTGGGGTCTTGTCTGACTGGGTGGGTGGGAGTGGTCTTAGGGATTGATTGGGCTGCTTACTAATGGCTCCTGGGCAGTTTCTTAATTGGGGTTTTGCTTATTTGATTGTTGATCTGAAGGTGACCTTGGAGTTAATCCATGCTGATTTGAGTGCTGATTACTAGCGGGGAGGTGCTGGAGTCTTTTTCTCCCTTGGACTGGTTGACTGTCTCTTTTGTACAGTTTATAGATGTAGACACATAGATATTAACAACATAGTTAAAGTTTCCAAATTTGAAAAACACTCCTTTGGGACATAATTACATGGCATATAAATGTAATAAATAAATAGATTAAAATAGATAACTAAAATAAATAGGTAAATAAATAATATATCCCTTTTTTCTGCCTTGCTTGAGGACAGCAAAGGTGCTGTGATGATTATTGTGGTTGCTCCAGATTCAGACCATTTCAACTGCTAACCATTTTGCACTTCTTCCCCATTACCAACATTGGCTTCCTTCTATTCTTTTATTTTTTTTTACAAATTTATTATTTATTTATTTGATTTTTATATCATCTTTATTATTTTATAATACTTTTATTACTTTATAATCCAAGGCAACAAACAACATAATACTCCTTCCTCCTCGTATTTTCCCCACAGCTTACAAGGTGAGTAAGACTGAAAGAGAGTGACTAACCCAAAGTTACCCAGATGGCTTTCATGCCTAAGGTAGACCTAAATTCACAGTCTTCTGAGTTTTAGCCTGGTGCCTTAAATGACTCTTTTAGAGTGGGTTATATTTTACAAAATTATTCAAGACTGAGAATGCACATATAATATTTGTCATTATTTGAACAAAATATTGTTCCATCTGCTACATCATACCACAGAAAAGAGTCACATGTTTAAAGTGAAAAGTCTGGAAAATAACTATGTCCATATATATAATTATGTACAAATAAGAAGGAAAATAAATTACTTGGTGACACTATAGTGCCTGGCTGTTATTTCAATGTAATATATTACAATGAAGTGAACTGAGATCCAGAACTGATGTACTCTAAAAATACAGTTAATATAATTTCTTACATAATTATCTTGAGAATTAAAAACATCACAATGCTTGGTTTTAATTAAAACTTTTAGAAAAGAACACCTATAATTTGACAATAACAATAAGTGTAGAGACTTGATACAGATTAAATCTGAGGGGGGATTAGAAGCTGGGGATTCAATAAAATTAGAGTGGAAAATGAGAGGACAGAGGGACACGAGGCACAATCATTTGAGATCAAAAACTATTTATATATTGGAGACACAGTTAATATTTAATTTCAGTGCAGCAGAGGTCAGCCTCTGGGTAGGTATCCATGGATGTCTCTCTGATCTCCTCATTTTCTGCTCTTGATACACAAGATTTCTTGTGTATCAAGAAATGATACACTGAAAACTGATGGTTAAATATTGAGATAGTATTTTATATATTTTTCTCATCAGTGAATAAATTGGAAAAGGTAGATAAGTCTCTAGATTTAATTTATGTAGTTACTATCTCTCTCTGTCTCTGTCTGTCTGTCTCTCTCCCTCTCTCTCACACACACGCACACACACACACAACTCTTCAAAAACTCTCTTTTGTAAGCCTCCTTAACTGTTGGCAGTGACGAAGTAAAAACCCAAGCAATTTATAAAAAAAGAGTAAAAAAGGACCTGAAAATTTTAGATCTCTGATAACAGTAAATCAAAACCATTACTAAACTGACTTTATATACTATTTTTTAAAAAGTCTTCTCTCCAATTGAACCCCCCTCATATCATTTGATACCATATATTATACAAGATAAGATAACCTTTATTGTCATTTTTACTGTGGGCACAATGACACACATCAAAAATGAAATTTAGCTTCCCGCTCTCAAAGTGAACACATACATGACACCCCACTAAACATTCTATATACAACATATACATACTATATACAACATATGTATAGACCTACACCCCTACATATACATAACATATGAATATTAAACATTGTCAATCTTGAATATGTAATAGGAGGAGGAAGCTTGAGAGTTCACAAGGTTTATACTGTATGGAACGAAACTGTGGCTGAATATGGATGTTCTGCTTCGGATACCACGGAGCTTCTCTCCTTGTTACCTTCTAGGAAGAGGTTCCGTGGTTCATAGTAAACATAGTAAATGTGTTATAAATCAAGGATCATTGTAAACATTTTATTATTTTAACTTGGGAAATGGGATGGTAATTGTTGGATTTATGTCATTTTAGACCTGTTTAGTTTTTTAATAAAGAATAATCACTTTTTGTTATTCTTCATAAAAGAGAAAACAGAATTTACTCTACATCCTGTGCAACATTTACTATTTATTTCTCAAGAACAGCCACACCAAGGGACCTAGTTAATATGTTCCAATTTTGAAGAAAAAGTTGCTTTCCATCTGCAACACTTTGGACTGAAACTATAACAATCCTACTGGAATCTCTTGGTTCATTTGAAGTGTTCACTTATAATGTGATCTTCAAGCTTGTGAAAATCAGCATAGATGTAGATCTTCATATTATTCAAATTTTGCATGAGATGGTTTACCAAGATTCTTTCTAGTCCAGCTTCTGATTTGGTTTTGTTCTGTTCTGTGTGTTGATAAGGCATTGAGATGAGGCAGGTTTAATAACTGTTGCTTCTTTATTCAAGCTTCAACAGAACAACAGAAAATGGCGCTGATCCCTTTTATACCGTTTTGCAGGGAACAGCATCAGCCAATAAATGCAACATATTTTCCTGCTTTGCTCATGCGCAGTAGGCTGGAGACAACCTGTCTGGCCCGGGCAGCCACGTGGTCTGCCCGGGTCTCTCTGCAGCTTCCTTCACCTGTTCTGTCAATCACAGGCCCAGGACATAACACCCTTCCCCTCTTAGTTAAAAAAAAAATAGACACTACTATTTTTAACTACTACAAGGTTACACTTTTGAGCATGTTCTTATTTCTAGGGAATCCTTAGGCCTGCCAGCTTATTGACAGGAACCTTACCTAATCTTGTAAGAACTTTGGAGGGCCTCTGACCTGCTCTGAGTATCTCGGAGCTGCTGCAAGCGCCCAGTCTGCAAGCTCGCCTGCAGGTTTGGCAGACTGGGACTTTGAGGCCCAATTGATACAGGTGAACCCACATCTTTCTGACTGGCCTGGTCCAGTAAGCCCAACCCTTTGTCCATTTGACTTCGGCTGGCTCTTTCCAGTAAGCCCAGACCAGAGTTCCTTGTTGGGGTGGAATTCCCCAAGAGCACTGTCCCGTAGGCACAAGGCCTGCAGTAGGTGTGGCAGGAAAAGCCAGTTGCATATAATGTCCCATGGACCCAGTGCCAGAGTTAGTTGGCAAAACCCCTATTTGCAGAGTGCAAACCCATGCTTTAACAGAGAGACTGAGATCCACAATCATGATCGTGGTCCTCCCACCCCGAGAGCAGAGGCAGGAGTGGAAGGGTGACTAGGTAGCCTCCATTGCAGCTAGTCAATGTGCCGACAGGCACGCAACCATCTTCCAAAGCCACTTCATATGACAGTGGCCCAGTGACCTTGCAGACCACTGCTATCACCCAGAGATGTCCAGGTCCATAGTTTCTTGCTCAAACCGGATCGCACGCCTGTAGTCTTCTTGGTGCCCATGGCTGTGATACCTGTGAAGCCACCCAGTCTGGGTGCAATCTGTCCAGTTTGGTAATGAGACAGCAACCCCAGCGGAGTTCAGCTGGGCTCTTGGCTGTAGCTGTGCAAGGTATGATGCAGTGGCAAAGGAGAAAATCAGCTAACCTGTGGTGCCAGCTCCCGTGAGTGAGCCTTTTCAAGGCATCTTTGGTTGTGCGCACCATGTGCTCAGGTTGGCCATTGGAAGCCAGATGAAAGGGTGCTGAAGTAGCATGATGAATCATGTTAGCTTGCAGGAAAGCCTGGAACTCTGAAGAGGTGAATTGAGGTTTGTTGTTGGAGACAAGGACATCTGGCAGCCCATGAGAAGCAAAGATCCTTCTCAGCACCTGGATGGTCCTGGCAGTAGTCGTGGTGGACACAGGAATGACCTCTAGCCATTTAGAGTGACTGTCCACCACAATGAGAAATAATTGCCCTAAAAAAGGCCAGCATAGTTGAAATGAACTCTCGACCAAGGAGCATGTGTGTCTTCCTACCTAGATACAGGAGCTTGTGGCATTTCAGGACTGGACTGTTGGCAAATGTGGTACCCCTGAACCTGGGTCTCAATCTCCTTATCAAGCCCAGGCCACCAGAGATAGCTGTGAGCAAGCGCCTTCATCTGGACTATTCCTGGATGTCCCTCATGCAGACACTGCAAGACTCTAGTCCTCAATGAGGTTGGGATCACTATCCTGCTACCCCACAAGACACAACCCTTAAAGGTGGATAGCTCATGCTTCCTTTTCCAGAAACTCTGGAAATTGATGTCAAGACACATGTCAGGCCATCCTGACAGCACCCATGTCAACATGCGTGTTAGTGTGTGATCAGTGGCTGTTTCTGAAGCCACATCCCCTGCATTGAGGAGAGACTCAGGCAAATCCTAGATAGCCAGGATGTGGTTAGCTGGAGCAGGATCTGATTCTACAAGCTGTGGAGGCAACTGCTAAGGCCATCTGCATGGCCCATTTCTTTCCCTGACTTGTGAACCAGTGAGTAGTCATATGCAGAAAAGAAAATTGATCACATCAACATTCTAGGAGAAATTATGTGTGGGGTTTGCTTGTTCATTGTGAACAACCTCAGCAGTGGCTTGTGGTCTGTAAAGACCATGAAGTGGCAACCATACAGAAAGTCATGGAACTTTTTTTATGCCAGTCACTATAGCCAAGGCTTCTCTGTCTATCTGTGCACAATTATACTCAGCAGAAGATAGAGTCCTTGAATAGTAGGCTACAGGAACTTGTGTTCCATCAGCCTTGAGGTGACTTAAACACAGTCCCAATCCCATAAGGGGAGGCATCACAGGCTTATAGCAGCTGCTATATTGTTATATTGAAATGAGCAAGAACAGCATTTGAAGACAACAATGCCTTCACTTCCATGGAACTTGTTTATCCAAGAGCCGATGTAACAGCTCTGCCACTGCAGTCTTGTGAGGGAGGAAGGAATGGTAAAAATTTAGAAGCCCAAGGAAGGCTTGAAGCTCGCTCTTCAACTTGGGACTTGGGACCTGCTGAATCGCTTTGAGCTTAGATTCAGCAGAATGGATGCCTTTGACATCTATGCAAAACCCCAGAAATTCAGTGGAAGTTACTCCAATTTTGCATTTTTTTTCCTGCTTAAGCTTCAGCCTCGCTTCGCGGAACCGCAGCAAAATGGACTGAAGCCTTTCAGCCAGGTTTTTGATTGATTCCCCTGTGATGAAGACATAATCAAAATATGGGCAAACTCCCAGAATGTAACAGAGCGTTCTCTCCATCACGCTTTGGAAAATGCCAGGGGCTATGTTAACCCCGAACTGCAGTCTTCTGACTTTGAAAGCTCCCCAGTGTGTTACAATCATCTGGGCTTCTGCCATTGCATCATCAACTGGTAGCTGTTGATAGGCCTGAGCAAAATCGAGTTTGGCGAAAACTTGGCCTCCTTTAAATGAGGCCAAAATGTGGCTCACCACAGGCACTGGATAAGAGTGCTGCTGTAACGCTTTGTTTAGCCTACATTTATAGTCAGCACAAATGCAGACTTCCCCGTTGGCCTTGAGTGGCATGACTATGGGTGTTTCCCATGGACTGCTATCCACAGATTCCAAAATACCTTGCTGTAGCAGTTTATCCAGCTCAACATTAATCTTTTGCTTAAGTGCAAAAGGCACCCGATGAGGCTTAATCCTAATCGATGCAATGGAGGGATCTAACCATAAAGCAATTGGAGGCCCCTTGTATGACCCTAGCTCTGGGCTGAACACATCAGCAAACTCCTTGCAAACTTCTGCAAGGCCTGCCATTTGCAAGCTGTGTAGCCCAGTCACTTGAATCCCAAGTGCCTCAAACCAATCGAGCCCAATTAGACTCGTGCGGTCACCTTCAACTACAACAATGTCCAGAAACTCTTTGAATTGCCTATGCTGCACTCTGAACGTGGCCTCCCCTTTCATACTGACTCAGGAATTCTGGAAGTCTGTTAAGATAAGATTCAATGGCCTAAGTTTGACTATCTGGTTGCTTCTACAGCAGATCTGCTTGAGGGTATTCTGGGAAATGAATGACAGAGCTGAACCCATGTCCAGCTCCATCATTAAGGGAACCCCCTGCAATTTGACATCAATACGCAGCTTCTTCTTCAATGGCTGCTGGGCCCCTGTTCTCAAAACGCTTCTGCAGGATGTGCAGAAACCCACCCTATTCTGGCTGGGGACCCTGATACCTTTCCGAGGTAATTCTTCCGATGGACTGTCTTTTTTGCGACCCAAACAGATGGCGGCTATGTGGCCTTGCCGGCCACATGCCTGGCAAGTAGCAGAGCAAAAACAGCAGTCAGAGCACTTGTGGCATCCTCCACATCCAAAACACCAAGGGAATAGAACTGCCTTGTCAGATCCCTTGTCAGCACGCTCTTGGGGCCTTCTCTCTTCTGGCTGCTGCAGACGGTCAACCTCATTTTCGGAATCCAGTTTGGATACCTCTCAAGCAACCTCTTGATGGATTGAGCCTGAACTCATAGGGTTCTTGGAAAGCCACAAGGCCTTAACAACTCCTCCCACTGCTTCGTCGGCTGTGATCTCCCTTAGAGCATCTTGGAAGAAAACATCTTCCTTTGCAAAAACTTTTGCTGCAGCTCTCAGCTCCTCAAGCCACAAACTAGCTGATCTTGTAGCTGTTCTTCTAAGTCTTTGAACTCACAGGGCCTTGCAGCTTGACCCAGAGCAGCAATAAAATCTGCAGCAGACTCTCCTGGACATTGGTCCTGCTGCTCAAATGCATGATGCCATGCAATCACTGATAGCTTCGGTTCAAAATGTTCCTTTAACATTTTCTTCAGCTCAGTATAAGCTATGGAGTCCAAAGGTGCTGGGGCAACCAGATTTTCAGCAAAATCAAATCTCTCTTGCCCCCAGACACACAGTAACGTTGAGGCTTTGAGTCTGTCCTCCCGAACTTGGTTTACCTGAAAGTAGTTTTCTACTCTGGCAACATATGAATGCCAACGTTCAGGGTACACTGTATCAAATTTGAACAAATGCCCTTTCTTAGCCATCGTTCCTTCTTGGTGGCCTCGTTCAACGCCTCGTGCTGCTCAGGCTTGTGAAGGGCTCCAGGCAAATCTTGCCGAGCTCTCCTCCAGCATTTTCGTATTGGCAGGCAGAGTCGCCCAAGTCGGAACGCCGAACTTCCAAGCACTTCGGCCTCCTGTGGTGTGTCAGCCTAGTATTCTTTTGTTGTTTTCTTGCAGCACGATCTTACCTTCTTTGCCAATATTCTGTTCTGTGCGTTGGTAAGGCATTGAGACAAGGCAAGTTTAACAACAGTTGCTTCTTTATTCAAGCTTCAACAGAACAACACAAAATGGCACAGATCCTTTTTATACCCTTTTGCAGGGAATAGCGTCCGCCAATAGAGGTGCAAGACTCTAAAAGTTAATTTTATTATAAATAGGGCTTGTATTTGAGACAGCAGTTACCTACTATTTATAATAATTTCACTTTTTGTTTTGTTTTAATTTTAGTTTTTTATAGAAACTGAAGATATTAGAGACTTTTGTGTCCTCAGTCCAATTTGCCAAAAATGACAAGAAACTCAGATGTTTATTTTGCTTTTGAATGTGAAGCTGGAGGATAAATTGATTCATGGAATAGCTTGAAGTTTGAGCCAAAGCAAAAAACATATTCAAGTCATGCACAATCTTTTAATAGATAATTTGTTTTACATTCACTATTCTTTGTAAATAACATTACATCTTATTTTCAAATAAGATGCCAGTTTTGCTGGTCTTCCTCAACTACTCTTACATTTCCATTCTTGAAATATTTGGTTTAAATGAAAAGGTGATATATAGATGTAGCCACAGAGGACTTCTTTGTTTCATGATATGATGTTATGGTCCCTAGAATTACATTATAATCAGATGTGCCACAAAAACATAGTTACAACTAATTTAATATCCATTACTTCTTTCTGCTTCCTTTGATCAGCCTTTCTTTCCAGATGATTTTAGCTTGCATATCATCTCTATTTGATATTATTTTCTTTTACATGTATTGCTCCAGCTTGCATTTGCCTTGGATAAATTCCTTATTAGATTTTTCTTTTTTGAAACTTTGATGTTTCCATTTTGTTTTCTAAAAAAGAGTTGAATGGTACAAAATAATTTATACCTTGCTATCCTTTCCATAGAACTTTAATATGATAAACTGAAAACACCAGATTCTGGATATCTACATATAATACAGTACATCCTTAGAACCAGTTTTCCCAAATCCCAATCCTCCAGATGCTTCTTATTATAATATCAGTATGTCTGTATCAACAAGGACAGGGATGAAAAGATTTATAGTCCAAAACTCTGGAGGTTGCTAACTTTACTATATTGCTGTTTCACTATGCTGTTTTGCAACTTTATTTTCCATACATTCTTATCAGTTGCCTTTCAATATTCAAAAACAATTTATCAACAAATGCCATTTCAATAGCAATGGCAAATGGTGGCTTTAACAAACCCAGCGATCTACATATTTTTAAACAGTATGCCATAAAATTCTAGATGCCGTTTAGGATATGTCTAATGTATTTTTTGTTTATTGCTTATGTCACAATATTTAATAGTATGTAAATTGGAAAAAGACATAAATATCCATAGTAATTGTATTGTAGACTGGACTTAGAAAGAGTCCAACTACCAATCAGCATGAAGCTGAGTTGATTAAGCATGTTATGGATTGTCTTGGTTATTGATATGTATTATTATTATATTAGAATATGGATTAGAAACGAAGCTTAAAACAAAAAAGAACCACTCTTTCTTTATTAAAAAATAAAAACGAAATTGGTACATCTATGGCTGCCTGACCAAACAGATAGAGGAGAAAGATAGAGATGTGCATATGGAAATTTATTTATTTATTTATTTATTTGGGTTTGTATGCTGCTTCTCTCCAGGGGACTCAGAGCGGCTAACAACATATATATAGGGGGGCATTTGCCCAGGTTCGCCTGGTGCACCAGTTGCGTCCTTACTTGGATCGGGAGTCACTCCTCACAGTCACACATGCCCTTGTCACCTCGAGGATCAACTACTGCAACGCTCTCTACATGGGGCTACCCTTGAAGAGTGTTCGGAGACTACAATTAGTGCAAAATGCAGCTGCGCGAGCAGTTGTGGGTCTTCCTCGTTGTGCCCACATTTCATCAACTCTCCGCACGCTGCATTGGTTGCCTATTGGTCTCCGAGCCCAATTCAAGGTGTTGGTTATTACCTATAAAGCCCTTCATGGCTTGGGACCAGGATACTTACGGGACCGCCTTCTGCCACATACTTCTCTACGACTGGTGAGAGCGCACAGGGTCGGCCTCCTCCAGGTCCCGTCAACGAAACAATGTCGTCTGGCGGGCCCTAGGGGGAGGGCTTTCTCTGTTGCGGCGCCCACCCTCTGGAACCAACTACCTCCTGAAGTCCGCGTTTCTCCGACCCTCCTGGCCTTCCGAAAGAATTTAAAAACCTACCTCTGCCGGCAGGCCTGGGGATGATTGTTGATTGTGGTGTGATTGATGAGTATGTATGGGGTTTGTATTTTTAATGTTGTTCGGATTTGTTCAATTGTTTATATATATATATGTTGTAAGCCGCTCCGAGTCTTCGGAGAGGAGCGGCATACAAATCCGAATAAATAAATAATATATATATATATTACATGAACTGCTTTGTTGAAAAGCCACTTTAAGCTTTCAACAACTCTTTGAATCACACTTTATTTTATTTGACTATGAATACTAACTCAAATGGTGATCTTGGACCCTGCTAAGTAGACACTGAGATTAAATAACAGTGAAAACATATAGTTATATCCTACATATAATGCAGTGGTGGGATTCAAATATATGAACAACTGGTTCTCTGTGTGCTGGTTCCGGAAGTCCATTCTGGGCCTGGGCAACAAAAAATTAGCTACCGGTTCTGCCAAAGTTGTGCGAACTGGCTGAATCCCACCACTGATATAGTGATGAAAGGGAGGGTATAAATAACTTTGTCCTCACCTGCTTTCCTATGTATATAATAGCCTATTATAATTAGATTTGATACCTGCTTTTACTTCTATTTAATACTAATGGTATCCACTGTCTATTTATGCACATACCACCACTGTGAAAAGACCACTTGAGGCTAATATCATGTGCTTTTCTACTGTCTTATTAAAATTGTAGAAAATGCTGCATCATTCATATAAGTCAGCATCTCTAGCCTTTTTGACCAATGACCTTATTTGGAATTCTAAGAACCTATTATGGATTCTCTCATAAAACACTTGCCATGATTGACATAGCCAATCATGAACATCATCTGACAAATGGCAAACTAGCAGTGCTATTATCCCTCAAACAAACATAAATGTTGAGTAGCTGAAGCCCGGTACTTAGATTTTTGGAAAAAAGCAAAATACCTTAGAAGATGACACTTTTTTATAGCTAGAAGGGTTTGAGATCTTCTAAGATCTCTAGGGCAGGGCTTTTCAACCTTTTCACCCATTGTATCACGTTTAGGATAAAGCAATATCTGAGTACCACAAATCACTTAGCAAGGTGTCAAAAACTTGATGACCAAATAAAGGGGAAAGAAATGATAAAGTACAGGTAGTTCTTGACTTACAACAATTCACTTAGTGACTGATCGAAGTTACAATGCCACTGAAAAAAGTGACTTATGACCATTTTTCACACTTATGACTGTTGCAGCATCCCCCGGGTCATGTGATTTACATTTGGATGTTTGGCACAGTGTTCCAGAGTCAGGTGATCACCTTTTGCAACTTTTTGACAAGCAAAGTGAATAGCTGGGAGGGAGGCTGTGGCTAACTCATCACTTAGGTTGCAGGGTGCCTGTGGGAGGTGTGGGGAGGATCTGTGGGTCTCTGGTAAAAGGGACTGGGGTGGGTGCCTTTCCTCCCTCCTTTCCATTGTCACTTTCTTCCTACCCTCCCTCTATTGTCCCTCCCTCCTTTCCTTTCTTCCTTCCCTCTTTGTCCCTTCCTTCCTTCCCTCTTTGTCCCTCCCTCCCTCCCTTCCTTCCTTTTTTCATTCTCTCCCTCCTCCCTCTCATTGTCCCTTCCTTCCCTCCCTCCCTCCCTCTGTCCCCAGGAAGGGACAAGGGGAGGGGGACAGGCTGCCAGTGCGGCTTGTGGCTGTGCTGCCATTGGCCATGGCTTGAAAGGCCACTGTAAATTGCTGGACAAGAGCTGCAAGTGTTAAGAGCAGAGTGGCGGGAATGAGGGAGAGAGAAAAACAGGTATCCCCTGAAGGAAATCAGCAAATGGCCTTCGGCCTCTTCACATACTCATGGACTCCAGGGGAGGGGATGCTGTGAGTGACATGAGAGTCCATGTTACCTGCGCTACGCCGCCCAGACCCCAGCCTGGTTTTGGAAGACAGTGGTGCATTCTCCTCATCACACAGAGTGGCTGTGCCAAGCGAGGTGAACCAGCGACATGCTGAATTTGCCTGTGCAAGCACAGAGGCAGAGCTCATGTGCTTGCCTCAGTCTTTGTGTGTGTGCAGGCAGGTTCGGCATGTCGCTGGTTCACCTCACCCAGCCATTCCGTGTGGTGAGGAGAATAAAGAGGGCGAAGGCCATTTGATGATCTCCTTCAGGGGATGCCTGTTTTTCTCCCTCCCTCATTACAATTATCTTCCTGTCACTCTGCTCTTAATGCTGTGCAGCTCTTGTCCAGCAATTTATAGTGGCCTTTCAAATCATGGCCACTGGCAGCACAGCCACCAGCCATGTTGGCAGCCTGTCCCTCTTCCCTTGTCCTTCCTGGGCACGAGGGAGGGAGGGGGTGGAGGGAAGGAAGGGACAATGAGAGGGAGGGAGGGAAGGAAGGAAAAACTTTCATGCCACAACCCTTTCCTAGCTGCATTTCTTACCTGTTTGTCGCTGCCACCCATGTGTGCACCCAGCTAGTTTTATGTTTTCTCCTCTCTCACCCCTACTCCTCCTCCTCTTCCTCCTTTTACCTTCGGTGCAGCTCCAGCTGACTCTTTCTCCTTCTCCCAAGGCTGTCTTTTTTTCTCTCCTTCTGCCACCCAAACTGCCACCTTTTATATCCCTTCCTGTCTCTGCCGTCCTCCTATTCCTTTCTCTTCCAGGAGTGCCGGAAGTGCCAGTCTCCTGAAGACTCGCTCACAGCAAGTCCTGTGCTGTGCAGTTTTGGCTCATTCCCTCCCCCACTACCCTGGGCTGGGATGGGCAGTGCTGCATACCACCTGCCACATGCCAATGTACTACAGGTGGTACATGTACCACCAATTGAAAAGCTCTGATCTAGGGGTCCAGCAGCATAGTTAAAAATATCAATCATGTTTGAAAGTGGTGATCTGCTTTAAATCTTGATATTTTCCAACATTTTTGCTAAGAGAATTGTGGAAAATTATCTGGTGACCCAAAAAGTCTAATAGGCATCAAGGGAGATACTTGAGGGTGCACTGGAATTGTTATGCATGATGTTACCCTTTAAGGGGCAACATTCATAAATGGATTAAGAAAGGGTGCATAGCTTTTTTTTTGGATCTCTTTAGTTTAGAATGCTATAAGATTTTAAGGAACCACAATTAGAATTATATATGGACTTGTTTACAGGAAATAATATAATAGAAGTAAATTGTCCTTCTTTCCTTTTTCTCTACTTTAGCATTAGACTGTCAATCCAGAATACAGATGTCTGAAAGAAAATCCGAAAGAAATCAGTGTGGTTTATTTCTATTTTCAAGTAATATGTTGAATGTTTGTAGGACATAACATTTGGGTTTCAATGAAGTGAAAGACCATATCTAAAAACCCTCTTCTGTTCTAATTTGTTCCCCATAACCAATGTTGCAGTGAATTCCAATTAGTTGTTCGATTCATGCCTCTTTACTTTCTTATTTTCTTAATCTACTTTTTCTTTTTTTAAAAATGAACTATAAACTGTTCAGCAAGTTAATTTACAAATCCCATTAGTATTCTAGGATTTACACTGAAACCCGTTATTACTTAAAATGTTTTTACTAGGTACTTTGTACCCAAAAACATTTCTTTATATAAAAAGAGATTAAAACTTAGATTTTTATTAAGTATGCTTCAGGTGTTCAAATATTAATAAGCCCATCTTCTTTCTGATGAAGCCATCTCTTAAAAGGGTAGAGCCTTCCACTCTTATAATATTTCATTCATATATACAAAGATGAAAGGCAGAGTATGCACTGCTTTTCACACAACAGCAGAAGCCATCATATCAGGTGCAGCAAAGGAAAATGGGATGAAAAAGAACATTTATTATACTCTGTCTGAAGATCATTTCTACCGAGAGTTCCCTTGCTTTGAATGCTATCCAGCTGCCATTTTATAAATGTAAAAGAATGTGAGAATCAGGTTAAGGAAGAATGTTAGATTCTACTGTAAAATAATCAGTTTAAGAAAGATTCAAATGTAGAAGGAGGAATATAATTTTTTTCCTATATCTTAGATGAGATCCAGTTTGATATAGATAGTGAATTATGTGAGACTGTGAATTCTAATTCTGCTTTAGGCATGAATCCAGCTGGTAGTCTTAGGCCAATCATTGTGTCTCAGCCCTAGAAAGGAGGCAATGGCAAACTACTTCCAAAAAATCTTGCCAAGAAAACTGCAAGGATTTATCCAGGCAGTTGTCAGGACTGATCACTAACAAAATAAAAGGAAGCAGAACGTAAACCCCCTTGAAATATCAAAATATAGCTGGAAAAAAATAAATTTGTGAAAAAGAGAATTAAGCTGAGCTATTGTTACTACTAATGATAAGCCTTATCTGTCAGACCTTTTTGAAGAATTCCTCCACCTCTCTGAGAAATTGGATGAAATGATTCTTCTAGTTTCTTTGTCTACAAACTAGAGAAGATTTTTAAAAAATGGGGAGAATTCTCTATATCTCTATATATCTATAGCTCAATGAGAGAGGTTAAGTAGTGCCAGCAAAGAAAAATCCAGCTTGTTTCTCCAAGATTTCCAATTTCTCAGACTATCACTTCTAATTTTGTTTTCTTTTTAAAAAGTATTTGGTTTAAATAAATTGTCTTCTGGTTAATTATCTGTTTTCTTGTGGATTTACAAATATGCTCTCTGGCTTTTATAGAAGGACCTAAGTAAAAATTTCCCATAAAGTGCTACCCAAATGCTGGAGGTGCGGGGACGGGGAGGCTACTTACTTTCACATATGGTGGACATGCAGAAAAATCAAAGCATTCTGGAGGAAGATATGGTGGACACTCCAAACTATTTTCAAAAAGCGTATAGAATTTCTACCTCAGGCTTTTCTGTTAGGGATCACAAAGGATTTCACTACCTCAGAGACAAATTTATTTTTGAACTTAATTACAGCAGCAAGATTGTTGGTGGGACAATACTGGAAGAATTCGGAAATACCGCCTATTGAAGAATGGACTGTGAAAGTAACAAATTTGGCGGAAATGGCGAAAATATCAGCATACTTGAAAAATCGCTCCAATGAACAATTCTTGACGGACTGGAAACAGTGGATAGACTATATCCAAGAGAGACACCAATCAAACAGAATGCAGCTGGCGTTTAGCTGAGGCTCGATGGGAGGAGGGAAGAAGGGTTAACAAATCAAATGTTTACAAAAACTAACACCCAATGTTGAATGTATATGTTCTATAACTAATGCCTCTTAACATAACCTTATGACTAATGTTGTTTGCTTTAATACTGTTAAAGCGGACTGAATCTCTACCTCAGGATATGAAACTTTTACCTCAGGATCTCTGGTTAGGGACTATAAAAGATTGCACTAGTAATGGGATGAAGTCAATTCAGAAGCACAAACGAACAATATGCAATAGACTAGACACAGTAGATAGACCATATATAAGAGAAACACCAACCAAACAAAAGGTACTCGGAGTATACTTGAAGAGGGAAGGGAGGAGGGAAGAATGTTTACTAAAACAGATGTTTACAAAGATTAATACCTAATGTTGTATGCTATGTTCTAGGATGATTGTTTAGCAATAGGATCTTTGGTTTAATGTTGATCACATTAATATGGAACCAGATAAGAGAAACACCAATCAAACAAAGTGTAACAGGAGTATAGTTGAGGCTAGATGCGAGGGGTGGAAAAAGGCTTACTAATTCAGATGTTTTCAATGACTAATACTTAGTGTTGTGTATCAGGTGCCATGATGATTGCTGCACAATATGTTTTTATGTTCAATGTTGATTGTTTTAATAAAAGAATTTTATATATTAAAAAAAAAAGAATTCACTATGAATACTTGATTATTTATTCTTGCTGTGGCTTGCATTTCTTTACCAGTGTCTTTTCCAAGAAGGCAGAGAACTGAGTTCAAGGGATGGATCATAGACATCTGAACATGCAATGACTCCTGCAGAAATTGATTATTTAACGTTGCAGTACAACATCTGGGTGGGTGGGTTTCATGATTGATAAATAAGAATGTCTGAATGGATATAATATAATCCAATACTCCTGGGAAGTCACTAGTCTACACAAAGATAGTCAAGAATTAGAAGATTCATGCAAACATTAACTACAGAACATTGCTTGTATAAATATACACACAAAATCTGTATCTATAAACTGTGTGCATTAAGAGAAGTACACAGGGTATGGAAATGGAGCTAAAGGAATGTTATAGTTGGAATAATGAAAATGAAATTTACAGATTCTTCTACCCCAAGGCTGGTCTAGATAAATTCTGTACATGGGTAATTGTTACTATTGCTTTAACAGGATAAATTATTACCGAGTTGTCATGGCTAAGTGTTATTTCATGTTTCAGCTCTAGTGGAGAAGAATTTTTTGATGCAGAAAAATTGCCCTGCTTCTAATCTTTTTAGCATTGATTGACTTTGGCATTCTGTTTAGTACTTGATGTGATACATGGATATTTTATCCAATAGAACTAAGTGAGTCCCAATGAAATGAATGGAGATTGTGCAAGTGTTGCTACTGAGAAAGGCTGACATCAAGAGGAATTGAATGAATCCAAGTCCCATATCTCTTATTAGGACCTATTGCTCTAACTTTGTGTCTCAGGTTTTTATCCACATACAAATATAATAAATATATAAAAAAATTGCAATTATAACCAGGTAATTATTTAAATAAATAAAGTGAAATATTTTTCTATATTATGTTATTCTATATTATATTATTTTTTATATTATGTTATTCTATATTATATTATCTTCTATATTAGAATATATTTCTTTCACCCATACACATTCATACACATTTAACCATGTTTAGTATACTTGTCTTTTAAAGAAGTTTTCATTAATCATATGCCAAATTTTACTTTAAATCACATAAATATTTCATCATTTTCAATTCATTTTTGGCTTAACGCTTCTATGAGATGTTTTAACCTAATGTCAACCACTATATATATATATATATATATATATATATATATATATATATATATATATATATATATATATATATATATATATATATATATATATATATATATATATATATATATATATATATATATATATATATATATATATATATATATATATATATATATATATATGAATTAATATTTCACTTTGTTGTTTATTTATGTATTTATTATATTATTATATTTTATTGTATGGCTTGCAAATATTGTGCATTTTTCCTCCCTCTTTTATAATCAGAACAATCTATAAAATAGATTAGGCTTAAAAATTATATTTCTGTGTTTCTTGGCAGTTGTTTCACAAGGAAACTGAAAGTTCTAATCTATTCCATTTTATCTCTTTGTGTTTAGAATAGTGAATAGAATCCCATAACATTGACAGTAAGAGTAGGCATTATTGCCAAAGATAGAAATACAAGTAGACAGATGGGTATGTATCTATAAGACTTGCCCATAAGAAGGAAAGCTATTGGTCAATACTTCTCTGAAACAGAAAGATGTGGAGGTAGAGTAACAAGTAATTAACTAATAGGACAATGTGGTAGATTGCAGTCCAGCGTGAACACCTACCAAAGTGTTGTCAATTCAGATATGATTACTTTACCCAACTTGCTATCCAAAGCATAGGCTGGGAGCAGCTAAAATAGTTTTTTGTCAGGTAAGTTATCTAAAAAATTGGGGGGATGGGCTGGGAAGGAGGAAAGTTTAGAAGCCAACTCTGAACCAGCTTATGTTTTAAATGAAGGGATGAAAATCTTCCCAGTATGCAAATGGGTCTACTTAGTTAGAGAAGACTGTTAAGTTGCATTAACTTTCACTATTTTGTGACCTCCAGAACTTTAGCACTGTCCCTAGATAATTGTTATTTTAAGACCCCTTTTGTTCATTTTGAAGATGTATACTATATGAGACAAAAGCACTGATTAAAGCTTAAAGTTCCATGTTGTTCTTTAAAGAACATAACCTTTTCCTGAAAAACAAACTGATTGTTTTTTCCCTTCATGGGCAGCTCAAGAAAGAAGACATGTGCTTTAGGATGGAAACAACAGCATTCTTCCAATTTTTAGGAATGAAAGAGCTGAACAAGTCATTCAACCTTCTTCAAGTACTGAACAAGCTACATAGCCCAGGCAAATCATATGCATAATTTGACACTTCTCCCAATGCTGTCTATACCTGCAGTTTCACAATTTTTCAACATCCTCACATCATTTTGGATTTTCCTGTCCATCAGTTAATTCTAAACCCCCAATTGTTGCAACATTTGTTTTAATTCTATTCCTGTTTTACAATAAGCATCTTACAAAATATTTTCAACATTCACTCATTTCAATTTTATTTCAGTTCATTGCCTGAGTTTCATTTTTAATTCTATTCTGTCCCCTTAGGCTCCTTGTTTAATCCTTTTGATTCACTTTCAAAACATTCTTAGAATTTTCATAAAAAATTCTCTTCATTTTCTTTATTAATTTTTATTTAAACTTTATTGCTTCTTGCTATCCTTGGTTATATTTTCGTAACCATCTTTTTCTCTGTATGCACATTATACAGTGGTGGGATTCAGCTGGTTCACACCACTTTGGCAGAATAGGTAGCTATTTTTTTGTTGTCCAGGCACAGAATGGACTTCCAGAAGCAGCATCCATACAGAGAACCGGTTGTTCACATATTTGAATCCCACCACTGACATTATACAATATCTTTCTCTCACCCTCATGTCTGCAGCAATTATTCAGTGTTTATTTCCCCTCATCCAGACTTCTTTTATGTCGTTATTTCACAAAACATCCTTTTTTCCAAGTTTATCATCAGCTTAATTTTACACTAGTTTACAATTAGTCTAATTTTACACTAATTTTACACTACAGTAAAACTCTTTTCATGCTGTTCCAAACAGCTTCCAGATTCTTTTTTTTAAATATCAACTTTCTATTAATTCTTTTGGGATACTAACCTGTCAATTCATTTTTTTCTTTCTACAATAATTTTACTTTTAGTAAAATAAATCCTATCTCAGCATGTATTGATCTTATCATATCGTGAATTCCAATTCTGTAAAAAGTCCAAGGCATTACCAGCCTTTGAGAATCTCTAGTTGTAATAAAAGTTAAAAATGATTAATGCATAGAAACAAAACCTCTCAAAAGTGAGATCTGATTTGTGCATTTAAAAATACTTTAAAAACTCAAATATATAAATTTGAAGGGTATTTTTTTTAACTTGGGTAAGGAGGCTCTCTACATGGTCACTCATGCCTTAGTCCTTGCCTATATGGGTTATTCTATATTCTATATAGGGCTATCCTTGAAAAATATCTGAAAATTTCAGCTGGTATAGAATGTAGTCATATAAGCAATCTTAAAAATCTCAAGTATGGCTCATGTAATACCTCTGCATTAGGGACTGATTTACTTCAAGGTCCAATTCCAGATGTTGCTATGACCTCTAAAGTCCTATGTGGCATGGGGCTAGATTACTTTTGCCCCATTACATCAGCCATCTTTGTCCCATTACATCAGCCCATCCCACCAGATAGGCAGGGAAGGTATATTGTGGACCCCATCAGTTGCAGGGGATTGGACTAGATGACCTCCAAGGCCCCTTCCAACTTTATTATTATTATTATTATTATTATTATTATTATTATTATTATTATTATTATTATTATTATTATTATTATTATTATTATTATTATTATTATTATTATTATTATTATTATTATTATTATTATTATTAAATTTCAACAGCTGGGTCCAGGAAGAGAGCCTTGTCTGCTTTTGCCCCCTGCACTCTTGGCCTTTCAGAAATGACTAAAGTCCTGACTTTGCTGTTCTGCTTGGAGTTAAGAGAGGAGCACACAGTTATGGGGTTGGTTAGTGCCACACATCCAACTTTTAATTCTGAATGTTAGTTATCGTTGTCTTTTATAGAATTTTTTAAATATAGTGTTTATGTTTTGATATTTTACTTGTATATCACATAGAGTCTTTCTGTGATGAAGATGGACACATTTTCTGAATGGGACAAATGAATATATAAACCTGTGGTCTAGATCAAAAATCTTTTCAGCCTTTATCTATCTCTGTTATTAGGACCCCGATTGTTAAGGGCAATATGCTCTCTAACTGCTTAGAGAAGGCTTTAAAGTACTATGAAGCAGTATGAAGTCTAAGTGGTATTGCTATTAGCATCAAATTGATTATTAATTATCAGTAATTTTAAATGATACATGAGAATCAACTTATTGTCTCAGAACAAGTCTAAATTCTTTAAAGGCTGAGTTTTCAGAGCTCTTCCCAGATAAAGTTGCACTGGATTTCCTGGTTTTCCTGTACAGGATGTGTTATCATCTAAACTTGTTCAAAAAATGCACTATGGAAGAATAAATCTAATATCTTCCCCTTGCATAATAAATGGTATACCACTAAAGATCCCATCTTTTTCATACCACATATGAAGATATTATTTCCCACACCTTTAAACCACTTGTAATCTATTTCTAAAGTATTTGCTTAAAGTTAGGTTTAATATTTCAGTGGATAAATTTTGGAAGAATTACATTCAGAATTTAAATTGACATTTAAAATAACTACAGTCAACACATTTCTGGTGTTCTCTTTAAATTTACTTAAAAATAAAAAGACATTTTCATCTTACTACCTAGAAAAACTGTTGATAGAATGGCACTCTGCATCTATGAATACAAATGGAATATGTTTATTTAAAAATAAATAAATTGTTTCTTTCTGTTTTCTGTCCTCAAATTGTTCCTCTACCTGCAAAGACCCCTGTGGTTTAAATAACCACTGAGTGTTCACTAATAAAAATCCCTTTAAATGAAATGGCCAGGCAGCATAGAGAATGTCCTGGTGCAATTGCAAAGACAGTTCATTACAAGACAACCTGCTATGCACTTTGTTTATTTTATCCAAGTAAAAAAAAGAAAAGAACAAGGCAGTGTTGTAAAACATGGGAACTGTTTTCCTGCACTATAGAAAAGGGAACATTTTAGGGTTTTTTTTCTCTCTGACTTACAATCAAAACTGTATTCTGTGTTGTGTGTTTATTATACAACTTATAATAAATATATATAATCAACAAAATTGGTTGGTAATTTTCACCTTCAAAATATTATTTCTTTATACAGCAACTGGCAACTGAAGTAGTAATTTAGTTTACATTGTAGCAGAGCAACTGAGCTTGGGGTCAAGTATAATTTTTTGAAAGAAGGGATGATTTTCCAAGGAACTGTTTTCATTATCTTGTTATTTCAGTATTTTATTTTTATTATATTTTTATTATTTCCTTTCTAATTTAAATTCATTTCAATGTTCATAAAAGTTAAACCATATTCATGTGCATGCACATGAGCGCACACACACACACACACACACACACACACACCACAGAGAGAGACAGATAGACAAACTTATAATTTGAACCCCATTTCCCTTCTCTTCCCTTTACTCCTGCTTGACCAGAAGTTAGGATATAAGGGATTGTGTAGTCTGGCTTTCAGCCAGTCACTCACTCTTACTCTCTCTCAACGCTAGAAAAAAAAGAACTAAAATGTGATCCAGAAAATCACATAGGTTTGACCCTGTAGATACCAGCAGTCAAATTCAAAGTTATGTAAGTACAAACATAATGTGTTTGTTGCATATTACATCATTCTGTTAGCTGCCTTTCTTCATTTATTGTTCAGAGTTCTATCTCATGGCTCTCCAGGCACCCTAGACCACTCTAGTCTTGGATGTAATGGTATATGTGAATCACCTTGAAAAATGAAGGAAAGAGGTACTTCTGAGGGAAGAGTGAGATAAGGGAAGGCATAGCCTGCAGCTGCATAATGGATGGAAAAAGTTCAGAAGGGATTTCCTGCCCTAGTTCTCAAGTTATAAAGGAAATGGTAGGAGATCTGTACTTTCAAACTTGCAAGACTCTATTAATGTAGCTTACAATACAATAGCATTATCTCATCTGCTCATGTTTCCTGTAGTGTACTTGAAAAGATTGACATACAATTTTGAAATCTTTGAAAAATACAACATTTAAAATAGCTAATTATTGAGGATTTGCATAAAATAAATATTAATATGAAAGCACTAGATAAATAATAATACTGTGAACCCAACCATAATAAATAATTGATGAAAATATTGACCAATTGATAAGTAGCTGCAGTAAAATTTCACAAGCTGACTGTAACTAATGATCAAGTTGCCAGAATGGTTCATTGGAAACTTTGCCAGGTTTAGATTTGAATGTAGCAAGAACCACAGATACTACCAAGTTGAGAAGGTTTTGGAAAATGAGTGGGTTAAGGTTTTATGGAACTTTAAAATCTAAATAGATAGACTTCTTGTGCATAACATGCCTGATATAACATTGATTGAAAAGAAGATCTTATTCATTAATATTGTTATACTATATTGGGTAATACTAGGATTGAGAAAAAGCAATACAAAAATGGCAAAATACTGGGATTCACAGATACAGTATATGTTGAACACTTATGGAAAAAGAAATGCAGTGTTATATGAGTCATAATTGGTGCCTTTGCAGCAATAGCTAAAAGACTTCTTGGTATTTGGACATTTTGAGTCTATCATACCTAATTTTACCAAAATAAAACTTTGAAATCTTTGCTTGGAACTGCTGATACCCTCAGACACTGCCATAATAATTCTAAGGTCCTTGGTTAAGAATTATTAAGTTTGACTGTGAACAATCATAGACTATCTATACAATATTAATAATTTCAATTTATAATGTTGAATGATGGAAAACCATTTAAGTAATAGATAGTTCACTTTTTTTCAAGCTAGCAGAAATATTTTAAAGTAAATAGACTTTTAGCAAATGTTTTGAAACACTAAGTTATAGCAAAATTCAATTCTACTTCAAAGAAAATTTCAGTATTTGAAAATTGTTTAAGGAAGCATTTTGACACTGTCTTATTCCATATAGTTCTCTGCATATGCATAGTGCTTTAGACACTGAATTATATTTGTCCATTTACTCTCTTTTTTTGACATTTGTGATAACTTGCTATCACCCCATTTGTATTCAGACAGAAAACTATGGTTCATTTCTTTTTCCCATTGCAGACTTTGGCCCAGCTTACTTAGTCACTGCTTTATCTAATACAGGTTTAGAGAGGAATAAAAACATCAAGATGGCAGCTACCATTACATGATTGCAGCTGCACATTGCATATGCAATATTTGTAAAAAAAAAGGGGGGGGTAGGGAGGAGCTCCAATGACATGTGGCTTCCTGACACTCGTGACCTCTTCTGCAGACATCCCTGCATCTTAACCCTTTTCAGGTGGCCAACATAAACAAACTATGTGAAATAATTACAAAAAACAAATACATATCTTATTAATACTAATGTTCGCCTAACTATTCATGATGAGTAATCATGGGCAGGGTTGATTCAGTAGTAACCTTATATAGTGTGCTTCTCATTGTCTTCTGTTGGCTGTTGGCTTGGTAAAGGAACAATATTCTCTGAACATTTGTGCTACACAGCCATCCAGCCATCCAGCCATCCAACCAACTATCCACCATTCCATTCCAGTGTTCTGTATCTGAAACATCTTAAACTGTGATGACAAAAACAATTATGACAATAACCATAAAACAATATCTTGGTACTGGATTTCTGTTTAGGACTATGATCAGCTATTTTTCTTACAGCATATTTTAAGCAGTTTTCCAAATCTTCAGAGGGGGATGTCATATATAACATTCCAATCTGTTATCTGGTTGACTCTTCTGTAATATTTAAACTGTTTAAACAACAAAAAACGTCTTACAGAGGGGGATTCTTTCCTCCCCCTTTCCCAATCTAATTAGCGTGTAAAAAATGACTGATTGAAGGGAAAATGCAACCATCTGCATTTCTCAGTGTTGTCATTTTCAGACAGAACTCACAGGTGTCTTTTAAACAATGATGAATTAGAAGGCACCATTTTTTTTCGCTCATTTGTCTGTTAACTACCTCTGTGATAATAATGTATTTGCATATTTAATTTCCTCAGCTGTAAATGAACACCTCTGAACCACTTGCTAATTATTTTACAATTTTCTTGTATTGTTCATTATTCATGCATTCTATTTACTAAATAAAAATGACTTTCCCTCCAAAGGACATTGGCAATTATTATTATGCCAAACAGCTATCATTTGGTGCCAAATAAGAAAGCCTGTTATGATAGGAAAATAGAAACACAGTGCCATTTTCAATATAATGCAGAAAGATTACATTCATGTTATGTGGTTAGTTCCTTTATCTCTACCTCTTTCATTCTCTTTGCATTTTTGTCCAAACCTGATTAAACAGGCCTCATGCTGATAATGAAGAAGATTCTGCATTGAATAGAAGTTAGTAATGAACTCAGCCAGCCCCTAACTATGCCAATATAATATTATATTGGGCTTTAATATTTGTTATTGAACATCATAACCACTATCAAAGCTAAGTTTCCATAAAAATAAAAATCCAATTGTAATGCCATAAACTTTGGGGAACAGGAAGTTCAACTGGCTGCCAAGGGTACAAATACAATCCATCACAAATCCCAAGTTACTGACAATTAAAAGTTATATATGCATGGTGAGGTATAGATGATGTTGTATACTTTGAAATAGATGGACTTTAAGTGGCAGTACATTATCTTTCTTCACTTGGGGAGGGTCAATTTGGGTAAAATAATATAGGTGAGATTAAAAAGTAAGTAGATGAATGAATATTGGCATATTGAATAGTGGAAGCACAAGCAATAGAACACAGTAAAACTAGAGTCTTGGACTTTAACAGAGCTAATTTCAATAAACATAGAGAGGGCTTGGGAAGGATTCCATGGATGAGAATCCTCCAGGGGAAAACAATTCAAGTGGCAAGAAGGTGACAAGCAACAGGAAGAAAGCAGAACTATTTAATTCATTTTTTGCATCTGTCTTTACCCAAAGGGAAAAAACAGACCAACCTAACAAAAATAGTGCCATAAAAAACAAAATAGAAATGCAAGTTAAGATAGGTAAGAAAATGGTAAGTGAGCACCTGTCCAGCCTAGATGAGTTCAAATCACCAGGACCAGATGGATTACACCCCAGGGTTCTCAAGGAACTGGCAGATGTGATCTCAGAACCATTGAACTATATCTTTCAAAGCTCCTTGAGCACTGGGGAACTACCGGAGGACTGGAAAAGAGCTGATGCATTTCCCATCTTCAAAAAAGGAAAAAAAATGGATCCCTGAAATTACAGACCTATCAGCCTGACCTCAATACCTGGGAAGATTGTGGAAAAGATAATCAAACAATGAATCAGCGAACACCTAGAGGCAAACAAAGTCATTACTAAAAGCCAACACGGGTTTGTCAAAAACAGATCATGCCAGACAAATCTTATTGCATTCTTTGACCAAGTGACAAAATTAGTGGATCAGAGGAATGCTGTGAATATAATTTACTTGGACCAGTAAAGCATTTGATAAAGTAGATCACAACCTACTACTTGATAAGATAGAAAAATGTGGGCTAGACAGCATCACCACAAGATGGATTCGTAGCTGGCCATACTCAGTGTGTGGTCCTCAATGGAACCGCATCCACATGGAGGGAAGTATGTAGTGGGGTGCCCCAGGGCTCTGTTCTGGGTCCAGTGCTCTTCAACATCTTCATCAATTATTTGGACGAGGGGATAGATGGGGAAATCATCAAATTTGCAGACGACACCAAGCTGGCAGGAATAGCCAACACTCCAGAAGAAAGAGTTAGGATACAGGAGGATCTGGACAGACTTGAACACTGGGCGCTATCTAACAAAATGAAATTCAGTGGTGAAAAAAGTAAGGTTCTACATTTAGGCAAGAAAAACCAAATGTATAGGTATAGTATAGGGGGTACCTTGCTCAATAGTAGTAATTGTGAGGGGGATCTCAGAGTCCTAGTGGACAATCACTTAAATATGAGCCAGCAGTGTGCTGCAGCTGCGAAAAAGGCCAACACAGTGCTGGGCTGCATTAACAGAGGGATAGAATCAAGATCACGTGAAGTATTAATACCACTTTACAATGCCTTGGTAAGGCCACACTTGGAATACTGCATCCAGTTTTGGTCATCACGATGTAAAACAGATGTTGAGACTCTAGAAAGAGTATGGAGAAGAGCAACAAAGATGATTAGGGGACTGGAGGCTAAAGTATATAAGGAAAGGCTGCTGGAATTGGGTATATCTAGTTTAATGAAGAAAAGGATGAGGGGGGACATGATAGCAGTGTTCCAATATCTCAGGGGCTGCCACAAAGAAGAGGGAGTCAAGCTATTTTCCAAGGTGCCTGAAGAAGCAATGGATGGAAACTAATCAAGGAGAGAAGCAACCTAGAATTAAGGAGAAACTTCCTGACAGTTAGAACAATTAGCCAGTGGAACAACCTGCCTCCAGAAGTGGTGAATATTCCAACACTGGAAGTTTTTAAGAAGAGACTGGACAGCTATTTGTCTGAAATGGTATAGGGTTTCCTACCTGAGCAGGGGGTTGGACTAGATGACTTCCAAGGTCTTTTCCAACTTTATTATTATTATTATTATTATTATTATTATTATTATTATTATTATTATTATTATTATTATTATTATTATTATTATTATTATTATTATTATTATTATTGTGGCGTACATTTTTCCCACATTCTAATATCATTGAATGAATTATTCAACATCTATTCCCCCTTGCTTACAGGAGTACAAGGTAATCTACTGAACACTTCTATTTCCCACTTCCAAGTTTACTTCTCAGAGTAGGAGATGATCAGGCTAGCCTGAAGGAGGGATCAAACACATCATCAATCATGAATCCCTTCATGTTCACTTTGAATTCCTTCTTCTCTCATCTCCTGTGAATTTTTCCTGGCTGTTAGTAGTTCAGATTAATGTCAAGCACCAGGAAAATTGGAGATCCAGACAGTTCAAATGGTTGTAAGCTCTCTACAAAAATCTGAGCTCCTAGCAGCCAAGTGAAAGCCGCAGGAGATAAGAGTAGAAGAAATTCAAGGTGGGCTAGACTTGGATCTCTTGGGGCCATGAAGGTCTCAGCCTGGTCATCTCCTACACTCAGCTAAAGCTCTGTTGGATTGAGACTTGGGCTGAAACTTAATGACTGACCCAAAGCAATACAGGGAACTTCCAAGGCTAACCCTGGTCTCTCTGATTATAGTACAACAATTAAACATTACATGACATATTCATATGGTAGGGTCTGCTGATCAAGGAGCCACCAACTGAGATTGCTTCTCCATGTTTATTTTAAAGGCATTTATGTGCTATGAAGAGGTCACTATACTCTTTGCAACATACTGAATATGAGGTCAATATTTAACTATGCTTAAATATAGTCTGCCTCCTGCTATCTTATTTGATATAGTTAAGGAATAATGGATCACAGTTATTCTTCTATCAGCGCGAGAGTGGGTCTGTGTATGCATATGTACAATAAACCTATCTGGGGGGGGGAGCATGTTCATATCATTTGTCTTCAAGGCATCCTTCAGCATCTTTGAGAAAGCCCCATTTCTTAGATTCCATCCTCTAATACAATCAGAATAACAGTACCTTTTCCCAGGGGTACTTGCCTAACTGAAAGTGACAGTTAAATAGATCAATAATAGCAGCAATATATTTGAAATGTTGTGAGGAAGAACAGATGCATCACTCTGCCAATTAAAAATACTTTTCTATAATATATTAATAACATTCCTGCAAAAGGGATTTCATTTAGATTTTAAAATATACACAAATTTCAATCCAGGATGAAATATTGTTTATTGCTATTTCATTTAAAAATGAAAATATAGTTTATTATTATTCAGTTTAAACTGAAACCTGCTTCCACTGTCAGTTTTAAGATACCGGTAGTAGAAGGGCTATAAATATTTTAATTAAACAAATACATCTCTCCAAAATTCAATGTAATGTTTAATGAAATATAAATGTTTTGTTTAACTCCACATTACATGTGCTTACTTTTGGCTGGATTTCATGTTTATAGTTCTTTGTGGAACTTTTATTATGCAATTACAATGAACAAAAATTATTCTTGGCTTGCCCTACTCCTCTCTGCTTTGATTTTTTGGAACGAGCATCACCAAATGAACAATGATTTGGAACAATTTAAAATCTAAAAATGGGAAAATCCACATATCTTGCAAGGATATTCACTTTATGAAGGATTCCTGGCTGTTATAAAGTGTTAAGAAATAAGGGATCTCAAAAATAAATGTAAAGGCCTGTTTATTTTATTTATGATATCAGTTTTCTTGAATAACCAACCAAGAATAAAATCCCATCATCTATTTAAAATCATGTTTATTCCAATTGTCTTCCCTCCATATAAAGAAAGTATGAATATAATAAGCTCTGCTCCAATGCATAACTCTGAATTGATAGAAAAGTTTGTTCACCCCAGTTTTGGGCATAGATATAAACAGGTTCTTCATTATATAAAAACAAAAAAGCACACTATGCCTTGCAGAATTTGACTTCCCCTGTGACAATGTTGAGCACAGGAAATACAGTACTATTACTAAGCATTTTTATGAATAAAAATTTCCATTAATCATACCTAAATTAATATTGTGCATAAAGCTTTGTTCAGCAAGTATCAGAGGAATATGATTACTTAATTACCCATTATCATACCCAGTTTATTTTGGCATCTTCAGTATGATAATATAATTTCATGTGTTCTTCCTAATTTCTAAATATATGTCATTCTGAATCTTTGAACAATCTCTCCTAAATATTTCACAAGACATTCTTTTTTTCTTGGAAGAATAGGGCCCCTAGCATAACTTAAGATAAATTCCACTAAGTGATAAATCTAAAAAGAAGGGAAGTTAATTCATATTGAGTTGGTCTTCCATAGGAATGTACAGTAGTTGGCCACACTTTTAATGTGATATATCATGGATTTTTTTTTAATTCTTTTATTAAAACAATCAGCATTGGACATAAAAACATATTATGCAGCAATCAACATGATACCTGGTATACAATACTTATAATGAAGTGGACACTGGTTTTATTATTGTTTTTACTTTTAGCAACTGAATGTCACACAGTTGGTCCAAGATTTGCTCTGAGGCTTATGTTGCCCATTCTATATAAAAAATACATAGGATATATTTAATACATTTAACATATTAGTATAATTAAATAATCTATTTAATGTATCGAAATAAAGAACCTGCCCCGGAATAGCCCCACGGTAATATGGGTGGCAAATATATTTAACAAATATAAACAAATATAAATGTAAATCTACAAATGAATGTTTCTTCAATTCTAGACATTACATCATATGTCAAGAAAACGAACCTAGTTCATGAGATGTTGAATATGCTGGGCGGCGGGGTTGCATAAATTGTTCCTTAGATGTAGAGATTGGATGTTGTGGGAAATATTATATATTTCTGTTTGATATGTATTTAATGGGCCAATGCCTCTACTTGCCTAATGATAAGACAGGTGCTAATATCCAATCTTTGCCAGATATATTCAAGAAGGCTTACAATTAAAATAAACTTACTCTTAATTAAATGAGAGTGACTTCTATTTAGTTTTTATGTTGTTAATTTAGTAGTTTTGCTAACAATCAACTAAGGAAAGAAAAATGTTTTACAAATTTATTTCAAAAGCAATTGTTTTTCAACCAAAATGTGACATTTCAACCAAAAAGGGCCAATATGTGTGTATGAATGGTTTGATTTACCATACCATTTATCATTGTTCAGCAGCCTTGCTGGTTTTCCCTGGTTCTGCCAGAAGATGCAATTAATGAATTCGCCCTGATGAGCATTTAGGCTAGAGAACCAAGGAAACAACATAGTGTAAGCTCAATATTTCTACCAAGACAAATTCCAGTTAAATTTTAAAGTACGTTAAGAAAATGTAGAACAGAATAAGACTTCTCTGCAAGAAGCTTTGTCCCCCAAAAAACTCCAAAGAAAATTTTAGTATGGCATTAGTTGTCATGAAATAGCTATTGTCTTCAAGGAAGGGAGGTAAATACTGCTAATGACGGATTGATACTACAGATATAGTCCAATTAGGATGAAGTACATTTTTTCTTGAACATGTGACAACCAATGAATTATGCCATAAGAACTGTAATTCCACATTTGCTGTGTTTTTGAACTTCAGTTTAAAAATCCATATCCAGTGTAATTTTGTAACGTTTAAGTTAGTTATGACCAGGTCTATCCATCAATTTTAATGATTCCTAAGTATAAAAACCTTATTCTAGTTCCAGCCCAATTTGTTATCTGCTCTTTCTCAATTCCTAAATGCAAATTTATCCTTTACCAAGCTTGAGTGGTAGACTTGGACAAGAGTACAGAATTAAATCCTTGTCCACTTAGAAATACTTCCCTTGCTGTTGAAAAAATAATAATTCATTTTATGCTTACAATGGAATGAATAATAAGCTCAGTGGGTTTCTGCCAAAACCCCATTTAGGGGATTGCATTGTTAAACTATGATCTCATTTATCATCTGTAAAAAGGGGCAATTGATTTCTCAACATACATGAATTAAAAGAATGAAAATATTTTTAAAAGGAAAAAGGGGGTTTATATTTTCAATGGAAGTATATCAGTAATGTTCTGTTTATCAGAATGAAAGATTCTGGAAAGCAAAAAAGCATGCATACTTTGCAAGGGTGGAAATTATTCATCATTTTGTTATCATAAAAAAGCAGAAACTGCAATTGCTCTGCCATGGGATTGGAAAATATATGTAGGATAAAATATATGAAAACCTCAGAAATTGTATAAGAAGCAGTTTTCTGGCATGAATTAATTGTTTGCAAATTACTGAGGACTTCAGAGTACTTTACTAGTATTATAAATGGAAGAATAGATCAAATCTTCTACATAGCTGTAAGATTATTAGTTAAAAGAAGTATTTGGTGCATTGCTGCTAAACCAAATGCAACCAGCTGCTGAATCTAAGGGGGTGATTTTTTTTTTCATGGTGGCACACTGCATGTTGAATAATTAAGCTTTACTGTCATTTGTTTACTTTAGACCAGTAGACATCTGGCAACTTTAACATGTATAGACTTCAATAGCATGGTGGCTAGGGAATTCTGGGAGTTGAAGTTTACACATCTTAAAGTTGACAGGTTTGAAAAACACTGACTTAGACTCATTTTATATATCAGTAGGAGCCACATAAAGAGTCTGATAACATTCACTGGCAAAGATTTTGAAAAAAATTCAGAAAATCTAAAATTATTTATTATTATTTATTTGGGTTTGTATGCCGCTCCTCTCCGGGGACTCGGAGCGGCTAACAACATATATATAACAATAAAATTACAATAAAAAACCCAAACAATGATATCTAAAAAAAACAATAAAACACACATTCAATTCAACAATCAACCACAATCATCCCCAGGCCTGCCGGCAAAGATGAGTTTTTAGATTTTTCCAGAAGGCCAGGAGAGTCGGAGAAACGCGGACTTAAGGAGGCAGTTGGTTCCAAAGGGCGGGTGCCACAACAGAGAAAGCCCTTCCCCTAGGGCCCGCCAGACGACATTGTTTCGCTGACGGGACCTGGAGGAGGACAACCCTGTGCGCTCTCACCGGTTGTAGAGAAGTATGTGGCAGAAGGCGGTCCCGTAAGTATCCTGGTCCCAAGCCATGAAGGGCTTTATAGGTGATAACCAACACCTTGAATTGGGCTCGGAGACCAATAGGCAACCAATGCAGCATGGGGAGAGTTGGTGAAATGTGGGCACAACGCGGAAGGCCCACAACTGCTCGTGCAGCTGCATTTTGCACTAATTGTAGTCTCCGAACACTCTTCAAGGGTAGCCCATATAGAGAGCGTTGCAGTAGTCGATCCTCGAGATGACAAGGGCATGTGTGACTGTGAGGAGAGACTCCCGATCCAAGTAAGGACGCAACTGGTGCACCAGGCGAACCTGGGCAAATGCCCCCCTCGGTGGAGTAGCCGGGCCTGAACCCCAACTGCAGAGGGCCCAGATAATCGGCTTCCTCCAGAGACCGCTGGAGCTGACGTGCCACCACCTTCTCACCAACCTTCCCCACAAAGGGGAGGTTGGAGACCGGACGATAGTTGGTCAAAATTGCTGGATCCAGGGAAGGCTTCTTGAGAAGGGGGCGCACAAGTGCCTCCTTTAAAGGAGCCGGAAAGGACCCCTCCCTCAAAGAAGCGTTGACAATCTCCTGGATCCAGGTACGTGTCACCACCCTACTGGCCGAAACCAGCCAGGAGGGACACGGGTCCAACAAACAGGTGGCAGAACTCACAGCTCCAATGGCCCTGTCCACTTCCTCAGGCGTAACAGCCTCAAACTCACCCCAGATGACCGGACAAGAACATGCCCCTGTCCCCTCGACTTAATCATTATCAGTCGACTCCGCTACACAATTGGAGTCTAGGTCAGCCCGGATCTGAGCCACTTTTTCTGCGAAACAGTTGTTAAAGTCCTCGGCACTATCCTGCAAGGGAGACCCCGGACCCCTCGGGTTAAGAAGGGACCAGGTCACCCTAAACAGGGCAGCCGGATGAGATTCCGCAGACACAATCAAAGCAGAAAGATACAGAGATCTTGCCGCCTTAATCGCCTTCAAATAAGTTCTAATAAATGAGCTCAATCTGGTTCAATCAGATCCGGACCTACTTCGTCTCCATCGCTTCTCTAGACGTCTCTTATGGCGCTTCATTCCCCCTGAGCTCCTCGGTGAACCAAGGAGACCTCCTGGGGCCAGCACCACGGAGAGGTCGCAGTGGCGCAATCCGGTCAATAGCCCCCTTCACGGCCATATTCCATGCCGCTACCAGGGACTCTGCCGAATTGTGAATGAACGAGCTCGGTAATTCCCCAAGCGCCGTCTGAAAACCAATTGGATCCATCAGGCGTCTGGGGCGGAACCACCTAATCGGTTCCGCCTCCCTGTGGGGAAGGATTGGGGCCATAAAATTCAGTCGTAGCAGAAAATGATCGATCCATGACACAAATACTTCTTCAGAGAGTTGTATGCGTGAGTCGGTACCTGTTTATTTATATCTATAGATACTATCCAATCTAAAGGTCTGGTGATTTAATACAAGATAAATTTATTTTTATATTTATGAAGAATGGATAACATTAGCATATTTTAGCTATTTATAAATCGTCATTTTTAATCTTAGAAAAGCAGATAAAAGAATTTGGAAGATTCCTTAAGAAGAAACTCTGATGCCTAAATTACCAAAATATGAGTGTTAATCAGCCACATTAAAATGATTTTAGGATTACATTACAGTTATAAGCAAAGTCAAAAGAACAATTATAGATGGTAGTTCAAGAACTGCAACCTTTGTATAATTACTAATAATTCATAGTGATGTGCTGATTATAGATGATGCAACTCAATGACATAGTAACTTGCAAAGGTGCCTTGTTCTTCTAAGTCAGGGGTGTCAAACTCGCAACATCATGTGACGTGTCGCCACATATCGCAACTTTTTTTTTTCATTGCTGGCAATGGGGTGGGTAACTTGCAAAGGTGCCTTGTTCTTCTAAGAACAAGTTTCACCATGACGCATCTGGCCTGCAGGCCGGCAGTTTGACATTCCTGTTCTAAGTGGTAGAATCTTGTGGAGATGAATTACTGCAACTTGACAGCAGAGAAAGCATTCTGTTTCAGTCAGGCTTCATAGACTGTGACTTTTGGGCATTCACTGAATAAAACCAAATAAAGTGGATACTAAAACTGATCTGAAATGAGACACAACTTTGTTTCATAGAAGTGCATTGGAGGAGGAGTTTGTTTGACTTTTGATGAATTCTGGCCCCCTTTGAAAATGTCTGCAGTCTTGTTAATTCTTCCATCTCTATAATCTAAGGATAGAAGATTAATTATAGTGGATAACACTATAATTATTTTGTTGGGTCAGATGTAAGTGTTTTTAACATGCATTATTCATGTTGTCTGTGTTATCATCAAATGAAGGTTGTGTGTGCTATATTTCTTTTTTGATTGCTTCATTGGAGCATTTGGCCTGCTCATGCTTTGATGTTGCTGGCCAGCACTCCAATCCATAGAGGGTGACTGGGCACATTACCATTCTGTAAATCTTTGACTTGAGGCATAGGGGCAACCAAGGATCACACAGGACTCTAGTCACCTGGTGCTACTTCATCCAGGTGGAGTTGTCACGGGCACGGACATCCAGAAAACTATCACCATTGCTGCATATAAGGGACTTGAATTGCTCTACTTTCTTAAGGTCTTCTCCACCAATACTAATGATTCCATTGGAGACCATATTCCATATCTCTGTTTTCTTGATGTCAATTACTATTTGAATATAAGCATGTAATATTCAATATTGAATCTCCATATGCAATATTGCATCTGAAATCCAAACCTAGAGAATCTCTAATATCAAAATTATTTTCAAAACAATTTTATTAGAAAATAACTTTCAACTTCAGACCTTCAGAACTGTTGTATAAGAAGTAGAATTTGGCTGGGATTTCTGCAGAGATCCAGAGTTCTTACAGAGTGAGATACTATTAATATTGGTAATCATTCCATTCAAAAAAGCACTTTGTGCAGCAAAGGCACTTTATGCAGCTCAATATGGTGTTCCACATTGTTTGACTCCTTCTTCAATTATGTCTGCTGTTCTGTAATGGAAAATATTTTTGTATGTGTGTTGTTCAAACACTGAAAGTTTCTTTCTATTACTAGCAATGCCAAAAGAGGTTATTGTAATGATGCAAAGCAAAACTATGTAATAGCTCAGCTTGGCTCCTGAGATGTAGGAGCCAAGTTGGGTAGCAAAGTGGCTTTGAAGAGGTGCTTGGCTTGAAGTATCATCAGATTAAAGCAGCCCTTTGAAACATTCTATAGTCCTGTCAATCTGAATAAATAAGCAGCACATCCTGCCTAGAATATTAGGTTTGGCAGACTATTCTTAATGTGAGTCTAGAATTATTATACACTATTTGTGAGTGTCAGTTGAGTCTTATTACTTAGTTATAGCACTTTAAACTACCTATTAACAATACATTTACTCAACAGTTTACATAAAACAAAAACCATAAAATGTTTAAAATCACTGCTTTTATTAAAGTTGAATTCAAACTGATATTGTGTCAAGCTCTCTTATTATTCATTTTGCCTTGTTTGTGAATAAAGATCTTACGGTTTATATAGACTTTTGGATTGTCCTGTCATTATTCAAACTAGCAGCCATTTTAAGATGGCAGAAAAGGATGATGTCATCTTGGTTTCACACCACAGAAGCAACTTCAGACATGACTTCCTGTTCCACAAACAGCATTTTGTTTTCCTATTTCTGTCTTCTCCATTTTTTAAAAATAATTTTGTTTCATCTTTTTTTTGAAGTTATTTAGTAGAAAGTCCAGTCAAATTAGAGCAGCAAAAAAGGAAAAATAGTAATAATATTTCTGCTGGATTTCAAACCAGCAACATTATATATGCAAAGCAACATTAGTAAGGATGCTAAGAAAGATCAAGAATGCAACAAAAGTGGACTTTTTACTTTAAAGAATGCATATATGTATATATGTGTATGTGCATACATATAAATATATATATAGGTAGACTTCACTTAATGCCTACACTGTCATTCTAATGTAGGATGACACTGAAAAACTTTCCAACTAGTACACTCTGCATCCCAATCCATGCGATTACTATTTGCACACTTCATTAACCGCTTTGACAAGCAGAGTTGGTGGAGAAGCCAGTGGTGAAATTGCAAGTCACATGATACTTTGTTTAATGACTGCAATTGAAATGAAGTCATAAATCCTTTATAATCACATGATAATTCATTTAATGTCTGTGTTGCTCGGTTGCCAATCCAAATTATCCTTGTCATTAAATGAGGACTATCTGTATGGATATAAAAGTATATATGTCTGGAAAGACCTTTGCATGGTCTTTGCCAAAAGCAATTGGAAAATTATTTCCCTGGAATGGAAAATTTGAAAAAAACACAGGAGTTAAGAAATTATCCACAGGAAGGATGAGGTATCTTGCAGGCCAGACTGAAGGCCTTGCAAATTGTTTCCAATTCTCAGGGTGCCAAATGAAAAATGCAATTATTTGGATGCTGGTTTTAGAGTTAGACTCTTTAGAAAAGCTTGTCTGCTGTGGCACTTTTTTCTTGGGACCAGAATATTTGATTTGTTTTTCTAATTATTTAAAACAGGGCTTTTCAACCTTTTCACCCATTGTACCACTTTTAGAATATGGCAACATCCAAGTACCAACACTTAGTAACTGTTTGAAGTTACAATGGCACTGAAAAAGTGCCGCCCAAACCACAGCCGAGCAAGACACCTGCCTGCCCACCTGGTGGCATTCTTCCTCCTGTCTGAGATTTTCATTGTTATTAGCATTTCTCTTGAGGATTGGCAGTGGGGGTGGGGTGGGGGGGGTGTTTGGTTTTTATTGCCCACAGTCTGCTGGGTGGTTGCAACAGGTTTTGGTCACTTCACATGACACTGGGACACTGTGACCTTCATAAATATGAATCAGTTGCCAAGCATCTGAATGTAAATCACAAGACCCTGGAGTTGCTGCAACATTCCAACTGATCGGCACTTCTTCTGGGCTCAGCAGAAGCGCCAGGATCAGTGCCGCTTTCCAGCTGATTGGTGCTTCTTCAGGGCTCAGCAGAAGCACCAGGATCAGCACCGAGCTCCAGCGGAGACTGACGCTGATCCTGGCGCTTCTGCTGAGCTCTGACAGCCCTGCAGCTCCAGCCATCTATCGCTCAGGCTTGTGCGGTGCTGCCACCAATTCAGCTCATTCCCCTCCCCTGCTACCACTTTTCTAGGATGATCGCATACCATCTGCCAGGTGCCAAAGTACCACAGGTGGTACCCGTACCACTGGTTGAAATGCCCTGATTTAAAGCATTTAAAATCAATGAATGTGACTTAAATTTTAATTCCTGATTATTTGTTCAACTTTAGAAATTTTAATTACATTTTATTATGAAGTGTTATAATTAACTAACTATTTAACTATTTATTAAATTTCTATGCCGCCCTATTCCGGAAACTCAGGGCGGCTCACAGCATAAATAGAAATCTAATATTAAAATACTACATAATACATATATAAAAATACATATATAAAAAAGAAAACCCCTAAATTAAGAAACCATTCTTTCAACAAACTTACATACAAACATACACTGGCTAGGGGCAAGATGTCAACTGCCCCAGGCCTGTCGGCAAAGATGTGTCTTAAGGAGTTTATGAAAGGCGGAGAGGGTGGGGGCGATACGGATCTCCGGGGGGAGTTGATTCCAGAGGGCCGGGGCCACAACAGAGAAGACTCTTACCCTAGGCCCCGCCAGGCGACACTGTCTGGCTGATGGGACCTGGAGAAGGCCGACTCTGTGGGCCCTAACCGGTCACTGGGTTTCATGAGGCAGCAGACGGTCCCGTAAGTAACCTGGTCTGATGCCATGTAGGGCTTTATAGGTCATAACCAACACTTTGAATTGCGTTCGGAGACCAATAGGCAGCCAATGCAGCTCGCGGAGTGATGGCTAAATGTGGGAATTTCTGGGCAGGCCCAACACTGCTCACGCGGCTGCATTCTGCATTATCTGAAGTCTCCGGACGTTTTTCAAAGGTAGCCCCATGTAGAGAGCATTGCAGTAGTCGAGCCTCGAGGTGATAAGGGCATGAGTGACTGTGAGAAGAGACTCCCGGTCCAAATAGGGCCACAACTGGTGCACCAGGCGGACCTGGGCAAATGTCCTCCTCGCCAAAGCCGAGAAATGATGTTCCAGATTTAGCTGTGGATCGAGGAGGACACCCAAGTTGCGGACCTTCTCCAAGGGGGTCAAAAACTCCCCCCCCAGGCTGATGGACGGATGGATTAAATTGTCTTTGGGAGGCAAAACCCACAGCCACTCCATCTTGTCGGGGTTAAGTTTAAGCTTGTTAGCACCCATCCAAACCCTAACAGCTTCCAGACATCGGCAGATCACTTCCAATGCTTCACTGAAGTGACACAAGGTGGAGATGTAAAGCTGGGTATCATCAGCATATTGATGATATCTCACCCCGTGTTGGCAGATGATCTCACCCAGCGGTTTCATGTAGATATTGAACAGCAGAGGGGAGAGGACCGATCCCTGAGGGACCCCACAAGGGAGGAACCTAGGGGTCGACCCCCTGCCAACACCGACTGCGACCGACCAGTGAAGTAGGAGGTGAACCACTGCAAAACAGTGCCCCCAACTCCCAACCCCTCCAGCCGGCGCAGAAGGATACCATGGTCAATGGTATCAAAAGCTGCTGAGAGGTCAAGTAGCACCAGGATAGTGGAATGTCCCTTATCCCGGGCCCGCCAGAGATCATCCGTCAGTGCGACCAAAGCAGTTTCTGTGGAGTAGCCGAGCCTGAATCCTGACTGCTGAGGGTCTAGATAATCGGCCTCATCCAAGGACCATTGGAGCTGGAGTGACACCACCTTCTCAACAACCTTGCCTATAAAGGGAAGATTGGAGATAGGACGTTAGTTGTTTAACACAGCTGGGTCCAGGAAAGGCTTCTTGAGGAGGGGGCGCACAATTGCCTCCTTGCAGGGAGCCGGAAAGGACCCCTCCCTCAAAGAAGTGTTGACAATCTCCTGAACCCAGCCCCGCGTCACCTCCCTGCTGGCCGAAACCAGCCAGGAGGGGCACGGGTCTAATAAACAGGTGGCGGAGCTCATGGCTCCAATGGCCTTGTCGACTTCATCGGGTGCTACCGGGTCAAACTCCTCCCACACAACAGGATCAAGACGAGTCCCTGTCATCTCGACTGAATCATTATCAGCCGACACTGCATTCCAATTGGAGTCAAGGTCCATCCGAATCTGGGCGATTTTATCCGCGAAAAACTTATTAAAGTCCTCAGCACTACCCTGCAAGGATGCATCAAACCCCCCCTGATTAAGGAGGGAGCGAGTCACCCTAAACAGGGCGGCTGGGCAGGATTCCGCAGATGCAATCAAGGCGGAATGATACGTGCATCTTGCCGCCTTGAGCGCCACCTGATAAGTCTTGATATAAGATCTTAAAAGTGTTCGGTCAGATACAGATTTACTTTTCCTCCATCGCTTCTCTAGGCGTCTCTTCTGGTGCTTCATCCCCCTGAGTTCCTCAGTAAACCAAGGAGATCTCCTGGGTCTGCTACCACAGAGAGGTCGCAGCAGTGCAATCCGGTCAAGAGCCCCCTTCGCAGCCATATTCCAGGCCGTAACCAGGGACTCTGCCGAACTGTGAATGAGAGAATCCGATATTTCCCCAAGCGTCCTCTGAAAACTCTCTGGATCAATCAGATGTCTGGGGCGGAACCACCTAATCGGTTCCGCCTCCCTGCAGGGGAAGATTGGAGCCTTAAAAACAAGCCGTAGCAGAAAATGGTCTGACCATGACATAGGCAAAATATCTAAGCCCTTTAGATTCAGATCATTGCTCAACTGTTCTGAGAGGAATACCATGTCGGGAGTGTGTCCCCTCTCGTGAGTCAGACCCTGAACTACTTGAGTCAGGTTCATGGTTGCCATGGTGGCCATGAACTCCTGCGCCAACCCAGAGGATTCACCGAGCGACAGAAGATTTAAGTCCCCCAAGACAATAAGCCTGGGGAACTCAACTGCCAGCCCAGCAACCTCCTCAAGTAGCGCAGGCAGGGCTGTTGACACGCAGCTGGGAGGCAGGTACGTGAGCAACAAGCCCACCTGAACCCCTAGGTCCAACTTCACAAGTAGCAACTCACAGCCCACAATCTCAGAAACACTGAGCCTGCGTAGGCTAAAGGTCTTCTTGGCTATAATAGCCACTCCTCCCCCCCTTCCCTGGGGTTGTGGACACATCTCAGAGAGAGGAACTCCTCCCTCTGGGCCCAGCCAGGTCTCGGTCACACATGCGAGGTCAGCCTCCTCATCCAGGAGAAGATCATGGATGAGGGGAGCTTTATTTACAACCGACCTGGCATTGAGCAGCAACAGCCTGAGCCCAGGGTCCGGATTTCGCCCATTACCAGTACTTCGGGCTGAACTCACAGGGTCGGAGCAAAGGATCACTTTTAAACAACGAGCTCTTGTTCCCCGGGAATGGCCTACCCTATGGCTATATCAATATTTATTGATTAATAATATCTAGAATTTCAGTGATTTATTGTGAGATCTATTAACAGCATTATGTCTCTAACTCTGTGAAGTATCTACAGGACTCATATCCCAAATATGCTTTTTTTCATGAGGAAACTGGACTTTCTTGTTTTTTCTTTGAAGACATGTTGCTTCTCACTCAAGAAGCTTCTTCAGCTATGACTGGATGGTGGGGAATGGAAAGATTTATACTCCTGCAGACAGCGGTTCATTTGCATTCTTTTAGCAAGTCATTAATGCTACCTGGAGGCTTATCTGTGTTCTCAGAGTCACCTGAGTGGTGCAAATGTGTGTGGAGCTTTCTTGGAATTGTTGAAAGGACTGTATTGTAGACTGGAAACAGAGGATATTGTATCCCTCCCCTTCTGTTGAGAGAGGGCTTTTCAATTTTGACATAGATGGCCTTTTTGACCCCCCTTTCAAACCAGCAGTCCTCTCTGTTCAAAATGAAAACTTTGCTGTATTCAAAACATTGTCCTTGGTCTTTTAAATGTAGATAGACTGCTAAATCTTGTCCTGATGGGTTTGTTACCCTATGTTGTGCTGTACGTTTATGAGATTGTTGTTTTGTTTCTCCAACTGCACATGGCTCACTGCTGCCATGGTTCCGACAGTTCAAAGAACTTCGAGGCATTGTTTACCTTAAAAAATCTTTATTCAAGTAGCATAGCATCGGCACGTACATAGGCAAAGCTAAAATCTGAATTCCCCTCCCCTGACCACATAGTATCAAAGCACAATTCCCTCCTCTAATTAACAGTCATAAATCACATTCTCCAATTAGTGGAGAATTTCCCTCCAGTTCTTCAGCCCACCATCTCTTATTTCAAAAACCTTTGGTTCTCACCCTAGTTACAATATTGTTATGTCTAACTAAACTCCCATGCACTTTCCTCCTCCCTCCCCAGTATCATCTAATTCTAACTCTAACTAATTCTAACTCTAATTATAAGAGTAAAACATAAGAAGGAAAATGGCTGCATCTCCATATGTTGTCAAAGCAAGAACATCTGATGTTAGCAGCGTTGACAACTGCATTGTACTGCATATACCACATTGCTCTGGATATTTTATCCTTGGGTAGACAAGTTTCTGCCTTGGGTTTGAAGTGTGCATGTATGTTGTGTTGACTGAAGATCCTCCTGAGCTTTTCCGATATTCCTGCAACATATGGAATGACCACATTGCTTTATTTATTGCTTTATTTTTTTTGTCTGTTATGGAGGAGCTTCTGCTGAGTCTTTTTTGAGATTTGATAAAGGCCCACTAGCCACACATTCTGAGGGCTTCCTTGATGTGCTTTATTTCTTTTTCTTCTTTGCTGGTAGTCAGGCCTTCAGCTCTGTGGTATAGGATTCTGATAACTCCTATTTTGTTCCAATGAGTGATGTGAATCAAAATGTAAATATTGATCTTTGTGTGAGTGTTTTCTGTAAATTTCAATGTTAAAGTTTCTGTCTTCCTTAATGTATACAATACAGTCCATGAGGCTAGACTATTTTCCTTAACATCTTCATGTGTGAATTTAATGTATTTGTCCACTGAATTGATATGTTTGGTGAATGCTTCCAATTCTTGTGTTTTGATCTTGATCCCTGTATTGTCCACATACCTATACCAGTGAGTTGTGGAATTCCTGTGAAGTTTATGGCTTTGGTTTCTACCTCTTCCATGTAGAGATTGGCCACAATGGGGGACACAGGTTAGCACATATCACAGCTGTGTTCGTGTCTGTAGAAACCTTCACTGAATTTAAATAAAGGCAGAGGTCCAGCATGGTGCATATATGATCTGGGCTGAGGTTGGTTCTGTCACTTAGGTTGCTTTCTTCACATTTTTTCACTACCATGACAGCTTCAGTTGTTGGAATGTAAGTGAAGAAGGAAGTCACAACATAGGAAAACATGGTCTCATCCAGTTTTATAAAATAAATAAATAATAAAACATAAAACTGGACGTGGATGAGTATAGGAGAACAAACCCATCAGGACTAGATTCAGAAATCCATCTGCATTTAAAAGACGAAGGACACTCTTTTGAAGTCAGCAAAGTTCACATTTTAAACAGAGAGGACCGCTGGTTTGAAAGAGGGGTCAAAAAGGCCATCTATGTCAAAATTGAACAGCCCTCTCTCAACAGAGGAGGAGGAATATGATATCCTCTATTTCCAGTCTACAATACAGTCCTTTCAATAATTCCAAGAAGCCTCCACACACATTTGTACCACTCAGGTGACTCTGAGGACACAGATAAGCCTATGGGTAACATTAACAACTTGCTAAAAGAATGCAAATGAACAGCTGTCTGCAAGGAGTATAAATCTTTCCATTCCCCACCATCCAGTCAGCACTGAAGAAGCTTCTTGAATGAGAAGCAAAATGTCTTAAAAATAATAATAAGAAGAAAATCCAGTTTCCCAATGGAAAAAAAAACATCTCTGGGACTCGTTTTGAAGCTTCTAATAAATATAAAAAATAAGCATGTTTTTATGAAGATTAATGATGTTTGGTTTGAGCATGCGCAAGATGGACGCTTATGCCTGAGCATCTGATGCTTCGGTCCTGGAGATGAGGTTTGAGGGAGCCCACCCAGGGGGTAGAATTCCATCAAACACCCCTGGGTGGGTACCGGAGGACGCTGCCGACCATCTGGCGGCGTGATAGGGCTTCCAGGAGTTCGGACTGAGCTGGGGCAGCGGAGGCGTCAGTGCGTCTCTGAAAATGCCGCGTCCTCGAGAATTATAGGGATTGGAGCCTGGGGTTGGCGTGGCTGAGAAAACCTGGAGTGGTGGAGTTGTGGTGGATTGAGAGCTCTGCTGGTCCCCCCCCTTGAGAGGAGGAGAGCTCGGAGCAATGGAGCGACGGGGTGACGAGGGTGAGAGCCCTCTCCCCCCCTCAATGACTGCTGAGGAAATGGTGAGGCTCCACCCCACAACCACATGGAAAGGAGACAGCCCTTTGAGCAAAACACCAGCAGGTGAGAGCTGTCTGCATGGAACATCTGGGGGGAGATTTTTACCCTCCACCAACTAAATGACTGTGGTTGTGATCCGAGGCGCAGGAAAAACTGAACCGTCCAACCAAATGGGATTTATATCTGCCGAAAGATGGACAGACTCTCATCACTGTTTGTACCCAAGCTGTGACTATGCCGCATAAATGCTGGATAAGACGTGCCTTCTTGCACTGGGAGATGTCCCCCTCTCACGGAGATGGCCTGCATGTCTCTCAAAGGCCTGCCTTGATGACAGATTTTGGAATCCCGAGAGGTGTTATGCTCAAAAAAAGGGGTTATGGAGGTTTTTAAGTAGGGGTTTTAAATGTTTCTTAAGGGGCTCCAGGGAGGGGGGTGGTAATATTAGTAATGGAGTAGGACTGGGGGGAGGTCTACGGGATAGGGGAGGGTTAGGAGGAGGGAATAGGGAGGAGGAGAAACATGGACCAGGCAATGGGTGGGACCGGAACCACAAGGCTGCGGATTATGGAGGCGGCAGAGGTGATTCTGTTCCCATCGGCTCTGTAAGTGGGAGGGGCAGATACGGCAGGAGCAGGGGGCCATATTCATTTATGGGAGTGCGTCCCCTCTATCTTCGAGCGGTGCCACGCTCCGACCCCCATGGCTCTACTTGTGATCTGGGTTGATTAGAGCCAAAGGGCCCGGGCTGTAGGCTGGTACTGTGCAATGCCAGGTCTGTGGTAAATAAGGCCCCCTTGATACAAGACGTAATTATGGAGGGGGCCGCAGACCTGGTGGGTATTACGGAGACCTGGTTGGGTCCAGAGGGAGGTGTCCCTCTGGTGGAAATGTGCGCTCAGGGCTTCCTTGCATTTCACCAGCCGAGAGCTCAGGGCAGGGGTGGGGGAGTGGCGGTTGTGATTAGGGAAGGTCTCAGGCCAAGAGAGGTCACTGTTCCTCAGACGGCAGGCTGTGAATCCCTCCTTGTGAGGTAGGACCTCGGGGGTCCGAGGCTGTGTTGCTCACATACCTGGCTCCCTGCCATGTGTCAACTACCCTGCCCGAGCTCCTGGGTGTCATTGCGGCGGTGGTGGTTGAGGTCCCCAGGCTGGTAGTCATGGGTGACTTCAATCTGCCATCAGCTGGTGAGGCATCTGGGGAGGTTCGGGAGTTCATGGTTTCCATGACGGCCATGGACCTGATCCAGGTAATTCAAGGTCCCACTCACACGGGGGGAAACACGCTTGACCTGTTTTTTTGTCTCTGGTCAGTGTTTGAGTGATCTGGATATGGGAAACACAGCTATTATTCCTTTGTCATGGTCCAATCACTCTCTCCTATGCTTGGACTTTCTCACCGCCACGCCCTGCCACAGGGAGGCGGAACCAATTATTTGGTACTGCCCCAGATGACTGATGGAACCCGACAGGTTCCAGATGGAGCTTGGGCCAATACCGGAGGCTCTAACACACAACTCGTTTGGGGCGCTGGTAGCAGCCTGGGATAGGGCGGCTGCTGGTGTCTTGGATCGGGTTGTGCCTTTGCGGCCTCTGAGCTGGCATGGTTCTTGATCGGCTCCCTGGTTCAACGGGGAGCTGAGGGAGATGAAGCACCAGAAAAGACACCTAGAGAGCAGTTGGAGGGCGAGCCGCTCTGAGTCTGACCGAACACGGGTAAGAGACCATATTAGGACTTACCTAGTGGCAATAAGGACAGAGAAGTGTTCTTATGTCACTGCCCTTATTGCGTCATCAGATAATCGCCCAGCCTCCCTGTTTAGGGTAACCCGCTCCCTCCTTCAATGGGAGGTGAGGGGGGAAGCCCTTGGAGGGAAGAGCTGAGGATTTTGTGCAATATCTGCATGACAAAATCGCTCAGATTCGGGAAGGTTTTAACTTCGATGAAGGGGGTCCAGCGGGAGTGGCTGAGGCCGGTCTTGAGACTGTTACTTGGGCTGAGTTTGACTTCGTGACACCAGATGACTTGGACAGGTTGCTGGGAGGTCTTAGATCAACCACACGTTTATTGGACCCGTGTCCCTCCTGGTTGGTACTGGCCTCCAGTGAGGTGATGCGAGGCTGGATTCAGGTGATTACCAATGCTTCATTGAGTGAGGGTGTCTTTCCCGCTGCCCTGAAAGAGGCGGTGGTGCAACCTCTCCTCAAGAAGCCTGCCTTGGACCCGGCTGTTTTATCCAACTACCGTCCTGTCTCCAACCTTCACTTTGTTACGAAGGTTGTTGTTGAGAGTGTGGTTGCTCGACAGTTCTCTCAGCACCTGGAGGAATTGTCTTATCTGGATCCGCTCCAGTCAGGCTTCAGGCCGGGCTACAGCACGGAAACAGCTTTGGTCGCATTGGTGGATGATCTCTGGCAGGCCCGGGACAGGGGCTGTTCCTCTGTCCTGGTGCTATTGGACCCCTCCGCGGCTTTTGATACCACCAACCATGGTATTATGCTGCACTGGTTGGAGGGGCTGGGCATAGGGGGCACCGTGTTTTGGTGGTTCTCCTCCTTCCTCTCTGGCCGGACGCAGTTTGTGTTGACAGGAGGTCAGAGGTCGACCCCGAGGCCCCTTGACTGTGGGGTGCCTCAGGGGTCGGTCCTCTCGCCCTTGTTGTTCAACATTTATGTGAAGCAGCTGGGTGAGATCATCCGAGGTTTTGGGGTGAAATTCCATCAGTACGCTGATGATACTCAGCTGTACATTTCTACCCCGAACCACCCAAATGAAGCCCTTGACGTACTGACCCAGTGCCTGGAGGCCATGTGGATCTGGATGGGGAAGAACAGTCTCAAGCTCAACCCATCCAAGACCGGGTGGCTGTGGTTACCGTCATCCCGGTATAGTCAGCTGACTCCATCGCTATCTATTGGGGGTGAGTCAGTGGCCCCCACGGGAAGGGCTTGCAACTTGGGAGTCCTCCTGGATTCACAGCTTTCCCTTGAGGACCATCTGACGGCCGTAGCCGGGAGGATGTTTTACCAGATTCGTTTGGTACACCAGTTGTGTCCCTTCCTGGATCGGGACACGCTACGCATGGTCACTCATGCCATTGTCACTTCGAGACTGGACGATTGCAATGCTCTCTACATGGGGCTTCCCTTGAAGTGCACGTGGAGGCTCCAACTGGTGCAGAATGCGGCCACGTGGGTGGTGGTGGGGCACCCTGGCAGGCACGAACGGCCCCCATCCTGCGCGAGCTGCACTGGTTGCCGGTGGACTTCCGGTTGCGCTTCAAGGTGTTGGTCACCACCTTTAAAGCGCTCCATGGCATAGGGCCCAGTTATTTACAGGACCGCCTACTGCCAGTAAATACCTCCCACCGACCAGTTCACTTCCACAGGGAGGGCCTCCTCAGGGTGCCATCGGCTAAGCAATGTTGGCTGGTGGCGCCCTGGGGGAGAGCCTTTTCTGTGGGGGCACTGACGATGTGGAACGAGCTCCCTCCGGAACTCCGGACATGTCATGATCTCCGCACCTTCAGAAGAGAATTGAAGACTTATCTCTTCAATCAAGCCGGCCTGGCCTAGAGCTCCTCGGGTTTTTATGTAATTTAAATTAAGTAGTTAGGGTTTTAGTATGGGATTTTAATTTGGTTTTTAGTACAGCCTAGGTTATTTAATTCTGTTTTAAATATTTATTATTGTTACGTTTTAAATTTGGCTGTAAACCGCCCCGAGTCCTACGGGAGAGGGGCGGTATAAAAGTCTACAAAATAAATAAATAAATAAATAATGGATCTCGGAGTAGCAAATACAGAAAATATTCTAAAGTGTTTTACAGTAAACTCATCAAGAATTATATCTCAGTATCTTTTTAAAAAATGGAAGAGAGTTGAGGCTATATGCTTAGAACCTATCACAGATGCAACCATCCTTGCAGATTCTATCTTCTTGAATACTACTTTGATTCTATTAAAAAAAAATCTAACATTTTGTGTTCCCATAGGAAACAAGCAATCAGAATTGAACTTCTACAAAAAGATAACGGACCTGAAAATTAGTTTAAATTCTCTTATCCTAGCTTTAGATAAAAATAATAGTATGTGGTATATAATCATAAATATTTCTATTTTCCTTGGATGGACATTTTGTCTTACTTGAAGGTTAAATTGAACTCCATACCAATTGTATGAAAGCAATTGTGATGCTTTCAAAACTCGTATTTTCTTCTAAGCAAGATCACCATACAGTGTGCTCTCTGTACTTTTTCTTCTAATTTCATTAGAAATTTCTTCTTGTCTTTGCTCAGCAAAAATAATATAACATGTCCACCCACATATTAGACACAGAGAGTTATAGCTGTTAGAATAGAATAGAGCTGGAAGGGACCTTGGAGGCTTTATAGTCTAGCTCCCCACTCAAGTAGAAGAATCTATACCATATCAGACAAGTGACTGTCCAGTCTCTTCTTAAAAATCTCCAACGATGGAGTGACCACAATTTCTAAAGGCAAGTTGTTTCACTGGTTAATTCTTCTTGCTGTTAGGAACATTCTCCTTAATTCAAGGCTGATTCTCTTTTTGATCAGTTTCCAATCATTATTTATTGTTACTTTGGAAGAAAATGTGATCCCCTCTTCCTGGTGGCAGCGCTTTAAATACTGGAATACTACTAGCACGTCTCCCCTGTTTCTTCTTTTCTTTATACTAGCCAAACCCAAGTCCTGCAGCTATTCTTCATATGTTTTAGTCTCCAGGCTTCTGGTCATTTTAGTTGCTCATCTCTGAACTTTTTCCAAGGTCTCAACATCTTTTTGTAGTATGGTGACCAAAATTGGTTGTAGTATTCTAGATGTGGTCTCACCAGGGTTTTAGAAAGTGGTTCTAATACTTTGTGTGATCTTGATTCTATGTCTCTGTTTATACAACCCAGGATTGTAAGCTTTTTTGGATGCTGCTGCACACTTCTGGCTCATAGTCAAGTGATCATCCACTAGGACTCCAAGGACTCTCACACAGTTACTGTTTTTGAGCCAAGTCTCACTAATCTGTACTTATATCTTTGATTTTTCCTGCCTAAATGTAAAACTTTGCTTTTCTCTACATTAAAACTCATTTTGTTGGATAGGGCCCATTACTCAACTTTGTCAAGATCTTTTTGGAACCTTATCTTCTGGAGTGTTGGCTAGTCCTGCCAGTTTAGTGTCATCTGCAAATTTGATGAGTTTCCCTTCTATTCCCTCATCTAAGTCATTAATGAAGATATTGAAGAGTACTGGGCTTAAGACGGAGTCTTGTGGTACCCACTGCTTACTTCTCTCCATGTGGATGTAATACCATTGAGGACTATTCGATGAGTACAGTTTGTCAGCCAGCTACAAATCCATCTGGTGGTAATGTTGTCTATTTCACCTTTTTCTAGCTTATGAAGCATTAGATTGTGGTCTTCTTTGTCAAATGCCTTACTGAAATCTAAGTATACTATGTCTTCAGCTGATCTACTAATTTCGCTGATCTACTAATTTGGTCACTTTATCAATGAATGAAATAAGATTTGTTTGGCATGATCTATTTTTAACAAACCCATGCTTGCTACTGGTTATAACTAGCTCTAAAACAGTGCAATCATTATATAATATGAGAAGACCATAGATAGTTCTTGTAATCATATCAATAAAGAAAAAGTAGTTTAGGGTTGAAATGAGAAGTCCTTAGTGTTCTCTGAGCTTGGTTATTTTCTTGTGGATGTTTCATTATCCAAATTAGGTAACATCACCAGTGATAGTCACAAGCTCAGAAAGCACCAAGGACTTTCAAGAAATCATATTCCAGTATTCAGCGTTCAGACTAAATATATTTGTTTGGAAGGGAACATCTAAGGTATTTTTTAAAACACTTTCACTTTATGGGTAGTAAAATTCTTGATTTAAGGAAAATATAAAAAATATTTACCTTGTAGCTTCTTAGTTGACATCTGGTTTTTAAATTGGCCTTTAGTAACTAAAAGCCCATAAAATGTATACATATTCTTGCAATTACTCCTTCTCTTTAATAGCAATATTAGCACTAACATGTGCTAAGAATAATGGACAAATGTTCAAAAAAAAATAAAAGCCATATAATTAAAGATGGCTTCAGTCCAAACAGGGGAATTTTCCACTCCGTGCCGTTTAAGGACTGAGTGAGTACAAGAAGATCATGCAGAAAAAGGGCAAGGAATTGAGGGCGTAGTTCCAGGATTTTCTGTGGTGGTCAGAAGCCCTAAATCAAGTCCTCAAAGTCTGTTCAAATTTTCTAATTGCTTTCTTACAGAGTTGTCCATTGGGGGAAATGAGTAAAAAATAAATAAATCAAAATGGCAATCTTAATTGTACTATTGAAGTCGTATCCCTTTAAGGTCTTCTCCTTTAATTGTCCATTGGTCTTATTTTGCTGTGTTCATAGCTCTTTATTAACAGATCTGTAACCTTCCATCTTGTGGCTCCTGTTTAGCCCATAAAAAGCTCAGTTGAAGATGCCTGCAATCATGCATAATGATAAATTTGCCTAGTTCTAACCTTGTTTTCTCCTTGTGGCTTAGTGTATTATTGTATAACGCAAACCATTCCTATTTGGATTACCTTATTATTCAAGATATTACGTGGACCCAGAAAAAGTTTAAATCAGTAATTAAGTTAAGTACCTGTGAACCCATTTTGTGATGTAAAACTATTTACTAGCTCTAATAATCATTTAATGAGCATAATAAAAGGCAAGAATTCTTTCACACATACAGTTGGTCACTGGATTATTCAGTAATTTAGGAATAATATCACATGTCTGCATTTGTGCAAATCCCAACAATTCTGATGCAAGAAAGAACAAAGAAACAGAAATACTTTTTGCGATCAAAACCATCAAATGAATATGATTTCCAATTGTTATATACTTGAACATGGTGATAGACCTACCACTTTCCTCATCTATCATTGTTATTACTTAGCATAAAGATTTATATTTTCCTTCTGGATAAAGAGGTCACAGTCTGTGAGGAAAATATACTATTCATTTTCTAATATATCCTTCCTTCCTTTTTTCCACCCAAAATGTTTCTGTAGTATCAACAGAGAAGCAAACAATGGCATAGTAATGGTTGAGATCTTAAGATAGAGTCATGTTTCTGACATTTAATAGACATTTAGAAATGAAATTTCATACTGTCTAGTATCTATTTGAACCTGGCCCATATTGAAAATCTAATTCTTTCCCATTTTCTTTTCTCAGTTGTTCTCTCAATCTATGTCTGTATGTATATTTTGTTAGAAAGAAATAAGCTGAGTGGTGAAATAACCAGCTGTTTAAATTACCACTCAAATCCTCTCATGAATTTTTTAAAGAAGGGATTTTCTAGGAACCAAAATCAAATGAAGGATCAAATGCCTTCTATTACAGAATATGGTTGCATTGTTTAAAATCCCCAGAAATTACAGTCTTTGAAAACCATCTGGTCCCCTATGGCATAGGGGATTAATTTCAACACAAGACAAAAATAAATAAATAAATAAATAAATAAAATAATCATGTGATTAAAATAATTGTTTTTTAAAGTCTGGGTTGTTTCTACTTGAAATCTCCGTGACTTCTGACTTTTCCATATGTATTATTTCTCTTTTTAGAAATTATGTGGTTAGGTTGCTAGGAACAGTAAATTTGTGTCACTGTGGAGTTCATTTAGTGCTTGGAGATCATTTCTTATTAATGCACAGCTAGTTTAATCATTTCTTTAATTAGGTTTTTCTTTAAAATACTGAATGGCTAGAAAATATAATTAAATTTCCTCCCCTCTATTTTTTAAAACTTTTTTTGAAAGAAGAAAAATCTAACATTTTAAAATAAAAACACTGTAGCATCATAACAGAGGCTATTAACCAATAATTTGCTTTCTCTTTGAAGCCATATTGGAAGTATAAAATAGCCTGAATTTCTCTAGCTCACCAGATAAGCAGTTTCCAACCTCTATGGCTATCTAGCTGACTGCTTTCAAGAAGTATTGCTCATTTTTTTTTCTTTCAAATGACATAGTAAAGAAGGATGAATATAGATTTAGCTTAGAAGCTTCTTATCTTTCCCAGTTGAGATGCACACAGATGGTTCTTTTATGGAGAATTACAGAATAGATGGATAGATTTCTATTTACACACAGGAGTCAACCATAGAAGTTACTCAGCTGCAACAAAAGGTTTATACAGTCAAAGAGGGACCTTTTGCACTGCTGCAAGAGGGCTATAAGTCATAGCCATCAACTATTTATGGAAAAGCTTCATTTAGCCCATTTTCTCAAAATGTGTCTATGAAAGGTCTGATGCAACAATCAATGTAGATTCTAAGTGCCACTGGAATTTTTCAGATGTTTGGATTTTCTGACAGAAGTGAATAACTATGTTCAAAATAGCTTCAAACATGTTGTGCTCTTGATAGTGGAGAGGGACATAATTTGCTTTCGTAGTTCATAGAGTTTATTCATTTTGTATGTGTGTGACATGCTATTCTTATATTAAGTTGCAAGCTTCTTATCAACCTTTCACCAAGAATCTACTGTAACTCATTTGGAAATGAAACCACCAAGAATTGTCAGAGAAAGTGGACAGAGAAGTCAGTAATAATTTTCCTCAGACTCGTTCAAAAAGTGTGCAACTAGCTGGAAGCAGTTGCATTGCTTTCAATAGTGAACAGCTGAGAACTGCAGCACAATTCTATCTTCTGAGAGGCCATCTTATGAAGTTTTGCATCCAAACTAGTAACTTCATAATGTAGAGCTTTGGAGCCAAAGAAAATAAATGACTTCTGGTCTAGATGTTAATTTCATCAGGGAAAGCAGCAAAATCCTCACATTAGAAAATATTCACATAAACAAAGATATTCTGGTCTAAAAAGAAATAAAACTCACTGACTTGTTTGGAGCCAATTCTGAAGTAATTGTTTACAGTCTAGGATTTAGCTTTAAGCCATAATTGCCTTTAGAAATGTGTATCAAAAAAGTTAAGATGGTGGTTGTGATTGAAATCACTCTCTTTTAATGTATACCACCACCACAGAGCAGGCATTAATCAAGTGTTTTATGCCCCTCCAGATATCTTTCTCTCCTAAGGATTACTTGTCCCACTGAAATTGCTCCTTATAGAGAGGTGTTACTTGGGTGAACAGAAGTATGTCCATAATTACTTGTGCTAGTGCATATTGGATCAATTGCAGTTTCTAAATGTTTTAAAAATACAACCCCATACAGTAATTGAAAATGATATTGTGAGATGTGAGGTTTTCTCTCTTTTATTAAGTACACTGAAAATTTGTATCTGAATTAAATAATATGTTTCAACGAGATTGTAGCTTTTCATCAAGAAAAAAATAAAACTATATTTGTCATGAACAATTTTCTTTTAAGTTTCACTATTACTAACACATCAGGGCGAAACAGTACAGTTTATTTTATTTTTTAAAAAAATTGTGATTCAAATTATATTTTTTTCCTCAGTAAAAATCTACATTATTTTAATGTATTATGATGTGCTTCATCCACTCAAACATTCTAGATGCTATCAATATGACATTGTAAAGTTACATCACATCATTCTTTGGGATCACTTTCTTCATGTCTCCTTTGGAGATTTAATTCTAACAATTTATTTTGTGTTCAAGCACTACCTCTTGAGGGCTATTGCAGTACCATCTTTAGAGTTTTTCACTCTTCTTAATGCTTCTCCTTTTCTGAATGTTGGGATAGAAAACAGATTTATAATTTTTATTCCACTCATTACTAAACAGGAACATTGAGGTCATAGCAAATAAAGCAGTATGAGTTAATGAGAACAGCTTTAGCAAAAGAGGAGGTGTTGCTCAAAGTACATCAAGTGCTTCCCATATATTAAGAAACCCCAGTTGAATCAGTTTTAATAATGTTGGGATTTACACAATTATTACAGAACCTTCATTATTCACCCTGTCTGCACATACCACAGCATAAATGAACATCTCAGTCTGGTGGTATTAACTTTGCCATTTTCTAACCCATTCCCTGGCCATCTGCTACATGCTGATCATTCACTGCTTTAACATTTAACAGTTACCCAATTGCAACTTAGCAGATTTGTGTATTTTTGAAAACAGCTGGTTTAATAACTGCTTCAGAGCTTTTGGATAAAGAAATTATTTTGTAATGCTTTATAAGAGTTGGTAAGGTTGGAGAATAAGAAAGTGATAAAGAATTGGTGCTTCCTTGAACAAGATTATCATTTTCATGTGGACATATGCAACAATATACATTACTTAAAAATAGTAAGGAGGTAATTTAAAAGCATATCTACAATTTGTAATCTGTTTATTACAAAAAATAATAGATCCATTGTAAAATTCCTTACAGCATCTAATTATTTCACAAGAGAATATTGTGACTTGACCATCTTCCATTTGCCATAAATTGTGAGACCATGTACCAAATTTCTGTTGATTTATAACATCAAGAAAGTTAATTAAGTATGCCATTTTTGTAACAAACCTATAAGATGGACCTAACATTTGTGAAGGAATGAAGATACAATATGAAATACTCATGCTTTACTTATTTATTTATTTAATTTATTCATACCTACTCAGGTGTAAAGCCCCAATGTCTTCCATGGAGCTCTTGCTTCATGGAGTCTGAGGAGAATTCCACCCAAACCAGTCATTTATTATGAGATTTTTGTTTTTTCTGTTGCAACAGATTAGAACAGCTAAATGTGCTAAGCCACTATGAAATAATCTAGATTCGATTCTACTAAGATGCATATGTTACAGAGGAGCTACAATTGTCTTCTTTGTGGCAAAAAGGTGATGTGATATGCCTCAATGAAACACTGTGTCACATAAAAATCCCCTCATTGTCTATTTGCACTAGAACTTTAAAAATGAATTCTGTGCAAGAGCTACATATCTTCAAAAGAACATTGCTTTCAGCTTTCATTTAGCATTGTTCAGTCTTGTAAGACCCAGAGACTCCAGTACTTACAAAATCCCAAAGAGATTTGTACAAAATGGCTGTGCATGTACTGAAGCCTTTTTTTTTAAAAAAAAAATACTGTGGGATACTTACAGATGTTGCATCACAAAGCAACTTTGAGGGAGTATTTCCCCCAAAATTTTGCTAAACAACCCTTGAAAGTTTGCATGATCCTAATAATATCTCCCCCCCCTTGTTTTTAGACCTGGAGATTCTTGCAGAATGTCACAGATGAGAGAAAAGGGTGTAGTTAGGCACAGAACAGAAAATAATATGGTTGGGAAGGACCTTGAAGATCTTCTAGTCTAACCCGCTCTAATCCATGGCAGAAGATCCTATACCATTTCAGATTTTTCCTGGCCTTGATGAGATAGATACACGTGATCATAGAAAGAATAACAGAGTAACAGAACAGAACAACAGAGTTGGCAGGGACACAATCCAATCCCCCAAATGGCTGTCCAATCTCTTCTTAAAAACCTCCACTGAAGGAGCACTCATAACTTCTAGAAGCAACCTGTTCCCATGATAGTCACTCCTAGCCCTTCTTTTCACTAGTCAGGAAGTAATTAACTGGAAGAATATATTTTTTTCTTTATAGCCCTATTGACTCCTTGCTACTCCTCTTCTTATCCCATATTTAAACCACTATGTTAACTTACTAGTTTCTGGCAGTTGTTGAAAACTGGAAGATTAGCACAGTATCAAAAAATATCTGAATTTTTATTTACCTGATGCTTTCCAGATATATTAAACTACAGTTTATTTTAGAAAATGGATTGTAATCCATGGAATTACAATACATATTGGATCAAGGGCCATACAAGGCCGATTGTGTCTCTCTCTCTCTCTGTGTGTGTGTGTTAGTTGTTTAAACTTTGGAGTTATTTAAAATAGCAACTAAATTGTAGGAAAACATTTTCATGTAATGAAGTAATACAGACCTGGGAATTCTATTTATAAAAGCCTAGGTCTACCACCAACAGAACACTCATTCGTAATATTCTTTCTGCTCATTAACAAATCTTCTTTAATGCAGCAGTAATTGACATATAGTCTAGGTGGGCATACTATTTCAACAGAATGGAGAGAAATTACTTGTTAGTAGACAAAGCCTTGCATTAAGGTGTCACTAAAGTGATTTTAAAAAAACTTCTTCTGTTACACAGCCATCACTCAAACTGACAGCATCCTTTAGATTAACTGTGGACTCCTGAGCACAAATTAATTAATCTGTCCAGGACTTCCTATCTCACTGTTTCAATCAGCCAACAAATAAAGCCAATCAAGATTTCAGTCCTTTCCTGATTAATCAGTAAACTGTAGCAGTAGACTTTTGACAGGTTTCTGGCACTCCACAATATACTCATTTTTATAGTAGATAGCAAATGTTGCCATTAGTCTTTCCTGAAATAAGAATGCTTTTTCACTTTGTATATCTATTTTAATATAAAAATAAAAACTTTTGAATAAAAATCTGAATAGATATAAATAAAGAAAAGAAAAAAAGAGTCTTGATACTATTTTGAAAAATGAGTAGACAAGGGCAGAGTAGAACAGTAAGAAGACTAGTACTGCAGTTACAAAATACATACAGCAGCTACATTAGTGCAGTACTGATGAATAGCTAGTGCATTCAAGAAACCTTACCCCAAACCTTTCTAACACTGAATTAGATTACTACTCTGTCCAGCTCAGGGGAGTCTGTATTACCTTACCCCAAAACAACACTTTTGATGAACTGTCTCCTGGACTTTGCTATTACCAGTGATAGAGAATTGAAGTACCACAAATTGGTGGACACCAAGTTGGGAAAAGCTGATATATGCAGTATTCCATATAGTTAATCTTGCTGGCTGGAGAATTGCTCAATTCTAAATTCTTAGAGTAGGCTGATTGCTACAAGAAACTCTCTAAGCAGCAATCAAATAGGACTCTTTTCAGCTATACAATAATAAAACTATATAAATAAGGCTGTCTTATACATAAGCTTACCTTAGCGTTATGTTGCTCAATATTTTCCAACAATTTTCTCCAATATCATCAACTCTAGCTATTTTAAAAAATAGCAATGTATTGTATAGCTTTTATCCTCTTTTAATGGGAAAATCAAAGAAACTGAAATTCAACCTTCCATTTGCAAAATTTATTTATTTAGATTTATTCTTCCTCTCCATATGCACCAATGTCATTACTGTTGATACAGTAAACAAGGGTGTTTCTTTAATTACATGTCACAATACATCTTTAATCTTCAAATGATGTTGCTATAAAACAGAATAACACCCAAGTGTGATTTGGTCATATCTGAGATCAATTATTTTTTTCTTTCTTGATTACAGTTCTGATAATATGCAAATGGTTATTAAAATGCAGCTTTCATACCCACAGTTTTACAATAGCATTAATATAATGAAAAACATTAGACTTTTCCAGGCATTGAGTTGTGGATGAATGATGAAGCATAAAATATTTAATGTAAGTCTGAGTTAAAAGTTATAGTGAAACTATATTATTAGTTAAGCATATTTGAGTTTAGGCTGATTTGTATAACTTCAATTTTTCATCCATAGAGAATAGCATAGTATTGTCACTCAGCAGGGTATTCATATACACAAACACTAACATTAATGCCCAAATTCATATATGTGCAGCTCTGCTTGCAGATGGAATTAATGAGACTAATTTGTACAATTGAGGGGGGACAGGCACTTAGAAACAGAAATAGATTTTTTTTTTTGGCAACTTCTTCAACAAAGCACAGATCCTGGCTATATGATCCACAGAAAGGACAGAGGCACTTTAAGGAGTTGTTGAAGGGATTACATGAGTATCCCACACACACTCTTAAAATCATTTTTTCTCTTTTGAATCTGAAATCTGCACAACCCTACTTCAAATATTTTGGAAAAAGGAAATATATGAAACCTGTAGTGTAAGATCTAAAGAAAATCCCTGTATATGTGTGTGTGTGTGTGTGTGTGTGTGTGTGTGTGTGTGTTATTGAAGTGGAAAGTATAATCATCTCTTCTGCTTTTTGAAGTTTTGTGTTTGTATGCATGTACCCCCAAGTAGGTATGCACTTGTGTATAACATAAATACAGAACATATAGTTATCATGCATATATAACATAAGACACATTGTAAGAATAGCCTGATGATGACTATTCAACTTGTAATTATGAGCAATGACTTTATCTTTTCTGTAATAGCCATTGTTTTTCAGACTTTCAGTAGATTCTAAGTTATATTATTATTGTGAGAATTGGCTCTTTCAATAGTCTGCTAGTATCAAACAGAACTTTTGATATCATCAGGGTAGAGCTGCAGCAATATCAACTTTTATATATGTCCTTCTCAAAATGAGAGTTGATGATATTAACAGCGCTGCTGCAGTTGATTTTGGGAAAAATAGCTGCATATTCAGCAACTGGTTCAGGTCACAAATGCTTCAGAAATAAATATTAGTCTAGGAAACAAAAGGGCTATAATGTCAGTGGTACTGCTCTTATGTTAACAGATTCCAATATCTGACAATAGAGAATAATACAATATTTGTTGTCCTTAACTTAGGAAATATGCATCTCAAATAATTCACTTTTAAATTGGCACCAAAAAGTTGTACAAAACCAGTGCTTTTCTGTCGCTAAAATTCATTCATCAGTGTAATGAAAATGGGGCAAATTAAATACTCCATTTGTTCCCCCAAACCCTTCTTGAGAAGTTAAGCATCTCCTTATTCCTTTTAGGTCTTTTGTTGGTAATGGTACTCTAGATGCAGACCACTAGTTAAAACCTATCTCATATTTCTTGCAAAAGAATACATAGTCTACCAGGGTAATGCAGTTTATTATACTATATACCTAAACAATTTGACAATAAATGCAATATTACCATAGCTAGTAACTAATATTTTCTAAATACAGTTGTTTTCTAGTCCAAGTGATGGATAAATATAAAGTTGGCAGTGGCAACATCTAGCATACTTTATTTCTAACATTATTATTGGATGTCATGAATGTGTAGAATACCACTTTGTATTTCAAAAGTCTAAAGTTTAATTGATTGAAAGTGAAAAATAGAATATCGCATCATATTACTTCCAGGAGCTGCGCTGTAATAACTGGTATTGGAAGTAGAGTAAATATGGAGTTTCCTTTGGTCGATTTTTTTTCCCAAAGCAGCATGTTCAGAAGAGTTGGGATTACAATTGATAAAGTATTCATATTATTCAGCTCAGTGATGGTGAACCTTTTAGAGACTGAGTGCCCAAACTGCAACCCAAAACCCACTTATTTATTGCCAGGTGCCAGGTGGGACGTGGCCCACTTGGTGGGCATGGCTATGGTGGTCATGGCAGACTGAGTGGATGTGACCAAAGTGGGCATTGTGACCTTGATATTGCTCATGGGGAGGGATGCCTATGGGGGCCAAGCAGGGTTGGGGGAGATCCAGGGGGTCTCTGGCAGGTGGGGTAGTGGGCAGGAGGCTCATCCTGCGGGGTGAGGTGAGGCGATGCAGGCAGGGGTGCCATTGTTGTGGGGCAAGGGAAGGCAGGGGCCAGGGCAGCTGCTGCCTGACACCATGGCCCCCCTCACACAGAGGCTCCTTGACCAGCACACTCTGGAGCTCTGCAGCCCGCCACCAGCAGTTCAGAGAAGCCGCCTCTGAGCTGGACTGCTGGTCAACAGCTGAAGAGGCGATGCAATGGGTCATGCCTGGGAAAAGGAGAGCATGTGAGGCCAGGAGGGATGGGACGGGGGAGGGAAACCAGCTATGCCAGGATGCATCCGGCCACTTGGGACCTTGGGCGGCTGGTTGAAGAGGGATGGTTGCTATCTCCAGGGCATGGCACACGTGCCCACAAAGAGAGCTCTGAGTGCCGCCTCTGGCACACGTGCCATAGGTTCGCCACCACTGATTTAGCTCATTTGTGAAACAATTCTGTGAGTTATAACAGATTTGAGCAGCATCAAATTGGGAAAAGTTGTGATTAATCTTAATCCCTTCTTTTCTATCACTCAATGAAAATAAAAAGATGTTTTTAAAGCAAATTTCAAATTCATCTTAAGACTCGAACATGATCTACTTAGAATCTATAAGGAAACTTTAATATTGGATTCTCAGTATTGGCTTTGATTTTATATTATGGACAATATTATGCACTAATATCGATTGAAATTTCCAAAGGATAAGCATTGACATGTGCTCTGATTAAAATATCTTTAATAAAGAATATATTTCACTTGGGGGGAAATGGATAAATCAGTGTGTAAGAACACATTTCCTTTGTTTCAGGTTTTCTTTTTAACTAAGTATTTAGCCAGTGCTATTTAGAAAATAAAGCAATTTGGACAAGAAACTATTTGAATTAAAAGTATCAAAAACTAAAATACATAGACCTATTAGAAACATTCACCAAATATTTTTAAATCTATATAATAAAAAAAACTATTTTAAAAAAGAGATTTGTTTTTGTCCATCTTACAGAATGAAGGAAAATGATTTTGAAAGCAAAAAATGTTCTATCTAGATTAATTTAATCTCATTTAAAAGAAGAGTCTGGTAAAGTGCATGAACAGCAATATTTTACACTCAGAAAATCTCTTTCATTTAGATTATAACAAGCTATTATATCCATTGTCTATTTAATGCAACACTTGATATTGTTTCATACATTTGGGACATAACCAGCTATTAACCAAATCTGAACAGAAAGATTTCAAATAACTGTAATGTTGCAAAATACTTTTTACTTGCAAAGCTGTGTTGCACTAAACTTGGCAATTATTAACTACACGTTGATAAGAGTAGTATCATTAGTAATTGAGGGACAGAAAGGGAACCTGGATTGAAGTTTAAAAAAAAATGGTATGATATTATTACAGTTGTAAAAAGGCAACTGTGCCTCTCAAGGCAAACAGATTTCTTGATAGCTTCATGGACATATGCAAGGAATTTTCTTGACAGCTGTACTAAAGTTGTTTGCTGTTGCCTTCTCGCAATATGCTCCCCCCCCCATCTTCACAGTCATAGAATTCCTGATGTATCTCATCCAGGGTGTAATCAGGACTAACCTTGTTTAGCTTTCAATTTCAGACAAGGTCAAACAAGTGCTGCCATCTAGTGAGACGTAGTAGCATTTGTTGGGAGCTGAGAACTTCAAAGGGATGTTCCATTTTGATGAAGGTTCATGCACAACATAGTTTCAGTCCTATTTTGTAAGCCAACTTTCCTCACTTCTCACAATCAAATGGCTAAATTGCCTTGCTGAACTAGCAGTTCCAACAACTAGAAGAGGCTTCTGAGCATGCACAGAAATCTTTTTTCTGATTTTTAGTCACTAAAAGATCTCAGCAAGGTGAATTGAACTATCTTAAGAAAAATTGCAGTGAAGCTTTGCCACATCATACCCTATCCAAGGACAGAAAAAAAGCTGAGAAATTTTGATAAAATGGATTTTATTACAATTCAATCCGTTGTGTGTTGAGTAGTATTATATACCTTTACACTGTATTCTAATGATAAAGGAAATTCTCTCTCTCTCTCTCTCTCTCTCTCTCTCTCTCTCTCTCTCTCTCTCTCTCTCTCTCTCTCTCTCTCTCTCTCTCTCTCTCTCTCCCTACTTACCTACTTACCTACCTACCTACCTACCTACCTATCTATCTACACAAAAAGAAACAAATACACATGTGTATAAATAATGTAGATGTATCACACGTATCATTCAGTCACCTTAAAATACTATAAACATTGTAAATGTTAGGATAATCCTCTGATATCAATCAGAATAGAGTCCAACCTAGTCCAACCTTCTGCTCAAGCAAGAGATCCTATAGTATGATTATTTATATCTGTGCTTTCATCCAAGCATATGGAGTAACAGGCTGCCTTTTGTAAATCAGTGGTGAACTGCTGACTAACATTGCCTGCCATGTGCTGGACTCGATCTTTAACAGTATTTCTGCTAAGTGGCATTTTAGAGATGCATTGAATAATTTTATCTTTGTTTGGGAAATCATGAAAAAGGGAATTACTCCCAGACAACATGGCCATTTTGGTAATATTTCCATCAGAGAGGGGCTTACCATGTTTTGCTATGCACAGTAAAAGTTGAAAACTGGCAGCTATCAGATGATTTGTTCTAGAAAGATAGTTGCAAAAAATAAGATATTGGGAATGATATTTCCTCAATTTTTCTTCAAGAAACTCTTTTCTTTCAGTTTCACCAAGTTTGGTAACACTTTTGTGGTTGGAGTCAAAGTGTTGTCTGACACTTGATGTGCGACAAACAGCAGTTTCATTACACAGAATACATAACACTTCCCCACTGCGTTCAATCATTCCAAATGACTCTGTCCAAGCCTCTTGGAATGGTCTTCCACTATCTGTTTGTTTGTTTGTTGTTTTTTTGCTGTACTCATTTTTGGGTGATCAAGATTTGGAGTCTACAAAAACACAAAATTAAAAAAAAATGAAGCACCCAATACCCGCTGGGCTCTCTCTCATGCCTGCTTATTTCCAGATATGTGAGCACCAGCTTCTTCCTCACTGATGTCACCTCCTGTGCTGCTTCACTCAGCCTGTGCTGTGTAGTGTAGAGTGCTGGCTGGCTGGGTGGCTGGCTGCATGGAACATAGGGCCCAAGACAGGGGTTGCTCCTCTGTTCTGGTGCTATTGGACCTCTCGGCGGCTTTTGATACCATCGATCATGGTATCATGCTGCAACGGTTGGAGGGGCTGGGCATAGGAGGCACTGTCTTGCAGTGGTTCTCCTCCTTCCTCTCTGGCCGGATGCAGTCTGTGTTGACAGGGGGCCAGAGGTCGACCCCGAGACCCCTCGTATGTGGGGTACCTCAGGGGTCGGTCCTCTCGCCTCTACTGTTCAACATTTATGTAAAGCCGCTGGGTGAGATCATCCGTGGTTTTGGCGTGGAGTACCACCAGTACGCTGATGATACCCAGCTGTACATTTCCACGCCAAACCACCCCAACGATGCCCTTGCCGTGCTGACCCAGTGCCTGGAGGCCGTGCGGGTATGGATGGGGAGAAACGGACTCAAGCTCAACCCCTCCAAGACCGAGTGGCTGTGGTTACCGTCGTCCCGGTACAGCCAGCTGATTCCATCGCTGTGTATTGGGGGCGAAACAGTGGCTCCCACAGGAAGGGTTCGCAACTTGGGAATCCTCCTGGACTCACGGCTGTCCTTAGAGGACCATCTGACGGCCGTGGCCGGGAGGATGTTCCACCAGGTTCGCCTGGTGCGCCAGTTGCGTCCCTTCCTAGACCGGGACTCGCTACGCACAGTCACTCATGCCCTCGTGACCTCCAGGCTGGACTACTGTAATGCTCTCTACATGGGGCTCCCCTTGAGGTGCATCCGGAAGCTCCAACTTGCCCAGAATGCGGCCGCGCGGGTAGTGATGGGAGCGTCGTGGCGCTCCCACGTAACACCGCTCCTGCGTGAGTTGCACTGGTTGCCGGTGGTCTTTCGGGTGCGGTTCAAGGTGTTAGTGACCACTTTTAAAGCGCTCCATGGCATCGGACCCGGATACTTACAGGACCGTCTACTGCCAGCAAATACCTCCCGCCGTCCGGTACGCTCCCACAGAGAGGGCCTCCTCAGGGAGCCGTCGGCCAGACAGTGCCGGCTGGCGACCCCCAGGGGGAGAGCCTTCTCTGTGGGAGCTCCCACGTTATGGAACGAGCTCCCCCCCGAACTCCGTATAATAACAGATTTACGCACCTTCCGTCGGGAACTAAAAACATTCCTTTTCCGACAGGCCGGCCTGGCATAGAAGCTTCGGTTCCAATAGGGTCAAAATGTTTTAAGGGGACTGAGTATTTTTAAAATTTTGTATGTTTTGGGTTTTAGGATTTTGGCCAAATGATTTAATTTATTTTTAATTATTTTAAATTTTGTATATTTATATGTTTTTTAAATTTTAGGCTGTACACCGCCCCGAGTCCTTCGGGAGAGGGGCGGTATAGAAATTTAATAAAATAAATAAATAAATAAAATAAATAAATAAAATAAACATAAGAACATAAGAAGAACCTGCTGGATCAGGCCAATGGCCCATCTAGTCCAGTTCCTGTATCTCACAGTGGCCCACATCTATAATAAGGAGGTAGCACATAACCAACAGGGCTAGTAACCTTTGATGGACTTTTCCTCCAGATATTTGTCCAATCCCCTCTTAAAGGCAGCTAGGCTAGATGCCATCACCACAGGTTAATGACGTGCTGGGTAAGTGGGTGTTCCTCTTTTATTGAGCAGGGGGGAGAGTAACTGGTCCTCCGCACCCCAGCAGTATCTTTTCTGGTGGCTGCTGGTGTTCTTTTGCTTCTTTTTACATTGTGAGCTGTTAGGGACAGGGAGCATTTAGAAAAGTGAAATATAAATACTGTCAATAATAGTAATACTGTGCAAGATAGCATTTATTTTTATTAAGCCAGCAGTATCCTAGTTAGATGGATGCATCATGCTGTATTTCATGAACACTCACAGCTATAGGAAATTTTGCATGCACTTCTTTTCCAATAGGATTGGAGAAGCAATTCTGTGGTTTACCTTTAAGATCATATAAAAATTAGTTTTGTATGACGTTCTTACAGATAAGCCTCCAGCAGACAGCAAGGCAAAGCCTGTTCTGTGGCCCGAGGACTCTGCTCCCCTCAGGCTCTGCTCCCCTGCAACTATGCCGGGCTGTGAGCTACGCTTCCATCCAACCTAGCTCCTCTCCAACCCCACCACAGGAATCGCCTTTGCCACAGACTCAACAGGCTGCCATCTGTGCTGCACCCTCATGCTGTATGTGAGCTGCCCACCTTACCCCAGATAGAGGAGGGAGGAAGCTCTCCCATTGGGCTGCTGGGCAGAGGGGCAGTTGATATGAGCAATGTCCTCAGGCATGCATGGAGAGGGGGAGGGGAGTAGCCCAGCCCCATGTCTCTCTGGCTTTCTAGTAACTAACTCTGGTGAACTTTGTACTGGGCTGACAGAGCACATGCCCACAGAGAGGGCTCTGAGTGCCCCCCCTCGCACACGAGCCACAGATTCACCATCACTGCCCTATACCATTTCAGACAAGTGACTCTCTTCTTTAAAACCTCCACAACATTATTTCCTGATATTTTCTTTAGAATCCTATGCATTAAAATGATCAAATAAATGTTAAAATTGCCATGGCAATAGGTTACAGCACAAGTAATATGTCTATTGCCTACTTGAAGGAACACTTTATTTCAGTGCTCAGAAAATGGAAATAAGCAGAAATAAGGCAAAATAAGTCTCCTTCAGTTATGTATACTGGAATTCAGCTGAAAAATAAATATTAGTTAAGTCTTATTGATTTGTAAGACACTGAAATGCTCCTAAATGCTTCTAATCTTCTTCAGAGGATCCCCAATGTTTTTACAATGGAGTTATGATGATATGTTAGAATTGTTTATTTCTGAGTAGGCAGGTATCAAGCTTCACACTACAGCCCAGGATCAATTCTTAGTTCTCCTGATAGTTAAGTTCTTATTTAGAAATTGGCTTATCTACGGAACATTTTTAGAGGCAACTTGACTACATTAGATCCTTATGAAGCTACTATGAAATGAATGGAACTGGCACAGGAGGAATTAACAGTTTCTAAGCTAGACTTAACTATTATGTCTAACTTTATTAGGTGCCTTTTAAGACTACCAATAGAGTAGTATCTATTAGTATGAGAAGGTGAGAGAAGAAAGACTGGAATTTAAAGCCATAGGCATATATAAAGACTTTGGCTTCTATGTTTATTTAGTTGCATTCTGTTTGTATTAAAGAGACTAACAGAGCTAAGGTAAACCTCTGTGCCCTGCCAAGTAAGTATAGTAAATTCCTGCATATGCAGCTGTGTTTGTAGAGCAAGATTTGCAACCTTGTGTGATGCTTGGTGCCATACACTCAGATGATTTATCCTATAAGAAAAAAAAGATTTTAATTTAATTTATTGGATTTTTGAGATTGCCCAACTCCAAAACATTTGGGGTGGCTTACAAAATTTAAATAGTAATTTAAATAACATAATAGATAATGTGGAAATAGATATATTTTAGAATTTTAACTTAATTAGTTATGTAAGGTTGTATACATGTATGGAAAAACTACATTAACAATAAGTACAGTATCTTCAGAGTAGCCCAATAAAACCAGGGAGTGAGTATACAAGCAACCTGGAGGCCTCTAAATAAGGATGAAAAGATTAGCCAAAGTCTGGTTTATTTTAGTTGGGAACAACTCCATAACAAAATATAATTTCAAAAGAGAAGCAACAACTTCAGGAAGGGAAGACATAAAAAAAAAAGGCAATGAAAGTTCTTCCAGTTTGACGTCACAGTGTAACAGATGCAGGAAAATGGATTTTGATCCTCTGGGGACCCTAGAAAGGGTCAAAAATCACTCTGAAGAGGTGATGAAGAAGGAGGGGACCCTCGTCAATTGTGTAGGGGTGGTGGCCCTTTTGCTGGATCCAAGAAAGCCCTCCAAATCAGCAGGGGAAAGTCTGTCTACATTCGTGTGGCCAGTCAGAAGCTGCTCACAACTGAAAACAAGCACTAACTAGAAATTTCTGAGCAACATTGATGGAACTGGGTGGGACTTTATCCTTTTTTTATAGCCCTAATACTACTTTTTTTAAAATTATTTTTTATTTTTCCAAACTCTCCCCCATACATATACCGTGATATTTATCAGATGTTAATATACATTCTTTTTACATTCATATATAAGATACTTTTAATAAAACGAAATAAATACTATACATACACATGACTTTTGGTGTTGCTCGCCCATTTCCCCTTTCACTGTATCCACACTCCTTCTTCTCTACCTTCTTTCTCCCTTTCTTCTCTTCCCTACTTCCCTCTTCTTCCTCTTGTCTCCTCTTCTCTTTCCTTCACCACTCTCCTCCCCTTTCTCCCCACTTCTCCTCTTCTCCTCCAACCTTCTTACTTCCTTCTCCCCTCCTTTACTCTTTTCTCTCTCCTCTCCTTTCTTCCCTTTCATCCCTCTTCAGATACAATTCAGGGGTAATGTCCGAGCAACTCCTCTCTCCAAATTTCCCTATCTGTATTATATACAATAAGATTAATTTTCTCTTGCATTAATACTTCTATTTATCTAACCTTCTCGGTATATACTTCTATAAATATTTATACAACCTCCAGTTATTCAATACTGTGTCGCTGGGTCTCCCTCCTTATCTGCTCCTTCTTCTTCCATCTAAATTGATGTTAACTATCTTTTAACCGTATTCTCTTTTCAGCCAATCATAAAAAGTTCCCCAGATTTCATAGCAGTCTAACTCTGTTTTATCTTTAATTGTCATTGTTAGTCTATTCATTTCTCCACATTCCAGTATTTTCCCAATCACCTCTCCCTCTGGGGGGGGGGGATTTCAGTGCTTTCCAATTTTGTGCAAACACAATCCTGGCTGCCGTAATTATATGAATAATTAAATATGTTTTCTCTTTATTGTATTTCCCTAGTAGAATACCCAACAGGAATATTTCTGGTCTTAGTTCTATTCGTTGTTGTATCATGTTTTCTACTCATGTTCTAATTATATTCCAATAAGTTTTAGCTTCTACACACGTCCACCACATATGGTAGAAGGAACTTGGTATCTGATGACATTTCCAACATTTCATAGACCTGTCCTTAAACATTTTAACTAATCTTTCTGGAGACATGTGCCATCTGTAAAACATTTTGTACATATTTTCTTTATATGCAGTCGCCATTGTCAATTTATAGTTTCTTTCCCATTGTTGCTGCCATCTATCTAATTCAATTGTGTATCCAAAATTCCTTGTCCATTTTATCATTGTCTCTTTCACTTGTTCCTCCTCTAACTCCATATGTAGTAGATAACTGTACATTTTAAATCCATTTTTCTTCCGTTCCTGTATTTCATCTAACTCTGTTGTCCCCAAATTAACACCATCTATTTTAACATATTTTTCATATCTAGATTGTATTTGCATTCTCATGTACCAATCCATCTTTATTCCTTGTTCGTCTAATTGTTGTTTGGTTTTCAACTCCCCCATATTGGTTAGTAATTCTTTATATCTTATAATGTTTCCCATGTTAAATATATTGGGGTGTATTAGCGCCTCCAATTTGGAATCTTTAAATAATGCTTTCTCTTTACTTTCTCCCAGACCACAAATAAAGAATTCCTTATATGGTGTTTCTGGAAATAGCTATGTATTTTGTTTTTTTCCATACCACATGAAAGCATGCCATCCAACTGTAAATCATGTCCCTCTAATGTCAATAATCTTGTATTCCTCAGTAAGATCCATTCTCTCATCCATGATAATGCTGCAGCCTGATAGTACAATTCCCAACTAGGTAGACCAAACCCCCACCTCTCAGTCTTGTATCTTGTAACATTTTTAGATTCATCCTTGCCTTTTTTTCCCTGCCAAATATATTTCAAGACTATTTTATTAAGTCCCTCAAAATATTTCTTATCTAATCTTATTGGTATTGTTGAAAACAAAAACAATAATCGTGGTAATATATTCATTTTGATTATCACAATCCTTCCCATTAATGATAGTTGTACATTTTTCCATTTATCCAAATCTACTTCAATTTGTCTTTTCAATTTATGATAATTATCCTCTTTAATTGTTGTGCATCTTGTTGTCAGGTGGACCCCTAAACATTTTACCTTCTTTACAATCTGTATATCTAATTTTCCTACCAGCTCTTTTTTTGTTTTTCAATAATATCTTTCACTAACATTTTGGTTTTATCTTTATTAATTTTCAACCCAGCTACCTCACCATATTTTTCTATTTGTTCTATTAATACAGGTCCTGTCTCTAATGGTTCCTCCAAAATAAATACTAAATCATCTGCGAATGCTTGTAGCTTATATTCTTCCCTCTTAATTTTCATCCCTTTTATGTCATTCTGTCTTATACATCTATTTAATACTTCTAATATCAGAACAAACAACAATGGAGATAGGGTCAGCCCTATCTTGTTCCCTTCATAATGTTGATCTTCTCAGTCATATCTCCATTTATCATTACTTTGGCTGATTGCTTATTATAAATTGTTCTGGTTACATTTATAAATTTCTCCCCACAATCCATAGTCTGTAATTGGCTTATCATGAATTGCCAGTTCACATTGTCGAATGCCTTCTGTGCGTCCAGGAACACCAATGCCATCTGTTTCTCAGGGTGTGTTTCATAATATTCTAGTGTGTTCAATATAATTCACATATTGTCTCTAATCTGTCTTTTGGGTAAGAAGCCATTTTGATCCAATTGTATAAATTCATTTAAAAACTTTTAAAGTCTTTCCGCCATTATTGATGCAAATATTTTGTAGTCCATATTCAGTAGGGAAATCGGCCTGTAGTTCTTTATTTTCTGTGTTTCCGTTTCTTCCTTTGGTATGAGAGTAATAAGAGCTTCAGACCACAAATCTGGTATCTTAGCTTCAGAAAGAAGTTCATTATAAAGTTTGAACATTACATTACCTAGTACTTCCTGCAATGTCTTATATAGCTCTACTGGTAGTCCATCCGGTCCTGGTGTTTTACCATTTTTTTTGTCTGTTGATTGCTTCTATTAATTCCATCATTGTTATTTCCCCCTCTAATAGCTTTTTAAATTTCTCTGGCATTTTAGGTATCTCTGTTTCTTCCAAAAAATGTTTTATCCTATCATCTGAAACTGTTTGTTGCTTGTATAAATTCTCATAATATTCCCAGATTAATTTTTTTCTTTTCTTCATTTCGATGTTGTAAAATCCCCTCAGCATCTTCCAATTGTTTTAATCCATCTCTTCTCTTTCTCCTTTTTAATTTTATATGTCAACCATCTCTCTGGTTTGTTTGCATGCTCAAAAAAGATTTGCTTAGCTGCCTTTATTTTCATTACCAGTTCTTCATTTTATGTTTGTTCAGTTCCATTAAATTTTTAATCTTTTTGTTTTGTGTATCTTTCTGTAATTCTTTCTCAAGTGTCTTATATTCTTCATCCAGTTTTCCCTTATTTTGTCTTTTCTGTTTGTTCTTTTTCCCCAAATAAGTCATAGCAAGTCCTCTCATGTATGCTTTCGCCATATCCCAAACAGTTTGAAGTGAAGTATCTTCTTTTTTGTTTTCCTTGCTTTCCTCCAGTGCTTCTGCTAATATTTCGGCCATCACATCTGCTAAATTCTCTCCCTTTTCTTCTTCAACATTTTGGAATCTTAAGTAATAATCAGCTCTATCAATCTCTAGAGAGATAATCATTTTTTCCTGGTTTCTATCTGTTAATGTCAGTCGATTGTCCATCTCCTCTACTCTCTTATCCATTAATTCAATTTTCCCTTCCACTTATTGCAGTCTTTGTCCACTTTTCCCCATCAATTCTTTGACCTCTTTTAATTCCTCTTCTAATTTACCTAACCCTTCCTTGAAGTCTGTATGTAATGCCTGTCTCATATTTTTCAGTTCCATATTATATTTATCTTGTTGTATTATAGAGTCCAGTGTTTTCCATACCACCAGACTCTGTAGTGTTGAGGGGCTGTTGTTAGGTGTGTTGTGATCTTCTTCATCTTATCCAATGATTTATAATCCAAATGTCAGTGTGCTATTATAATCCCAATATGTTCCAAGAAGAGGAGGAAAGAAACAAAAATAGGAGAAAAAGTCCAAGGGCAGGAAAAAGTACAATTTACACTTCTTTATTTCAGGCTCTTCATGTCTTAATCGGAAAAAAAGGAGATCAAAAATAAAACCTCCATAAGGCAGTCCACCATTTTCCAAAACAAGAAACAGTTTCTGTGTTAAATGCAATTAATGTCTCACTTCTTATCAGTGAGCCCAGCAGATGTTGTTCAAGGTTACTTAGTCTTCTGCTTTAGAAGAAGGAAGCTGAAGAAAAAGAAGCAACCCACTTAAAGGAAAAAGCAAACAATCTAGACCTCCAACAGTTATTTACTCTCCAATTGTTTTCAGTAGGCTTTTTAAATTCCACAGTCTTTACATTGATTTATTGATTTATTGCCTTCCACTTTTTTCACTGCTGAAATTCCAGAGGAGGAACAGGAGCATCTTAAGGCTCCGCTCCTCCCCCTTTTCTCCACGGCTTCAAATTCTTCTTATTCCACCCCTCAGCATTTCCAGCATTTAAGAGAGAAAGTTTTCCTCCTTTTAACAATCTCTTGATCAGCCCAGGTGATCTTCCAATTTTCTTTCTGATTCTTGGAAACAAACGCCCAGCTTGTGACAGCTCGCAATGGCTGTCTGACAGCTGCTGGTCTGGGAAGCTTCCGTTCAGCTCTCCAGGAGATTGCGATCTCTCCTGTGCTGACAAACTATCCTTCCCTTCTTCAGTGTCCCTACAGGACAACTCTGGTCTGTCTAGGACTAGGCAGACCTCCCCAAACAGCTGGAAAGTGACAATTCTTAGGGAGCCCCCAAGGAATACGTCGTGCCACCAAGACATTCACTCCTCCTCCTAACACTACTTTCCTGGAAAAAAGAATGCCCAAAGCAAAGAATCCTCCCCGATGAGAAAGGGAAGGGAAGTTATTGCCCTACTCCCTCAGGAAAAGAAAAGTGGTAAATTAATTACTTTGGGGGGAAAACAGAGGAAATGACAAGATCAATTTAGAACTAATACAGATCTATACTTTAAATTTTTAGGACTTAAAGTACCTTTGAGACTTTTTTTTTTAGAAAAAAATATTTGAAAGTCTGCAAAATAAGCTTGGATTTAGAAAGATGGAAGACGGTGTCAATGACATCTAGTGGAGAATCATGGTACTACAATTTATTATGTTTAAGGGAAACTTGGCTTGAAGCCCAGACTCAGATAAGACTCTTTGTTGTTCCTGGATACTTTCACTTTTGCAGACTGCAGCTGCGAAAAGGGAAAAACAAAAACAAAAACTCTTGGGATGCTTAACCCTAACCCTATTAGATAGGATATTATACTACTAAACAGATGTTTGAATATGGCTAAGAAAATAGATAACTGTTAGAAATAAAAGTATTATTATAATTAGGATAGGATTTGTAACTAGAATATTATACTTTGCTATGAGATGGGAAATATGAAAATTCTAAAAGGGTTTGAATAAGGGAGGCTTTTGGTTACCCAAATGTAATTTATTATGAGAAAATTATAAGTGATAGAGATATTTTGAACATTGATGGGAAATTAAAAATTTTAAAAAGTGGGAAAAACAGGATATTGATTGAATAAATAGATTTTAAGTGCAAATGCAATTGAGATATATTTTAGCTAGAAAAGATATTATAAATTGATACTATTAATATTATGTATAATACCAGAAAATGTGATGAAGATGTCTATATTTAATTGCATATGTATCAACAGTAAGAAAAATTGTATTTGCCCAGTATGGAAAAATACTTACCACCATAAGAAGAGAGGACCAAGGAAGCACTGGATGATGTAGTATTGAACTAGACTGAGAAAGTTAATATGCACTACTGAATTACTAATGGACCCAGACAACACATTGTTTATTAAGTACTTATGATTGTAAAATTAGAAAATTAATAAGGTATTTATAAAAAAAAGCAAGGAAAGAAAACAAGTGAAACTATGTTTCACCAAATTTATCAAGTCTAAAAATTAAATTGGGTGAATTAATATTCCAAGCCACAGTCTATTTCATTTGTAAGATCTGCCATTACCGTTAATCTTGGGTGATTTGGAATTTGTCTCCAAAATGCCATTAGTAATTCTATTTATGTAAATATATAAATACATCTCACAACATAGGCTGTAGCAGAACATAACCCTAACATAAATTATATTCACCTTTTAGTTTTTTCCCCTTCCCTATGCCAACATATCCATAGTTCATCCTCTGCTTTCATTTTATAAATATATGTAATAAAATCAAACAAAAAAGGTACTACTGATTAAATGTAAACTTCATTTTCTGACATAAATAGAGTCTTGGGTATCTAAATAAGCTGTTATATTTCATTTGCAGCTCTTCTGTTTCCCCTTTGCCTTTTCACCAAGCTGACAGAACTGGGGTTTCCCTAACAACTAAACTTTGCACAACTAGCACTTTTCTGTTCAAACTGCACATTTCTGCTGTACTGGGACTTTTATAATTCAATTTTCAGCAAGTTAACTTGAATAATTTAACTTGTGAAAAAATCAATACAAATATGCTGCACAATACAGAAATGTTAAGCATTTAATTTCCATAGCATACTACAATATATACATTTTTAATAGGTAGCATGAACATTTCTAATAACTTTTGGCCCCTAGTGAAATTATTCCAAGAGTATTTTAACTGCTATATCATTGCTAAACATAATGGGTTTCATGGTAGTTCTCCACTTACACTTGAATGTGACATACCATTTTTGTGCATATTACTTCTGACAGGATTTGAAGTTACAGAGGAAATTGTCTTACATATTCTGCTTACAGTAATTATATTTTAGATGTGATCTCCAGGGTCTTAAAGATATTGAAACAGGAAGACTTCCAATTTTGATTAAAGAAAAACAAATAGCTGGAGGACAAACCAAAAATGCACATAGATGACAAAGTCAACATTCAAACCAAATGTTTAAGATTGTTTAGAGCTTGCCTTTAAAGGAAATTTGTGGACAATACCTATTGCATTGTTTGAAAAATATTTATCGGATACAGAGATATAAAAAGAATAGATATTCAGCTTCTGAAAAGCTTTATAGCCAGACAAAAACTGAGCATGAATTAGTTGAAAAAAATATCTGTAAGGTTGCTTAACAAGATAATAATTGTTTCAAAGCAATGGAAAGCCACACTGCAATCATTTTTCCATTTTCTATTTTAGTATTTAATATCTATTTTATCTGTTTAAAATTAATACTTAAGATATATTTTTGCACATGTAGTTTGTTTTTAATGGTCTTTGGAGTTTTGTATTTGTATATGCTATTTAATTTTATATTGTGGATTTTTTTAAAAAATGGGAATTTATTGGGGTTTTATTGCGATGCAAACAATACTGTCAGAAATTATTCATAAAGCTATTTCATTGAACATTAATTTAAACAACTAAAATCTCACCTTATGTAACATCTATCATTCCAATTCTACTATTACATGGAAGAAAGTCTTTGTTGGAGTTACCAAAGTTAGTTTAAAATTAATTTTACAGTCAGCATTAGCCAGTAAAATCACAAGCAGTATACTTTTCAAACATATGAGGATAGAACAAAGATAAAGTTGGCCAAAAATCCAATCTTAAGGAATCAAGAGTCTTAGATATTAGATATTATTCAGGAAAGCACTTTTCTGGTCAAGTGCCTACTTTGAAAAGCAATCCAAGACAGTGATCAATATATAAGGCAATTTGGCAACTACTGGTGCTCTTACCACTTTACATGTTAGAACTTCACGGAACACCTCCCTCCTTTTTGAATGATTCAACAGTGACAGGTTCTTTTTTTTAAAAAAAATAGCTTGCTTTCAGTTTTATGAAGAAAAGACTTCAGCATTGAGCTTGTAAACATAAATTCTGAAATTTCTGAGATCTCAAGGGAATCTAGATTCTTCTTTTAGTTTACATCCAAGATGAAATGAGGTGGGGTTTCTTTCCCTGGTATGGCCTTTTTTCCTCCCCCAGATCACACATAAATAATCATGGCTGCTTATCCACTTTCTGTGATTACTACATTGGCTGCAGGAAGATGCTGACAAACTAGAGCAGAAAGGGATGGAGAAAATTAAAATGCTTGACAGTATGTCAGATAAGCAAATAATAGTTTTCTTTGTCCCAAAAGACTAAAGTAGATCTTGGTTACTCATGAATATTATTAGAAACATGATAGTGAAAAGTAGAACCCACTTGAATTGTCTCAGTGAACTTCATGCAGCCATACATTCCAGAAAAATCGATTCTTTTGGGACTTTGCAGATTTCTGATCTGGATACAAGTCTATATGATTTGATATGGATTATAAATTTTTAATGCCTCAGATCTGAAGGCAAATCTGATTTGAAACATACAGAATTACATGCAGAATATATAAAATGTGTTAAACCAAGCACATCCTGTTCCTCCCCCCCAAAAAAGCAATTTTTTTTTCAGAACAGCTCCTCAGTCACCTCTCCCATCTGTGTGATGAAACATCATTTTGCTTTCAAGTGTTACATAGTTCCAATATGTACATTACAATTTGGTATATGGATGAGAATATCCTATTTGATAAGTACTTATAATTATAATATACTTTTGAACAGTTTTCTAAGTCTATTTATATGTAATTTATTGCAATGCTTCCCTACAAATTTAATCAGATTCCCAAAACATTCTTAATCTAAATATACAGGGATGTATTTTATCTGAAATTTGATGTATATCATCCCTAGTGAGATAAACCACCTGAAAATGGATTATGAGGAAGTTTAATTGCATTTCCTCTCCAACATTTGTTCTGAAAGTATGAATTAGTTAATTGTTTAATATCCACCCCTTATTCTGAAACATCATTTTTAAGCATAATGAGATACGATATCAGAAGATTAAAAGTTCAGCCTGCTTGTTTCATTTTATTATTTTTCATACTGTTTATATTAATAAATATCATTATTGTTGTGGGTGTCTCACGACTGGATGATGACATATCAGAGAATGAGGAAGCACAAGCCGGCCCCTCTGGGTATTTCCCCCCCCCGGCAGCCGAATCAGATAATGAGGAGTTTTGTATGCATTCTGATTCAGACTCTCCAAATGATGCATCAGATTTAGAGCAAGACGAGCAATGGATTGATCCGAGGTTCAGAAGGTTTGATAAGCGAAGGTGTCAGTTAACTGGAAAAAGGAAGTAATGGGGGGAAGTGACGTATCGGACACTATATTAGAAGGGGGAAGTAGACTACGCCCTTGTTACGGGCGTTCCCACCTTGCCGGGAAACGGCCAGAGCCCGGCCTAATGGAAACATTGGGTCGGGCAGGCGCCAAACCCAGTTCCAGTTCCGCAGACGACGACCCCGGTCCTCCGAGACATCTGATCCTAGCAACCAATATACTTCTGGGAAATCATGCCCAGGGCATTCCGGCCCACGCCTTGTTGGATTCTGGAGCCACCACCAATTTCATGAATGAAGCTTTCGCTCGTCAGCATGCCATACCTTTGTGCTCCGTGAAGCCGCCTATGTCGGTTGAGACAATCGATGGGCGTGAATTGTTGTCTGGACCGATCAAGTTTATGACCCAGCCCATACGCCTGGTCATAGGACAACATGAAGAAGCCATCCAATTCTATGTTACCAAGGGACTTCATTTCCCCTTAGTTCTCGGCCTAGCCTGGTTGAGAACCCATGATCCTTGTGTGGTGTGGTCCCAGAACTTTGTTTCATTTCCCAGTTTGCAATGCATAGACCACGTACGCCAAGTGTGTGCAGCCCAGCTACCATCCCACCCTGACATCACCTTGCCGGCCGACCTAGCGGACTTTGCAGATATATTCAATGAGAAAGAGGCAGACCAATTGCCTCCGCATAGACCATATGACTGTGCCATTGATTTGCTACCAAATGCCAAGCTTCCAAGGGGACGCCTTTACTCCATGTCAGAACCCGAGTTGGCCGCATTGAAAGACTTTGTGGACAAAAACCTGGCCAGGGGTTTCATTCGTCCCTCTTCCTCGCCTTTGTCAGCTCCTGTGTTATTCGTGAAGAAGAAAACCGGAGATTTACGCCTATGCTGTGACTATCGCAAGCTCAATGCCATCACGGTGCGCAACCGGTACCCTCTGCCTTTGATTCCTGATCTCATGGACCGTCTCCGATCAGCGACCATCTTCACCAAGATAGATTTAAGGGGTGCTTACAACCTGGTTCGCATTCGAGAGGGGGACGAGTGGACGACCGCGTTTGGAACCAGGTATGGTCATTTTGAATATACCGTTATGCCCTTTGGACTCACCAATGCTCCGGCCGTCTTTCAACATTTCATGAATGACATCTTCCGGGATTTATTAGATCAATTTGTGGTGGTTTACCTCGATGACATCCTGATTTACTCCCCGTCACGAGCCACTCATCTTCACCATCTCCGGCGAGTTTTGCAACGCTTGAGGGAGCATCACCTTTACGCCAAGTTAGAGAAATGTCAATTCTATCAAACCACCATTGAGTTTCTGGGACATGTGATTTCTCCACAAGGCATCGCCATGGATCCTGGCAAGGTTGAGGCCTTGCAAACCTGGCAACCACCATGTAAAGCAAAAGATGTCCAAAGACTTTTGGGATTTGCGAACTATTACAGGATATTTATTCCGAGATTTTCTGCCTTGACTGCGCCCCTTACTCGACTGTTACGGAAAGGCGTTAAGTTCCAGTGGGGCGATGCCGAGCAACAGGCGTTTCAGACCCTCAAAAAGGCTTTTGTTCAGGAACCCATTCTCAAGTATCCAGATCCTTGTCGACCCTTTGTAGTGGAGGCTGACGCCTCAGATGTTGCAGTAGGGGCCGTGCTACTTCAAACACGCCAAGATGGTGGCCCCCTGTTCCCGTGTGCTTATTACTCCAGGAAACTGAGTCCCTCCGAACGCCATTATACCATTTGGGAAAAGGAACTATTGGCCATCAAGACTGCTTTTGAGACCTGGAGACACCACCTGGAAGGAGCCCGCTACCAAGTTGAAGTTCGAACTGACCATAAAAACTTGGAATTTTTGCAATCTGCCAGGAAATTGAATCAACGTCAAATCCGTTGGTCTTTGTTCTTCGCTCGATTCAACTTCAAAGTCACCTACATTCCGAAAGGGTACAACAAAAGAGCAGATGCCCTGTCCCGTAAACCTGAGTATCTACAGGTCAAGGATCCCTTACCGCTTCGAACCATTCTGCCTATCGAATCGATCGCAGCCGTGCATGATCCGGTAGATCTACGACGACAGATTCGGGAAGCGCAACAACTAGATGACTTTGCAATACGGAAGAGACAAGAGGTGGGTCCCGACTCACCTTGGACCTTGTCCGAGGGACTATTACGCTTCCGTAACCTGTTATATGTTCCAGCAGGCCCACTCCGGGGTCTCATCCTGACTCAATGCCATGATAACCCTGCGGCAGGTCATTTTGGTTTCTTTAAGACTCTGCACTTAGTGTCTCGGACTTTTTGGTGGCCCAGACTTCGCCATGATGTGCAATCCTATGTGAATTCCTGTGTACGGTGCCGTCAGGCAAAACATGCCACAGGAGCCCCTCCGGGATTGTTACAGCCGTTGCCCACGCCGGAGAGACCCTGGGGAGCTATTTCCATGGACTTCTTGACTTGTCTACCTGTTTCTGCCGGCTACACCGTTGTCTTTGTAGTAGTGGACATGCTGACCAAAATGGCACATTTCATTCCTTGCCGAAGAATACCAACAGCCAAGGTCACTGCTCAGCTGTTCATTCAACATATCTTCCGGCTACACGGTTTGCCTGACAAAATAGTGTCCGACCGAGGAACCCAGTTCACCTCGGAGTTCTGGAGAGAACTCCTGTCTGCGCTTCAAGTCCAAGTTAATCTAGCCTCCACGCATCACCCAGAGACTGATGGGGGTACAGAGAAAGTGATTGGCATCCTGGAGCAGTATTTGCGTTGTTTCATCAACGACCAACAGAACGATTGGTCCAAATATCTCTCTGTGGCCGAATTCGCTTTCAACAACTCTCAGCACACTTCCACTCAGATCACTCCGTTTTTTGCCAACTACGGCTATCATCCCAGATTTTTCCCGCTCACACTCCTCGATTCTCCAGTTCCAGTTGCAGAGGACTATTTAACCGAACTGCAGTCAGTCCACGAGATGGTTAAGCAGCACTTGACTAAAGCCAAGGAAGACTACAAGCGGGTTGCAGACCGCTCGCGTCGCGACACGCCGCCGTTAGCTGTTGGAGATCGGGTTTGGCTCTCCACCAAGTACTTGTTTCCAGGGAGAATTCACCGCAAGCTTGATCAACGTTTCCTGGGTCCTTTCCCTGTGGAGACGGTCATCAATCCGGTGACCTATCGTTTGACTTTGCCTAGGTCTTTTCGTGTACATCCCGTGTTTCATCGCTCCTTGCTTGTTCCTGTCAACCCTGATTCTCCGCTTCGACCTCCTGATCCGGGCCCGACAGCTCGCCGTGCTCAAGTTCCTGTTTCCCGGTTGGAGGTGTCCGGCATCCGAGATTCCCGATGGCTCGACAACCGCTTCCAATATTTGGTTGATTGGACCGGGGGTGGGCCCTCCGCTGGCTCTTGGGTAGATGCTCAGGATTTTGAGGCTCCTGAGTTAAAGTGGGATTTTCATACTGCATTTCCCTCCAAACCACATCCCTTCCGACGGCCCCCGGGGGAGGGGCCTGCGGGGGGGGATAGTGTTGTGGGTGTCTCACGACTGGATGATGACATATCAGAGAATGAGGAAGCACAAGCCGGCCCCTCTGGGTATTTTCCCCCCCCCCGGCAGCCGAATCAGATAATGAGGAGTTTTGTATGCATTCTGATTCAGACTCTCCAAATGATGCGTCAGATTTAGAGCAAGACGAGCAATGGATTGATCCGAGGTTCAGAAGGTTTGATAAGCGAAGGTGTCAGTTAACTGGAAAAAGGAAGTAATGGGGGGAAGTGACGTATCGGACACTATATTAGAAGGGGGAAGTAGACTACGCCCTTGTTACGGGCAACGTTTATCAATGAGAGGTTTGGAAACTTTTGCAATGCTTTGAAAGTCTGATGTTTTGAAAAACCTAGCGAAGGATAATGAGGTCTCGGCCACTGTGATAAAGACGGAGTGAGTAATTGGGATGTTTGGAAAGAGTTTGTTGTAATCTAACTGTAAATACTTAGTCTTAGATGTTTTTGCCAGCAAAATGTCAGCAGTTGGCTTTAAAATGAATCCTTTTGAAATGTGTTTAATAAATCTCTTAAAGACATTTACGTAGTTTTTAATGAGCTGAGAGAGACCAGACAGAACAATTATAATACTTGTTATATCTATTATCTTTTAGCCATCTAATATTTATTGATTAGATTGCCTATTAATTTGTTCCATCTAACTCATCAAATTTGCAGATGACACTAAGGTGGCAGGAATAGCCATCACCCCAGAAGACAAGCTTAGGATCCAAAAAGATCTTGACTGACTTGAACAATGGGCCCTATTCAACAATATGAAAGGTAATGTGGACAAAAGCAAGGCTTTATGCCTAGATAGAAAAAAGCAACAGTACATGTACAAATTAGGCGAAACCTGGCTCCAGAACAGTAACTGTGAAAGGTGCTTGGAGTCCCAATGGATGATCAATTAAACATGAGCTAGCCGTGTGCAGCAGCAGCCAAAAAAAAAAAAAAGCTAATACAGTCCTTGATTGAATAAATAGAGGGCATAGAATCAAAATCAAAATAAAGTATTATAACTGCTTTATAAATCCTTGGAATACTGCATCCAGTTTTAGTCACTGCATTATAAAAAAGATATTGAGACTTTGGAAAAAGTTCAGAGAAGAGCAACTAAGACGATTAAAGACCTGCAGACAAAAACATATGAAGAATGGTTGCAGGAATTGGGTATGGCCAGTCTAGAAAAAAGGACTAAGGATGACATGATAGCAGTATTCCAGTATTTGAGGGACTGCCACAGAGAAGAGGTGTCAATTTATTTTCCTAAGCACCAGAAGCAAGACAAGAAGCAATAGATGGAAACTAATCAAGGAGAAAAGCAACTGGAATTAAGAAAAAACTTCCTAACAATGAGTACAATTAACAATTAACCAGAGGTTTTAAAGAAAAGATTGGACAGCCATCTGTCTGAAATGGTATAGGGTCTCCTACTTAAGCAGGGGGTTGGACTAGAAGATCTCCAGGGTCCCTTCCTGCTCTATTCTGACTGTGTTAACTTTAACAATTCAAAGCATTTGAAAAGGGAGCTTTGCAAAGCATATACCATGAATAAAATTCTTTTCCTTGAAGTATTAAAACAGCCATATTGTTTTGGAAAGCTCACAGTTGCTTTAAATACTGTTCTTGACTGTCAGCATGTAAATGAATCTATACAGTTGTACAATATGTGCATCCAGACAGTCAAGAAGAACATTCCAAGGAAAGTTTGAACATTTAATAGGCCACAGCTACTTTTCATAGCCTTAATGTATATTTTATGCAATAAAAATATATAAACAAATAACTCATTTGGCTGATGTTTTGTGAGTCATAGATTTATTCTTAAATCTGCTAAGAGATGTTAACAAGGAAGATTAAAGTATAGTAAAAAATAGGCATCTGAATATATCTTGACTGGATATAATGCACAAACATATGCTCATTTCTTTGTATACACACATGGTGGTCTTTTTTGTTGTGTTATGCAATTTATATTATTCTGTTAAACATGATAATCCATGTCCTCTTTTTTACCCCTCCAGAGTGCAAATCAGAATGGATTATTCAAAAGATTTAAATCCTTTTGAGACATTGCCCTCCCAGCAATACAATAAATTCTTTTGTCACCTCAGGGTTAGAGCTAGGTTGGCCTTGATTTAAAATACTGTATTGTGTACAAAATGCAGTCATATCTTTTTCTGAAAAATTGGATTAGTTTCAAAGTATTGAAGGATGGCTAATAAATCCAAGACCTAATTCTAAAATCTTTTGCATACCGAATGAGTTACTCTTTAGAATATGTTTTATTATATTGTTTTAAATGTTGTAATTCCATGGATTCATTGCAGAAGCTAATTTACTTAAACAATTTCTGATGTGTGAGTTATTTTCCTTGGGAAATAATGGAAAATGTTAAGGCAGCTGAAGCAAAAACAGTATTTCTTAATAATGCTGTAGACAGAGTTACTCCTAGTTTCAGAAAAAATTCTCCACACTATATGGCTTAACACAAGCAGTATATTTTTTGATTCATAAATGTTCAACAAAGGTTTGTAATAAGTTCTTCTTTCCAATTTCTTTGTTCCACAAAACAAAGTCCCCTTCCAACTTCTAACAGCAGAGGAAAATGATCACATTGCTTCAATCCAAGGACTTTTATGCATGTGCTTCACATAGATAGTCTCTCTGACAATCTACCATACATGTACAATGCGGCTTAGAACCTTTTTACAGATATTAGAATTATAGGATGAGTATTTAAGATGTTACAAATCATCTCAAGGAAATGACCAGAATTGCCTATCACCTAATAAAGTTACGATGTCACCTCCATCATAACTGCAATAAGAAACAACTTATCATGTATATCACTAGTAATTTTTATACAGAAAAAGGAGATCTAGCATGAGGGTTACTGATCCTTGGGTTTAGTTTGGAGTCACTTTTTAAAAGTATTTGAAATCTCTTCACATTATAATTCATGACTGTCTTTCTTTGTCTTTTATCTCTGCTTCAGCACCATAATGGACTGTACAAAGTGCCAGAGACTCACTGCAGCCCCTAGACCAGGTTTATCCAAAATGGTCAATATTCACTTCCAATTTTGATGAGACTACTCATTATTGTTATTAGCATTTTCAATAATAATATTTAATTATTTTCATGTAAAAATGTCAGTGAATAATTTGGAACTTCATAAAAGTGATCAATGAGCTGAGAAGTTTGGAGATCACTTCTTTAGACAATTATAGTATTTTCCAATATCTAAACAGAGTTTGACCATCCAGACTTGCCAGGCTATAGACTAATCATAGAGGTTAATATCAGCAAAAAAAAAAAAAAAAAAGCCAGAAGAAGCACTTTCCTTTCTTTGACCCCCAAACTACATGGATGTGTCCATTAAGTCATCACACATCAAACAATCTGAAGGATCTGGAGACAATAACATTGAAGATTTATCTCTGAAAACAATTATACCTACAAAAGGCTCATTGTGTATATATGTCTATAAACTAATCATATAAGCAAATTGGATTCAGGTGCAGAAAGTGTTTCTGTATTAGAAATTGACAAGCTTTCCTTGGGATCCACAGTGATAACAAATCACAAGGTGATTCAATGAGGAAATAAATAAAGAAATTTGCAACCACACAACATTTACTAATTTGAACCTTCACTTACAAATGATAGCAACTTACAATAAATATATTCTTGAAATATTGTTTAGGACCAATGTAGGTACTACTTGTCTAAGCATTACATTAGGTAGTTGGTGAATCCACAGAATCCCAGATCCCAGAATGATCATATTACTCCATTCATAGAGGAGAGATCTTTCCTGAAATGCATTACATATACAAAGTTTTATCAATTCCAAATATAAAGATAAATTAAATACAACAAGAGAAGAAAACAATAATTGTCTTTCCTTATTTAGCACCTAATGAGCAAGTACACAGTCCCCTTCATAGTTTCCCCATGATCTATCCAAGTGTACTGTGGTATAGTCCATTAATGATATTTGAAGAAGAAAAAATAAATCCAGATTTTCCTTTCACCATTCTACTGATTGGTTTTTTTGTTTGTTTGTTTAAAGCTCATTGGTTCAGCAGCCTGGGATAAAATGATTGTGATAAGCAATGCCCATAGAAATGGGGTTGCTTTCATCACAATATACAGTGAACTAGAATGATCAACTTCACTCTCTAGAGGAGAATGGAGTGCAGCAATCGGACTGTTGATAAGGAACAAAAATCAGACAGGAGAGAGTGCATTTTTAGTGGGTTAAGGACAGGCTGATGACAACACTATGCATTCCTATTCTTGAGAAACAGTTGGTGAACTGTTCTTACACTACTAAGGCAAGCAGGAAGGTGGATGAGCCCACAAATGCATCTCTACATATAGACTGGCACTTGAACATTAGGGAACTCTATATTCCCTTTTTCAGTGATGCATATCTCTTTTTTGGGGGCAGCTATAATCATACTCATGTGATTCATTGTATTCCCTCCAATATCCTCCTTTTCAAATTCCATCTTACTATTAATGGCATTTTAAATTATTTTTAGAACCATTGACCAATACTTAGAGGCATGATAGTTAATGAAAAGGATAAGAGGCAAATATTGCTCCTCGCTACTCCAGCTGATAAAGTTTCTGGGAGCCTACCAGATAATAGTTTGCTGGACAGAGCAGTCAAGTTATTAAACTTGTATTACTTAATGCAAACTGCAATTGCATGCTCAAAATGATGTTTTGCAGATTTCAGTTGCACTTCATTTCAATCCCAAAAGGATTTTTGGAAAGCTTCATCTCCACTTCTAATTTTACCGCCGGCTACCTTAAAGAACTAAAAATATATAGCGGGAAACAAAGTTAGAGACTACAGCTTATCTAGTGGAAAACAAAATATGCACACTTCTATTGAAATCAAGCATGGAAAATGTTACCCTACAGCAAAATTATTTCCTCATATGTGTTGAAAATGGAGGCAAAGCAGGTTTGTAATGAAACTATTTCACACTCCTAAAATTCACAGATTTAATGCTTGGTATGTCTATCTTTCTAAAGAACATGCTGAAGTTTTTATACTATTAAGCGTTGTAGGAAAGAAGGAAGAGGGGAACAGAAACAGTAGTCTGTGCTGCCTCTATTATCATCTAAAAGAAAGGAAGTGCAAGATTACAAATTGAGATGGGCAAGGAAATTACTTTGTACTGCTAATCCTTAGGGATTGGATTACAGCTGAAAGCTTATTTGAAGGGCTTGTGTTCCCATCCCAGAAAATATTAAACTAAAATTATCATGGAAGCCCATCTGTTTTTTGGATATGTTCAAACTGGAAGCCCCTATGTTTTTGAATGTGTCAAAACTGAAACATATATAAAAATTATTGAATTTTTGCTTGCTGCTCTTTGGACCCTCCTTAGGAAGGGTACTACAACCAATAAAAATATTTAGTTCTATAAGTTGGAACATGCTAAGTGAGTGTGCCAATCAATACATTAATGTTTAAATCTTCTCTAGACATTCTCTTGGGCAGAGAATAAATTTGAATATGCAACCTCATATTTGTTTCGCTTAACTCTATGCACTGAAGCAGGAATTCTTCAGAAAATGTCTAAACAGGTCTCTCTATTCAGTTATATGGAAAACTGATCTGAATCTTCAATTTAGAAAGCTGAATTATTATGCTTCTCATAGTTACTTTAAAAATAAAAAAATAAAATTGTGAAAAGATTATGACGATAAGACCATATATTTCGGGGTTCCGAGCAGCTATTTGTATTGCTTGTTAAATTTGTTATTTCTCTGTTATCAGTTGAGTTATTATATTTTTGTGTTAAAATTTGTTAAAACTTTATAAAATTTAATAAAAATAATTAATAACAAGACCATATATTTCTTTTCTTTCTTTCTTTCTTTCTTTCTTTCTTCCTTCCTTCCTTCCTTCCTTCCTTCCCTCCCTCCTTCCTTCCTTCCTTCCTTCCTTCCTTCCTTCCTTCCTTCCTTCCTTCCTTCCTTCTCAAACCAATGTACTTTAGTTTGGTCACCATCACGAACAATGTTATGCTTATATATTATGACTAGAAATCAGACATTTTCCCCTGGTAAATGTTTCTTTGTAAAGAAGCATGAAAAAACAAAGTTTTCTGAAAGAAGAAAGGAAGAAAGTAATCTAAAGGTTTTTGAAAACATTCCTGTTTTCCCTCAGGTCCTTCCCTAAATGTGTAAAATTTCTTCTAACACAGTGTGTAATGAAAAATAGTAGTGAGTATAACATAAAAGATTTTTACTTGTCCAAAGTGGTAGCTCTGTAGTACAAATCAAGGAATTAGCAGCTGCTGAGTATATATTTCAGATAGAAGTACCTTGAGGCAAATTAAAATAAAAAATACACTTTTATAAAAGGTATGAGGCCAAATTTGATTCAGACTTAAACCCACTTTTCATATATTAACTCCCTCTAGTATAGTTTTTACTTGAACTTACATAACTTTAAATGTAATAAAATGTAATACTGTACGCATTAGGAAACATGAAAAAGCCAAGGCTGACTGCTTTGAAAATGGCTTTTTAGCATATTTATCAGCAAATTTAATTGTTGCATGGAGTGTGCCACATAAACCAATTTGTGATATAATTCAATCACTTTTCAGATTCCAAGGAAGGTCGTAGTCTCACTGACATGGAAACATATTTTAGAAAGTAAACATCTCAAATCCCTTCCCCATCTGCAACTGAAAGCGAAGCTGCTATCTCTTGAATATATACATGAATTTGGTATACTTGCTGTTCCAAAAGCACTGAAATTCCTGAATATTGGACCAAGACAGGTCTAATATACTACTTAGTCCATTTAGTTGTCTTCTCCACAGAGTGTAATAAGCAGCTTAATTGGGAAAAGCTGATAGTTGAATAGCAAGCAAAGAAGAAGCCAGCACCAACTGGTGCTGGGATCTTGCTTGCATAATGCATGTTGGATATGTTGCAGTTTTCTCTGGAGAGGAAGCAAATGAGTGTGCAATAGTAAACATAAGAAGCAAGCTGTCCTACTCGCATTAGGTGCAGTAAAGGATGTTGTTCCATCATCTGCATTAAAGGAAGATTCAACTGGCAGCTATGGTGATCTTGCATAAAGCTAGTCATACAGTATTGCTGGTCATCACCTTACCCTTAACATTCACCATCCAGCATTTGTATTTACCACTGTATGCAAGTAAGCAGTTTTTAATTACAGTAATCAGCCTATGCAACTTCAGGCTAGAGGCTGCTGTTACAGTGCTACAACCCTTACATTTGTTGAAGTTTTTAGTGAGTCATTAACAGACAGAACAAAGCTACAACTTATTTTCTCTTTCTTGCTCTCTCTCTCTTTCCTTCTGCTCCCTCCTCCTTTTTTTTGTATTCTTTCTAAAAACATGTGTACATATCATTCCATGTTTTATTATGCTATTTCTTTGTTATAGTTGTTTGGACCACAGTGGTGTTAATCCCAATAAACCCTTACAATACTTCAGCAAGTATTTAATATAAAGTATTTAATATAAAGTAGCCAAGTTTTTCATTATTATAATGTTTTATAAATTCTAGAATTTACTATATCCTTTCATAGGAAGTTATTCAAATATTTATAGTATTTAGATTATTCATTGTAAAATTAATTTAATTTTATAGGATTCTTCTTCATTTTAATTTATGTACTCTGTAATTTTACACTAATGATTTTACTTTTACCTTATTTATTCTATCAATATGACTTTTTATTTTTATTTCAATTTTAGCAAAATTGTTATTAGTTCTATGCTGGCCTATGACAAAAATAAAATTGATTGTATTAATGGTATGTGGAAATAGCTTGGGAGATAAGGTGTTTGTGACCATTTTTAAAACGCTCCATGGCATCGGACCCGGATATCTACAGGACCACCTTCTGCCAGCAAATACCTCCTGCCGTCTGGTACGCTCCCACAGAGAGGGTCTCCTCAGGGTGCCGTCGGCCAAACAATGTTGGCTGGCGACCCCCAGGGGGAGGGCCTTCTCTGTGGGAGCTCCAACGCTTTGGAACGAGCTCCCCCCGAACTCCGTATGATGACGGAATTGCGTTCCTTCCGTCGAGAATTAAAAACATACTTATTCCGACAAGCCGGCCTGGGATGATAGCTCCAGCTCCAACAATGGCCATAACTGTTTTTAGGGGATTGTGTTTTTAGTTGGGTTTTTAAATATTAGGCCAAATTGTTTAATTTATTTTTAATAATTTTAATTTTTGTGTGTTGTTGTTTTAATTGGGCTGTACACCACCCCAAGTCCTTCGGGAGGGGGGCGGTATAAAAATTGTAAATAATAATAATAATAATAATAATAATAATAATAATAATAATAATAATAATAATAATAATAACATGACAGAACCAAGGTAATGATTAGATTAAAGGCAGCTTAGTCCAAATGTGGAAGGGGCAAGAGGTTCAGAGAGATCCTCCCTAGTTTCTTGGGCTGTAAAAGAGACAGGGGGGAAAGATATTTTCAGACTTGCAAGATTCTATTAATATAACCTTACAATAAAGTAGAACTACCTCATCTGGCCCTATTTCTACTAGTCTATTTCACAAGGCTACTGGTAAGTCAATTCCCATTTACTCTTTTTTCTTCAACAGAGGCTGTAAGACTGAGAAAATGAGTGCTTCGGTAGCAACAGAAGCCAACTAATTCCAAGGAACCTGACAGTGGCTAAAGAATTATACCTCAGGATAACATATTTATAGGAGAAAGTAATTCTATATAGAATTCTTTAGAATTTGGATACATAATGCAAATAGGAATAAGCACTTAGATAGTCTCTGTATAGTACAGGATTAGTGATAAAAGTTAAGTGCAAAATAAACCATTATGTTTGTTCAATGATTTTATATAATACAGTTTTCATGGAAAAATCAAAAAAGCAACACTACTGCTTGTCTGTGGTCTCTACCATTTCCCAAATTAATATTGCACAACCAATGCAGTTCTACATTTTAGTTTGAATGAATCTCTGGAAAAATGTATTTGTTTGGTTGTTTGATTTATAGGTCTCCTTTATTTACAACTAAGGGCAGGGTACATAACACCCCTTACTTGTTTTTCCACCCTAACCATTATGCAAAATGGGTTGGATAGAGAGATTATTTCTGGCTCAGTGTTAGGCTTCTATGCCTAAGGGAGGAGTCAAACTCATGGTCTTCCAGTTTCTGGCTGACCACATTAATTATTACACCAATGTTACAGATTAGTAGGTATCCTAAATATGCATAGAATGCTATGTCATACTTTAAATATATGATTTTTCCCTAATAACACTGGATTATATTAGTTTTGATTGCTTTACTGGGCTAAGGTATGGAGTAGCAATTGTTTTTTCTGTGTTTGTGTGTGTTTGTGTGAAGGCTCATTTCTTCTTTCTGTTTGCCTATTGTAATATAAGGCTACTGCTAGTGCCTGATAACATTATCAAGTGTTTCAAAACCTTTTTGTTTTTGGACTTTGTTGACAGAGATGTTATCTTTGTGTAAAAGCTTAAGGCACCAATTCAATCTCTTAGCCCTCCCAAATAAAATAAAAATAAATACAAGGAGTAAAAAAAATATACATTTTTGTGCTAAGTCAAAAATAAATGTAGCACTTTTTTGAATTAGCACACTGCTTCTTAAACCTTGATAAATCATCCCAAAAGGGGCGAAAGTGGTCTTTCTTTGAGTAATGATACCCAAATCAATTACCTAATCACAACTGGGACATTTAAATTGTCTTAAAGTGTTTCCCTATAAACATAAAAATATAATATATAATACCCAATACTGATAAGCAGTTTGGGATAATGAAAAAAAAGGGAAGCCCTGAATTAATATATGAATGAATCTATCCCTGGTATCCTCAGAATATTCCAAAATTAGATAATAATTGCTAATTAATATAATTAATGTAAATAATGGCTACATTAATCCCAAACTATTACAGACATGGTGAAACTAAGGTCTCACTCAAGTAGTCTATTTTTTATTCTTTCCTCTGGCCCCTTTAGAACAGGAGATTTAAAAAATATTTTTAAGTGTAATATTTAGTAACATATGCAGGAGGAAAAACTATGGAAAATCTGTATTTTAATATTTTCTTCACTTCATCATTTCAAATGAAGAGTTCAGGATTGTTTATTATAAAAATAATAGTTTTGAGTTTATAAATAGAATGCAAAATTGATTTTCTTTTATATGTTCATCTGTATGAGTTCTGCTTTTCTAATTTATGGACTTCAGCAGATTTATTCCGGGTTTCCCAAAAATATAAAATAATTGATGCCTACTATGTTTTTACTTTATATAAAGCCAGAATAATTTTAAACTGATTTTGTATTAAACATCTGAATTTTTGAGGGGAATTCTCAGATTAATGCATATAATTCTGCAATATATTAAAATAGGGAAAAAGATTGAAGGCTTATATCTATCTTTCTTCATAACAAAGTCAATATCTATTTTGTGACATTTTAAACCAGAAAATTCTTTTTGAACAGAATAATTATACATGGCATTTAAAAGACTTGGATATCTGAAGTATCATCACTATGAAAATGCTTAAGGGCTATGACCTTTGCGCTTTTTGATGAAAACTGACCTGATCCACATTTCTGAGAGTAAAATGTGGATCAGAAACCTAATTAGCTTTTGAATATAGCAAGTCTCCAGTTTTATAAAGCCTGATAATCAAACTCTTTAGATTGAACAAAAAAATTAATAAAAAGAGGAATACAGAAAAAAATAATAAAATATTAATAAATGCAGTGGGAAAAAGCATGATATCAGTATGGACTAGATCAGAAAGAGACACAGTTCAAACTTATGCTCAGCTACAAAGCTCTCTGTGATACTGGGATATTCATTCTCTTTCAGTTCAACCCAACTCACTGATTTGATCTCCCAAATCCAATTGTAATTTTGTTTAATTTAAATGTTAGCTGCCTCTTAGAAGACAGATGTCTTCTCTGTCTCTCTGTCTCTTTCATTTTCTCTCTCTTATTTCTTTGTAAAGGATTACTATACAATGAAAGGTTTGTTGCTATTTATTAAGGAAAAACATATTCATCATTTTAAAAAAAACTTATCACTGTAACTCAGAGAATAGTCAGTTAACTCCAATACTAGCATATGATTTGCATAATAATAGATTTTAGAATGAATTTTGCAAACAATCTAAAGTAAATGATGGCATCTTTTAAAATTAAATTATGTATATTCCCAACCACACACTGAATCCCTTTTCTGTTGTCATATTCAATTAGCATATCTATCACATCTCTGCCATTTATATCCTACAAATGTGTTAGCCACATAGAAGAGACAAAAATGGCCACCTAATTGTATGTGAATAAACATTTGATAAATTAACTTGCCTTCTTCAAATGTAATCAACTGCCAAAATTATTTTACTTGTTTCTTCAGTGATCTGATTTTCCACTATGTTCTCTTTCCCTTTGATCTATATAATTCTTTTTCTAGAACTGAATAGAGATTATATCGCTCTTATTTATTCTCCACAATGCTTCAGTTATCAGACTTTATGTTTTCTCCATTATTAAAAAGTGCTTTTGTTTTCTGTACTTTCCCTCAGAAGTTTTCAGTGGCTGATTTTGTTGCTGCTTTAATGGCATTCTATTCAAATCAAATGTTTATATCTACTTTTAATTATTTGCTTGATATATATTCTGCTTTTTCCTCATAATTCTTAAAAAGCATATGCAATATGCACTTCTCCAAGTTGAAACATGTAAATAAAATGGGCTGTTGGATAATGACTGGCTCAATATCATACCAGACTTGATTATTAGATAAGCAATTCTACATGTATTGGTCAGAAAATCTTATTACTTCCAGTAGGATATGCTCTGAAATAATAATATGTCCCATCGTGTCATCGTGGTATAAACTCCTCTAAGCCTTCCTCCCTGCAAATTTTTCCATATATCCATGATATTTCTTGAATGGAATTCTCTAGTCTCATTGTTAGATTGTATATACTCTGGATAGGTCAAAGCATTTTTCTATTTCTTCTTGATTGATTTGATTGTCGTTTTAAACATGGCTTAAAAATTAATATATTTATTCATCAGGTCTTTTTGGAACTAATACAGATTCCTATATATGTAAATATATTTTAATAATAGAAGCACTAGCGTATCTCTCTCTCTCTCTCTCTCTCTCTCTCTCTGTGTGTGTGTGTGTGTGTGTGTGCGTGTTAATCCTACTTTTATGTTGGTCACTACAATCTTTTCATGTACACCTTTCAGGAGACAAAAGATTAATGGGTAGATAAGTGAACTGTTAGCAGAGTCAGCATTTTGAGGTTAGAAGAAAAGGTAATTCTTAAATTACTAAGCTGCTGAAATGGCAATAATTTTGCAGTGGGTACTCTGGGGAACAGACATGAGATTGCTGCATCAGACAAGGAGTTGGTTTCTATATAATTTCCTTTTTTTCACTTCAAGAACAAGAAAGCTCATGAGTATTATGTTCTTATGTCCAAGCTTTTCAAAACGAGGAAAGATGTATGGAGATCTATCATCATCCTAGAAAATGCAGTTTTATTCAGAAACTTAAAATAAGAAGATGATTTTAGAAAAATAGAAAATAACTAGAAAGGACTATAGAATGATAGTGGATTCAGAATATGATGCTTAAAGAATAGAATTTTCCAAAACTCTAATCTAAACTAATCTAATTCCCCTGCCCACTAACACACATAGAGAATGGAACTATTCATCAGTTCTCACTGTCCATAACAATGCTCCTATTTAATAGGTTATAAATAAAACATACCTAATATTTATTGCTCCCTGCAAATGCCAGGATGACTGGGAAGTTGGAGATTTTGAATGTATACATTTGAAAGGCAACCAAGTTGAGTAAGATTTGACTGGCCATCATCCATGACAGTGGAATGTATTCAGTTTGGAGCAAAAGTTAATGTGGACTGAAATGATAAGAACTGGGATCTATAAGAACCAATATCATAAGGAGTAATTAAAATGAGCTGTTAATGATTCAACACCGATTTAGAGTTATTGCTAGGGCTAAACTAAGGGACAATATGTGTTTGTATGTGTGTGTGCACAAATTCAATATAATTTGTACAGACCAAAATATACTATAAGTATTCCTGGCATGAAGAGACATATTTATTGGTTAAAAATGATGCAGTCATTAGAAAAAGAGGGAGGGCACTTGTAATTCAGTAGTACCACAAACACAATTAAAAATACATAGGTATTCAAACTATAAAAGCAGAACAAATCTGCCACAGACTGCAAAACAGGCTCCATCTGGCACAGATGAGAAACAATGAACTAAGTCTATTAATATCTATTACATTCTACTAAAAATGTGTTCATAACATTGCATATTTTGGAAACGTGCATTCCACATAACTGCTTAGGAAAATATACTTTATAGTATCTCTATTAAAGAAAAGCAGATATTAAGGGCAAACTTGAAATTTGTCTGCTTTAAAAGAAAATGTACACAAAATGGTCAACTATAAGGAAAGTAGAGAACAAAAGTGAATATAGATTTTTTTCAGACATTGTGTTATGTTTAATTTTTAAAGTGGAAAAATATAGAACAGGACTATATATACAACCTGTAATGCTAACAAGGTCCATATTACAGTTATACATATTCATCTCTCATCCTTTAAGAACCAAGCAAGCATATTGCTTGAATCAATGACTCTGTTATAAATGTTTTCTACAGTATATTATTTCCATCTTGTTTTAAAGGAAATGTATCATTGGTTGGTATATGCTGATGAAGAAATGGACCAGTCAAAATTCTCATTCATTCCAATCTCAGTTTCTTCCAGAATTTTCGATCTTCTTTTTATCTACTCTATTCATATCTTCTTCAGATAGTGTTTTTATTACTTCATATTCAGAGCTAGATTCCCCTATATCTGATTGGAAAGATGAAATAAATAGTAAATAGTAAACAATTAATCTCCATTTAATCTTCTTTAACTACAGTATTTACTTATTCATTCCCTTAGAAAAAGATGCTTCTGGCAATTCTTCTACCAAAAAGAAAAATAAATGTGAATAAAATGGACATTCTCTGAATTAACATATATAGAAATCCATTAACCAAGATACAACTGAGTTTTTGCCCTCATCCAATTATATCTAGTACCTGGACCCACACCTGATCCATCATAACACCCATCACAAAAGCCATCACAATACTGTCACCTACTGTGACCCTCACCTGACGTGACCTCCCAATCACAAGACTTACTGACCACACAAAGCCCTTATAAGCAGAATAATGCTAACACTGCTATCCCTTAAAATCTGCTGCAGATGTTACCTAGCCTGGTAATGAAATGTTCAGAAAGCAATCCACAAGCTTGGAGAGCAAATCTTCACTCTCGTATTTAGTACTCTTGTCTCCATGTTTCTCCACAAGAATAAGCCTTTGAGGTGAATTGGACTGATAAAACGAGATTGACCCCAAGTCACCCAGTTGGCTTTCATGTCTAAGGCAGGCCAGGAACTCCTAATTTTTAGGCCAGCACTTGAACTATGCTTTTGGGATGCTATGACATTAGTCTCTGTATCCTTGAAAAAAGAACTTCTCTGAATTAAAGCTTCTTTTGTACTTTGTAGGTTACATAATTGAGATCTATACTATAAAGAGGAAAGGATCCTCTTTCATATCTCTGTTTGAAAGGGCCTTTGTAAATATTTTTTCTGGATGTAAATGTGTGTGCTGAGAGGCACAACACAGAAACTGTGTTGGAAGAGTAGATTGCTTCAGCTATTTTTGTGCAGATTTCTACAATCTGATACCTGCAGACTTTTTTATTTTATTTTATTTTTTTATTTAAAATTTTTTTTTATTTATAATACAGTTAAAACAAAGATGGACATAACGTAACATTCCAGTGTAAATATTCCTAACAATTTGTTCCTCTTCATACATATAATTCTTAATCTCTATATATACATATTTTTCTATACAATACAGTCTCTAATTTGTTTCTCTATATACTAACATACAATTTTATATATTTCTATCTTAACACTAACTTAAAACCTGAACAGTTCTCCTTGATTCACACCAACAATAGAATTTCTCCCAGATTTTAAAGTAATCTGACTCTGTCTTGTCCTTCATTTCCATTGTGAGCCTATCCATATCAGCACACGATAAAATTTTATATAAAATCTCTTCTTCTGTTGGAATTTCTTTATTCCTCCAGTTTTGTGCATATGCCAATCTAGCAGCCGTGAGAATGTGTAACATCAAGTAAAATATCCCTTTGTCATATTTCTGCATAGTTATGCCTAGTAAGAAGAGTTCTGGTTTTAACTCTACCTCTATCATTAGTATTTCTTCCAGCCATTTTTTTATCTTGTTCCAAAAGTCATGGACTTTTGAGCACTCTCACCACATATGGTAATATGTCCCTATTGCCAATTTACATTTCCAGCACCTGGAAGAAACATTTGGACCCATTTTAGCTAATCTTTTGGGTGGGAGATGCCATCTGTAGAACATTTTGTAGAGGTTTTCTTTGTAGGAGGTGGCCAAAGTAAGCTTCCTATTTCATACCCATAATTCTTGCCAGATGTGTAGATCAAAGTTGAAATCAAAATTTCTGCTCCATGTTAACATGGTTTCTTTTACCTGTTCCTCATTCATTGCCTGATCTAACAAATAATGATATAACTTTTTAATCATTTTATCCTCAGTACCTAGTAATATTTTATCCAGCCCTATCAGTTCTATTTTTATGTCTAACTCTTTTTTATCTTTCCAATGTCTCGCCTGTAATTGAAGGTATGCCCACCATTCTAGTTCTATCCCTTTGTCTTGAAGAATTTTCCTGGGTTTCAATTCCCCTTTCTCGTCTAGTACATTTTTATATGTTATAATCTTCCCTAATTGGATACATTTTGGATGTACATGCATTTCTAATGATGAGATCCAGCCGGGGACTTGAATATAGTTTGGTTGCCAGGTTTTAACCCATACATCAATTAGAGCTCGTCTGATATAATGCCTTCGAAAATATTTGTATGTCTTATATTTCTGATCCCATAGCATAGCATGCCATCCTATTTGTAAATTATGACCTTCCAGACATAATAATCTCCTATTCTTCAAAAGTATCCAATCCCATACCCATAATAATACTATGGCCTGATAATATTTTTCTAGGTGAGGGAGGCCAAGTCCACCCCTTTCCTTCAAATCCTGCAGTAATTTTAATTTAATACTTGCTTTTTTTCCTTGCCAAATAAATTTGAGCATAGTTTTGTTAAAGTTTTGAAAAAATTTCTTATCCAATTTTATGGGTATACATTGGAACAAAAATAAAATTTTCGGTGGTACATTCATTTTGATTACAGCAATTCTGCCCATAAAGGAGAGCTGTAGGTTGATCCAAGTATCTAAATCAGTTTTAATCTGTTCAATTAGCTTATCATAATTGTCTCTCTTAAGTGTAACACATCTAGCAGTTAGTCGTATCCCTAGATATCTTATTTTATTTATAGTTTGAATACCTATTCTGTCAACCAATTCATTTTTCTGTATTTTAGTCATATTCTTGACAAGCATTTTAGTTTTTCCTTTTATCTTTAGACTTGCTATTTCCCCATATTTACTCAATACTTCCATCAATCTTGTCCCTGATTGTAATGGCTCTTCAATTATAAAAACTAAATCGTCTGCCAAAGCTTGCGTTTTAAACATTTCTTTCTTGATCTCTAAACCTTTAATTTATTCATTTTTCCAAATTACTCTGATTAATACCTCTAGGGATAGTATAAACAACAATGGTGATAATGGACAACCTTGCTTTGTACCTTTTTGAATTTGAAAGCTATCAGTCATTAGGGCGGCATAGAAATCGAATAAATAATAATAATAATAATAATAATAATAATAATAATTTCTCCATTAATTATTACTTTTGCTGCCTGTTTAAAATAAATTAATTTAAACATGTTTATAAAATTTTCCCCAAAGTCCATATACAACAATTGATTGAGCATAAAATCCCATTTTACATTGTCAAATGCTTTTTGTCCATCGAGGAAAGTTAAACACATTTGTTTTTCATTGTGTACCTCATAATACGCCAATATATCCAAAACAATCCTGACATTGTTTCTTATGTATCTTTTAGATAAAAAGCCATTTTGATCAGAATGTATAAAATCTGCTAGGAAGAAAGATTCCTAGCAGATTTTATACATTCTTTGCACCATTATGGCCATAAAAATCTGATAGTCTGAATTTAATAATGAAATGGGTCTATATTCTTAATATGCACCAGGTCTGCATTTTTCTTAGGAATCAAGGTGAAGAGAGCTTCTTCCCATGAGGCTGGTATTTTAGCTTTTGTTAAGACCTCGTTAAATAGTTCCAACAGTATTGGGCTTAAACATTCTTGTATGGTTTTATACATTTCTGCAGGTAGACCATCTGGCCCTGGTGCTTTGTTATTTTTTTGTTTCTTAATTGCCTCTGAAAGTTCTAAAGATGTTATCTCTTCAACAGAGTTTTAAATTCTTCTGGCACTTTCAGTAGGTCAGCTGTTTGTAAATACTGTACAATGTCATCCTTATTTCTCCATTCATCATCTTTATATAAGTTCCTATAGAACTCATATGCCACTAATTTCTTTCCTTCATTCTGGTACACCATATCACCTTCTGCATTACAAAGTTTGGTAATCCTCTGTTTATTATGATGTTTTTTTAATTTTATAAGCCAGCCATCTCCCTGGTTTATTAGCATTTTCAAAAAAAAAATTTAGTACGTTTTATCTGCTGTCCTAATTCTTCCTTTCCAATGATATTCATCTTATGTTTAATTAGGTTTATCTGTTGTTTCAAATCACGTCTTTGTGGTTCTTTTGTAAATTTTCCTCAACTCTACTAGTTCTTCTAAGTGTCTTTTTCATTGTGTTCTAATTTTGTTTTCCCTGGCCATATAAGAAATTGCAGCATCTCTCATATAAGCTTTGGCTGTATCCCATAAGTTTTGGCAGTTTGTATCTTCTTTTTTGTTTGTCTTAAAAACCAGGTCCATTTGTTCTTCCAATTTCAATTTAAATACTTTATGTTTTAGGATTGCTCTTTTCAAGGTCCATCTCCTCATTCTTTTTTGTCCTTTCCCTCTAATTCTAATTGGATTATGGTCAGCTCAGGAGTTCATATCGATTACAATATCCTCTACCTCTAAATTTAAATCTGCTGACATCCACACCATATCAATTCTGGACCATGATTGATGACGTCCAGAGTAGAATGTAAACTGTTTTTTCTCTAAATTCCTCTCTCTCCAGGTATCCTGAATATTAAGTTCATCTACCATTTTTAGGAATGTATTAGGTATTGTTCCTCTGGTTCTTTTTCTACTCTTTCCACATTTATAGTCTAGGTATCTATCACAATTACATTGTAGTCTCCCATTATACAAATGTTATCATATTCCAATTGATTAATAATGTTATGCAATTTTTTATAGAATTGTTTCTGTCCCTCATTCGGGGCATAAATTCCCACAAGGAGAATTTTTATTTTATTCAGAATTACTTCTATTATTAAAATTCTACCCTCTTCGTCTTTATAAATTTGCTTTGCCAAAATTTCCTGTTTGATATATGCTACAACTCCTCCTTTCTTGTACTGTGAAAGTGCTGCAAACATGTTTCCCAATTTAGGGCAGTTTAATAAATATTGATATTGTTTTTTATATGAACTTCTTGTAGCATAATTATATCTAAGTTCATCTTATTAAGTTTATTTAAAAACTTTTTTGTTTTTATTGGAGAGTTGAAACCATTAACATTGATGGATATGGATTCAACACCTTTCCCCCCCTCCTTATCTATATTTGGATCTGGTTATTATTGTCGGTCTAGACTCTTGAGATTGTAAATCCTTTTCTCTTTCCACTAACGATCTTGTTGGTCCAGTCTCTTTAATTTCTTTAAGTCTATTCTCACCATGTTTCCATTCATTTTTCCCATTGTCAATATCCTATCTAATCTCAACTTGCTTACCTTTAGGTTGCATTTCCTTTCTTTAGTGGCCTGGGCTAGTGTCTCTCCTTCCTCTCTTACTTCTCTTTCAACTAGGTCTTCCTCACTGCCAAAGGTTTTTCTATAAAATTCCTCTGCTTTATCCATTGAGTCTAAACGGAACTTTTTCTCCTGCCATGTAACAAGAATCCCTTCTGGGGTCAACCATCTAAAATTAATATTTTTTCTTGTCAATTTGAGTTATTTGTTGGTAGGGCCTTCTCAAGTCTATCACTCTTTTAGGTACTTGTTTGAGTACAATCAGTTGTCTACCTTGGTACTCCAATGAGTCATCTCTAGCCCTGAATAATATTTAGTCTCTGATTGATTTCTTAATAAATCTAACGTATACTTCTCTAGGAAGATTGTGCCATGTTGCATAGTTTGTATAGATTCTGTAAGTCTCTTCTATCTCTCTGGCCATCTCTTCTCTGCTGGACCCCAAGGCCCCCGCTAGTATATCTGTCATTATTACTGGAAGGTCTTCACCTTTCATCTCACATACATTTTGGAACTGTAAATAATGAGCGGCCTTCTCAAGTTCCAGGGAAATAACTGTAGATTCTAATTCTTTGTTAGCCTGAACTAACCTCTCATTCATTTCATCTACTCTCTGCTCTTCTTTACCCATTCTTTCCTCCATTTCCAATAGTTTTTGTTCATTTTTCATAATCTGCTGGTGGAAGGATTCGAATTTCCCATCCATTGACTTAATTTTATCCTTAAGCTCCCCTGTATCATTCCTTACTTCCCCTATTTCTTTTTTTTTAGATCTTCATGATTTTTGCAAATCTTCATGATTTGTTGCAAATCTCTAAATAAGTTCACCCTATCTCTTTGCACCATTTCTTCTAGTGATCTTTGCCTGGCAGGGCTTGTTCCAACAATGTAGTCTGTGTTGTTTGTTTCCTCCCTATTCCAATCCTTGTAAGATTGGGGATAAGAACATAAGAACATAAGAAGAGCCATGCTGAATCAGGCCAAAGCCCATCGAGTCCAGCATTCTGTGTCACACAGTGGCCCACAAAATGTACATGGGGATCTTGAGCAGAAAGAGAAGGCAAAACCCTCCCTTTCCCTTGACCCCCAAACAAATGGTACTCAAGGGAATCCTGCCTGCCTCAACCAACATAGAGGCGGCACATGGACATCTGTTTTAATAACCACCAATACACTTTGCATCCATGAATCTATCTAGCCCTGCCTTGAAGCTGTCAAGGCTGACAGCTGTCACGACCCCTTCAGGAAGTGAATTCCATAAATCAACGACCCCCTGGGTGAAGAAATATTTCCCTTTATTTGTCCTCACTTTCTTAGCTATAAGCTTTAAGGAGTGCCCCCTTGTCCTGGTATTGTGTGATAGAGAAAAGAATTTTTCTCTATCCACATTTTCTATCCCATGCATGATTTTATACACTTCGATCAAGTCACCCCTTAAACGCGGTCTTTCAAGGCTGAAGAGACCAAGGCATTGCAATCTGGTTTCATAAGGGAGGCGCTCCATTTCCTTGATCATTCTTGTTGCCCTTTTTTGCACCTTTTCCAGTTCCATTATATCCTTCTTGAGGTGCGTTGACCAGAACTGTACACAGTACTCCAAGTGTGGTCTCACCATCGATTTGTACAGAGGCAATACAACACTTGCTGACTTATTTTCGATTCCCTTCCTAATCATGCCAAGCATGGAATTTGCTTTTTTTTACTGATGCTGCGCATTGGGTTGACATCTTCATCGAGCTGTCCACCAAAACCCCAAGATCCTTTTCTTGGGTTGTCTCAGAAAGTTTGGTCCCCATCAGTTGGTAAGTATAATTGGGGTTCTTTGCCCCGATGTGCATAACTTTGCACTTGTTTAGGTTAAAATGCATTTGCCACTTTGTTGCCCACTCACACAATTTCGAGAGATCCTTCTGGAGCTCCCGACAATCAGTTTCACTTTTCACAACCCGGAACAATTTAGTGTCATCAGCAAACTTGGCTACCTCACTATTAACTTCTACATCCAGATCATTTATGAATAAATTAAAAAGTAAAGGTCCCAAAACTGAACCTTGGGGTACACCACTTCTCACTTCTTTCCATCCGGAGAATTGTCCATTTATTGCCACCCTTTGCTTCCTACAATTTAGCCAGTTACCAATCCAGGACAAGACCTGTCCTCTAATTCCGTGGCTGGAGAGCTTTTTTAGGAGCCTTTGGTGAGGGACTTTGTCAAAAGCCTTTTGAAAGTCAAGATATACAATATCAACTGGGGCCCCTTTATCTATGTATTTATTTACACCCTCAAAGAATTCTAACAAGTTAGTAAGACATGATTTGCCTTTGCAGAAACCATGTTGATTTTCTTTCAGCAATGCCTGTTTTTCTATGTGCCCTGTAATTTTATCTTTAATAATGGTTTCCATCAGTTTGCCTGGAACTGAGGTTAGACTGACTGGTCTATAGTTTCCTGGATCACCTCTGGATCCTTTCTTGAAGATTGGGGTTATATTTGCTTCCCTCCAATCCTCCGGTACAGTGACTGATCTTAGAGAAAGATTGTATATTTTAGCTAGAAGTTCAGCAATTTCACACTTGAGTTCCTTGAGAATTCTAGGGTGGATGCCATCTGGACCCGGCGATTTGTTGACGTTTAGTTTAGAAAGGCATGCAAGAACATCTTCCTTGTTTATCTCTATCAGGTTTAATTCTTCTATTCCCCTCCCTGGGAAAACTAATTCAGTGGCAGGCAAATGTTCTAGACATGTTTTTCAATTCTCCAAACCAATCTCCCCACTTATTTACAGTTTTTGTAATGTTTTCCAGAATATCAGAATTATCACTTAAAGCCAAAATTTTCTGCACAGATAACTACTTGACATTTACAGATGAGACTGAATGTACTCAACAATCACTTTCCCTTATTGTTTTCCCCCCTCTTCTGGCTATTCTTAGTTCAGCCAGCAGGTATCTCTTTGGCTTTTTCTGTGATATTCAATCTGCCTGCTTATTTCAAAATGTCTACCTCCTTAATTTCTTCTAGGCTTTCACTCTGTGATTTAAAGTAAGCTTGCCTTTCAAAGTTAAACTTTCCTTCCTTGAAGTAAAGAAGGAAAAAAGAGACTCTTCCTTAAGTCCAACCAACATAATATTTCTGCCATATAGGCAAACCTTTTAAGCCCAAATCTTCATTTTCGGTGCTTTTTCAGAAGCGAGGGAAGATCCCTCCTCCCCCCCTTGTAGGCATTCATTTTCAGCGCTTTTTCAGAAGCGAGAGAAGATCCCTCCTCCCCCCTTGTAGGCATTCAAAATCTTCAAATTTCTCTCGAAATCCTCTGGAGCGTTCTTGCACCCAGATCACTTCTACCCAGTTATCAAGATCACTGCTGAAATTACTTTTGACCACCGCTACACTTCAGCCAGCTGAGTTGTCATTTCTTCACGGCCACCATTGACGGCCGGCTTCTTCCTCCGCTTGACTTACCAAGGCTTCTCCCGAGTTCGCCAGTCCCGACCGCCCTCGGGAACCACTCTCCAGGACCCCTTATTGTTCCCGTCCCCCTATAAGGAACCAGGGACCCCAAGAGATCTGTCAAGTGATTGGAAACGAGGGCAGATGCTCCGGAGAGTCGTCCAGCACACCCATTCTTCTTGACAGCTGGCCCTGCCCCCCCACTTGCAGACATTTTAAAATAGAATTCCCATCCTCCCTGTATATTTATTTTGTTTATAGCCATCTAAGCAAATGATTCTGGGTAGCTCACAATTCAAAAATTGTATTATAGTTAAAAATCAAAAAAACATTAAAACAATAAAACAGTAAAAACCATTTATCATCATCATTCTACCCATTGTCTATTCATTGCAGGATGAAGGCCTCTTCAACGTGTATCTAACCAATATGGTCTTGAGTTCTGTTTTGCCAATTGGGCCCTCAATACTTGCTGAAGTAATCACTCCATCTTGTTTTAAGTCTCTTTTGTGGATGCTGTGAATTAAGTGGAATCCATTAAAACAATAAAAAACTTTTAAATTTTTAATTTGAGTATATACAATCAAGTGTCATGATTCTGATAGATAGAACCAAATAAATCAGAAGACTAGAGGCTTCCTCAAAAAACATGTTTATTGAATACAAAATATCGGTACAATCAAAAGTGAAACCAAGTCTCAAAGTCCCTCCAAAGAATTATACTATTACAAAGTCAAATTTCCCACCTCAATGTTATGCAATCATCCACGTTCTCCAATAGAATAGTTTGGTGGGCTTTCTTTTTTAAAAAAATATATTTTATTAGATTTTATATGGGTAGAGAAAAGGTGGGGTCAGGGTGGGTACAGGGAAATCAGGATAAAGGGGACAGTACAGGGGTCGGGGTGGGTACAGGGAAATCGGGATAAAATAACTGCAGTAAATACGTAATTCAGCGAACAAGCTGTCATCCGGGTCTTCATATTGAGTATTATTGTTTATATAATACTAGACATTTATAAGAACAAATCAGTATAGTTACAGCTGACATTTGGTAAAACAGTAATATTCTTTTAAATAATTAACATAGTTGATAGCATAACAACTATTCCAATCATCAAGCTTAATACTTAATATAATAAAGCTCTAAAATCTCTTCTTATCAGTGTTTCAACCCACTGATAAAATTTTTCCCAGGTTTTATAGAAGATTGAATCCTCTTTCTCCTTCATCTCTAACATTAATCTGTCCATTTCTGCACAATCTAGGATTTTCAAAATTATAATCTGGTCTGATGGTAGGTTTTCATTTTTCCAAAATTGGACGAATACTATTCTTGCAACTGTCAATACATGTAATATTAAATAATCATTTAATAACAGGAACAGTTCTGGTTTAAATTCTATCTGGATTTTCATCATCTTTTCTAACCATCTATGAATCTTAGACCAATATTTTTTTACAATAGAACATGTCCACCAGGCATGATAATAAGTACCCGGTTTTTGCTTACATTTCCAACATATATCCAATAAATTTTTAAACATTTTCGCTAAGCGAACTGGTGTCATATGACATCTATAAAACATTTTATATAAGTTTTCTTTGTATGTTACTGCTTTAGTAAGTTTGATATTTTTATCCCACAGTTTTTGCCAGTCTTCTAATTTTATAGAATATCCAAAGTTCTTCGCCCATACTATCATTGTCTCTTTTACTTGTTCTTCTTCCATCTTCCAATTTAACAAGTATTTATAAAGCTTCTTAATCAAATGTTCATCTGTTTTTAAAAGTATTTTATCAAGTGGAGTCAGCTCTTTATAAAATCCCATTATTTTATGTCTTTTTCATATCTTGTTTGAATTTGCAAATAGGATCACTATGTTAAGTCAATACCTTGTTGTTGAAGGGCTTACCTGTCTTTGAGTTTTCCGTCCTTATCCAAAATATCTTTATAACTAACAAGTTTATCATAATTAATCAGATTCAGATAAGCAAATGCTTCCATTGTTGAAAGCCACTCAGGAATTTTCATATACATTTTGTGTCTAACTTTTTCCCATTCAGAGAGTAAAACATTACTTATAGCACGGTTTTGAAATTACTTATGTATTTTAGCTTTCTCATACCATAAAAAGGCATGCCAGCCTAGTTGAAGGTCATATCCCTCTAAATAGAGAATTCGCTTATTTCTCAGAGTAATCCATTCTTTAAGCCAAAGCAAAGTAGCTGCTTGATAATAAAGTCTCCAATCCAGAAGTCCAAAACCCCCTCTCTCTTTCGATTCTTGTAGAAGTTTACATTTAATTCTTGCTTTCTTTCTTTGCCATATATATATTAATATCATTGCATTTAAATCATGAAAAAATTTCTTACCCAGCTTTACAGGAACTGTTTGAAATAAAAAAATTAGCTTTGGTAAAATGTTCATTTTAACAGTCACTATTCTTCCTAACAATGATAATTGGAGATTTTCCCATTTTTCCAAGTCGATTTTTATTTGTTTTATTAGTCTCTCATAGTTATCTTCTTTTAGTAATGAATATTTCATCATAAGATAGATACCTAAATATTTAACTTTTTTAGCTATTTGAAGATTTGTCTTTTTGGCGAGTTGAGTTTTTTGTTTATCAGTTAAATTTTTTGTTAGCACTTTGGTTTTTTCCCTATTTATTTTCAATCCAGACACTTCTCCAAATTTCTCAATTTTCTGCAAAAATTGAGGGGCTGTTTCCAAAGGCTCCTGTAAGGTAAAGACCAGATCGTCCGCAAAAGCCTGTAATTTATATTTATGGTCTTTAATCTCAAGACCTTTAATTTCTATGTCTTGCCTGATGCTTCTAGTCAATACCTCCAAAGTAAAAATAAATAGCAGGAGGGAGAGTGGACAGCCCTGTCTCGTGCCTTTTTTAATATCAAAGCTCTCTGGATAGTCTCCATTTATAAGTATCCGTGCTGATTGTTTCTTGTAGATCACATGGATCTTTAATAAAGTTTTCACCAAAGTCCATTTCCTGTAGTTGTTGAAACATAAATTGCCAATTTAAATTATCAAATGCTTTTTGTGCGTCAAGAAATATGAGCGCCATCTGGTTCCCTGGATGATTTTCATAATACTTCAAAACATTTAAAATAATCCTTAAGTTATTCTTTATTTGTCTATTAGGAAGAAAGCCATTTTGGTCTGGGTGAATAAATTCTATTAAAAAGCTTTTCATTCTTTCTGCCAAAATTGCAGCAAAGATTTTATAATCCACATTTAGTAATGATATTGGCCTGTAGTTTTTAATTTGTGTAGAATCTGTATCTTCTTTAGGTATCAAGGTAATATTAGCTTCAGTCCATGAATTTGGAATTTTTGTCTGTATAAAAGTTTCATTACACAAGTCCTTCAGAAAAGGAGTCACAGTATATTGTAAAGCTACATCAAATTCTGCAGGTAGTCCGTCCAGCCCTGGTTTCTTATCTTTCTTTTGTTTTTGTTTCCATCATTGATATCTTCTCATTTAACCTCTGTCACATATTTTCTGATATTTTTGGAAGATTTGCTTTTTTAAAATAGTCCTGAATTGCCTCTTCAGAAATTGTCTCAGCCTTATAAAGTAGTTCATAAAAGGCCTTAATGATTTTTTTGATACCATCATTATGACAGTGTATTTCTCCCTTTTCATCCAGTAATTTACTTATTGATCTTTTTTCTCTTTATTTTTTCAGTCTATATTCAAGCCATCTACCAGGTTTATTAGCATTTTCAAAAAAGTTCTGTTTGGCTCATTTAATCTGTTGTGCCATAGTATCAATCTCAAGTAGATTTAATTTATGTTTTATTAAGTCCATTTGTATCTTCAAATTTTTCTTTTGTGGATCAGTTTGTAATTCCAGCTCCAATATACCAAGCTGTTTTTTCAATTTGGACTGTGTGATTCTCTTTTCTTTGTTCTTTTTAGCAACATAGGTTATAGCTAAACCTCTAAAGTATGATTTTGCCATGTCCCAAACATTTTGAATAAAAGTATCTTCCTTTTTATTAATCTTAAAAAATTCCTTTTCTTTTATTGCTAATTGTAAAAATTCTTTTTCCTTCAAAATGGATTTATTCAGAGACCATCTCAATCTTTTCTTAGATCCTTTCCATGTTATTTTAATTGGGTTATGGTCTGCCCAAATATTTGGGTCAATTTCAACTTCCTGTATCATAGTCTTCAGGTCATCGGAGATCTATATCATGTCTATTCTTGACCAAGATTTATGCCTGTTAGAGTAAAAGGTATACTGTGTCTTTCCTGGATTCATCTCTCACCATATATCCTGCAAACATAGTTCATCTTTCATTTTTAAACAAGATTTATATAAAATATTACTTCTTTCTTTCCTTGTTTATGGCTTTTGTAGTCTTGAACTGCATCCACAATCCCAATATACAAAGAATATGGTAATTTAAATCCACAAGTTTGTCATATAGTTGTTGAAAAAATTGCTCTTGTTTCTCATTAGGGGCATATATTGCCACCAACAATATTTGTTTTTGATTCCATGAAATCTCCACCATTACTATTCTTCCTTCCTCATCAGAATACATTTGTTTTGGATTCAACTTTTCTTTTACATATATATCACTATCCCTCTTTTCTTTTGTAATGACAAAGAAAAATAAAGTTTGCCTAGTTTTGGCTGTTCTAAAATTCTAGAGTGTTGTCTCTTAATATGAGTCTCTTGTAGACAAATTATGTCCATTTTAAGTTTCTGTAGCCTATGAAATATTTTACTCCTTTTAGATGGGGAATTGAGACAATTTATATTTATTGAGTATATTCCAATTTCCTCCATAATTTCAATTATTTCGGGATCTCAATCTTCTAGGTGAACTTATCTGTCTCTGATCTTTATGTCTGATATCTTCCTCTGATTGCGTCTTTTTTGGTGTCTCCTCCTCTGTTTGCTTAGAAGTCTCTGCAGTAGGCGTTCCCTCTGATCTCTTAAATTCATATCACCTTTCTCCAAGAAGGCTCTGTGCTTGTTGAAAAATTCCTATGCTTGGAATGGAGTGTCCAGTCTATATATTTTCGAGTCCCAAAAAATCAGTAGCCCTTCTGGAATCAATCATCTAAAATTCACGCCTCTGTCAATCAGTTTCGTTAAAAATTGATAATCTCTTCATGCTTCCCTTATTTTTCTAGGAATCTGTTTAAGAACTACAAGCTCTTTATCTTTATACTTCATAGGTTGGTCCCTTACAATTCTCAAATTTTCATCTCATCGATTTCTTTTAAGAAATCTGATGTGGACCTCCCTGGGCACTCTGTTCCTTCTTGCGTAGTTAGAGTTGACTCTAAAAACCTGGTCCAATTCCCTATTCATTTAGTCCTTTTCAATTCCAAGTAAATCTGCCAGTAGTCCACTCATCAAGTCTAATAATTTATTTATTTATTATTTATTTATTTAATTCGATTTCTATGCTGCCCTATTCCAAAAAACTCAGGGCGGCTTACAACATAGATATTAACATATAGAAATCTGACATTAAATACATTATAAAACCCCTAGATTAAAAACCAATCATCCAAAAACAAGCTTACAACAAACATACACTGGCTGGGGCAAGATGTTAACTGTCCCAGGCCTGTCGGCAAAGATGTTTCTTCAATAATTTGCGAAAGGCGGAGAGGGTGGGGGCAATACGGATCTCTGGGGGGAGTTGATTCAAGAGGGCCGGGGCTGCAACAGAGAAGGCTCTTCCCTTAGGCCCCGCTAGGCGACACTGTCTGGCTGACGGGACCTGGAGAAGGCCGACTCTGTGGGCCCTAACCGGTCGCTGGGTTTCATGAGGCAGCAGATGGTCCCATAAGTAACCTGGTCCGATGCCATGTAGAGCTTTATAGGTCATAACCAACACTTTGAATTGCGTTCGGAGACCAATTGGCAGCCAATGCAGCTCGCGGAGTGATGTTGAAATGTGGGCATTTCTAGGTAGACCCAATACTGCTCGCGCGGCTGCATTTTGCATTACCTGAAGTCTCCGAACGTTTTTCAAAGGTAGCCCCATGTAGAGAGCATTGCAGTAGTCGAGCCTCGAGGTGATAAGGGCATGAGTGACTGTGAGAAGAGACTCCCGGTCCAAATAGGGCTGCAGCTGGTGCACCAGGCGAACCTGGGCAAATGTCCTCCTTGCCACAGCCGAAAGATGATGTTCCAGATTTAGCTGTGGATCGAGGAGGACACCCAAGTTGCGGACCTTCTCTGAGGGGGTCAAAAACTCCCCCCAGGGTAATGGATGGACAGATTAAGTTCTCATCTTTCTCTTCTATCACATTTTGAAATCTTAAGAAATACAATGACTTTTCCATCTCCATGACCGCCATATTGCCTTCCAATTCCACATTAGATTGTGCCAATCTCTGGTTTTCCTCTTGTAGAACTACTAATTTCTCATCTACCACTGCTGACTTGTCTTCTATTTTCTGCATTCTTTGTTGTGTATCTATCATCGCCTGCTGAAATGCTTCCATTCTTTGGTCCATCTTAAGGATATCATTGTTCAAATCTTCATAGTTTCTCTCTAAGTCCTTTTTCATATCCATTCTACAATCTGCAATTGTCTGGAGTATGTCCTGTGTGTCTTTTTGTTGAGCTTGTTGGATTTCCTGCTGTAGAAATGTAGTGATGGATTTGGGGGGGGGCAGACTCACCAAAGTTGAGGCAGGGGCTGAAGAACCCTTTTTCACCCCTTTTGCCAAATTTAGTGTACTCATCTTCAAATTATTATAGTTATAATTTGTAATCCAATAACAGGCCCGATGGCCACTTTATTTGTAATCCAACATGGAGGCCCACTGGCCGATTGTAATCCACCAAAATGCGCAAGAAAGTTTGGTGGGCTTTCTAACAAAATGTCCAACCAATTGAATGACCTTGGTTCTCATGGGACACAGAATTGTTTACACTAGCAAAGATACTCACACCCTCTCCCATCCATGTGGCAACCTAGAACAAGCAAGATGGCTGCAGCCAGGTTCATTGTAGAGTTGACAGTCAGACCCCCTAAGAAAAAAGCAATTCCTGCAGTAGAAACAAAGATAGAAGTTAGGAATCCTCCCTGGGTTTCTGAGAATGCTTGTCTGCCTTCACATTGGTACTTTTCACCCAGGTAGTTTCTGACAAGGGATAACCCTTCAATTGCACTTAATATTGTAATTTTCTTTTATACAATCTAAAGTCAAGAATGTGTTTTATCTGATTGTAAGTTTCTCTCTCCACTAGAATGGGAACAGGCACCTTCTTGGGGACTGGTCTCTGTAACTGGCTTTAACAAACCACAATGTAAAACAGGGTAAACTTTCCCTAAAACCCATGGGAGGTTTAACTCAACTGGAACAGAATTTATGATTCAGACTACAAGGAAAGGACATAGAAATGTAGATCCCAATTTTTTGCTAGATAATTTTAGTCTTAAGTGTTTAGTAGAGAGATGAACCTTCTCCTCCACATGAAATGGCCTCTGGGGAGATCACTTCTTATTGGCTTGATCTTTATAAGTTTTAGCAGCTTTTTTATGTTTGCCTAAACATTCTGCAAAGAGGTCACCCATTGATCTAGGGTCTGTGAAGTGGGAGGCTCCTGGGGGTATTCTGGCATACGAACAGTGGCTATTTTGAATGAAGTAAGTCCAGTGCTACTGAGTATTGTATTGTTGTATGCCACTTCAGTGAAAGGTAGGAGGTCTGCCCAGTTAATTAACATAGCATCTGAGGAATTGTTCTACAATTGTGTTCGTACATTCTACCGATCCATTAGTACTCTGATGAAAAGCAGATAAAAGTCCCTGGGTAGACCCAATCAGTTTTACAAACTCCCTCCAGAATTTTGCAGTAAATTAATATAATTCTTTTCAGGACTCCATGGAGTTGATAGATGTGTTTCAAAAACACCCTGGCAAGTTTTGGGGTAGATGGAAATCCAAAATAAGTGTTGAAATGAGCTTGCTTTGAAAGAAGGTCAATGACAGTCCAGATTACTACGTTTCCCCTGCTTTCAGGCAATTCCACAATAAAATCCATGGCTATCTCCTCCCAGGGTTGACAAGGATCTTCTACCTGTTGCAACAAACCAGGAGGTTTACCAGGGCATTTTTTTATAGCTGCATAGGTGGCACAGCTTTTTATATAACTTTCAATGTCCCTTTTCATTCCTGGCCACCAAAACTGCCACCGCATGAAATGCAAAGTTTTTAGAAAACCAAAATGCCGACTTGCTTTGCATCATGACTACATTGAAAGGTTTGAATTCTGAGGGAAATTGGAAGATACAGCTTAGAGTCGTTCAAGGCTAGCCCATCTTGATAGGTTAGTAGTGATCTATTGTCCAAGGTTCCTCCTTTAGCTTTTGTGTTAAATGACTATCAGACTCTTTGGATTGCTCTTGTGTTTGGCCTTTTGTGAGTACTTGAGAGGCTGACTGTGGTAGAGGAACGATGGAATCTGCCAGAATTTTTTTCCTCAGGGAGGTATTTTACAGTGAAATTAAAACTATTGAAATACTGTGTCCACCGAACTTGCTAGGGAGATAATTTTCGAGGGGTCATTAGTGTCTCTAAGTTCTTATGATCAGCCCATATTTTGAAATACACATTGCTCCCTTCCAGGAAATGGTGCCAAGGTAGCTATGCCCATTTCAACACAAAAGCCTTCTTCACCCAAATAGCCCACCTAGTATCTGTTTGTTTTCTTGAGGTATAGGCACAAGGTTGTAGGTCCCTCCTATGATTTCTTTATAGGAGGACAGCACCCACATTGGAATGTCACTTGCATCAGCTTGGATGATAAATTGTTCCTCAGGATCAGGGTATTTAAGAATTGGTTCTACTGCAAATAGTCTTTTCAATTGCACAGATGCCACCTGACATTCCATGGTCCATTGTAAAAGTAGACAAGGTTGGGGCTTTTTTTCCCCCTTTCCAGTTTTCAATAGCTCAGTAATGTCAATAATTATTTTCAGCAAAGAGGGGATGAACTGCCGGTAAGTTTGCAAACCCCCAAAAACTCTGAAGCTGCTTATGGGTCTGTGGAGGCTGCCACTCTAGCATAGCCTTGACTTTGGCAGGGTCCATTTCTATTCCCTCGATAGAGATTCGGTATTCCAGGTAATTGAGGTGCATCTGATGAAATTTGCATTTAGAGAGCTTAGCATAGAGTCTAGCTTTTACCAGCTTCCTGAGCACTTTGTGAACCAACTTGACATGGTTCTCCATGGTGTCAGTGTAGATGAGGATATCGTCAAAGTAAACTAAAACTCCCTTGTATAAGTAATATGTAGCCCCTGGTTAATCAACTGCATAAACGTGGCTGGAGCCTCTTGGAGGCCAAAAGGCATCACCTTGAACTGAAAACTTCCCAAAGGGCAATTGAAGGCTGTCTTCCATTTATCCCTCTCCTTAATCAGCACCCAGTAATAAGCCTCCCTTAAATCTAATTTTGTGAAGATTTTCCCTTTAGCTAGGTGGACTATCATGTCTTTTATCAGGGGGAGGGCGTACATATTTTCCACGTTGACAGCATTTAACCCTTTAAAGTCCATGCACAATCTCAAAGACCCATCTTTCTTTTCTTTGAATAACACCAGGGCAGCCACACACGATTTAGCTGGCTGGATAAAACCTCTGGCCAGGTTCTTGTCGATGTATTCTCTCAGTTCCTTTCTCTCCCTGGGTGTCATAGAGTACATCTTGGGCTTGGGGAGTTTGGCACCAGGTAGGATTTCAATGGTGCAGTTGGTGGCTCAGTGAGGCAGAAGTGTGTCACACTCCTTTTCACTAAAAGCTCCCGCCAAATCACAATATTTGTTGGGAACAAGTTGGATCCCTGGTATTCACTCTATGGTGGTTTTTAATGTCTAAGGAGGTTTCCCCTGGGTTCCAACTGCCGCAGCTCCTTTTATCTCACTGGTCTCAGTGGGTGGAAGGGGTCCTGTCTCTAATCTCAAAATTATCACAACTGTTCTCCCACCAAATGGTGGGATGCCATTTATTGAGCCAAGCCAAGCCTAAAATTACAGTCTCTGTCATTTTGGGGATCACCACAAAGTGGATGATTTCTCAGTGCTGTCCCATTTCCAAGCGCACCAGCTCTGTCAGGTGTATTGCAGGAGAACCTCCAATAAAGGATTCATCTGTCTGTTCAAACTTCATGGCTAGAGGCAACAGTTTGACACAAATCCCCAGATTAAGTACTATGGCATTTGATTAGGCACCTGGTGCAACCAGAATATTAGAATGTTTAAGTTTGCTTGGCTCCCTGTTTTTGGTACCATAATCTTGGCAGGAATAGGTTACTTACGGGACCGTCTGCTGCCCCATGAATCCCAGCGGCCAGTTAGGGCCCACAGAGTCGGCCTTCTCCAGGTCCCGTCAGCCAGACAGTGTCACCTGGCAGGGCCTAGGGGAAGAGCCTTCTCTGTTGCGGCCCCAGCCCTCTGGAACCAACTTCCCACGGAGATCCGTGTCGCCCCCACCCTCTCCGCCTTTCGTAAATTACTCTGCCGACAGGCCTGGGGTAGTTAACATCTTGCCCCAAGCCAGTGTATGTCTGTGTGTATGCTGAATGATTGGGTTTTTTTTAAAAAAAAATTAAGAGGTTTTATATTTATATGTATTTTTATGTTGATTTCTACTGTGTTGTGAGCCGCCCTGAGTTCTCCGGAATAGGGTGGCATAGAAATCGAATAAATAATAATAATAATAATAATAATAATAATAATAATAATAATAATAATAATAATAATAATAATAATAATAATAATAATAATAATAATAATAATAATAATAATAATAATAATAATAATAATAGCGAAGGAATGGCTTGATGGAATGGCTCAACTTACCATTGGATCGTCTTCACATTACTCATCACTAACATAAAGTACTGGCATTGGTAGATGTTCAGGCAGAGTTCTTGCTTCTTCCTGGGTAGGAGAGGAGATTTAGATGGCTTGCTCCTAATGGGCTCAATTCGATTTCTCTCATCCTGCTCGTAGGGTCTTCCTTGGCTTAGTGGTCAAAGTAGGCACACTCTTGACTTGGGGGCAGGAGCTAGGCACTTGACAGCACAGTGACCTTGTTGTCCATACCTGAAACACTTGATGGGAACCCCGCGAGAGCTTGGGGAGCACTGGCTGCTGAAGTAGTTTGGAGGCATTGATCAAATAGGTGCTTCTCCAGACCTTGCCTCAGCTTCAGTTCAGCGGTAGCTGATTATTGGCTCAATCTAACTCGATGTCCAGGATCACTGCCATACTGTATCAATCTTGTAGTTGATTAGGAATTCCTTGGTAGATACACACTTGGAGTAGGTCATGGTCCAGCCCTTGTTTGAAATAGTGGATCAGTGATTTCTCTGGCCATTGTACTAACCAACCAGCAACTTCTAGAACTTCTAAACATTCTTTTGCCAGGTGCCCTCTTTATTTCAAACAATGGATCTCCTTTTCCACCTGCAGGGCTTGGAATTCATCCTCAAATTGTGCCCTCAATTGCTCCATGAATAGGATGCAAACATGGAGCAATTGAGGGCACAATCTGAGGATGAATCCCAAGCCCTCAATTGCTCCATGAATAGGTTTGCATCCAGTAAATCAGGATCCCCCTCATCATGAAGGCTGGTCGCCCACTCTGCTGCTTCTCCCTCTAAGTTGGCTGTCACCACATTCACCATCATGGCATAGTTGAGGTACACATGAGCAGGTTGATCAAAGTGGGCCCATACTTGATTTAACAAGAAAGGTAGCTTCTTGGAATCCCCATTGAATATGTGCTTGATGGAGATGGCTCCATAGGCTGCAGTGCCAGGTATACTGCAGCTTGTTAAAGAGCAGCTTGTTGGTCCTGGTACCACGGTACCATTTTCTAGAATCTCCTCTGCTGGATCCCTGAGCTTGCAGGCTGATCCTACTGCAGAGGACTTGATTGGGATCTGGGGCTTTACATGGCTGCCGATTGATGGTCAGGAGACCCAGCGTGGGCTCAGCAATGGGACTGGGACTTCAGCGATGTGGTGGAAGTGATGGGTAGGTTTTTGCCTTTCCCTCATTGAGCACATGTACTGTGTGATAGGAACCACCTCTTTGACTTCCAGTCAGTCAAATTTCTCCTTCAGCTGTTCGACTGAAGGCCTATGGACTGCCATCTGGTACTTCCACTCTGTGGAGTAATTCCATCCAGTGAACCGCTTCCCCTTCTTTTCTTCTGTGGGTCACAAGGATCCTGTGGGACAGAATCAATAAGAGTTTCTCTTCAGCAATCTTAGGAGTGCTTCTGTTCTGAGGGGCTGCCTCTGCCTGACAGAGGTCCACAGGAGCATAGTCCCCTCCTGTGGTACCAACTTTGGCCGAGTCCCTGCCAGTAGCACTTCTTTGGTAGCTGGAACAGCCACCTGTGCTCCAGCAGCTGAAACCCCGCTATGACCAGTGGCAGTTTAATCTTTCTTCTCCATCTTGAAATCTTCACTGAGTCTTTGCTATACTCCCAAAGGTGCTGGGTAGGCGTCTGAGGCTCAGCACCAGAGAAAATGAAATTTTTAGGAGACTTGGTTTTTATATCATTGTTCCAACAGATAGAACCAAATAAATCAGAACTCTGAGGCCAGAGGCTTCCTCAAAGAACATGTTTATTGAATAAAAAATATCGGCATGATCAAAAGTGAAAAAAAAAAAAAAAAAAAAAAGTGAAACCAAGTCTGAAATTCTCTCCAAATAGTTACACTATTACAAAGTCAAACTTCCCACCCTAATGCTATGCAATCATCCACATTCCCCAATAGAATAGTTAGGTGGGCTTTCTAACAAATTGCCTAACCTTCTAACATAACCAATAGAATGACCTTAGTTCCCATGGGACAGAGAATTGTTTAGACTAGCAAAGATACTGCACAAGAAGGCTGCAGCCAGGTTCATTGTAGAATTGACAGCAAGACATTTGTGTTGTTAATAATATAGCCAGGAGGCAGGACTCTTGGTATATGTAGTGCCCCAGGCTCAGGAGCTTAGCGAAGTTTTTAAAGCTTTACAGGGAGGAACACACTTTAAAACAGGAAAACAGGGTTGGATCCATTCTGAAGGGAGATGCTCCACAGAGTAGGAGCTACTGCAAGAAAAGTTAATCTTCTATTCCCTATCAGCCAACATTGCTTGGCTGATGGGATCAGCAGCATGCCCATCCTATTTATCTAGTACTATCTTGCTAGCTGTTACCACTGGAGTTGAAGTGAATAATACTTACCCTAGGGCAACCTTGTTGGAACAGGATGCTAGATACAATGTGCAGATTTTCCTACCTGAATTTTCTGGCTTTTCTTTCTTCTGTGCTTTTTTTACATTTGTCTGCTATAAGTGGCTGACTTATTAGAAAAGGAGGATACTGTATAGCAAGTTGAAGACAGAAGTCAGTGAATCAAACTAAATTGCAGAACTTATTTTGGAAAGAGAAATTTGCTTTATGCAGAATTATCTTTCCAAGTTTAATAGATATGCTGATGCAATTTCATTTTACTCTTTTCCCAAATCCATTACTCTGCATTTATCTTCTATTAGTTGTCTTATTGATTCATTGATTTTCATTATTTACTGTTCCTCCTAATTTGAAATTACCCAGAAATTTTGCTTCCTACAGCATCAGTGTTGTTATATATTTAATAAAATTCCTCCAGTGATAAATTAATCAACAATATCATTAAAAATAGTTTGTCTTCTTTTTTTGTGCCTTCCTTCCTTTTAGTGCAGTGTATTATCTCCAGAAAGGATTTCCATTTCATATTGGCACAAAGTTGGGATACAGATTTTTTTTCATGATAGAGAAAGAAAGGCAAACATGTATTAGAAATTTAAATACAGGAATTAAATTCATTGATAGAAGATAAACAAGTTACCCATTTCTATAGTTATAGTTATTTCTATAGTTTTTATTCTTAATTTATTTTTTAGTACTCATTCAGTTTCAGCTATTTCATTCAATGCACATAGATTAACAAGGCAACTATGACACATATTGAGCAAATAATATTGATCCAAAATGGGAGTCTACTGAAGATTAAGAGGGGAAAAAAGACTCACCCAAAGTGAACCCATGGGAAGAGTTTACAGCATCTTTTTGTGCACAACAAATATCATCTGATTAGATTCATAGTGTTGCCACACATCAACCACCTTCATTAACCTGGTAAAACCTCCATTAGTGGGAGCCAAATTTGCTCTGTTCTGCCAACATGGTATCATTTCAGTATAATTTTTCACAAATAGACCTTTCCCCTTTGTAAAATTTTGGATGTTTTAAAGTGTGTTGCTTGTCTTCCTCTCTATTACTATGAATTAAATGAATTAAATTTAGTTAGTGACTCGTTATAGCCTTCAGACCCTCATTACAGATTCTTTCTCTTGCAATTATTCATGCACATATGCTCACAATCTTACACAAATATTCTGAGAGTAAGGATCTCGAAAACTAATATATAATCTTCCTTCCTTCCTTCCTTCCTTCTTTCCCTTCCTCCTTCCTTCCTTCCTTCCTTCCTTCCTTCCTTCCTTCCTTCCTTCCTTCCTTCCTTCTTTCTTTCCTTCCTTCTTTCTTTCCTTTCTCCCTCCTTCCCTTCCTCTCTCCCTCTTTCCCTCCATTCTTCTTAGATCATATAATCATGGGCCTAGAGGAGACTTTGATGATCTTCTAATTCAAGGGCAGAATCCTGGAGAAATGTTGTCCAAAATTTTCTGGTGATGAAGCACTCATAAAAAATTCTTTATATCTAATCTTTAAATAGAAAACAATCCCCTCCTACTTTTTTCTCTGAAATATAGAGATATTTCCAGGCTTAAGGGAATCCCAAGTCTTTAGTGTCTCCCTAACAGGTTCATTATTCCAATGATGAAATAATGGAATAAGCTATTATTATTATTATTTATTTTATTATTATTTATTTAATTTCTATGCCGCCCTATTCCGGAGAACTCAGGGTGGCTCACAACATGATAGAAATTACATTAAATTCATAAATATAAAAAACCCCTTAAGTTAAAAAAGAAACCAATCATTCCACAAACATACACTGGCTAGGGGCAAGGTGTTAGCTGCCCCAGGCCTGCCGGCAAAAGTGTGTTTTAAGCAATTTACGAAAGGCGGAGAGGGTGGGGGCGACAAGGATCTCTGGGGGAAGTTGGTTCCAGAGGGCCGGGGCCGCAACAGAGAAGGCTCTTCCCCTAGGCCCTGCCAGGCGACACTGTCTGGCTGACGGGACCTGGAGAAGGCCCACTCTGTGGGCCCTAACCGGCCGCTGGGATTCATGAGGCAGCAGACGGTCTCGTAAAGCTGGAAGAAAGATGGAATACTCTTGAATGTATTTAATGCAGTTGAATGTATTTACAGGCAACAATGTTCAAATAGTTTCAAAATTATTAATTATATCTTCAAAAGGCTTCTGACCATAATTGCATCAGTATAACAATAATAGGAACAGTCTGAGAAATTTTGGGAGAGCTGGAAGATGCATTACCTTATAAAAGCTAGATGTGGGATGTCCTTCTTAATCATACCAACTATCAGAAGCAAGTTTATATGACCAATAATGAATTTTAAGAGCTTTGCAATGCAGTAAACTAATCTCAAATTAGGTAAACAAAGAATTTTATTAATTTCAAACTAAGTCAAATGAAGTACAGAACAGTCTTCACAATATGTAGATGCAGAGATAATTTAAGTAATGCATGGTTCTTTATCTTCTTGGAGTTAATTTCTATCCAGATTAGAAGTTAAAGAAATATCAATTGAGCAATGTATCAAAACATTAAGAGTCTCTATCTATCAGCATGTGGAAGTTTGCCACAATAATGGTCTGTTGGCTGGAAAATAAATGTGCAAGACCAAACCTAGAGGGCATTGTAAGGAAAATGCAAACCAGGTAGCATTACATTTTATTGTGCTCAGAGCAATATCAAGGCATGGCTTGTATGCAGCAATGACAGTGTTTGCTGTTCATTGACAATGACAGAGAGAGCATCCTAAGCAATACTGTTTATCTCATGGAAGATCTGAAATATTCATAGATTCCAGCACAAGAATAAATTTATTGTCTGTTCTAAGAGTTATAAGAGGTTGATAAACTGCTTTTCTGACCTTGGAGAACTTTGATACATGGCAGGGTACAGACACTCTTTGATTTGTGAGATTGTATTCTGTAAAATGGCACAGCATGATCAGATGCATTGAAACAACAAGGACTTCTATGTTCATGTAGGGTGAAGGGGAATGGGAAGAACAGTTATTTGCACTGTTTGTTGAGTCGTTGTGGATTGGATCTCATGTGCAAAAACTCAGGACCAAAAAAGCCAGTCTGTATTTATTATAATACTACTGTTACTATTATATTTTCAGGAATTCCATTGTTACAAAACAGCATCATTGCTTTATTGTTTACAGGAACTTTTAATTGGTTCTGTGTGTCCTGGGTTTATTGCCATATGAGGAACAAAGCATGTGTCATTTGCTATCCAAGTACAAATCTTGTTCTCCTGTCTTTTAAGTTATTTTTATTTAATTTAGTTAAGGAATAGATTTCAAATGGAAGAACTCTTTCAACAGAGCTTTGTAGAAGAATAAAATGGTCACATACTTATTCATTTGTTTTTATAGTATTGGTATAATATCTCAGTCAAAAGAGACGTATAAAATGCACTTCTTTAAAGAATTTGATTCATTCTTTTTATAGACTCTTGATACTTGAATCTTCAAAGCCTTTATTCTTTCTTCAAATTAAAACAAGTCTTTTCATAAGTAAAGTAGGTGTCTTCTTAACTTCTTAATGTCAGGACCCAGCCTGAGCATTTGATGACTTATGTGTAGTTATAGTAGTCATGTTCTTATGTCAAACAAACAAGCAAACAAACAGGACTGCAGCAGCAGCAGAAGCGGCAGCCATTAATTTTGTGCGTGAAATTCCCAGGGCAAAGATCTTCTCTTTAATTGAAGAATAGACAATTCAAAGGCAACTCCAACATTCTATCTGTGACCACCCTAAGACTCCTGCTGAACTTGCACATTATTGCCTTTTTTGCAAATTTACTATTTTTAATGGTTTTGCTATTTCCTTGGTTTACATGCTAAGTATTTTACCATAAACAGGTTTCAATAGTTCTTTCTAGGAATTTGTAGTCTTCTATTCAGCTCGTGACAAAATTCTTTCATTTCTGCTTGTTACTATGATAATTTATAGCCATTTTTTCTATCATCCAACCCATTTCCCCTGCTTCATCCACTCAGATTTGCCATCAAATCATAACCTATTGCAAACATTATTTCTCCTTCTTTCCTATCATTTATGTTCTAGCTATCCTCTATTATTGTAATTTCTGATTACTAATGCACTGACTTTCCTGTCTATTATTATGATTTCCTCTTCTTACATAGGATAAACACAGAACTGAGTAAACATGGGCCACTCTATCTTGCATCAAGAGCATTTTTGTTTACAATCTTTACTTGTGCCAGGAGTGATATTTACTGTAGTGAAAACACTGAACTATATTAAAAGCCAATCACTATGCAGTCATCAGTTCAAGCAGCTATTTGCAGAATCTGAGATAGAGTTCATGGATTTAGTATCCTACTGAGAGGCATACTAGTTAAGTCATGGTACAGTGCTGTAGCACTTCTTAAGATAGTGTATAGCTCTCCAAGGAAAGCCCATTGAAGGAAAGAATGACTCAAACTGTAGTTTTAACCTTGAAGTGCCAGTTATTATGATAAGTTACTAAAAAAAAGTAAACCAAAGAATACAAGGGCAAAATAAATAAATTCATCAAAACAGTTTTAGGGAAATGTTGGTTTATAGCGATTAAATTAGAATTAGCAAAAGAGATGAAATCATTCCCAGGACAAAAAAAAAATCACCATAACCAGATTTGCTTAAAAATACACAATTTAAAAATTACAAAAACACTTTAAGGATCTAAAGCTAAGTAACTTGAATTAGGCATTTTTATGATGCAATGAGACATTAAACCAGTTGATGCTTCTCGGAGGATTAATCTCAATACAGAACAGCAAAGGTCTGAAATTAAAGTTCAAGAACATCCAAAACAGCCAGAAACTGTTGGAATGTATGTTTCTCAACATTACGGCACAGGCATAGAAAATTATCTTGCTTTTGGGGATATTATGTTTATTAGACAAAATATTTCCTAAATTAATAGTGGCCAAGTATCAGTGACAAAAATTAATGGACATAACCAAGTTGTAAGGGCAACTTCATCTTTTTGGTGAGAATAAGTCTAATACATTGACTTTGTCTCCTTTTAGGCCAGGCTGTATCCATTCTGCAAAGCTGATTCAAACGGCTAAATACAGCTCCAGCTACTCATCAAAAGCCTTTTGTTTTCCATTACCTTCTTGAGCTAGCATTTTACCTCCCTTTCTTACACTTAATTATCAATGAGCATAAGGCTTGATCAATATGGCAAAGATGGTGCTGATGGTACTGGTAGGGAAGTAAGAGCTACAATGTTGATCAATAGTTTATCAAAAATAAATCTTCTATGATTATTTAAGAATCAGTGTAATTTACTCTGTTTCTTATATGATCATTTATACCCATGTTTTTATTTAATTCAGTACAATTTTACTAGTAGCTTTCTTTCCCATCTATTCCTTGGAAGGCAGGACATAAAGATGTTCAGTATTTCACTAGCAAAGTTGAGAATAATTAACAATATTAAATACATTGTACAACAAATGAGAAAGATATCTATAAGTAATTACTAAAAAAGATTTCTGGGTCAAGCTAAATGGTAAAACTTCTAATCTGTTTTTGTAATTTCATCTAGGAATTAAAACTTTCTTCCACAGCATCATTTCTTCTCAGTTTTTACAAATATTTCTGTACATCAAACCTCAGCATGCTTAACGGATGCTGAGAATTATAATTCAGCAACATCTGGAGAACATCAGGTTTCTCACCCCTGCTTTAGAGCCTTTGTTAGTTCATGTTTAAAAACTGAAATAAATTAAAGCTTAATCGTGTGAGTATGACATAAATAGTGGTATTAGCTTTCTATAGTCTGGTGCATGGTAGATAGATTGATTTACAATTCCCAGCCAATAGCAGTTATCTCTAGGAATGATGGGGTTTATAATATAATCCATCTGTAGGTGGCTAAGTATCAGTCATCTCTTGGTCCTGCTTCATAGATCCTCACACTATACTTTCTATGTCATTTGAGGGAAAGAATCCTACACAGAAGGTTATAACCTGCTATGTTCAACATAGAGGCAGGGATGCCTACTAGTGGGTTGGGATATAATTGAAATACAGGTGATGTAAATACAATGTAAAATCTAACAGCTATCCATGTAGTCCATTTCTTTATTTTTGTACTTCTTGAGATCTTTCTGTACTTTTGGACATCAAGACAGATGGCATGGTAGCAATTTTGAGGTTATTTATTCTTAAACACATCTTGCAGGTTATATGTCAAACTGACAAGGAACCAGTATCCTGGGTGCTAGAAACATTACAGCCCTGTTGCAGGGTTATAGTTCACTGACTGAATCAGTACAGAAGATGTATGGACAATCTGGTGATTGCTGTTGAGAGCTCACATCAGCAATGAGAGAAAAAGAGTCAATGAGCCGAAATAAGATAAAATGGGAGCAAATATGTACAGCTGTGGCTCCATCTATATCAAAAAAAGGCTATATTTTATTTTGCACCAGGCAATCTTCAGAAAAAGAACTGTAGCTTAGATACATTTTATTTTTTATTTAAAATACAGCGGTGATAATTATTTCAGAACACACCTTTCCAAGATATTGGTAATTAGATGTAGAAGAACTGGCAAAACCTAGGGGAAGAATTAAAAGGGGGATCCATCTATGTAAGCACAACCGAGCTGACCCCAACCTCCATTGAATCCTGTTGACCCCTATCTAACTCCAAGAAGGTGCTAACTGATAGTTAATAATAATGATAATATTCTTGTCCATAGGTATGAGTAGCAATAAATCAGTTTAACTGGACCTTCATGTGTGGACTTGATCTTTTGCACTTGATATTAAATGATCTTATGGCCCATCTGTTTCATTTTGTCACTTACTTGCTTTAACTGCTGGCTCTTTCAATGCTAGCTGGGCATATTTATTAATTTATATATTATTCCTCATAATAAACAAACAAATGTACGTTTACTGAAACTGAGTTGGAAACATCTCACTATATGTATACGATAGCTTACTCTCTAGGGTTTCCTGCTTCAGCAGGGAGTTGAACTAGGAGACCTTCAAAGTCCCTTCCAATTATGTTATTCTGTTGCCATAAAATTTAAGGTATTTGGGGTTTGTTTTGAGGATAAGCTGGTGAGCATCCATTTTATATTTATGAAGAAGTTTATGACTGAGAATGAGCACTTTTCCATGTTTTCTGCTGTTCTCAAAAGCTTTCTACTATGAAAAAATAAAACAAAACAATGACATCTTAATATGTTTCATGACTAATCCTCTGGGAAAGGAGTATACTATCTCACTGTGTAGTAACTTTGTGTAGCAGAGATGTCTCTGCCCTCTGAACCCCTAATTTGAATTTCCATTGCCTTTCTAAAAACTTATGATTAAATTGTGATTTTACAAGTAAGAGAAAACTATTAAAAGCAGCAGAAATAGTCTTGCTGTGTAGCATTAATTTAGTGCAATTTTAATTAAATATAAAGTAAATCAAATTTAGTATTTATCCCAGACCCTTTTATTTATTTGTGCTCTCCCTATTTGTGACCCCAACATGGTGTTCCAAGTGCATTAGTAAGAAAAACCTGCCATGTTTTAAGGATACTGGATTCACTGGAGGAAAAGAAATATGTGATTGTGCTAAATTAAAATATAGATTATTATTCAAAAGTATAAGTTTACTACATGATGATGTTTCTTCATTGATCCTAACTGAAATATAAGCCAGCTAGAAGTTCCAAGAAGTTCCAGATTCCTATCAAACTAGATAAGATTTTATAATATTTTTCTTGTTGCTCCATTTAGCAATTGGAGATATACTGTATATTTCTTTTTCACCACTGAAAAGATATGATATATATTACCGTTTTAAAGAGAGCAAACAGTTTTATCCAAATAAAATTAAAGGGCACTTTATTTACCTGAATTTGAATTTTTTGACTTTAAAACACTGTAAGTTTATTAAGGTTATTCTTCACCTATATTTCTACTAGCAATACATGGTTATCTTTTTTCTTCCAATGGAAGCTATTAGGTGTTAGTAATGGGTTTACAATAAACTAGTGTTAATAGTTTATAACTTATCAATGCTACAAATATTTAGCAGAATTCTCTCTTTTAAGAATAGAATAGAATAGAATAGAATAGAATAGAATAGAATAGAATAGAATAGAATAGAATAGAATAGAATAGAATAGTCCAGCCCCCTACTCAAACAAGAGAACCTGTACCACCTCATGCAAGTGGTTGTCTAGTCTCTTTTTAAAAATCTCCAGTGATGGAGCACCCACAATTTTTGGAGGTAAGCTGTTCCACTGGTTGATTGTCCTCACTCTCAGGATGTTTCTCCTTCATTCCATGTTGCTTCTCTCCTTGACCAGTTTCCAGCCATTGTTTCTCGTCTTTCCCTCTGATGGCCTGGTGAACAACCTGACCCCCTCTGCCTTGTGGCAGCCCCTCAGATACTGGAAAACTGCTATCATGTCTCCCCTATTTCTTCTTTTTTTTAGACTAGCCAAACCTAAGTCCCAAAGCCGTTCTTTTTAGCCTCCAGGCCTTTGATTATCTTAGTTGCTTTACTCTGATTTTTCCCCCAAACTCTCAACATGTTTTTTGTGATATGGTGATCAAAATTGGCTGCAGCATTCCAGGTGTGGTCTTAGTAGGGCTTTATAAAGCGGTACTAGTACTTCATGTGATCTTGATTCTATGCCTCTGCTTATACAATCCATGACTGTATTAGCTTTTTTGCCTGCTGCTGCACACTGCTGGCACATAGTCAAGTGATCGTCTACTAGGATTCCAAGGTTCCTCTCACAGTTACTGTTTTTAAGCCAGGTTTCGTCCAACATGTATTTGTGCCTTTGGTTTTTCCTGCCCAAGTGTAAAAATTTGCTTTTCTCCACATTGAAACTCATTTTGTTGGATAGGGCCCATTGTTTGAGTTTGTCAAGATCTTTTTAGATCCTGAGTTTGTCTTGGCTATTTCTGATAGATTGCTGTCAACTGCAAATGTGATGAGTTCCCCTTCAATTTCCTCATCTATGTCATTTATGAAGATATTGAAGAGTACTGGTCTTAAGATGGAACCTTGTGGTACCCCACTGCTAACTTCTCTCCATGTGGATGTAGTGCCATTAAGGACTACTCATTGAGTATGGTTTGTCAGCCAACTACAGATCTATGTGATGGTGATATTGTCTATTCTACCTTTTACTAGCTTGCCAATTAGTAGGTTGTGGTCTACTATGTCAAATATCTTACTAAAATCCAAGTATGGATTTTTATGGGTTAAGGATGATAAAAATACTCAGCTCCATCAATTTTCCAAGTTTCCCTCAGATTTGTCATTGGATGCCTCTAGGTTTGACAAATGGTACTAAAGCAGAGGGGGGAAGTTAATGCAGTTGCTAGATTGTTTAGATTTATGTCCCATCTTTTTTCCTAGAGCTCAACATGATTCTCACAGTGTACATTCATCCAGATTTTTTTTTCTTCCACAATAGTCATAGGGTGTGGAAGAATAAGAGTTTGATTGAGAACAAGAGTGACTAGCTCAGACAATCACTGAGTGTCCATGGTTTGGTGGCTTGAATTTAGACATTTCTGGTCATAATCCAGCATGTTACCAATCCACATAGGTTTTCCAGGGTGGCTCTTGTTTTTCCCCCCTCATATTTGATTTTCCCCACTGATAGTTTATCTTTCAGAGCTAAACTAAGTAAAGAATAAAGTCATATTTCAAATGAATTTGCGTTGTGCTAACTTTCCCCATGCAGAAATGAAAGAACACAAATGAAAGGCACAGAGCAAGCAGAAGCACAATTTGAAGGTCAGAATTGGAAATGACTCATTTTCATGTCTGTCTTTCAGTTGATAACATGGGATAAGCCTGCTATGAACCAATCTTATTTTATTTTACTGCTCCTTTAATGTTCAAAGTATGATGAATACTACCAGCTCTTTGGCATCTTAAAACTGTGTGCCATAGCCTGATTTTAATAATTTGGGTTCTAAGTATTGAAAAATTTAATTTTATGGCCACATTAAAACTTGTTTAAGCACAAGAATATAAGTCAATAAAACTCGCTGAACTTTGAATGCTTTTTATGAACCCCTTGAAAATCTATCTCTGGACTATAAACTTGCTCTTTGGCTAAATTTTTATTCATACAATTTTGAACATATCATGAAACTTTTAAAATGGACTGCTGAGAAAAAAATAGAAGTGACGATTTTCCTTGCCTGCATTTTTCTTTCAGAAATTTGTGTATCAGGAAGAATGGAATTATTATGTAAACTTAAAGAAAGAAGATAGACATGATTTTATTTGTCACTGCTATAAAGATTGGAAGCAGCCTCTTTATACATCTTTCACTTTTTCTTTCTTCTTCTTTTCCTTCTTTTCCTCATTTATTTATTCTTTTTTTCTTTTTCTTAAATTTATATCATTTACTATTGTATAAAATTCCTTAATAAAAATTAGTAATAATAAAAAAGCTATCAGAGTAGCCAATAGACTTAGTCCTTAGTCCTCTACTACTAGAGTGAAAGGGGAGTGTGTGGGGAAGAGTGAGTATTATGACCCTATGCTACATTTGAAGAGTAGAGTGCTGTGCTCCCATAGTGCAATTGGTCAATAACTTCAAATGGTATCTTGGCTGCAATCCAGCTTGATGAAAGCTTGTTTTTTGCAGTTCTCTTCCCATTATATGCAAGGGAAAAAAATCATGCTTGCCAAATGGCTTGTCTAAATTCTATCTTCAGTTATATTTGTGTAAAAGCACTTGAGGAGGGGGGGCTGGTTTGGAATTCTGAGCCCTTCTCATCCTAAGCCTGGCACATCTTTTTTGGAAGACTTTCCAAAGCAGGAATTTCCTAATGATGGAAAACGGAAATACTATGTCAATAAAGAGACAGAAAAAAAAAAAGATTTCAATCTCAGATTCGGCCTTCGATATTGGACTCTCTTTTCAATATAACAAAGAGGAAGCCAAATAGTTTGCGTGTTATTTTAATATGAATAAGAAATGTGTATTCCAATATCCTGAAAAAAATTATATCGGTAGTTTTTGGATTAGGAATGAATTAAATTTGTGAGAGACAGAAATTCAAAAGATAATTGCATTCCCATCATCATTTTAATATGGAGATATGGATCAGATTTACTAGTATTAAATTTCATGGATAAACAATTCCTCAAAGATCTTTAGTATTTCATCTACTGTTTGAAATCTGTTCAGATCTTCACAGGGAGGATGTATGCGTATTTAACTTCACAGACAGCAAGACTGAAACATCTACTCTATTTTTGTCTGTTGATAGACAAAAAATGAGAAAATTGAGCAGGATCCTGACTAACAATCTAAAGCATTTTCTCAAATAATCCAGCCATTATTGTACTTAGCTAACAGTATAGGATGAGTTTTATATTGCTTCCATGTCAGAATGTCCTGAAGGAAAAATATATAGATAGACAATTTGAAAATGTTGATGAATACAAGTCCTATTCTTCACTATTGATTGTGTTTCCAAAAAACTCTGGAGCTGTAATTTAGTAACATTTGAAATGACCCAAGTTGCCTATTCTGTCTTTTTCTATTAAAGTTATTTAGTTGTTTTTTAGCATTGCAAAGTCTTTTCAACGACAATGGCATTAATGGTTTTATAAATCAATACATAGTATTTCTCATCAACTATTAGCAATAAATTTAAGAAGGCATTTTCCAATGAAAGATTACTTTCAAAACTGATTTAGATTTTATGTTTAATTTCTGTAGAATGTATTAATAAATGTCAGAAACGTTGCAAACTTCAGTCATGCAAAAGGGAGTTATGCCAGATCCCCATAATAGTGGCATTGTTTTACAATGTTATAATAGATCTGCAATGCTATAAATCAGATGTAAGCAATATGATATCTTCCAGGTGTTTTGAATTTTAGTTCCATTACTCTCACCCAGGAAACCTAATATTAAAGAATACATCAGGTGAATTCAAGATTGCCTACTTCTGCTATATCGATTATTGTAATTACTGGTTACAATCCAGAAATCCACAACTTTTTCATCAGCTACTTCATAGGTACATCATTTTGTTTGTACATTAAGGCAACTGTGCTTACTTGGTTTGTATGTGCCATTTCCATAGGTGGGTAGGTATTACATATATGTTGAAAGCTATACCTAAACAATAATGGGCCTTAAGTTTATGTGCAACAAAACTTTCTAGTTCTGATTATCTAATGTCTTTTTATTGTGTCACTTTTTACTCCACCATATAGGAATGAGAGTAGTGTCATAGATATTTTTCACAGGGATGAATATATATGATGCGATGGAACCATTGGTTCTCTCATGCAGCACAACTCTTACTTTCAAGACTATTCCATCTTATATTCTTATTTTATATGATATACTGTGATCTTTATAAACACAATGATTTCCATACTTTGAAGCTTCATGAAACCTATTTTTTGAAAAATTGATTATGTATCTCAGTCTTGAGATGGGCCAGGGATTCGAAAACAAGAAAAAATAGTTTTAAAAATGACTCTGTAATTTAATTTTGAGAACAACCAAGTTACTTGCTGAATGCCTTAAAACATTTTATAGTACAAACCTAATCAGCAGGGCTTTGCAAATTATTCCCATTGGCAGATTGCTGTGATTCCCATTGCAGATTGAAGGTTTACAGAGGCCATGGTTTACGTTTGAACCTAAAGTTCTAAATTATTGGGCAAACTAATTTCATCATAGTCACTTAGAGATTGAGTGGTGTCCCCCCCCATTCTTCCATATGCTATAATGGAAAGCAAGAATGTCTTCATTTTTTTTTGGCATTATGGGATAAAGTAACAAAAGAGGTAGATGCTCAGAGAATAATAAATCTAGCAAATTTCAGCTAAATATGATCTGGGTTTCACCACAGTTTTGTTTTCTTCAATTACTTGTCCGGAATCTCTTTTAAGGCAAAGATAGCAAGGATAACAGAATAACAGAGTTTGTAGGGACCTTGGAGGTCTTCCAGTCCTACCGCCTGCTCAAGTAGGAGACCTTATACCATTCCCTACAGTTGGCTATCTGGTATCTTCTTAAAAATCTCCAGTGATGGAGCACCACAACTTCTGAAGGCAAGCCATTCCACGGCTTCATTATTCTCATTTTTAGGAAATTTATCATTAGTTCTAGATGAGGAGCAATTTCCAAATTATTTAGAAAAATGAATGTTTATTAAACAAATCAGGTGCCAAAAATATCCCATACCAGCTCAAAAATAAAGATTAGAAAAAGTTGTTTTTAAAAGCTTAAAAAATAAGCTTTTCTTGCTGTTTTGTATGTCAAGCTTGGTATAATACAGAAAAATTATAACCTGCCCTTGTGATGCAATGCACATTGCTGCCTCTGAGTTTTTTTTAAGGTACCCAGGTGGGTAGTCCTGCTTCTTGTCAAGGATCTTTTAATAATATAGGTGAAACCTGGTCTCTTATAAGCAGGATACAGAAAAGTGATCACGAACTATCATTGCTGCTTTAGCTCATTGGTTTTCTGAAGTGCCAGAAGACTTTGCCAAACTGCTTGGCAAACTTGTTCTTTCTGTAAACTACCCACCCCAATCCCTGGCAAACTCATTTATATCAGGGTTTTGATTTTCTGGCAATACTTTACATTAGTTAGTTGGCAGTGTTAGCAGAAGCAGGCTGGGACATTGCCACTGAAATTGGCCAATTATAAAATGAGGATGCATAGGGGAAAAAAATCTATGTTCTTATATACCTATACACTAAGCTTTTGGAGCAGAACCTGGAAATGTTAGCTTGAAGCCCATTCACTGACTGGCAAGAGATTTAAGCCCACCCCAATCGTGTAGAATTTAAATTAGGTTTGCGCTAAGAATGCTTATTCAGAGTGTTGAGAACTGAACTGTATTTCTAGGTATGCTGGCAGGACCAGAAAATAAATATAATATTTCATTAGTACAAGAGAGAGAACAGTTAAGGCTTATGGCTGATCATGGTTAAGAAGTTGAGAAAGTGAATAAAGCTCAAAGCAGTGTTAACCCTGCCTCCTCAAGAACTCTAATAGGTATAAGGTGATAAATCTCACTGGCCTGCTGCTTAGTGTCACAGAGTCCATTACACCATTCAACTGCTCCCCTCAACATTGTTCCACATGGAATCAAAATGGTAGGTTCTATATTGTCTGAAGAAGAAGAAGAAGAAGCCAATAATAATAATAATAATAATAATAATAATAATAATAATAATAATAATAATAATACTGAATCTATGAAACACTTTGAAAAGCTACAAAGTGGTTTAAAGACTCCTGATTTCATTCATAAATAAAACAGAAACTGAACAATTGCATTGTCAGCTCTATGCAAAAGGCATACATATAGCAAAAAGAATATTGAGAACCTTAAATGATGCACAGCGAAAGGAGCAAGCAGGATTCAGAGGGGGCTACAGCTCAATGGATCAGATCCAGGTTTTCAGCAAGTCATTGAAAGACACAATGGGTACACCATGCTTCTGTGCATGGCTTTCATTGACTACAAAAACGCACTTGACTCATTATTTCAGCAAGCAATAATTAATGCATTGCTCAGCCAAGGCATAGATACTGCTTACATAAATTTACTACAATCAATATATGAAAAAACAATGGCAATAATTTACCTTAATTATCAACATAGAACGAGGTGTATGACAAGGCAATACAATATCACCTATCCTTTTGTCAGTCTGCCTTGAAGAAGTATTTCACAAATTAGACTGGGCAAAAGATGCAATAAAAATCAATGGCACCTATTTAAATTATTTAAGATTTGCAGATGATGTTGTTCTCTTCTCACAAGACCCAGAAGAACTACAAAGACACATATAAGAGCTGCAGAAAGCTGGAGAACCATTTGGCTTAAAAATAACCCTTATAAAGAGCCAGGTTATATTTAATAAATTCATTAAAGAAGGAAAGAAATATATATATGTGGAGAAGAACTGAACATAGTATACCACTTCACATACCTTGGCCAATGGATCTCAATGGATACAATGAAGGAAACTGAACAGCGTGTTAAATGTGGTTGGTGGGCATTCAGCAAGCTGAGCATATTTTTCAAGAACAACCTCTCCCTATGCCTGAAGAGAAAAGTTTTTGATTAGTATATGCTATCTACTGGTGAAATATAGACACTAACTTCACAATTGATATAAAAGCTATGAGTGGCACAAAGAACAATGGAAAGATACATGCTCAACATTACAAGACAAGAGAGCAAGACCTGCACATGTGTTAGAGAACAAACCAAAGTATGTGATATCATCAAGAGAGTAAAAGAATTGAGATGGAGATAGGCTGGTCACCTAGCAAGAACTGATGGCAGGGGGACCAAGTCAGTCATAGAATAGATCCCACTTGATAAAAAGCATCCATGAAAGAGACCTAAAACAAGATGGATTGACGACATCAACAAGAATTGTGGACCCAACTGAGAAAAAAGAAAGCTCAGGACTGTATAGGTTGGAAACATATGGAAGAGGCCTTTATCCAACTGTGGGTAAACAGTAGCTAAAATGATAATGATGATGTATGTAGGATGGAAATATCAATAGCACTTACACTTTATAGCATTCTCTGGGTGGCTTACGATATCAGTATATTTCCCCTAATAATCTGGGTTCTCATTTTACTGATCTTGGAGATACCTGCAATACTGCATTCTAACCATTGCACCCCCAAGGGTTCTGTGGGGCTGTTGCCATAAGCCTAACACAGACAGTATTTTAGGACTGCTGTCATCTCCGTCCATCAAAATTGTACATATATCTATGACTCTTGGTGACTGATAAGCAATTTAAACAATATAAAACAACCAAAAATATTTTTAAAACAATAAAAATTCAATAACATAATTATAACCAATTCATAAAGTTAGCCCAAGTAATCATAACTACTATAATAACACTTAGTCCAGCCTTATGCTTGTTGTACCAGACTCCTAGGCTTTGGGCCTATTGGCAAAATCATGTTTTAAAGATCTTTCAAAAGTCTAGCAAAGTCATGCATAATATCGTATACAATGATTTTTTTATTCTATAAGTGATCCAGTCAATATTGGAAGAGTGAATTTTTTAAAAATATTTTTTCTTGTCTCCACCACATAATCACTTCAATTAACTATGTTACTGCTTTCTAATGCATTTATATTATGAGCACTAGAATGCATTTTGTTGACAAATAAATCTGCTGAAAAATTGAGAACTTTAATCTTGTACAGATTCTGGATGATTTTAAAAGCAGTGATATTTCAATATTCTGATATTTCAATATTCAGTGTTTCAAATTCTGTGAAATCTATCCAAAGGTCTCAGTGCTTTGAGAAATGTCAATACTTTGAGAGCCATAAATGGGAGAGCTAAAAACATCATCTCAGAATGAACTGGATGCAGGAAAGACAGAAATTTTAGGCATTCTTACACATGCCTGAGTCTTTCATTCCCTATTCTATCATAGTCCTATAATGCAGGCTCTGTAAATAGTGGATATAGATATATAGTGGATATTAGTGAATATAGGGAGCACATATGGTTTGGTGATTAAGGGCTAGAGTAGAGTTAGGAAAAAAAAAACCTCAGGTTCAAGTCTCTGTAAGCCAATAATGATTTCTCAGCTCAAGCCACATCACAAAATTATTGTGCTAGGTGAAAATTGGAAGAGAAAAAGCTCCAAGTAAGATATAAATCAAACCATAATAATACAATATAGATGCTGCGGACTGAAAGCAGGGGAATATCACTGTATATCACTTTGATCAGACTCCTGTCTCTGTAGATGTTGGTAGTTGGTGACATTTTACTCATCCATGGACACAGTGTTTCCAAATACCTTAATGAAGACTGAAGAGAGGTTAATGGATCCCAATATTTTCAACTAGTATAAACTGTTTCACCTCTTGGAATTCATTTCAGAATTATGATATGTGACTGGAGGCTATTTCTTACAATGGTGTGTGGTAGGGATAGTAGTATTATTATTTTAAATGAGGAAATTTGATCATCAAAGCACTACTTTATTTCATTCACAAGAAACTATTACTCAAAATCACCACCTATTGAAGTTTGGACTCTGAAAGTAATACACTTGGCAGAAATGGCGATAATTTTGGCGTATTTGAAGGATCGCTCGAATGAACAATATGGGATAGACTGGAAACAGTGGATAGACTATATATAAGAGAAACACCAATCAAATAAAATGTAACAGGCGTAAAGTTGAGGCTTGACGGGAGGAGTGAGGAATGTTACCAAATCAGACGTTTACAAAGACTAATACTTAGTGTTGTACTTCAGGTTCTATGATGATTGCTTCTTAATATGATCTTATGTTTAATGTTGATTGTTTTAATAAAAAATTTTTTTAAAAAAATCTATTAGCTGTTTTTGTTTAAAAGTCCATCTATAGTTCCCAGTGCAGTTTTATTTTTTTCTTTTTAATTCCTCTTTTAATTCCTGACACAATACTTTTGGATGGTTTTTGACTGACATTTGCAATAAAAAGTGTACAATAGCTTCATACTGTCTGACTTCCAAAGTCAAGACATCTGATGGGTATATTAGTGTATTGTTATCTTTTATCCTCTGATAAGATTATAAAATGAATAACAAAGGAACTTCCTTTTCTCTTTGGGGGGAATCTTTCAGCTGACAAAAAGAGTAAGGCTGCCTTGTACCAAATCCATTGAGATCCTGAGATAAGACTCACTTACATGTCACTGAAGCTTGTACCACAGAATGTAATATTAAAGGTTATGTCTCATTCTGCTCAAGCAGAATTTCCTAACTCGAGAACATGAGCAGAGACAGCCTATTGAGATTTGACATGACAACCATGCTCATCTTACTGAGATACAGCTTAGACTGCAGATGTCCGTTTATAGTGGAAAAATATGTCAACCCTTTGAAGTACTTGAAGTATGTATTTCTACAGGGAATTATTCCCACCCCCTTCCTGCTTCTTTCAGAACATGAGATTTCAGAACTCTCTCTCTCTCTCTCTCTCTCTCTCTCTCTCTCTCTCTCTCTCTCTCTCTCTCTCTCTCTCTCTCTCTCTCTCTCTCTCTCTCTCTCTCTCTCTCTCTCTCTCTCTCTCTCTCTGTGTGTGTGTGTGTGTCTATTCCATTTCCCCTTCATTCACATTTTAGATATGGTAGCTCAAGCTAAACTTCTAATGTTAATGAAATTCTTATGTTCATAAGTGGGATATGCATTCTTTAAGTGCTGGAGTGAACATGGAATATCATTCTCTCTGTATTTCTCTCCCTTTCTCCCTCCCTCCCTCCTTCTCTCTCCCATCTCCTTTTTCTCTCTCCACTATTTCTATTTCTATTATTTCTATTTCTCACACACACATGCACACACACACACACACACACACATTGACATGAGTGAAGCCTTTTTGTTGATCATATGCTAAATATTTCTTTCCACATTTTTGACTTTGGGTAAAAGTGTACTTACAATTTTGTATAATTTTGTAATTGTTTGGCCAAACATAACATTTTATGAAATATGTTTTTGACATTTATGGGATACTGGATCCTTCCACTTGCCTGAAATTGATTAAATAATTTCTACAAATTCATTATATATTTGTCATCAAATCTGGCTTCCAATCTTATTATCCAGTTGTCCAAATGCCAGCTCCCTGTATGATAATCTGGAGTCGGGTCTCAAGGGGTCAAATTTAAAGTTGGAAATATGGGAAAAAAATAAATCAATCTCCATAATTTGCCAATTCTTACTGTATTCTAGTGATGTGAGTTAGATATTGCCACCCATATGACCTTTCCCATCTGAAACAACCTAAAACCCATTTAGAAATGTATTTTTATCATACTAAAACCTTCAGGTACTATCGACTATTTGTACTTCTAAGCCTCATTTTTACACTTGCCTGCCTGTTGGACTAAATGGACTATATTCTTTAAGACACAAATTGCCAGTTCTCCATGGAGAACAATTGGCTTCTAATAGAGTTAACCAGCCTTTACATGACCAGCTGCTCCTGCATTGTGACTGAAGGCTCTGTGAACAGGCATTAAGATAATTTTGAATGTATTGGCAAGTACTGGGCATGCTTTAAATCTCTGCAACAATTTTTTCTCTCTCGCTGATGGGCGTAAGGTACCACAGTATCCTTGAGGCATCCTTACTCCTCTATGAAATTAGATGCAATGCGATCTCCGAGAATAATCCCCCTAGTGAGATTTGTGGCGAAGAAAAAAAGAATTGTATTCTTATTAATCTGCTTATGTTTCAAAGCAATAGTTCTCAGTGCTTGTTTAGAGACATTTACACATGCTTTACCGACTTTTACTTTGTGTTTGAAAAACAATATTTGAATACATTCTTGGTTCTAAAGTATAAAAATATATATGCAGCAGTCTTTTGCCAAGAATAGCTCTTAATCTGTAAGCAACATGATATACTCCAGATATTTCACCCAATTTATTATCCTTTTCAGATTTATTAAATTACTTGTCTTATCTTAGAGACAAAACTTCATGAAATGTATCTTTATGACAGTTCAGTTTTCAAAATGGAAACATTGACAACAAGCATGTATCTTAATAGAGTTGTGGTAATACAGCTAAGGATTTGACCACTTTAATATAATGTATAGAAGGGAATTCAAAAGATGAATGCAAGAACCAATAATAGCTAAATTAAATTAGTATTGTCTCAAAAGTGTAGCACTATTGTGGTCTCAGATCAGCTTCGCCTCAATGTTCATTTTTTTTGTGGCATTATAGTTTTTTTCTATCACTGAACTTTGTAGTTTTATCAATGCTTCAGAGAATTTGAAAACTCAATCCATAAGTATAGGACAGAAATATTAAGATATGTAGCATAACTATGCCGTTCAGAATAAAAGGCAATGTTTTATTTCAGAAGTAGTAAGAGTAGAGATAAGCAGAGCCTGGAGCTGGAAAAGGAAAAATCAAACCCCTTCTGTCAGGTCCCCAAATCCTTATTGTTTTCCTTGCATATATAATTTTGTGCTTTTGCTTTGGGGCCTGCTGGGAGAAAGGAGGATATTTACTTTTGCTTGGGATAACATTCGCTTTCTGCTTTTCTTCTCCCACCTCTATCCACTTGAGAATGGAATGTGTCTCTCTTATCAGGGAGATGGTTACAGAGAAACAAAACTGGAGAAGACCTTGAGATACGCACCAACTGTGCCAGTTACCCACACATTATTCCATTTTTGCATTGGCTGGATTTCAAATGGACATTATGAGGAGGAGGAGGAATATTGCTGGTTTAACTATACCGTTCAAGCAGGATTTTCCCCAGATATCGCCTTGACTTCCCTACTGTCACTAACCCCTAATAAAAGTTTCTTTTTGAGACAATGCCTGTTTTTTGGTTGGATAGCTGAGGTGGGTCCTTACACCTTCAAAAATTACTTTGGAAAGATACTTTGGAAATCACATTCCTTTTCATTCTTCAACATTACTGGTCATTTTTTATAGGTAGGCTGGAAACAAGTGTTCTCAAAGCCACCAGTTGATGGCTTCCATTTTCTTATAATGTCCCTCTTATGTTCTGCCTATAGCCACCCTTTTTTGGGGGGTAGAAATTGCAGTTGTGAAGCACAACCTGGAAAGGGACTACTGCATGCAACATGTATCAGAGTATTCATTGCAATGTTTTTCCTTCAAATATTAATTTATCTTATATAAAAGTTCCATTGGTATACCTGAATGAGGTTTTACAAGGGAAACAATCTATGGGTATATGAGAAAATATTAGATCACTTTCTATCTGCCCATATCTTTTCCCAGTTGGATCTCTCTTCCATCCACCCCTTCCTTCTCTCTTTCCTTGATTTGGAATCAGATTAATAATATACAATTAAGTTTGGAGTATTATTTTAATTGATCTAATCTAGATACGATGGAGGAGAAGAAGGTGGAGGAGGAGGAATTTACTATAAACAAAAAGCAAAAGCAAACACATATTTACTTAGCATTTCTAGGTGCTGATTTTTTGCTCACCATAAATCCAAAATATGCTGCAAAACAAAAATGGTTTGCACATCTGTCATTATGCTAAATTTTGTTCCGGTACCTGAACTAAATATACTTTCAAAAATGTAAGAATCACCTGCTAATTTAATAACTTAATGCCCCACTTATTTTTCAATGTGCATCAAACACTGTACAATTTATTGGAATACTTTCTATCCAATCTGCTCATTTTAATTCTTTCTCCCCACTTGCACCTTTCCAATATTCTTAGAAATGAACTCTTTGCACTTCCCCTTTCTTTCATTAATTAGTTGGCTGGTGGTCTACAGCCAACTCTGCAGCTCACTGAACAGGCTAATATTAATATCTGAGCTTTGCACTTTAGGCAAATGCCACATTCCTTCTCTATATGAGCAAACCATTGCTCTGTAATGAGATAGTGACTTCCCCTATTTCTTTTTTAAAGAAAAATAAAGAAATGAATATCTCCAGCATATTCAGAAGTGGGTTTAAAAGAACTACACTCAACAAAGCATATACTTGTTCTATGAAACTTGGTTCTATTATTCAAATAAAACCAGTAGGGCATGAGACATTTTGGTTCAAAATTAATAAATGTGGAGAGGGGAGAATGAAAGTTAAGTGAATCGGGGCTAGAAAATTATAGCTTAATATGATGGATATATCTGAATGGGAAAGCAGAAAAGATAAACAAGCCTATGCCATGAGCAAAGATTATGAACAGCAGAGATAAGAAATTCAAGTCACCTCTTCTGAAGAGATAATACTTCACTTGGAAACTGCCAAGCTGTGAAACTCCCAATGTGCCAAGAATGAACCCTTCTACAAACTATATCTTCACTTGTTTTCTTGCAGACATTTCATTACCCAAACTAGGTAACATGATCAGTGTTACCTAGTTGGTGTAATGAATTGTCTGCAAGAAATATTCTCCTTTATTAGTATATCTTCACTGTGATTTCTGGACACAGAAATCAAATTAAATAGCCTCGATATGGGATAGGCTTAGATTCTTTCTTTTCATTTTGTCTTTAGCTAATAGTGTAGAGTGACATGATTGTCTGAAGTTCAACTCCATCTAATTCACTCCACCTTCAGCAAGATGTCCCTTCCTAACACAAGGTCTTTCCTTAGTCTGACTAACCCAATTTTATCAGTGGTGCCTCAGTAGCAGCAAACACATCCCTCAAATCATATCTTATTGCTGTCACGGTCCTTTGAACAGAAAACTTTGAAATAGCTCTGTTGCTGTTTAACCCTCTAACTGACTTACTTTACTCAACCATGGTTTGTTCAGTGAGGTTTCTAGAGTTTGGGAAATGTAAAGTACAGCAGCTCCTTAAGATCTATCTGATTGTCACCTTACACTTGTTTCACTTTGGAGACCTGGCTTACCCAACCTTAAATTCAGAAGCTATTTGTTATTGTGGGTTTTGTCTGTTTGTTTCTTTAATGTGTTGGGTTTTTTTCCCCTCATAGACATATATGAGATGTGAGTTGGCTATATTTGTTGAGATATCTCTACAGGTAGCCTCTGAATCCAATTAAATAAACATACAAATAAAATCATGTCTATTTTAACAAAATTCTGTGTAACACATGCAATGTGTGAAGAAGGCTTTGATCATATAGTCATGACTACCATCTTGACTTTTTTTTTACTCTTCCCTTGTGGACATTCCTGAAACCTTGGAAACTCTTATTCCCCATGGAACCAGATCTTAGGCAATACCTGAAACAAAGCAGCCATGTGTCAGTCTGATCATAACAAATTATCTTGAACTTCTTTTGGTATTTTTTGGTTTACTCATTGGCAGTCCATGACCAAATGCTTCATGCATAGAAAAGTTCATGCCTGGAATTTTTTGCATCCCATTCTTACAATGCAGAACAAAATGAGGAGGCCAAATTAGTTTAGTTTGGTGCTAAAGAATTTAGTACTAAAGTAGAACTATCTAGGTAGTAAAAATTGGATGACACAAATAGGACTACCATGACTGGCTAATAAAAAATACACATTATAAAACTCTCTTTTATATGTAGAGTAAAGCAGAAGAAAACATAGAAAAAGTTATGTATGTTTGATGAGTGCACATTGAGCATGAGCCTTTATTGATAGACAGATGTACTTTTTTTTTTTAACTTGGAGGTACATTTTGTAATCTAGTATACACTATCATCATGGTTCTCCTCAGAATATTTTAATGGCCAACCTATTGATACTTCTGATAATACTCAAACATGCCTTTTGATAAACTTATATATTAGAACAGGTCTAGGGCAGCTGTCAGTCTAAGAATGTCTTTTTTTCCTTTGCTATTAATAACAATCAAGGTAACCATAGAAACAGGAATTCTGTCACTTGGAACTTCCGCAGTGTTTCAGCTATAAAAGCATGTCATTAAAGAAATAGTCAGCTCTCCATATGAACCACTGTATTTTCATGAAAATAATGTTTCTGGTTTGTTTTTAAATTGCTTTCATTTTTTCCCAATATCTTTACGATTACCATTCCGAATGATAAATAACAAAGAAAAGATATTTTAAAAGAATCATGTTTTTTGATGTGATATATAATCAACATTAGTTACATTTTATGTAGGCTTTTAATTTTTTTCTTGAAACTTCATATTTCTTTTAAAACACCTACTTGCCTTATTGCATTTTTCTGTTTAGATTCCTCCAGAATATTTTGGCCTTGTGAGCAAAACATACTGCAAACTATACCTTTCCAGTAAAACTAAATTCTAAACATTTGTTGCATTTCTATAATTTTCTGCTTAAACTACCTGACCAGCAATCATTTGATAATGGCAAGGCTGTTGTTACCTCTGTTACCTATGTATGAAGAGAATAAAAATATATGTTTTCATCAGATATGAAGGATGTTTAATTTCTATATGGATATCATAAGCATGCAGAAGAATTTTACCCGAAGTGATCCAGCATAATCAAAATATAGCATGCAAAAATATGTTTGAAATGATCTAATGAATCAGTTTTTAAAATTCTATTTCTTATAGTTGAAATCCATATGTCAGGGCTATAGCATCCATGTAAAAAATAAATGTTACCCATTTTAATCTTTTATGTATTACATAAAAACCAGAAGAAAGAAAATCAGGATTGTTCTTTGTTTTTGTGTTCTTACTTTAGAATTTCCCTTTTTAGTTTGTACACTTATTGCAAGGTTATGAATTTTATGAATTAAACCTGACATATCTTCAAATGAGTTGCTCCATAGAGAAGCAAGAACAGCCAAATGCACAAGAACTTTTATTACCATGGAAATGACATTTACTTAGATTGCAATACTACATTATTGTTGACAATAGCTGTTTATTGGATGCTGGTATTAAATAAAGGAGAATTTGAAATGCATGAAATTTATAATACTATATTGTATGACAAACTTTACTACTTGTCTTTATGTGTACATATCCTTTCATAGTATTTGTGGTAAATAACAATCAGCTGTACATTCAGATTAACTATTATAGTTTCACAAAATGAAATATCTTATACGACATAGCCATAAATTATAAGCAGCTTCCATAAGCATGCTCTATCAATTTTATTACATGTATAACAATTTAAATAATTCAGAAAGGATGTTAGATCTGTTTGTTCATATGAGAAGCAATATAATTATGAAGCAAGCTGTATAAATTAGTGATAAACATGTATTATAAAAATCTCAGTAATCCTAAAGCCTCATCTGCCATTATCTCTCACAACATAATATAGTGCTATTTATATTGGCATTATAGAATTCTGTACAAATGCATGGATGAAACAAAGCTGAAAAAAATAAGACAATATTTTTAAAAGCCTCAGACATTACTTAAGAATTAGATAAGGATAAATCTTCTCTCACCAATCTTATTTTGAGAGTGTCACTGCAGACAAATGGAGGGTGAATTTGTCAGCATTATAAACATGGATTTTCAAAAAGCCTTTCATAAAATTTCTTATCAATTTTTTTTTCATAAACTGAATGGTCTATTCTTTTGTGGCTTACTAACTGGTTAAAAAACAGAAAACAAAGAGTGTGAATTAATGGATAATTTTCTCAATAGAAAAGGAAGAGATGGAATCCCTCAAGGATCTATGTTGGAACCAACACTTTCACACTATTTTATAAATGATCATGACTCAGGAATAAGCAGTGACTGACGAAGTTTACAGAATATTCAAGCTGGTAAAAATAAAAAGTAATTGTGAAGAGCTCCAGAAAATGTTTCTTTAAATTGGGTGAATGGTCCAAGGTCATATGAGGTCCAATATAAAGAAATACACCCTGTGACAAAACAATTTCTTAATTTCTCTTAGATCCTGACAGAGCCTGGTCAGAAAGCCTGGGGTCATAGCACACATCTCATTTAAGAAGTTAAGTATCATTTCTTCCAGCCCTTGAACTTGCAGAAAAGTATGCAAACTTAAATTAAGCTCCCCTTATGGCCAAGCAACAATCTGCCTCATACATGAGGCTATTAAGTCTGTGTTTTTTACAATTTTGACCCAGGACAAATTATGTAAAGAAATTGATACATTATGCTGACTTCATTTCTTTTTTCACTAAGAATCATTTATCAATGGGAAAACACCCACCAATTGCCCTTCTTAATACATGGTGGGGCAGGATGGGATAAGTGTAGGCCAGGGATGTCAAACTGCCAGCCTGCCAAAACTGCGCCCATTCTATTGCTGGCAATGGGAAAAAAAGTCATGATACATCACAACATGTCACATGACGTCGCGATTTTGACACTCGTGGTGTAGGCAGATAGCTTGGGCAAAAGATTTAGCCACCTTTCTAGTTGCTTGTATCTCCACACAGAAGACCTATCAAGCAGCTGAATCTGTATAAAGTTCTGTCTTCTGAAGGATCACTAATCTCAGCTAGCTAGCCAGGAGGTAAATTATAAATATAAAAGAAAAGTACAGAAAGAACTCTCATTCATTTCATACCATGCCCCCTTTTCACAGCACCAATTTATCAGTTGACATAACTTTATGGTTGGTTGGTTGGTTGATTTGTTTTGGAAGACTATTAGATACATCTAGGTATGTCTAAACCTTATAGTATTTAGAATAAGTTTATGCAGTATTCCATTTTTACAGATACAGTTTACAGTAGTGTTAGATAGTGAAGAATCATCACATGCTGCTGTGGATTTCAGAGCTTATTTGCATTGAATTATATATGGAGTTGAACATTTGTAGTTTGCTATAAATGAGTGATAGTTCTAACAGCAACCAATCAAAGGATCATGCTTATAAGGCAAAACACTATAGCTAGAAGTTATTCACTGAAGCTGTCTGGAAGGAGATTTAGAACAAACAAATAAAAGCATTTCTTTCCAGACTGCAGAACTAACCTGTGGAATTCCCACCAATGCTTTCAGGCTTACCCATTAGAGAATCCATTATTTAAAGTTAATGAGCCTCTTAAAGGAGCAGTACTATTTTCAGGATCCCATAGAAACCAAGAAAAAGTCAAGCATCTTAATTAGCAGTCTAGAAGTGCTGCTCTCCTGTGAATATGAAGCACTCCTTCTGAATCATTTTCAAATGATACATTACTGCCTTATTTTCTAACTCTACTGCAACTGCTTACATAAAAGTGAAAGAACTAGAAATGGTAGTTAAACACCAAGAGAAATTGGGTTAACTTTTTTCTAGTTTGTTGAAAGGATGAACTAGAACATACTCTCTATCTTCCTCTTTCTAGTTATATAATATTACATAATCCCATATTTTTTTTTAAAAAAAACCACATAGATCAAAATGTGCACTTTTAAGAATGTCATGCTGTAATTTAAAGATATCCACAGAAATTCATGTATTGGAGTATGGATAAAACTGCAGAACAGTTGCTTTCAAATTCTCTCATTGTATACAATGCATTTGAGCATGATATAACAGGTGTCAACTCTACAATGAACTTGGCTGCAGCCATATTTGTCGTTCTAGGTTGCCACAAGAAAGGGAGGAGGGAAAAGGTATTTCTGGTAGTCTAAACATGAGCAAACTTTGCAACCAATCATGGTTTTCACAACTTTTTCAGATTTGCAAAAGCAAAGGAAAGCTTAAGTAAAATGCTAGTCCAAATTATGGTTACTAAATAAGAGTTACCTATAACCAAATCAAAAAGACTGGCGAGTATGTTTCCAAGATAACATGCTTTTGCCACATTTATTTTGTTGCCTTTCATTTCATAGTTATTATCCATGCCAAACTGTTACTCGGGGTAAAATGCATCTCCCAAGACCTCTTCAGATGAAAATGGGTATGATACTTCCCACTATTTAGAGACTGGAAACTCATGAAAACTGCCTGGAATTGCCTTCTGAACAGATGGGTGGCAAATAAATTAAATAAACAAATAAACTGCAGTTCAGGCTTTAAACTAATGTTAACACAGTTAAGAAAAGTGTCATTCCTGGGTAATGCGTGAATCTTTCCCCTTGAGAAACATGACCTCTTTCCACATTGATAAATTAAATATGGACTCGACATAATAATAAGCTTGTCTATTCCTGCCTTATCAGCTGTTGGAAGAAGAAAATGTTCTCATTTTTATAGGTGTACAAGATATCGGTAGACTGAGGAGGTCCTTTCTTTTTAGTTCCCACATCTGAAGGAATTCTGCCTCTTAATTAACTAACCCTATTTCTTTGAATACTTTCTACCTATCCTTCCTTATCATCACCATATTAAGCCTTTAATAATAGAGGGAGGTTACTGCATGTTATTTGTCTTATTCAAAAGCTATCAGTCCAACTATTTTTAGTCTGAGGGAGGTAATAATGACTTTGTACCTGCTGGTTTAACATGCTGGGTCCAGGGATAGATGTAAATAGGAGATAACAAATGCAGGAAGGCCTGCTAGTTCCACTTGCTACACTGAAGCTAACATTATTCTTGTGACAGCTGCCTTCTGCTCCTTCAGTATTGTAATCTCCTAATACATTTTTCTGCTGCTCTTATGTGCCATGAAGTTTCTATCATATCACATCATAATGGCTCAGGTGGGTCCAAGAACAGTTGTTTGAACAATGGCACCTTAGCGCTGTCAAGCATCACTTTGATCAGAATGCCAAACTCAAAGGTAGTAGCTTTTACTTCAGTCAGAAGAACATGAAAACTATTCCTATGCTACGAGAAAATTAGACCCCCTTTTTCCAGTTTGCTTGAAAGTGAGAATTAGAAGTCATTCTCATCCTTCCTCTTCTTTTTTTATTATCAAATATTGATCTCTAAAATCAAATATTGTCTCTAAAAAGATTAGAGGATGGATTTCTTCCTTGTCGCTGATGTCTGTATCTGATATTACTTTTATAGGTAGAATTCCATGCCTTCCCATCACTGCTTTGCTTAAATAGATTCTTCATCTCTTACACAATCTGAATTATATCACATATTTTCCTTCAGATTACTAGGAAAAGTCTTGCTAAGCACCAATTTATGAAAAGGAAGAATTCAAAATAACCTGTCTATTGGAAATAAAGTCTTATTGACTTGTAAATCTTGCTTTTTATATTGATTATAAAGAAAAAAAGGAATGGATCCCTGACTTATGTCTGTAGATTTATAATTCCATCTTTCTTCCAGAAACTCAAGGAAATGAACACAGCTTTCATAGCATTTTGCACAAGCACCCCACTTCAAATAAACCAACAGATTTGTGTTATAGGTATATCTGAAAAATATCCTCAAAGTTACCTAGTAGTTTTTCTTGACTAAGCAAAATGTAGACTAGGTCTCCTGGTCCTATTTCAAAACTATATTGAACTCTGACTTTAAATTTATTATTTGAAATTTCTATTTTACACATCTTATGTTGTTTTAAATGATACAAATCAAGATAATATATGACAAAAAACAGTAATAATCATATAAATCAATCCAACAATGCTATAGTCTCAATACATAATTAAAGTGCAATACATCATCATTGCACTAATGTTCACTTTTGGCAAATATGGATCCCTAATTTCTCATCTTCAAATGCTTTTTGAAAAACAATCAAGGTTCCTAATCTTATCACAAATGTCAGGACACCACTGTTGGGTAATTTCACTGAATTTGGGGTGCATCTACAGAAAAATATTTATCCGCAAGTCACTCACCAGCCATATTTTCTGGATGGTATGAATTCTGAGCACTATACTCAATGTGGGCATTTGTTTAAGTGTTGGGAGGATGGCAAATTCTTTCTAGCTTAAGTATTCTCACAGATAGCCAGACTACAAGCCATGAACAATTTTAGAGAGCTCCTTGAATTGCACCCAAATCATACTAGCAATCATTGCAATTCCTACACTATTTATATTATAGGGCAATATAGTGTCTCTTAGCCTACAAGCATCTGCATTTTGTACCAGTGAAGGTTTGTGTAGTCTTTAAGGGAAGTTCCATATAAGGAGAATTTCAGTAGTCCATGAGGTAGCAAGGGCATTAATGATCTTTCTAAAAAGATTTGGCCTCAGGTCTAATTTGTGTTTGTTCTACCATGTTCTGCACATTTGAAAGGACTCTCAAGATGCAGAATAGCTCTTTCTGGGGCCACACAATCTCATCAAGTCCTAATGTTGTAATTGTCCTGGATTCAGCCAGCTTCTGGATCAGCAACCACTTCCTGGCTTTGGTTAAAGCCTACCTTGTACTTTCCCATGCAGGATCTTACAGACTTTATACATTTGGCCAAGGCTTCTACCACATTTCTCAACCAGTCTGGGATTCACTGTCATCATACTGATTATACTACCCCACTATGCTGAATTATTTAAAATGTAGACATTAAACAGAAAAAGAAAGAGGATCAAACAAGTGGTAATGCACATTGGTGTGTCCTAGAACCATTCCTCTCTTCCATCACATACACTAACTGGAGCTGTCTACTAAGCACTACAAATGTCTTTGCAGATGATTCAGAAAAATACTATGGATATCAAAGGTAACTGAAATATCCAACACAACTAGTAGAATGAATAACAAAACTAATGCTTCTTTCAGTACAATGACCAAGTCTGAATCCTGATTGCAAAGGGTTCAGATAATCACTTTTTTATTCTTCTGTAGTAGTTGTTTCACAAGGTCCTGCATCATATCTTCTCTAAAAAGGGAAGGCTGAAGACATCATCATTGCCCAAAAATATTGGTTTTAGGTCTTACTCTTGAAGTTGATGCAGAGTAATTATGTCACTTACCTACCCACAATGAGCTATTTACAACAGCTCAGGAGCATATTCTTTTTTTTTAATTGGTTTTTTAATTTTTAACAGAAAAAGAAAAATGCTCAAATCAAATCATAGTGTTAAAATAAACAATAAACATAATCACAACATAAATACATATTTCAAAATCATCCATAAACAAAACATAAGTACTTATTTCAATACATCTAATAATAATAACTCAACTGAAAATAATCATAGACCACATTTACCAAACAATTAACATTACTGCTCGGTACCCCCACCACCACATCCCCCTAACCCTAACCTTCCCCCCTCACTTACCAACTAACTACCTACTCTCCTCCCTCCTTCTCTATCTCCCTCCTTCTACTCCACCCAACTATCCCTACTCTTCCCCCTTCTTATCAACTTTCTACTTATATCAGCCTTCACTCCTCCTTCCTCTTTTCATCAGATGTGGTGCCCAGAGGCCACCCGAGCAACCCCTTAATAACAATAATTACATATTCTTGCATCAACCCCAATTGCAGTTGAGAAAACATAGTATATAAAATTGTAAACCCTCCCTACCCCCCCCTGACTTCCCAGAGTGAGTACAGGGTAAAACAAAAGAAAACCCACTACTTCAAACAAAGTTATTATATAATCCTAACAAGAATTTTAAACTATATACTAAATACAATCTCTACTTAACATTTATTCAACCTTATCAATTCTAATACATATCTAATCCCTCAATCAGTCCATCTAATATCAAACCTTAAATCATTTCAATCATTTCAAATTGTAAATAATAAAAAATTGTAAATAGTAATAATCCACTAAACAAAACAGACAAAGCATCTTGTTAAGAGTATTAATTTTCATTTACATATCTAAACCATCAATCTAACGATCAATCCATCACTTCAATTCATTGAGAGGTTATGTAGAGTCACCCAAACAATCAAGTTTAGTATATATCTTCCAATAATCAGTTTCTTTTAACATTCTAGACAATCATTTCAAACCAATAAACATCAAATAAATAAATCATCTTTTTTTTAAAAAAATAAACAAATAATATCAATAAACCCCTCAATTAAAAAAAATATATTCTTAATCAATTTAGTATATCTTCCATTAAACAACCTCTCTTACATCTTACTCATAAACTTGGTCCTTGATTCAGCCCATAATCTTAGATTGGCCTTAATTCCTTACACTTAATTTTAAATTAAGCTCAGGAGCATATTCTTGTTCCTCCTAGGCTGTCTTGCAAATCAGAAATGGCAGAGAGCCACAGCAGAAGTAGGAATGCTCCTCTCATAAAGGCCACTGCCATTTCTGAAGAAGAAGCTGTTTCTAAGAAACATTAAAGGGTATCACCTGAATCTCATCACACTCTATCTAACTAGCGTAGAACTCAAAGATTTTGTAAGTAATTTTATTGACAAGATGATCAACAAACCTATCATCTAGGTATGTTAGGAGTTTATCCTGGCCAGCCACCCTCCTTCCCCAACCCTTTTCTACTTTTCAAAGGTCTAATTCACTTTGATAAGAGCAAATGGAGGACATTTTATAAATACAATAAGCGTAGACTTTAAAAAGTCTATAGGATTTTATTTATTTATTTATTAGACTTATAAGCCGCTCTTCTCCAGGGGACCCAGAGCGGCTTACAACATAGATAATAACAATCGCATTAAAGTCTAATATAAATTAAATTAAAATGATCATAAAATAAAACAATACCCCAAATTTTTAATAAAAAAAACATTCATCCAACATTCAGCACCAATCATTCCCAGATCTGCCGACACAAATAAGTTTTTAATTCTTTTCGGAAGGCCAGAAGAGTGGGAGCGGTCCGAATCCCCGGAGGGAGCTGATTCCAGAGGGTAGGGGCCGCAACAGAGAAGGCCCTTCTCCTGGGGCCCGCCAGCCTACATTGACTGGTCGACGGGACCCGGAGAAGACCAACTCTGTGCTCTCTGACCACTTTTAGCACTTAATAGTTTTGTTCTTTATTTTTTTTAATAATAAGTATATCAGAATGAATTCAATTTGGATAAAAAAATCAAAGGTATATTTCCCTAATTGCACAGAAACAATATTTGTAAAATGTATGTAACAGTTTTAGTTTGGATCTGTATAAATACAACTAATATATGAAGATGAGAATGAAAATAATGATGTAATGCTGCTATAAACAGAAAAATGAAAAGTTATCCAAGAATTAAAGTAAATGGATTTACTGTATCAATCAGGCATGCTGGCAAAATGGACCACCTGATAGAATAATCTCTCTAGGAGACTTACTTAAAAAACTAAATAAACAGCTAAAAGTTTCTTTGCGTGAAATGATCCAGAAAAAACAAGCTCCATGTAGCTTTTTAGATGCTTCCATCAGGAGTGACTATTTTTTTTTGCCTCTTGTCCTTCTTTACAGAATATGAAGTCAATAGTGCACCAGAATGTCTGCAAGAAATACCATTTTCCAGAGAGCAAGAATTGGTGGGGCTATAAAATAGAGAAAGTAATAGAAAATGAAGAAGCTAGAGTGTTTTTGGACTTTAGAATTCATAGAGATAAGCATCTGCCACAACACTCCCAGACTTAAAAATTGTTGATAAGAAAGATAAAAAAAGACTGCATAGTGGACACAGCAGAATAGAAAGAATTAGAGAAAAATCACAAATACAAAGAACAGCAACTACAAGTAGAACAACTATAACAAAAGAGAACAAGAATATACTAATAGTCATCTTGGGTGCAATCCCAAAACAACTGGAACATCACTTGAACACCGCTGGAATTGACAAAATCACTATCAGTCTATTGCAAAAAGTAACTCTACTTGGAATCGCTTACATCCTGTGATGATACCTGTAATATTGTCAGATGACAACTTCTATCTAACACAGGTCCTTGGCAAAGACTTGATAGGTGGACAAAAATGCCAAACCCAGTCTAAACACCTGGCTGGCTATATATATAAAACCAATAATAATAATGTATTTATTAACCCTTATGTATATCAGAGCACAAATATAAAATGTAGAACAGTAATAAGACCACATATTACAAAATAGAGATAAAGTCATGAGTAAAAGAAAATGCAAATCATATTTTGTGTCACCCCTACAATTTACTCCAGTCAGATAGACTAGACTAGACTAGACTAGACTAGACTAGACTAGACTAGACTAGAATAGAATAGAATAGAATAGAATAGAATAGAATAGAATAGAATAGAATAGAATAGAATAGAATAGAATAATAACTTTATTGTCATTTTGAATGTACACTAATCGGCATACATTAAAATAAAATTTAATTGCATACAGCTCTCAAAGGATCATCACCTCCAATATACATTATGTAAATATGACAAAATAAATAAATATGCACATATCCACATATATTATATGACACATAGAAACAACACAGTCTAGTTTGGATTATGTATGCATGCGCATGTGAGAAAAAATGAATCTTGCAAGTTTACCAGATGGATGGCATAGGGAACAAAGCTATTACAGATCTAAATACACAGTTCTCAATTGTTAAAAGGGTGACATTGTATGCATTACTGAGATTCTGACAGCACATGAAAGATGTTGTTTTAATATATGTATCCCAATGGGCTAATTGTTTAATGTACAGTTCAAGATATTGATCTATTTCTTTCTTTTATAGTTGACATTAAATAATATATGTGCTATGTTCTCTGTCTTTGGGGCTCTACAAATACAAGTACATTCATTATTATTAATATGGTTGGTTCCATAGTCAGCTGATTGTTCAGACTGGCATTTTAGGCATTTTTATCCACCTATCAAGTCCTTCCCAAGGACCTGGGATAGGCAGATGTTATTTGATGGAGTTAAAGGATATAAGCTCTTACAAGTAAAACTGGCTTTTGCAATTGACCAATGATGATTTTGTCAGCACCAAATGTGTTCAAGTGGTTATGGTTCATTGCACAGTTCAGACAGGATTTGGCATTTTTGTCTACCTACTGAGTAGGCAGATGTGGATGTGTGATGGAGTTACAGATATTGTGGCAGGATGTAAGCTGTTCCAAATAAACACACCTTTTGCAATTGACTGATGGTGAATTAGAGAATGCCAAGGGTGTTCAAATGGTTCTCCAGTTATTTTGGGATTGCACCCAAGGCACCTATCACTATTGGCACTATGTTGGCTTGCTTTTGCCACAGTCATTCAATTTCTATTTGCAGTCATAGAAAATGCATTTGTATTTTGTTATTTTCTCCAGCTCTTTCTCTTCTCTTCTGGTGTATCCAGGTATTGCCACATCTACTATGCAGACTTTTTTAGCTTTCTTATTACAATTGTTCAATCTATGTGTTGTATGGCAAAGTGTCTGTCTGTTTGAATTCTGATATCCTAGAACAATTTAGCTTCTTCATTTTCTTTGACTTTCTCTATTTTATGCTCCCACCAGTTGTTGCTTGCAGGCAAATTATATTTCTTGCAGATCTTCCAATGCACCATTGTTGCTATTTTATCATACTGTTGCTTGCAGTCAGTCTGTGTGATCTTGCAGCAACTTACTAGGTGGTCCACTGTTTCTTCAGCTTCTTTGCATAGGCAGCACTTATTGTCTGTTACTGTCTTCTCAATTCTGGCTTTATATGCATTTGTTCTTAAGGCTTGGTCTTGTGCAGCCAGAAATAGTCCCTCTTCAACTCTCCTGTTCTTAGCCACTGTGAAGTCTTGTTATTATGCCTCCATTCTGTTCTTCATTTGGTCTTTCTCGCAGGTCAGTTTGTTCTCTCCAGTAGTCAGTAAGCCTTCCTAGTATACTGACTTCAAAACATCTTTTTCACAGTCCTTCAGTTATTCTTCCAATGCTCCTTTTTCTTCTTCAACCATCTGATGTATTTGCAACATTTCCTGTCCATCTATTTTCATTGGTAGGTAGAGTCTGTCAATGTCTCTGTGAGAATCTTTCATTGTGATTCTTTTTCTGATTTTCCCATTCATGGCTTTTAGTTCTGCTTAAGTCCAGTTCACTATTCTATTTTTGTATCTAATGAATGGAAATGCCTAAGTGTTTCTTGCTTTCATGGTATGTTCTCCACTGAGCTTGGACTTTAAGATCTTCTTTACTCTCTTGATAGTAACTACTCCCAAGACATGCAACCGTGTCTTCCATTGTGCCATCAATCTTTGCACAAAGATTCTGATGTTTTTTACTGACTCCTATTATTTCTAGGCACTAGATTATCCAGGCATGTGCCTCCTTATAGTCAATCCATGCTACTCTTCCTTCTCTTGAAATTTTGTAAAATCACCTAGCAGTTGATCTCTTGTAACCAAGCTGCATCCTTGTGATATTTCTTTGGAGTATCCTATATCTGCACCCAGTGCACCCAGAACCGTTTTTCCTTATCAGATACTGACTGATTTACAGCAGGCTGTCTGCTGATGGATTGGTAAAAATGTTTCTGATTGGACTGAAATTCGAGATTCTGCCTATAATTTGCAATTTGAGCTTTGTGTCTACAGATCTTCTTGGCTATAACTGTTACTTGTTGCTTTATTATTTCCAGTGCTTCCTTAGTCTTCCTTGTTTCTAAATGGTATTTCTTGATTAGATATTATTTGGTCTTCTTGTTCTTCAGTGTCTTTTCTTTCATCTGTTCTAGCTTGTTTGCATCTGATCTCAACATGCTGATCTTATTTTCCAGTCTAATCTTCCATTTTGGTGGCACACTGTTTGGCTTTTTTTCTTCTTTGTTTGTTTTATATCCTAGGCATTCAATTACAACTGCAGCTGTGCTGTATATTAGTTGGTTTGTTTTTTGCAATGAATTGGTGCTCATATTTAATATTTTATTTCTTTGCCCTAGGTAGACCTTTGGAGTTCTTCCAATTCTACTTCTGCAAATACTTTTATTTTGTATTATAAATTAACATTGATCTTCTAGCCTATGTTGTGATTCTGGATGTTGCTCTAAATTACTGTATATTTGCGATGGGTAAACACCTTTTCTTCCAGTAGTTCTGCAACTGCTAGCCTAGTTGCTCAGCCAATGGTCCTGAACCCAGTAGCCCATTTTTCATTAGATGTCCAGGAAATCCAGTGTCTATTGTGGTCCTTGTTAACCCAGGTGATGACTGAGCCCCTATGAATTTCTGTAATTTATGTCTCACCATATTTTATTCTTTTGGGGGGGGGAGAGAAACATTCTTTGTCTAATTCCTCTGATGAAATCTCTCCAATATAGTTGAACTCTGACATAGCTCTCATCTTCTTCAGAGCACACAAGACACACAGTCACATCAAGGTTGCTGTAAGCCCTCCAAGGTTAATCAGATAGAAACATGACAAGATAATTTAATTTTTAGCTTTATTGTAAGGCTACATTAACAATGTAGCCTTGTTTAGCTTTATTGTAAGGCTACATTAACAGAACCTTGTATACAGAACCTTGTATACATTCTCAGTTTGCCTGTAAATGCAGTAGCTGAAGTATCTTTATCTTCAAACTACTTCCCTAATTTGTGATTGTGTTGTTTGAGTAATGATATGTGTTTTAAATTCCAAACTCAGTTCCATATAAGAACTTGGCTAACCTTGGCTTAATCAGTAAATTAAATGTATCAATTTTAAGAATGAATTTTTATATGACCTAGCTCTGCTTCTTTACTCCTAAATAAAGAATTTTGTTGACTTGCAGATTAAGTCTATACATTCAGCTGCCTTTGAAAGATTGGGTGATATAAACATAAACACAGGGGTAGTAGACAGTATTATAAATATATCTTTAATAGTGATGGAGAAGAGATACTTATATGCAAAATCATGTTAGTATCAATAAAGCAAACATGTCTTTAGACAGAATCACTGGCTGCATACTATAATGTAACATTAACTTAAGTTCTGATTGTTGGCTGACTCACAGTGTAACTTTCCAGCTTCTGACTATTTCTAGACAGATGAGCACTAAAATTACATGAAGACCCAGGAGATGCCCATGAAAAATAAAGTTATTTTGGAAGAGATTTAATTAATTTTGCCTTGAAATCTATCCTACAATTTGGCAAAAGTTTTATTTCCCTGAATAAAAACTCCCCTCTCTTTCCTTTTTTTCAAGGTGCTTCCAAATTTATTTATTTACATAGCATAAAGTATTTGATTTTTTGGGTCTGTTTCAAATTTCTTTGGATTTCTGATGAATCATCCCTATGTACTCATTGTAAATATTTCTTAAGATTTAATTGAGATTTGGGGAATGAAAGCTGTAGATAACTGGATTTCATATAAAGAAAAATAGAATATTCACACCCATTAAAAATAAATTGTGTGTGTGAGAGAGTAGTTATATATATGCACACACATGTATACACAAACATATATTATTTTTTGTTCTTTAAACCTTTTAACACTTTGTTCTCTTTGAGGATTCATTTGACATTCTGTCATTATTTTTACATGCACTGGCTTATATGAATTCTTGTAAATTCATAATACACAGCTTGCTTTATCTTCTCCTTCACCTTCCTTTTAGCTTCTTCTTTTTTTATTTGATTTTGCTCTGTGATTCAGTGCTCATTCATTCATGCTATAGGACCAAAACATCTTTTTGCATTTATTCCTTATTTTATATTCAATTTCATACAATTACTAACCCTATTCTTATTTTACCACACATGGTTATTCAACAACCCATTCCAACTGCATTAAACTTATTCCTTTATTTTTATTATATTTGACTCTTATTTCCATAAAATAAATGGAGAGCAACATAGAGGTTTTTTTGTTTCAATGTTTGTTCTTGCAACAACCCACATACTATCTACTTACGGTCTATACCTACATGTCTTAAAACTTCTCCATCTATTTTCCAATCTTATTCAACATTCTCCCCAGATGCATGCCCATCTGTTTAGTCCAGTTTTCCCCTATGGATATGTAACATTCAGTCTTGAATTAAATAACATTACAATCAAGAATACCATTTCTTTCTTGATAACCAAAACTATCACTTATATGTAAATGAATAGTAACAAAAGCACATTGAGCAATATTATATGAAAGGTACTTATTGCCTTCAGCCCAGTAACGACAGGACAGCTAACTTACTTTCCTCATTGTAATATTGTTTTTCCAATTTTCTGTCTTTTAAGTTTTTCCCCATACTATAGAATAAAACAGAAGCAACATCTTTTAACGTTATATGGTTCTGTGAAAAAAAAATGTATAACATTTTTCAGTGAAAAAATCCATATGGCATCTCTATATCTGTAATACTCAAGCTATTAAATTCAGTACTGTGGTCTACTTGGAAAAACAATAAATAAAAACAGGAGGTCAGGCAACCAAAGGGCAAGAAAACAGGGAAAACCGGATAAGTACAAAACATTTGTGGAGAGGGAGGAAAGGGATAAATGTTTAAGTCAGGGAGTAGAAGGTTAAGAGCAAAGCATCTCCTGGGAAAATAGCCTAAGATTTCCAGTGGATATTACTTCATAAAAGGCCAAAAACTCTTGTAAATTCTTAAATTTTTAAAATCTCTGAATTCTCTTTCTTAAGAAAAATTCTTTTTCAATTTTTTAAATGACTTTTTTAGTTTTTAAATTCCTTGTTTCAATTTTAATCTTTTTTCTTCAATTCTTAAATATCGCTTTTAATTTTAAATTCTTTTTTAATTTTTAAATATGTTTTAATTTTAAAATTCCTTTTTCAATTTTTTTATAAAATTCTTTTTGAATTTTTTGAATTTTTGAATTTTTTGAATTTAACATTCTTTTTTATTTTTTTATAAAATTCTTTTTTCATTTTTCAATTTCTTTTTTCAACTAGACATTTAAAAAACAATTTACTTATTTTAATTCTTTAGAATTATTAAAATTCTTAATGATCTAAGAAGAAAAAAATAAAAAACCACAGAAAAAGAGACTTAAAACAGAGATGATGGTGATTAATTTTTTCAAGACAGAGAACAAAAGGTCAAAACTCTTCTTAACTATTTTAAACTGACACTTTGCAACACAGAGAATATTTAAATTTTTAGATTTTTTTTTAATTTTTTTAGCAAACAAAAAAAAGGTCATGGAGATAGAGACTGACACTATATTGACTGGCAAAATGTGCCATATGTTTCAGCTTATGCCCATAAAAGATCCAAACTATGTATGTAATCAAATGTAAATCATATGAATTCTTAGAAGAGTTTAGAAGCAACTCTAGCCACTCTGAAACTCAATGAGCAAAGTGATAAATCCCAACTTAAGCAAGAAGACTATACCAAAATAAAACATAATAGGGAGCAAACAGCTTCTAAAAAAATGATGACCCCATATATGAACATAAAGAAGAAAACTGATACACCAAATATATAAGAAACAAACAGCTTCCACAAAAAATGAGCCTACATATGTACCTAAAGAGCAAGACCAATGGAAACATGTCACTCTTAGAAGAGTACAACCAAGAGCAAAGCCCCTACTATCTACCCTAACCCCACTCCAATGAAGCCCTTCTGAAACTGAACAATCGCAACAGCATGGTTGCACAAAGATCTCCAATAAACTGAAAGACAAAAAGTATAACTCAAAAAATGGGAAGAGGGACATATAACTAAGGCAGAATATCAGCAATAGACTGAATCTGAAAAGATTAAGTCAGGAAAGCAAAGGGTTGCAACAAAAGTCAAAGATAATAATAAAAAGGTTTTTTTAACATATAAATAACAACAACAACAACAAGTCAAGGAATCAGTTGGTCCACTAAAGAGAGAAGATGGCAAGGAAACAACAGGCAGTAGAGAGAAAGAAGAACTCATTCCTTGCATCAGTCTTCACACAAAAAGAAACTATAACCCAACCTACTAAAAACATAATTGTAAAAGACAGATTAGAAATAAAAATGAAAATAAGCAAGAAAATAGTAAGAGAACACCTGTCTGATCTTGATGAATATAAATCACTGGCACTTGATGGGTTACATCCCAGAGCTCTGATTATCTCAGAACCATTGTATCATATCTTTAAAAAACCTTGGAGCACTGGGGAAATAACAGTGGATTAGAAAAAAAAAGGAAGAGAAAAAGGGAAGAGGATCTTTTCAAAAAAGGGGGGAAAAATAGATCCAGGAAATTATGACCAAACAGCGTAACTTCAGTACTGAGAAGATGCTGGAAAAAATAATCAAAAAAGAGAACTATGAACATCTAGAAACGAAGTTATAACTAGTAGCCAGGATGGATTTATTAAAAACAGATTATGCCAAACCAATTTTATTTCATTCTTTGACAAAATGACTAAATTAGTAGACCAAGAAAATGCTGCGGACATAGTATATTTAGACTTCACCAGGACATTTGACAAAGAAGACCACAACCTACTTCTTGGTAAACTAAAAAAATGTGGGATAGATAGCATCCCCACCAGATGGATTTGTAACTGGCTGACATACCATACTCAAGGACTCATCCCTATTTGTGCTACATCTACATGGAAGGAAGTAAGCAATAGGGTACCATAAGGTACCACATTACAAAAAAGGTGTTGATACTTTGGAAAAAGTGCGAAGAAGAGCAACTACGATGATTAAAGGCCTGGATATGTATTTATGCACGTTGGAATAGAAGTATCCAGTAGAGATGGTTGAGATAGATGGCGCTAGGACTCAAGAGATGTTGCTTCTTTTATTGTTTTTCTTCTTAGAACAAATAAAAAAATATAGAAATAAAAAAATAAAAAAGAAATTACAATGAAGGTTGATTCTAATACTTTATGTTTGTCTGCTAGAGATTACTAGGATAACCAAAATAGAAGAGAAAGAAAGGCAGAATAAAAAATGCAGCAGACAGATGAGGACAGAAGAAGAAGTGGTGGAAAGCAAGGGATATATAATGTGATGTGTTGCAAAAAACCCAAAGAATATCAAGAATGTGTTCTAGGTCTCACCCTGCTTGTATATATGACTTAGAAACTACAACCTTTGATCTACTGAAAGCATTCATCAGAGTTGCATGCATCTCAAAGTCAGTCTAATTCTTTATATTTATAATATCTCTTTTGTTTTATGGTTTGTGTATTGTTTTTAATCAGCATGAGGTGATGATGCCACTAAAGTAAAGTGCCAGTAAGGAGACAAGACTGTAGAATATTTAATAACAAATTTAAAGAGTTTCAGGTTACTGATGTTTAGGCTACTTGGTTAACTGTCATGTCTCATTGTTATTGCTTATTCTGTGATATTTTTAGTTTGGGCAAGTATTTAAATGCATGTTTAGTGAGTGAACTGACAATGATTAATTGAATGTATTTAAATTACATCAAAGCCTCATTTGCAGGAGTGGCCTGGAAAAAAAAACCCATTCAGGATGTAGCCAAACTTCAGCGAAAAGAAAAAGGAAACATAAATCAGAATAAACCTAAGCTCTGTTTTCATTTTCATGGGCTGCAGTGTTTGGGATGAGAACCAAAGTAGGTAGGGAACCAAAGTATGCTGGAATTCTTTTCAATTCCTTTACCAGCAATGCCACAACAGGTGCCAGTACTTTTTATGTACAACACAGTAACATGCATGTGTATACATGCATACTCTCTCTCTCTCTCTCTCTCTCTCTCTCTCTCTCTCTCTCTCTCTCTCTCTCTCTCTCTCTCTCTCTCTCTCTCTCTCTCTCTCTCTCTCTCTCTCTGTGTGTGTGTGTGTGTGTGTATGTGTGTCTGTGTGTGTGTGTATTTATGTATGTGCACTGGAGAAGGGCCTAATGCTGGGAAAGATTGAGGGAAATAGAAGAAGGGGACGGCAAAGAATGAGGTGGCTGGATAGAGTCACTGAAGCAGTAGGCATGAGCTTAAATGGTCTCCAGAAGATAGTAGAGGACAGGAAGGCCTGGAGGAATGTTGTCCATGGGGTTGCAATGGGTCGGACATGACTTCGCAATTAACAACAACAATAACAATGTCTAATCAAGGAAGGTGTTTCAAGTTGCTCCTGTGAGTATTTTCCAATTTTCTCTTATGTTGAATCTGATTTATGCATGTATGTTATATTTATTTTTCCTCATTTTTTAAATGAATGTGTAGTTAAAGCACCCAGGGCAGGCTGCATCAGCTTCTGATCATGTGATCAGGAAGAATGCTCCAAGAGAGCATTCAATTAGTAACATTCTGAGATAACACTATTCAACTGCTCTTTCATAACTATGTACAGCAGATTATTTCTTCTTCTTTTAGGTATGTGTTTCTTCAGTCTGATTTGGCCTATTTCTTTTGTTGGCTTGTCCTGCCATGCTAAATTTGGTCCAGTTCTGTCTTCAGAAACTAATGAAGAAAGTTTCTGCTGATGGACACAGAGTACAAAATTTCTTTTCATACATACATATACACATACAATATACACGTATACACATACAATATTTATACTTCAACCCACCTTTGGGATGGTAGGAATAGCGACAGTGAAAGCCTGCACAGTATAGCTTCTGGATTTTCCCCCCATATCCTTAACAGGAATTCCACTCCAGAAGAGAGGGAGAGTCAAATAGAGTTAGATTATTAATACATTCAAATAAATACTTATTTACTTATTTCAAATGGAGCACAGCAACATTCTAAGTAAGTAACATTCTACCCAGTTGCACCTGTCATAAAGATGGTTTGGGAAATTTTTCAAGACTTTCTCTCTTCCTTCCTCCTGCCCCTCCGCCTCTATTTTTGTGGCTGTATTTGTCCATTTTCAACTTCAGGTTTGTTTGTTTTTGCTGATTTATCATTCCAAACCAATATTTGGCCCCATTCTGTTCCATTCTGAGAAACTATCTTGTTCAGAAATGGAAAGGTAGAAGACCAGATAGTATCTTGAGCATCTTTACATTGTTTCTTTCCAACCCCTTGTCAGGCTAAGGAAAAAGAAAAAAGGCTTCAAAATTATATATAGGGGAATGTATTACAATGAATCACTATTGATTGTAGCAAAGGTAAATGCTCACCCATGAGGAGAATTTTTATTCCATAGCATGGAACAGTTTTTCCAGACAATGCCATTGTGTTTTAAAAATAAGGAAATATTTTCAAGCGGTTTCTGGGCTTTCCCATCTATCAAATAAACCCCATAACAGATACAAACTAATTACACCATTTCCAGCTTGCATTCCTTCAGCCATCAAATCACATAATGCATATCCACCAATCTGTATTGTCAACCCTTAAATCATTTCAGTCCAAATACATTCTTCCATTACTCATCTTCTCTTGCACTTTGTTCAGAATCTTGAACCTTGAATCCATCCATACTTTTAACTTGTCCTTCAGTCGAATTCGGGGTTTTCTCCTTTGCCAGTCAAATCTCGAAAACAGAGCCTCCCTTCCAAGTAATAAGTCTCTCTTTTTTCCTTGCAGTATTTTTTGAATCCATAGAAACCATCTTAACCTAGGCATTAATCCTCTATTTCTCTTGACCATATAATGTCGTTGCAATAACATTTCAAATCTTTGTCCTTGTTTATCCTGATCTTCTTGCTGCTTCCTATCTTGAAACAAATCCTCTTCCTCCCCAATACAATCAAACCATTTCCCTTTATCCTCTTTATTCTGAGTACTGTCCTCTTCTTGTATAGGTTGTTTTATAAAGTACTCAACAGTCAATTGCAAATCATTTTCATTTGGAGGAGAGAATCTGGTTAATATTCCTGTAGCAAATTCTTTCAGTACTGCATGCAGTTCCTCTTTAAAACCTCTAATTCTGACAGCAAACTGCATCTGGTGAAATTGTGTCATAATAACCTGGTCCTGTGCATCCTCACTTTGTTGCTCAACATTTTCCAATTTTTCTTCTTCATCAGCTCCAATAGTATAGCTCCATACTCCTTTCATGGCTTCAACTATATCTTCTCTCATCTCTAAATTACAAGCTTCTGACATAGCTTTAAAATCTTTTTTCTGTTCTGCCATCTTTTTCTCCAGTTTATCCTCCAGTTTCTCCAACCTATCATTAACTGAAAATAATGCAACATTTACTGAAGATAATGCAACAGTTAATGCAGACTGTAAATCTTTCATTGTAAGCATTTCTGGAGGAGGCTGTATAGGCTCTTGAGATACTAAAGGAGCAGATTGTGATTTTACAAGCTGCCCTGGAGAGGGCATAGCTGCCTTCGCAATTGCTGCCTTTTGTCTCGTAGTCATAGTTTAAAAAAAAAGGAAAGAATAAGAAAAATTTTTAAAAATTGCCAATTCCCCCTTCTCAATTTCTTTTAAAATCCAATTTGCATTATAGTTTAGTAAATAATTCAAGTCTAAATAGTCTCTCAAGCATCACTTCAAAAAGAGAAGAGAAAATTCAGTTTCACTTTCCAGCGCTTTGATCACTTTCATTTTCTTCACTTTCACTGAGTACAAAGAACAATCGCCATTTTGAAGGGATTATGTTGATTCAAAAAAGTTATAAGTACAACGGCAGAAACAAAGTAACAAAATACTTGCAATACTCAAAGGTCTCCTGTATTCACTCCGTCTGTATAAGATCCTTATTATTCTCTCTTAAAAGCAGAGGCGGTCGTGACGTCTATTTCTGTCAGCCGACAGAAGCGTCTCTGGGCAGGAGCATTTCAAGTGCCTAGGGAACACACCTTCTCTGCCCCTGAAAATTTTTTCCAGGGATCTTAGAAGGGCTCAACCTTGCTCTTGAGGCTCTACACCTCTTCTTTACCCGAAGAGGGGTTTTTCCACCACAACAAACAGCTGATGAGCGCTGTTGTTAGCGGCTTTACAAACCCAGAGAACGGAGCCTCACAGTAGAGACTCCAGCGACGCCGGCGAAGCCACTGGAAGTCCCCTTTACCCGAAGAGGGGTTTTTCCACCGCAACAAACAGCTGATGAGCGCTGTTGTTAGCGGCTTTACAAACCCAGAGAACGGAGCCTCACAGTAGAGACTCCAGCGACGCCGGCGAAGCCACCGGAAGTCCCTTAAATTTAAGGGAAGTCCCTTAAATTATATGTAAGGTACTAAAGCAATCTAAGTTTATGGGTTGATTTTAATATTAAGTTTATGAGTAAAAGGTATGAAAGGAAGTTGAAGGGAAGATTTAAACGAAGAGAGGATGTTTATTGGATGATATATTAAATTGATTAAGAATATACTTTTTGAATTGAGGGGTTTACTGATATTACGTGTTTACGGTGACTCTATATAACCTCTTAATGAATTGAAGTGTTTTAAAAGTTTGACTTAGATTGATGGACTAGATACGTAAATGAAACTTGTTATTCTTAACAAGGTGATCTGTTTGGGATTAGATATGTATTAGAATTGAGAAATGTAAGGTAGAGATTGTATGTAGTATATTTTTTAATTCTTGTTAGGATTATATTATAATTTTGTTTGATGAAGCGGGTTTTCCTTTATTATACCCTGTATTCACTCTGGGAAGTCCGGGGGGGTTAGGGAGGATTTATAAGTTTATATTTTATATTTTATGTTTTCTCAGCTGTAATTGGGGTGGAATAGTTAATTATTGTTATTAAGGGGTTGCTTGGGTGGCCTCTGGGCACCACATCTGATGGAAAGAGAAAGGAGGAGTGAGGGCTGATGTAAGTAGATAAGAAGGGGGAAAGGTAGGGATAGATGGGTGGATTAGTAGGACGGAGATAGAGAAGGGGGGAGAAGTACGTAGTTAGTTGGTAAGTGAGGGGAGGTTAGGGTTAGGGGGGATGTGGTGGTGGGGGTTCTGAGCAGCAATGTTAAATGTTTGGTAAAGCTGGTCTATGATTATTTTCAGTTGAGTTGTATTGAAATATGTACCTATGTTGTGTTGTGTTTACGGATGATTGTTTATTTTAATATTATGATTGATTTGAGTATCTTTTTTCTTTTTTGTCAAAAATTAATAAAAAATATTTAAAAAAAAAAGAATAAGGAAATATTATTCAACCTTATTTTGCACTTCTGAAGCAATACAGTAAAGCCTTGATTTACTGGATTAAAGGAACAATATTTTGAGGGTAAAGATTTGTTCTCCGAGCTTGCAGTTGATTTTGGTTTGTAGGCTGGTTGTAGGTCAATATGTCTGTTGATGGAATAGCTTGTGAAGTGTCAAGCTTCAATGAACTCATGAGCATGGTGAATGGTAGCATGGCCAATGATTTTTGTGTTGCTTCAATTGAACTATACTGTTTGGTGTTGGTGTGGGTAAATATTAAGGATTTGGGATTGTGGCATTTGACTGCCAGCTGGTGTTCATTGATCCTGGCTTTTAATTGACATGATGTTTGTCCCATATAGAATTGGTTGCAGTCTTTACAGTTGATTTTGTAGATTACATTTTTCTTTCATCCTTCTGTAGTTTGTCTTTGGTTCTGGATAATTCCTGATGGAGTGTGGATGTGGGTCTGTGACTATTGCTATTCCTAGGGATTGGAGAACTCTGGTTGTCATTTCCAACAGCCCTTTTGTGTATGGCAGGGTTAGTTTTTGCATGATGGTTGACTGTGTAATGTGATATGGGTGCTGTGTGTTGGAACATGAAATTATCAAGTAGTTATTTCTCTTTTCTTAGTGTTGTGGTGCTGCAGTGTGTCCTGGCCCTTCTAAAGAGAGTTTGAACACAGTTTCTTTTATGTGCAGTGGGAATATGTATGTGTGTATCTTCAGTTTGGAGCATTTGATGATGACAAAGGTGTCATCGATGTAACGTGTCCATAATTTTGGTTGGATGGTGGGTAGAGCTATGGATTTGAGTCATTGCATGACTGCTTCTCCTATTAGGCTTGATATGGGTGATCCCATTGGCGATCCCAATATTTTATTCATGCATAACATTGCAAATTTCATAAATGTATATTACATGTATTTTATACAATTCTCAATGTGTAATGCAGCAAATAGATTTTATGTATACACAAAATCATGTGGTATATGGATAAGTATCATCTGTTAAGTTGCTAAATCAAGAACAGTTAAATCAAACATTTTTTTGCATATGAACTGAAGTACAATCATACTTAAATTTTACAGTCCCATCTTCCAATTAAAAAGTCAGGAAAACATGGTTGCAGAATGCTTGTGTATGTCAAAATGCATATAAAAAGTAATATTTCATCTGCATTGATAGTTATTTATTAGTAAATAAAGGTTCTATAAAAGTGAACAGAAGTTTTCTTGGTGCAAAATCAGCAACATTTTTGATTGCTGATTATACTATATAGTCTACAACTATTTATCATTTAGCTATCTTATATTCAGTTTAGTAAGTGGCATAGATGAATGTTTTAAAAAATATAGCAAGTATACCCTAAACATTTGATGGAATAAGCAGAATGCTGTAATATGAAGTATTTTCAACTGCAGCAATTGCTCTGGAAATATGTTAATATATGACTTTCTCTAATATAGGTGATTCTTCATTTCCATCTTCATAAGTCAGGCTATTTCATTTTGGAAAATGAAAATCCTTTATTTTTTGTCAGTTGTTGCTCTTGCTATTTTAGCAAATTGCAGCATATGGAAATACCTGGCTGTTCTTAACAAATATCAGACAAACTTTTCATTCAGTCTGATTAACCCTTGGATAACAGACCATCAAGGAATCCCCAGGCTTTAGTTAGTTGTTAAGTCAAAGAAGGATCTCAGAAGAGGACAACAATAAACTACTTTTGTATTACTGCCAAGAAAACCAGATCAACATGATCATAAACTCACCAAGAATTGTCACCACAAGCTATGAAAAGAAAATTATGAATGTCAAGACATAGTGCTCAGAGCTTCAGCCTGGGCATGGTAATAAATTTCTCTCTAGGAAAGAAACATTGTTCTTGTGATTTTAGCAGCGGAAGATTCAAGGATGGTTCACATGAATTGCTTTTAGTGCAGGTGCATAAGAAGCTTTTGTAATGCCAAAGACCAGTTACTGAAGAATCAATGAGCATGGCCATCTTGATATGTCAGCTTCAGAGTTTAAATCTTGCATCTCTTCAACCTCTCTGAACATCTCACCACTTTGAATCATAAACCTTGGATGTGAAGGCACCTGCATAATTTTGATAAAGATGGTATCTGGTGTCAGGCACTGTAGTTTTGACTTTTCCTAATATAGAAGGAAGAGTGGCAGTGGTATTGGCTTACTGGTTTTCCCCCATCTCTACAACAAGCAGAATCATCAGAATTCTTGCCAAATGCCCGACTTGGTAGAATTCTAGAAAATGGCTTTCAAATAATATTATAGCACAACAAAAATCCCTTCCTCATTGCTAAGGGAACATGTTTTCCATTCATCCTTAAGTAGGTTTATCAAATGCCTGACAGGTTTTCCTTTCTGCCCTCATGTCCTCCATCAGATTGGCATATTATTCAGCATTTTAAGTATGTGTCTGTGTGTACAAACACTGAAATAACCAAAATGGAGAAATGATTCATGAAAATGGTGGAGCTTGTACAAATGGTATAACTGATATGTTTGATCAGAAATAAGACAACTAGTTCTTTTATAAAAGGCTGGAAACCTCTTAAGAACTTTTTACTGAAAAAAGTAAATTGGTGATTTATAGATTAACTCATTAAAAGGGGTCAATATGGGAAGAAGAACTTGGGAGTCCTCCTCGACCCGCGGCTGACATTGGAACATCATTTGTCAGCTGTGGCGAGGGGGGCATTTGCCCAGGTTTGCCTGGTGCACCAGTTGCACCCTTATTTGGATCGGGAGTCTCTCCTCACAGTCACACATGCCCTTGTCACCTCGAGGATCGACTACTGCAATGCTCTCTACATGGGGCTACCCTTGCAGAGTGTTCGGAGATTACAATTAGTGCAAAATACAGCTGCGCGAGCAATTGTGGGCCTTCCACATTGTGCCCACATTTCGCCAACTCTCCGCATGCTGCATTGGTTGCCTATCGGTCTCCGAGCACAATTCAAAGTGTTGGTCATTACCTATAAAGCCCTTCATGGCATCGGACCAGGATACTTACGGGACCGTCTTCTGCCACATACTTCCCTTCGACTGGTGAGAGCGCACAGGGTTGGCCTCCTCCAGGTCCCATCAGCGAAACAATGTCGTCTGGTGGGTCCTAGGGGGAGGGCCTTCTCTGTTGTGGCACCCACCCTCTGGAACAAACTGCCCCCTGAAGTCCACGCTTCTCCCACCCTCCTGGCCTTCCGGAAGAATCTTAAAACCTATCTTTGCTGGCAGGCCTGGGGATGATTGTGGATTGTTGTGTGAATGATGAATGTGTGTTCGGTTTTGTTTTTAATGTTTATTTTTGATTTGGACTTAGATGTGATTATTGTTTTTATATATGTTGTAAGCCGCTCCGAGTCTTTGGAGAGGAGCGGCGTATAAGTCCAAATAAAATAAATAAATAAATAAAATGTCCTTGAAAATAAAAACTTTCTGGAAAAATATTGCAATTGAAAAACCATTCTTTCTGATGCTTGAAAAAATAGTATAATATACAGATTTTTGCTGTAATTTTAGTTGGAATGCCAATAAAGTTAAACAGTTAGTGTGTTCTCTTCCCTCCAACATTCATCCTTCTCTTCAATTGTCCATGCCCACCTTTGCCTGCTCAGATATTTGGTAACTCTATCCTTAAGCCAGAAAATATCTAAAAAGGTTGCTATTCTTATTTCCTTTCCTAACTGCCATCTGTGCTACTGCATCAGGCATAGTGATGTCCTGACTTCATCAGCACAGAGCATACAAAGTAAACAAATTGGAAGATCTCTCCATCTTTAATACCGTCTATCATCACCTGGTGGAAAATAATTCATTAATTATTTTAGTCCAGTAGTGATAGGTGGGGCTTGAATCAAGAGTCCTAATCTCTTTTGTTTCTGCACTTTTTTATCTTCCAAATGAAAGTTTACCTACTGAAAGAGAGGGATAATATCTTTCTTTAAAAACTGAACAATTAATATTGGGCTCTGCTCCTATGAATACTGTTTATAGCCCTGGCTCAGCTACAGTACCTTTGACCATTTGGTAGCAGACAAGCACAGTTAAATAAAGCCTTTGTACCATCACTTTCCAGTTAGTCACAAGACATTGGTAGAACTTCCATGCAGGCTCAGTGATTTGCAAGCAACTTATAGAAATGCTTAATAGTCTTTGATATAGGACTGTTTTATGTTCAAAGAAAGTGGCTCCCAGGATGTCACTCTGAGCATCAGTCTGCAACTCCACAAGCCTGCTGAAACCATTCTCTCCTTTGACTTTTGTTCTGCTCTGGCTAAACCTTTATTCCTTGAAATACCTACGCAGCTGTGTGAGATTTATTATGTATTTTCTATTATCAAACAAAGACACTGCAATCAACATGTTTTTCTGCTGCTTGTGTCACTGAAATTTCCAGCACTAATTCAAATGAATTTGCAAAAATTACAACACATATAGAAATGCCAAGATAATCAATAATAAAGCAAGACCTCAGGAATGTTTAATCATCCAGTAACAATAATAATCCAATACTCTGCAAGGTGATTATGTTTGTATATATGTTTGTAACTTTTCAAGATTGCCATAGCAAAAAAGGAATCAAAAGAAGAAGAGAGAGAGAATTTAATAGAATTTCTTCTAGCAAGAAATTTAGCTAGGATGAGAAACAGTTGAAAACAAACATTTCCCCTTATCAACCATCTGGCAAATCTCTCTAGAAATCAGAAAGTGAGAAATGAAATTTAAAAGGCACAAGTGGAGGGGGGAATAATAGTGATAAGGTAAAATTACCTTTAAAAAAGTAAATTATTTTTCTGACTAAACTTTTGCATTTAAATGTAATGACTAAACTGGACAGAGCATAAACTATTTAAGAGCCTCTGTGAGAACCTATTTTCCTGGGAGTTAAAACAAGAAGTTCAAATCTCTTCAAGCACTGACAACCAAAAAGGAGAAAGAAAACCCATGAAATCTTTTGTCTGTCCCTCAGAGGCAAAATCTTGTTGCTACAATCATAAGAGATAACCAGAAATCAAATTCTCTGAGCACCTGGATATGTCCATGTGGTAAACTTGGCAACAATATACACTGTGTATTTTTATTGGCATTTTATCAGGTGCTCTATTCTGCTATAACAGATGATAACTGAATTGCAATAGAATAAATGGCAGAAATGGAAAGAAATGTGTCTATCCAGTGTATCAATAGGTGCCTATCTAATCTTGATCATATAAGTTCATCTCAAATATAATGGATGGCAAAGATCATATGTCAAACTTGCGATGTCATGTGATGTTGTGCGACGTATTGGGACTTTTTCCCCATTGGGGTGGGTGTGGTTTTGGCTTGACACACCCACTTGTGGGCCAGCAATTTGACATGCCTGCTATAGAACATATATGCTTTATGTATGCTACTGTATATTCTTAGTATAAGGGGTGAGGACCATTATTTAAATGCAACTAATTAAGCTTCTGTCATCCATGAGATAGAAATGGGATGAAGGTATTGTTGGAAGTCAGCACCCACCCACCCTGCTAGAGAAGGAAATATTTTGCGGAATATTAAAGAAGGCAGAATATTATATTTCCCCAAAGAAATAATGGAAGGAAAAAACATATTAAAAGGCTTTTCTGCTCAAGTTTCTCCAGGCAGAAACTGAGCAGGCTAGCTCTGTAGAAATGCAGATTTGATAATCCTATTAAAAAAGACTGGGTCAACTATTCATAAGCAAAATGCCTTCAGCCACAGCCACAGAGGAGCAGGACATAACCTTTATGACACAATAGTATTAACCCACCACCATTAGAATACCAAAAGGGTACATTTAAGCTCAGGTCAAAGTATATGCCACAGAAACAGGAAGAACCTCAAATACAAAGCCCAAAGAAGATATAAAAGCCCACCTATCCCAACTCCATTTTGTCTGCTTTACCAGAACCACATGCTTTTGGTTCTGTTCTTCAATAAACAGAACCTTCCTTTCTAAGCAGTCTCCATTTTATTTATTCTCGGCTTGGAATGGACCCTGATTATTTTTATTTCAACAGTATAAGACAAATGGTAAAACAAAAGTTGTCAAAGCATTTTCACCCATAGGTAAGGGTATCTGAGCAAAGTATAAATATGATCTTTCAGGAGAAGGGTCTTGATTGCTTACAAAACATACAAAATTATATTTAAACAATAAGGGAAAAAAGCCCATAGTTTGTCAGTAAATTGCTATCCAACTATTTCTTAATTATTTTTTTCACACAATTTTAAAATCTCATTTTCAACACATGCCCCACCAAAATGTACAGCTTTTTCTTAGCTAGTATCTAGGATTCCGAGATCAATTTAGTCCTACTGCTTATGGAGCAGTAACCTATGGAATGGATCAGGTTAGAAAATTGTGCATGCTATTTGCATATATGATTCCACAGCTATGTAGGGAGAAATATGTGTAATCTTGCTTATGGTTATGGATAACATGAAGTACAAAAAGTCAGTTTTGTAAGTTGTACATGTTCAGTAATATCATTTCTTGATTATTTTCAGGTTCTGCTTTTTTTCTCTATGTTTGAGATTTGAGGTTCATGCTTTTATGCATGATAACAACCGGGAAATCTTTGATGAGTGGGAGAAAAGAAAACAGATTTTTCTGCACAGAAATTCTCAATGATTTTAGGAGTTTTGGGTACACCCTATTACCTGGAAAATATCATAATATATTAATAACTTTTAGAATATGTGTGTGTGTGTGTGTGTGTAGGTCTTTGGTTATTCGGGTTTTCTCCTACGTAAAATTGGAAGTGTCTTGGCGACGTTTCAACAAAGTCCCATTCGTCATCTTCAGGCTGGTGTTTTCGGCTTTGTACTTCTAGAAGCAATGTATGATCATAGCTGTTTCTTCCTTTTAACTGCCAGTGGGGGTATGAAACAGGGTATGAAACAGGAAGAAACAGCTATGATCACACATTGCTCCTAGAAGCACGAATCCAAAAACACCAGCCTGAAGATGACGAATGGGACTTCGTCAAAATGTCGCCAAAATACTTCCAATTTTACGCGGGAGAAAACCCGAATAACCAAAGACGTACATACAAACACCCACGAAAACCTCAGAAAACACACACACACACACACACACACACACACACACACAGTGCTCCTTTCACAGGAGACAGACTTTGGGAAATTTTGAGCTCATTCCAATTTTATTATATTTCAACCATAATGTCTGAACTTCAGAAATGAAATGTTACTTTCACCCTTCAAGCCTGATAATCCTGTGCAAAACCCAATTTAAATGCTCTATGAATTTTGCAGTTCACTTTGGGAGAATTCAAATGGCGCAGACATAAAAACGATCTAAATGCAGTTTTTCTGAGTACTACTTTGGTTGCTATAAAACAAAGCCTTTTTAGAATATTGAATCATTTTGGAACATAAACAGATTATGGACTTTGTGTGCAGGATATTAAATATTCCCTTGAACCTGCTCATCATGTTTCTTTCTCCAGCTCAACACCCAACATGTTCATGCAAATTACATTAATAGTGTTTAAATCAGAATAGCAGAAATGGACAAAAAGAAAGAAATATCTCAGAAGGTGAGTTTCTACACTAATTCTTTCTGATATACCTGCCATACCTTTTATTTCATCTTTATCCTGCACATTTCTGTCTGGAAAGTGATTTGAATTTTTGCTTTCTGTTTTAATGGTGAAGTGTAATATCTAGTCTGCTTATTATTTGTTTGCTCTCTTAAAGAAAATGAAGAGAAAAACAATATCAGAATTAAAGTCTTTTAAAAATACTAATTATATATATATATATATCCTGATCCCCATATCAGAACCCACCATATCCCAAGATAAATAACTTCACAGAAGTTATTTTCTACATTTTGCCCAATTGTAAGCTTCAATCTACGTGTCTCTCTCTTGAATCAACAGCAAGCCTGCCTCTATTATTGCCTGGCTATTTTTCAGATAGTTAAAAAATATTATCCACTCTGCCTTTAATCTTCTGTCTGGTGGATTAAGCATAACTGAGTCTTTCAAATATTTTGTGTAGAATTTAATTTCATCTTTGCTGTTTTTTCTAGGTATTAGCTTGTAAATGCACTTCTTAAAATTTGGTATCCAATTCTGGAATCCAATGTCTTCTTTTCAATGACAGTCTTAAATCTATTTGAAATGTTCCATCATATTTTTATCTATATCTATCTATATGTAGGTCTTTGGTTATTTGGGTTTTCTCCTGCATAAAATTGGAGGTGTCTTGGTGACGTTTTCTTTTTTTCTTTTTTTTTTTTGAAAATATATTTTATTAATTTTTTAATTTTTACAGAAAGAAAAAACTACTCAAATCAAATCATAGTGTTAAAATAAACAATCATCCATAAACAAAACATAAATACATTTTTCAATACATCTAATACTAATAACTCAACTGAAAATAATCATACCACACAATTAACATTACTGCTCGGTACCCCCACCACCACATTCCCCCCAACCCTAACCTTCCCCCCTCACTTACCAACTAACTACCTACTTTCCTCCCTCCTTCTCTACTACTCATCCCCCCTCTTACCAACTTTCTTTCTACTTTCTTTCTACTTTCCTCCCTCCTTCCCTATCTCCATCCCACTCTTCCCCCTTCTTATCAACTTCCACTTACATCAGCCTTCACTCCTCCTTCCTCTTTCCAACAGATGTGGTGCCCAGAGGCCACCCGAGCAACCCCTTAATGACAATAATTACATATTCTTACATCCACCCCAATTACAGTTGAGAAAACATCATATATAAAATTATAAACCCTCCCTAACCCTCCCCCCCGACTTCCCAGAGTGAGTACAGGGTAAAACAAAAGAAAACCCACTACATCAAACAAAATTATTATATAATCCTAACAAGAATTTTAAACTATATACTATATACAATCTCTAAAACATTTCAATCCATTAAACAAAACAAACAAATCATCTTGTTAAGAATAATAATTTTCATTTACATATCTAAACCATCAATCTAAGTCAAACCTTAAATCACTTCAATCCATTGAGAGGTTATATAAAATCGCCCAAACAATCAAGTTTTATATACATCTTCCAGTAATCAACCTCTTTCAAACCATTGAACATCAAATAAAAAAAAAAGAAAAGTCATCTTTTTAGAAAAATAAACAAATAATATCATATCTTCCATTAAACATCCTCTCTTACATCTTACTTATAAAATTGGTCTTTAATTCAGCCCTTAATCTTAGATTAGCCTTAATTCCTTACATTTAATTTTAAATTTCACTTCTTCAATCGACTTCAGGGCTTTCTCATCTGTCAAATAAACCTCCATAACAAATACAATCTATTTATTCCATTTCTAACTTACATTCCTTCAACCTTATCAAATCACATAATGCTTATCTATCCCATCAATCAATCAATCAATCTAATGTCAAACCTAGATCATTTCAGAACAAATACATTCTTCATCAATTTAATTATATCTTCCATTAATCATCTTCTCTTACATCTTACTCATAATCTTAGTTAAATCAGTCCATAATTTTGAATTACCCATAATTCCTGCATACAGTTTTAAATTTCACTCCTTCAGTCGAATTCTAGGTTTTTTCTTTAACCAGGTAAACCTCCATAACGACGCCTCCCTTCCAAATAATAAGTCTCTCTTCTTTACTTGCAATATAATTTGAGTCCAAATAAACCGTCTTAACCTTTGCATTAATCCTCTGTTAGCCATAAACTTTTGTTGAGATAACAATTCAAATCTCTGTCTTTGCTTTTCCCAATCCTCAGGCCCATAAGTAAGTTGCTTCTTAAACTGAATCAATGTCTCTTTTTTCTCAATTAAATCCGCTTCTTGCTGCTTATCTAAAAGGAATAACCATCCCCTCCTTTCTTGAAACAAATCCTCTTCCTCCACTCCATAGATGAATTGTTTATCAAGCAAGATCCATTTCCCTTTATTCTCTTCATTCTCAGTACTGTCTTCTTCTTGTTCTTGTTCTTCTTCTTGTTTAGGTTGCACTATAAAATATTCAGCAGTCGGTTGTAAATCAGTTTCATTTGGAAGAAAGAATCTGGTTAATATTTCTGTAATGGTCTCTTTCAGTATTGCTTTAATCTCTTTCACTATTACACGCCTTTCTTCTTGAGATTCATCAATACGATCCAAAATAAGTTTAACATTTGAATGTAAATTCCACTCCATTTTAAATTTAAAACAATCACTCTGGCTTTAATACAATTCCTACCGCCGTCTCTCTAGCTCCGCTTGCGAGAACAAGGAGAGAGAAAAAAAATGGAGAATTCACTTTCACTTTCAAACACTTTCCTTTAACAGTGAAAGCAGTGAAAGCTATACGCCATTTTGAAAGCATTATGTTGATTGTAGAAGTTAGAAATGTATAGCCAGAAAAACAATAAAAAATACTTGCAATCCAATAAGAACTCCTGTATTCACTCAGTCTGCTTATAGTCTCTCTTGCGTTCTATTTTTATAAGCAGAAGCGGTCGCGGCGTCTTTCTCTGTCTGATGACAGAAGCGTCTCTGGGCAGGAGCGTTCTCAGGAGCTTAGGGAGCTATCACTCTTGATCCCTGAAAACTTTTTCAGGGATTTAAGAGGTGCTCAACCCTGCTCCTGATGCTCTACACCTCTTCTTTGCCCGAAGAGGGGATTTTTCACCGCAAAAAAAACAGCTGATGTGCGCTGTTTTTTGCGGCTTTACAGACCCAGGGAACGGAGCCTCACAGAGGAGACTCTAGCGGCGCCGGCAGAGCCACCGGAAGTCTCTTGGTGACGCTTTCGACAAAGTCCCATTCATCATCTTCAGGCTGGTGTTTTTGGCTTTGTGCTTCTAGGAGCAATGTGTGATCATAGCTGTTTCTTCCTTTTAACTGCCAGTGGGGGTATGAACTGATTGGCTGGGAGCTTGGCTGTGTTCTGATCAGGTGGAGGTGTGTTCTGATTGGTTAGGGGCTTGGCTGTGCTCTGATTGGATGGGGGGGTTGGCTGTGCTTTGATTGGATGACAGAGTGTTCTGTTTGGGTGTTCAGTTCACCATCTCAAATCCCCCTGCAACTCAGACTAACCTGAGCACAACAAAGCCCCCACCCAAACAGAACACTCCCCAGTTAAAAGGAAGAAACAGCTATGATCACACATTGCTCCTAGAAGTACAAAGCCGAAAACACCAGCCTGAAGATGACGAATGGGACTTCATCTAAACATTGCCAAGACACTTCCAATTTTACACGGAAGAAAACCCAAATAACCAAAGACCTACATACAAACACCCGTGATAACCTCAGAAAACATCTATCTATATAATCTACACACACAAACGCAAACACACGCACACACACACACACTTTGCACAAAGGATTCTCTAAGTTTCTCCAGTGACAAAATATCCCTATTGCTCTTCCTAGCATCCTTATCTGATTCATTTTGAAAATGCACTGTTCAAGACTGAACTAGACTGTATTTAGAAGAAGTTTGATAAATGCAGACTATATTAGAATTATTACTTTATGGTTTGGAAATAGTATGTCTATTTATGCAAGCCAAAACTACATTTGTTGTAATTTGTGTATCAGCCATGCCAGTTTCCCGATTCTTATTGTCAGGCCTCTCTGAGAATTAGAGAGAGGCAAACTCTGTAAGAATATTTTTCCCAGGGCACAAAGGTTCAGAAAATGTACAGAAGCCATTAAGAAATACTTTCCAAAATTGCTGTTTATCAAATGCAAATTCACATTTCTTGTACCACTTTCTCTTGCCTGCTCCTTGGAAAAGACTAGAACTGCATCTCTATGAGAAGGGAAATAGTTTCCATCTTTTTTCTCTTCTCCTAACAGAAATAGTATTAAATTGTTTATTTGTGATTGTATGAAAACTAATTCATAAAATTGTATTCACTCTGTGATCAATTCAAATTCCAATATCATTTTCATAAGTATTATGATCAAGCCAAGTATGAAAAATACATTTTTTTTCTTTTCCAAAATGAACAACTTTTCATTATTTTATTAAATTTTATATTATTTTTATTGTATTCTACAAATAATAATGTTAAAGAGTTTTTTTCTGTTGTCTTTGATCTTACTTTCTGATTCATCTTTGTGGCATATGGAGTCCCTCTATATGTTTTTCCAACATATTCCATATTAACAAATATGTTGAAGAATACAAAGTTCAGATCTAAATCCTATGGTTCTGAATTGATAAAACCATTTGATGAGAAAGTATTGAGTAGTTTTCAAGCTAGCTGTGGCTAATTTCATAGACATATCATAATACACATACTGTATATTATGAAGTCAAATGTCAAACAAAGTTTGTTTAAGTCAAGATGCATTTTATTCATAGCATTCCTACAATCAACAAAGGATATTACTACAAAAATTAGTAAAATTAGTTTGATTTTGTTAGTCCATGATAAACTCTTGTTACACTGTTTTCAAATTTCTTAAAGATTGACTAGCCTATAATTTGCTATATCAGTGTCACAGTGTCAAAATTGGTATGGTTTTCTATTTTTCTTGTTTTTTAAAATTTATTTCTTTTGTTATATATTTTTAGGAGATGATGAACTTGGGCAAATAGGTGCTGTGCCATTGCAACTGAAGTATGACCACTTTGTATTTATAATTTGCAATGCCACAACTTTAATTTTGCCTGTTTTGACCCCTCCCTTCCAGACAAAAATGATCCAGTACTATTAGCAAAGTTCTTCCATTAAATCCAGGAAATTAGCACTCATCCAGCATTCTTGTCTCTATTTCTGTTAATTTCTTTTTTCTTCAATCTTTTAACTGTTGTTTGGGTTGGTGGAGCTGAAGGGGTTAATATTTTCTCTTTCAGAGAAGGTTGAGCCCAAACAGGAGTTGAACAATGTTACACTTTCTTTGTTTTCTGTTATTGTTTTGCACTCTTCACTGAGCAGTTGTATATTGATTATTTTCCTAATTAAAGTATGAAAAATGAATATATCAAATCCCAATGTAGTTGTGTTTGACAAGGAAAATTAAATGAACAATGTAAGTGATACATAAATGGAAAAAAATTAGAACAAATAGGTAAATGTGTGTAACTCAGCACAGTGTTTACTACAGATGGAAAAATAGATGGATGCATTTTAAGACATGTAAATTCTGGTAGAAGAATATTGTGCACTATTTGGACTGTTGCAAGAAATAAATATTTGTTAAAAGAAATCAAAATGACTTTGTGTTAAAAACATGCTTCTTTCCATTTTGTTGTACAGAAAGAAAAACCAGAAATGCCAAGAAACACAATAAAAAATGGTGATTTAAGAAGTATGTGCCATGAAATGAAACATATAAAGAATGAATGGTGATGAATGTGAACTGAAAACAGAAATGAACAAACTCAAAGTGGTTTGATCATATAGAAAGCATGACTGAAAGATAAGTTGTGAAGAAATTCATGATGGGAGAGTGAATGGTTCAAGAGAAAGAGAAATTATGAGAACATTGTGATTGGATGAATTAAACCTTCATAAACAGAGATGTACAGTAAAAATAAAAGCCAATCAGTGTATGGATTTGGTGAAAACAAGGATGGAGTGCTATAATGAGTAATATCATCTATATTTAATTAGTTATCCTTTTCATGTATTCTGCCTTTATCTTGCTCATTATTTCTCATTCCTTTTGTGACTTTTGCATTATGTTATTATCTGGAAAAGGAATGTTGTGATGACATGTACAAGTTGTCCTCATGTAGTAACCATAATTGTAACCAACAAAGTTGTTAAGTGAAGCAGTCATTAAGTCAGTGTGTTTACAGTCTCACTTCAGTTTTTCTTTGCTTTACAGACCTGCAGGACCTTCTATTCCTCTAGCTGTTTGTCCAGAATGATCTGAAGATGGAAAAAATGCTCTCACTCAAAGATATAGAAATGGTCACACCTACTACCCAGATGTCTCATCACTACTGAAGAAGGTCCAACCATATCAAGTCTTTCACAACCATGGGTTTGAGTAGTTAGACACAGAATACAACAACATCATAATTGGCTCTCTTTTATGCTCATTTTTGAATGATTTGTAATTAGGGTTAGAGTATTATTCTTTTCAGAAAGATTTGATATGTTTGTAATCTTTTAGCATTTAACACAGTGAAAGTACTTGATTTTTTTTAAAAAAAATCATAAAAGCTGAATATCTTTAGAACTCTTCAGACACTCAATAGCTATAGAAATGTGGAGAAGAAAGGGCAGCCACTAAACTTCTTTGAATAAAGTGCTGACTGCAATATAGGCATGTAATGAAAATTATTATGAAATTAATTAGCTAATCACCAACTATGCTTAATTAAGTGAACTTTTCAAACTATTATGAAATGGGGATATTTTCAATTTTTAAATTAAAATATGTGTATGTCATTACGCTATTAATCATAGTGTTTGTATGACCTTCTCATCTGATTTATTAGATAGCCTTACGGGTTCTTGATGAGATGTATTTCACATATTGGAATATTGTTAAATGAGGCTAGGATTAATCAGAGCTATGAGTGCTAAAAATGCACATTTCATTTTTTTTCTCCTCACGATTCTAGTATAGAAAAGTTTTCCATTAAGATAAATACAATTATTCATGATGTTGTACAAATAATGCCATTACATTCTCATTTGGATATTGAAGTTAAACTAAGATTTTCTTAAAGTTCAAGTAATGATATGCTGATTTTCCCCACACCCTGCCTCCAGTTTTAATTCATTTTCTAGAAATTGATGGAGGAGAGAATTAAAAAAAAACACATATTAATTGAAAAATATTGACGGACAGGTTTATTGGGGTTACTTTAGTCATTCTAGTTATCACTTTGCCATTTTTATATAGATAGCCAAGGTATAATGACCTTTAAAAAAATAGCAGGCTGGGGAGACATTGAAATAATGCAAATTGCTGTCTATAGAGTCAAATCACATAAGACATCAAGGATCTGGAGATATTTCAAAAATTGCATTGTTCTGGAATGAGTTTTCTTAAATATTGAAATATATATATTTTAAAAAATGAGAGCTTGTTCGGTACAGTAAAGGCATGAGGTTAGAAATCAGGAGAGTATGAGTTCTAGCCCATTTTAGGCATGAAAGCTGGCTGAGTGACTTTGCACCAGTCACTTTCTCAGTCCATAATATTAGGCTTATGGGCAACATGCTGGTCAGTCAGTTCCTGTTGCATTATATGAAAACAATAGGAACAAATATTATACGCATAAATCAGCTTTGTTTTGACATTTAAAATCCTGATGCTAAAATCTATTCAGAGACTGTTCCATTCACCTTTTCATGTTCACATGATTGGTGTAAGAAATATAGAAGCATTTCTGGTTCAAGCATTTAATAAAAAAAACCCAGTAAATATTTCATATAAAAATGGTGACATATAAAAACTGAGAGAAATTATGTGTTCAAAATAGCAGCATGCGTTGTTTGCAGTAAACTGCAATAAATCCAGAAGGACACACAAACACAAGCACACACATAAACAAAATCACATCCTTTATCAATAATTTGTAAGATTTGATCTTCTACCTATCTTTCTTCACAGGAACTCGTTGTTTATAAATAATTCTTCCCTTGACTACTGTGACAGATTCAAAAACAGAGATGTTTTGACGGAAGCTTTACAGCTGTCGACATTTCAGGACAAGAGATCAATAGGAAAACACAGCTTTAAAACTGATCACAAACTAAATGGCCCCAGGGGTGATCCACGTGTCTGCCACAGTAGGAAAGAATCTTGGCATTTCATATTTGACTGAGACTATTTCAAGTGGCAGTAGAAACATGACTAACAGTTTTGTAGTACAAAATGAGTACAATAAACATGTGTGCAAACACAGACAGACATATGTCTTGTATGTCTCTCAGAGTATTATAAAAAATAAAATACAATATGAACGTTTAAATTCTATATTGGCATCTTAAGTCTTTGTGAGGATTCAAGGCTGAAGAACCATGAGGTCAATTCAGAACAATTCTGTTGTATTATTTTGCTACCAATTCCCAGCCAAACTGATAAATCATTATGTGTTTTAGTTATTTTTAGAACATTGGTTCTTATGAAGTTCTTGACACTCAGAGATAAGGTGAATCTCGAAGGGCATTCATATACAATCTTTAGCTATCTCATGATTAAATAAGTATCCTTTGATCTCCCTATTTTTCCACACTTCTTTAAATCCCAAGGGAAAAATAACATGAGATTATTTCTTATGTTTTAAAGCCAGCTGGGGGGAGGGGCTTCAGAGTGATAGAAAACTGCACTGTCAAGAACTCCAACAGTAGGACAGTCTTTCTTTTCCAGTAACAAAGGAGGCTCAAAGAGTTCAAACAAATTCTTAAGTGCTCTAAGAATAAAATAGAAAAACAAAAGTCCCTTTTTGCAATGGAAAAAAAACAAGATTTGGTTCAGCATCAGAAATAACACAGTTCCTTAGCTCTTCAAAAAGTGACCTCTGCAAGCTTTCTCTAAAGCAATCCTGGTTGTTAGCTATATGATGGCAAGAGCATTGCTCTGTCTAAGCCAGTATACTTGACCCTACTGTCAGCAGTCGCCCAGTATGTTTTTAGCTTTTCAAAAGATGCTTTCTAATAAAACTGGGATATTCCACAGACTTTCAGTGTTCTCTGGCGTTGGCTTACAGACCTCAAGTCTAATTACAGGGAGAGAGAGGGGGGGCGGGGAACACATTGGTTCTTATTGATTAGCAAAACAGCTTGAGGTTCTGATAGAAAGGGGAAAGATTTCTTTGGTATAAAATAATATCCTTTGTGAAGGATCTAATTGGTATGTTAATGCTTATAGGGCTTTTTGAAGAACAATTTTGGCTTGATTTTGTTGAAATAATCAGATCAAATCAGTAATTTGAACTGACAAGTTGAAATAGATCAGATAAGATTCTCTTATCTGTGGTTATTTATTATTTGGCTATTATGTTTATATTGTTGATTTGTTGTTTTATTCTCAGGGAGCACACATGGGCATCTTTCCTCATTTTTATCCAAGGAGGAGGAGGAGGAAGGAAAGGAGAAGAATTATTTACGAACCAGAGGTAGATTGGGCAGAGTTACATTGTTGACTGGGTCCTTGATATCTTATACCTTAGCCACTATGTAAAGTTGGTTATAGCTACGTCCCTGTATTCCTAGGTGATCTATGTTGCCTAGTTTCAACTAATACTCTACCAGCACTCTCTCAGCAAAGAAACTGATAAGGTCATTGTTGTGCCTTACTATAACTGATACTCATTTAGCAACCACAATTGGGATTGATGACTGTCATTAAGCAAAAGGGTTGATAAGTGAAAAAGCACCAATCACATCTGTGCTTATGAGTGTTTTGCTTTACAGCAAAGAAAAGGATTTTACAAGGATATAATCTCAAACAGCCTTGTGAACTCAAACAGCAAGACAAACGGTTTGTTAAGGATAGGGGATGACCAAAAATGGCAATTATTTTTCCCCTTCTTAGGTGATTCTATAGGAACCACTGCATCTGTGGAATAGCATACAGACATGCAGAAAAATAAATGAATGAAATGAAATGAATACCCTTTAGTCCTTTCATTTTCTATGTATCGATATGCATGCATGTGCAGGTTCCAAGTTTAGCTTCCATTCTATAGATGTCCCTGAAGCATTCTACAATCATTACTGTAGAATTTTTGCCAAATAAAGGATGTTGCTGAAGAGAGATTGGCAATCTTTATTCAATCATCGTGTGCCTTCTTTCCAAGGGAAAGGGACACTAAACAGTAGAAAGGGAGAAATTTTTATACGTTTTGGGGTTGAAGTGCTGCAAATTTAAAGGAGCTGATGGTGGACATATTGAGCAAGAGAGATTAGGGTTTCAATAAAAGAAAATCCATTTTTCTATTATAAAGCAAAGCTGCTAAGAATTCCATTGTTAAGATGCTGGATTGATGAGATAATCAAGCATGCAGTATCTACAGTTTGTCATCTCATGCTTCCTAGATGAATGTTTACGTGAAGCCTTAATCTTATACCCTGTGATAGGATTAAGAGGCTATCTTGACAGCAGAAACATGGCCATTTTAAGGAGTTATGCAGTAGACCAGGACCAGTTTAGGTATGCAATGGGAGGGGGGAGGAAGAAAGGATGGCAGGTGCAAATGGGGTAGCGGTTTCAGAAAAAAGGCAGGAAAAGGGATAAAAAATTGTAGATTTATTAACTTTTTGTCAGAGCAAGCACAGTCTAATTGTGCTGAGATAACCCAGGAGTAAACATAGTAAACAGTGTCTATATTAAATGGTGGTTTATCTTACACTATCTACAATATCAAACACCAGAAACAATATACATACACGTGTTAATACAGCAGGCTCCAACAAACAGCAGTTACAGCAGGAAACAGAAGAGAAAGCACACATCTGTGGAGCCTTCCTTTTTATACAAGGGTCTTAAAGAGACACAGACCCAGCTGGCTCTTAAAGGGACATAGACCCTGCTGAATCTTTCCCATCATTACATCATACATCTCACATTACATCAGCTGGTTAGCTTCTAAATCATTTCCTTGACACTTTTCCATCACATTATGTACCTGATAATGTCAGCTATAGCTCAGAGAAGCTTATGCCTTTTAGTAAAAGTTGTTAGTCTTAATGGGTGCTATCAGACTTCTCGTGGTTTTGTGTCACCATAGACTAACCTAGACTAATTCTACAATATCTTTATCACTCGAGACCTAAATATTTAAAGCAACAGTTCATATATTTTCTTTGATTCCACACCACATTTTTTTCACTCGCCATCCTTATTCTCATTCTTTTAATTGTCAATATTCTTCTCTAGGAATGCCTCCCTCCCTCCCTCACTTTCTCCCTCCCTCCTTCCCTCCCAATTCTGATTTTTTTTTCTTGCTTCCACTCACAACATCACTTCAGGTGATGTTCAGTTCTCATTGTACTATAAATTGTCTTGCTTTGATGCCACTTTGATCTTCTCTCAGTTCATCAATATATATGCTATTCACTTTAGATTTAGGTTTAAATAAAAGGATAGGGATGGAGATCAATTTACATGTGTGCGCTCAAACAATATTTTTGGTATTAATTAATATTTACTCAAAATGTCAAATATAAGTATAATGTTAACTCAGATAGTAACTATTTTTTTCAAACATTATTTCCATATTCTTGATAAAACTTTATTAAAAACCAGTTTATAGAATGTTCAATCTATTTAAATAATTTCCAATATAGCCTTTAGTGATTTTTAAAACATTACACCAGAAATTCCTTATACACTGTAACTGCTGCTTACTGCACAATTTTAATTTCATTTCAAGCTTTTGTGACATTTTGTATGTATTATTTAAATAAATAAACACACTTATTACTGTATACCTTCTCATCATTTTCAATTTAAACATGCCTCTGAAAATGTTTGGACAGCCTAAGAAGCGAAGGAAAACAAGAACATATATTGAAGGCATTATTTGGCTTCTTCCATGAAATGTTAGGTTTTCTTAGTTATGAGAAGGTCTTTCAATGGGAAAAAACATTGTCTGAAAAGATGGTGAAATGAAGTTGTCCAATCTGGGGCATTTCCAAAGCCTAACCATTATGAAAAAATGAGCTCTTATGTAGCACAATCCACCTACAGAAGATTTCATCAGCAAAGAAATATGAAAATCAGACAGGCAACAAACTAAGCCAAGTATAAGATACAACCTTGAAACTTGTACACAATAGAAAATATATTCTTGATGAATGAAAAGTATTTCAATTAAAATTAAATATTTTAATATGTGATGTTAAATTTTGAAGGCAATGATAAAGGTTATACTCTATGTCATTCTAGTGAAAAAAATCCACACTAGAAGGAAATCTTTAGCAAGAATTTTCAGCAACGATTTCTTCTTTAGAAATATTTCTCAAGGAATGCTATGGCTTATTTTACCATTTGCTTCTTATTTTTTAAATTTTAATTCTGGGTTGCTTCTGGGATTTTATCTTTCCTTGAGGAATAAAATCATTCTCAAAACTTAAAGAATTTCCAAGTGAAAGCTCAGTGTGACTTCTTCTTTTACAAATCCTGTTGCCTTTATCTATCCCTCCTGAATATCTAGAATCTTCATCAAGGTGCCCAAGGACATTCAGAGGTATGCTGAAATGCATTGGACCTTGTGGGACCCTCAGCATTTTTGATGGGTCTCTACTAAACATCCCCCAAACACAGTAGTAATTCGCAAATAATTCCAGCAGGAATAATTACAGTGTGGTAGGTCAATTGAAGTATGGATGTTACTGAAATAGCTAAACTTTCCAAGTGAATGTGGAGGAAATTGGTAGGGATTTTATGTCTCCTCGTAGTAGTGTTTTGGAAACAATAGAAAATAATCTTATAGAAGTACTTCTCACCTGGATAAATTTCTCAGTATCCAAAGAAAGAAAACTATATTCTTTTTTATTTTGGAAGGTGGCCTCAGAAAACATATTTGTGACTGAACATAGTTGATATGATTTATATTGTTTTATATTTAAACTACTAAATTAAAACAATCGTCTCAATGCAGTTTGTAAAAAACAGTCAGAATTTAAAAAATATAAAAACTGTCAGTTATGGTCATTAAGAAGTAATAACAGAGACATAGGCTTGACTTCAAAGAAACAGATTCAGCCTTGTTTAGACTATTAAAATATTTTTTGAAATTATCAACAATCATTATAGTTAACAATAAATCAGAGACCATTTTTCTGAATAAAAATAAAATAACTTTATATACTTCACATACTAACAGAACAGAATAATAAAATAACAGAGTTGAAAGGGACCTTGGAGATCTTCTAGTCCAACTCCCTGCTTAGGCAAGAAATTCTATACCATTTCAGACAAATGGTTGTTCAGTCACTTCTTTAAAACTTCCAGTGTTGGAGCATTCACAACTTCAGGAGGTAAGTTATTGCACTAATTGTTCTAACTGTCAGGAAATTTCTTCTTAGTTCTAGGTTGCTTCTTTCCTTGCTTAGTTTCCACCCATTGCTTCTTGTCCTGCCTTCAGGTGCTTTGGAAAATAGCTTGACTCCCTCTTCTTTGTGGCAGCCCCTGAGCTATTGGAACACTGCTTTCATATCCCCCCTCGTCCTCCTCTTCACTAAACTAGACATACCCAATTCCAGCAACCGTTCCTTATATGCTTTAGCCTCCAGTCCCCTAATCATTTTTGTTGCTCTTCACTGTACTCTTTCCAGAGTATCAACATCTTGCTTTATATCATGGCAATCAAAACTGGATGCATTATTCCAAGTGCATTATAGAATGGTATTAACACTTCATGTGTTATTGATTTTATCCTTCTGTTAATTTAGCCTAGGACTATGTTGTTGTTGTTTTTTTGGCAGCTGCAGCATATATTTCAGTAATTGTCCACTAGGACTCCAAGATCTCTCTCACAATTACTAATATTGAGCCAGGTACCACCTATACCAGAGGTCCCCAACCTTTTAAGCACCAGGGACTGGTTCTGTGGAGAGAGATTTTTCTGTGGACTGGAGGGGGCGTGGTTTCATGTCCTGCCTGCATCCCATAGGGAGGCATTTATGTGGCCTGTTTTCTGGCCTGTTGCGGCCCGGTGCTGGTCCACGGACTGGGGATTGGGGACCTCTGACATATACTGTACCTTTTTATTTGGTTTTTATTGCCTAATGTATAATCTTACTTTTTTCACCATTGAATTTCATTTTGTTAGATTGGGCCCAATGTTCAAGTCTGTCAAGATCCTTCTGTATCTTAAGCCTGTCTTTTGAACTGTTGTCTATTCCTGCCGGCTTGGTGTCATCTGCTAATTGATCAGTTTCCCATTTATCCACTCATCTAAATCATTGATGAAGATATTGAAGTGTACTGGGCTTAAGTCAGAGTCTTGGAGTACCCCCTGCATACTTCTCTCCATGTAAATGCAGTTTCATTGACTACATGTTGAGTGTGGTTGGTCTGGCAGTGATTCTGTCTAATTCACATTTTTCTATTTTCTATTTTATCAAGTACTAAATTGTGGTCTACTGAAGTCCAATTAAATTACATCCATAGCATTTCTCTGGGTCACTAATTCTGTAACTTTGTTGAAGAATGAAATAAGATATGTCTGGCATGATCTTTTTTTTGACAAACCTATGTTGGCTTGTTTCCCTCTAGGTGTTATCAGATTCATTGCTAGATTTTCCAGAATCTTCCCAGATATTGATGTTAGGCAGATAGATCTATAGTTTCCTGGATCCTTTTCCCCTTCTTTTTTGAAGGGAAACTTCAAAACTTTTTTGAAGATGGTAACTACAGCAGCCCTTTTCCAGTACTCATGTCTGCCAGTTCCTTTAGAATCTTGGGCTGCAATTTATCTGGTTCTGGTGATTTAAACTCATCTAGGGTGGACAGGTGCTTTCTTACTTTCCTACTTTAATTTATATTCCTGATCTATTTTTTACAATACTTGGTGGGGTAAAAAATGAGTTAAGCAGTTCTGTTTTCTCCCTATTGCTTGTCACATTACATTATTGACTCATTACAGTTTGCCTATGAGAAGAACCACTCTGTAGAAGATACACTTTCCTGTGAGCTTCATCTTAGCTTGGCGAACCTAGAGGGAAAGAATACCCGTTTGCAAATGCTGTTTGTGGATTTTAGTTCAGCAATCAGCACAATCATCCTTCAGCAACCGGTGAACAAACTGGACCTATTATGTTTTAATACTCCTTTATATAATTGGATATTTGATTTTATTATTGATAGGGCCCAGGTTTTGCGAGTTGGAAAGAAAGTTTCCATTCCATCTCCTTGAATACAGGGTCTCCACAGGGCTGTGATCTGAGCCCACTACTGTTCACCTTGATGACCCAAATCTATGCCAAATCAAATTGTGAAATATGCAGATGACAGGGCAGTGGTGGGTTTATCCAGGATGACAGTGAAGATGCTTATAGTGAAGGCTCTGGTGGACTGGTGCAATAAAAATAATCTGGTTCTAAATGTTGATAAAACAAAGGAGATCATTGTAGATTTTAGAAAGAGTTGACATAGTCATACTCCAATCAGTATCAAGGATGCAGCTATAGAGATGGTCAACAGTATTAAGTATCTGGGGGTGCAGATAACTAACAATCTGAATGACAATCTGAACTACCCAATTCTGTAATAGCTTTGTTCCCTATGCCGTCCATGTGGTAAACTCACAAGATTAATTTCTCTCACCGTGCACATGTATGCATAATCTGAACTAGACTGTTGTTTCTCTGTGTCATATAATATATGTGGATATATGCATAATTATGTATGTATGTATGTATGTATGTATGTATGTATGTATGTATGTATGTATTTTTGTCATATTTATGTAGTGCATATTGGAGGTGGTGATCCTTTGAGAGCTGTATGCAATGAAATTTCATTTTAATGTATGCCGATTAGTGCACATTCAAAGTAACAATAAAGTTATTCTATTCTATTCTATTCTATTCTATTCTATTCTATTCTATTCTATTCTATTCTATTCTATTCTATTCTATTCTATTCTATTCTATTCTATTCTATTCTATATTAATGCATCAATAATTTCCTTGACTTTTTTCTTGTTTATTACATGTTGAAAGAAGCTTGTTGTTGTTATTTTTGACTTTTGTCGCAAGCCTTAGTTCATTTTGAGCCTTAGCTTTCCTGACTTTGTCTTTGCATGCTCGGGCTATTTGCTGATATTCTACCTTAGTTATGTGCCCCTTTTTCACTTTTTATACTTGTCTTTTGTCTTTCAATTTATCAGAGAGTTGTTTATGCAGCCATGCTGGTTTCTTTTGAGAGCTGTTATTTTTCTTCTTCACTGATAACTTTTCAGAATTTCCCAAGCTTCTTAGATTGTTTTTCTCTTGAGGATTTGTTCTATTACTTGTGCTTGCATAATATTGAATTCCAATATTGCATGATCACTCCCCCCACCGCAAAATTTCTGTAGCTTCAACCTCTTCTATTATTTCAACTCAATTAGTGAGAATATGGCTGATCCTCTAGTTCCCTTCTCTACTTTTTGCAATACAAAGTTGTCTGTTAAGTTTTTCAGGAACCTATTTGATCTTTCATTTGATCCAGAGTTTCTCTGGATCAAAGTTGATGTCAGGGAATTAAAGTACCCCATTACTGTTGTGATGAGTTTCCTACATACCTTAGTTAACAGACTACTCACTTACATACACATTTCAGGTAGTTGATGGAATGAGGATAGCTTTTCAAGTAGTCTCTATTTTTACCTGTACTTACTTATGAAAGCTAGGTTCTAGAGAACCTAATTTACATAAACTAGTGTGAACATATTTAGATAAAACTGTTTTTGGGTTGTGCTTATAGCATGCTAATCAAAATGTAATCCTGATCAGTACTTTCTTCTTCTTAGCAACAAATGCTTAATGAACACCTAGCTTTCTCTTAGTTTCAGAAAGATACCTATTTTTTTATTTCATACAGATTGTTAATACTTTCTCTCATTTACTCTTGCATTCCATATCAAAATCTTCTTTATGTCAAGGTCACCATTTGGACATTCTGATTTCTACTATTTATCATGCCTGTGGTCAGCTGAATGTTCAATGTGACATTTTTTAGACAGAATGTAGACTGGGTTACCAGTTTTAGTTATGCCGTTGTCATATGCAGATTTCTTGCTAACAGCAAAGACATTTGTGCTACATTTTGACTAGAATTCAACAAGCTTACCAAAGCTGTTTATCCCAAATAGATTGATGCTATTCTATGGAAGTTAGGATTTATAATGTAAAAATTAGCTTTTTAAATATATATGTGTATGTGTATATCTATATCAATATCAATATATATTTATATTAATATATCTATAGATACCTATAGATTATATGTCAATATATGTATATATCTATATATCTCCTCAGCTGAGGAGTTTCTAGAGAGAATAAAGCCCCTAAGGATAGAGAAAGATGAGGTAATGATATCATTTGATGTTACCTCACTCTTTACCTCTATCCCTCAAGATCTGGCAGTCACAGCAATAAGGGAACTCCTATAAGAGGGGCCGGAACAACATAAGGAATCTCTCCATACCAATAATTTGATACATTTGCTAACCTTGTGCCTGAAGACATACTTCACCTTTTGGGGCGTGGTATACGAACAAATAAAAGGGATGCCAATGGGATCCCCCATTTCAGGCATTATTGCTGAGGCGATTCTCCAGCGGCTAGAGGCAATAATGATGTCTATATACTGCCCAAAATTCTGGGTGCATTATGTAAATGATACCTTTGTGATCGTTAAAAGATGGGATAACACCAAATTCTTGGAGGAACTGAATTCAGTATATCCAGACATCTGCTTCATGGCAGAAGAAGAGACCCAAGGCAGTCTTGCCTTTCTGGATGTACTGATCAGCCAACGCCCCAATGGTACATTGTGCATGTCTGTATACCGTAAACCCACTCATATGGATAGAACGCTACATTATAGTAGCAATCACCTGGTAGCACATAAAATCAGCTATATCCAGATGCTATTTAAATGGCTCAATTCCCATTGTAGCACAGGCAGAGCCAAAGTTGAGGAGAAAATACATCTCCATCACATCGCAATGGCTATCCCATGGGGTTTGTGAGACAGCATAGTATTTAGGAATTATAGGGACTCATGCTCCAATGTGACAGCAATGCCGGCCATACGGACAACCCTACCTTACATCCATGGTGTCTCCTAGGCCACAGCACGGCTGTTGGCCCCCTACAATGTGAGCGTTGCCCATAGGCCCGAGCAGACTCTAAGGTCATGCATCCAAAAGAGCAGCTCCCCAACAGCCAAAGATCGTCTGTAGTTTACAGAATTAATTGGAAACACTGTGTGAGCAATTATGTTGGGGAAACTACTAAAAGGCTGAGGACCAGGGTCCATGAACATGAACTGGCTATTAGAAGGCAGGAGCAATGCTTACAAGTGTGGGCCCATATGTCCAGCCTTGGCCACTTGTTTGATCTACCTAATGCAGAGGTTTTAGCTCGTGAGACTACCAAGGGTGGCCGCCTACTCAAGGAAGCCTGGCTCTCTGATGAAAATTCCATCAACCGGCATATAGATTTTTTGCCGGCTTACCAGACTCTTAGGGGATGGGAAAGACAGCACTACGATCTGCTGAGAAGACACTCAACTCTTCCTTTGCAGGATTGGGGTGGTAGAATGATGGATGAGATGGGCACGATCCCTAAGGAGGACAATGACCTGGTTAAAGGGAAAAACCAGAGATCGAAACAATGGGACAGCATCTTGCATAATTGGGACAATGGCTCTACAGGTGAGGCGACCATGACTTCCATGGGCAGAGATGATGGACCAAATGGCCCTAAGCTGGGGATGGACAGACAGAGGCGATCTGGAAGGAGGGGGAGGGAGGGGGAAGCGCAGAGCAGGAATGCCGGAACAGCTGCTTTTTGCAGGACTGGGGCGGAGTAATTACGGGGGAAATGACAATGACCTTGCGGGTGGGGGAGGATAATGGCCCTGGGAGGGAGGGAGACTGGGCGTAGGGACCAGTTGACAGCTGCCCTTCAAATGCTTGCACATGCTCTAAAAGAGCACTTGAGGATTGTAAAATAACTAGCAGAGCCAAGGACAGTTTGCCTGATGCAGAACAACTCTGCGTGGTACGGATTAATACAATCAACGGGCCAATGATGCGCTCCCTTCAACTCTGATGACGTCAGTAGTTTGGCCTGACAAAAGCTTAGTGATTCTTTTTAACCACAGGCTTGTTTATATTAAACAGTCTGGTTTATTATATCCTGGTGTTCGTTTTTCTTTCTTATTTGGTTAATCTATCTATCTATCTATCTATCTATCTATCTATCTATCTATCTATCTATCTATCTATCTATCTATCTATCTATCTATCTATCTATCTATCTATCTATCTATCTATCTATGCATTTCAATCTACAGATAACAGAAATAATTACTACTGCCTGCATCTCATCAGATAGAAGATACATGCCAAGTACCAAAAACAGATTCAAGTTTAGATGGGAGACAACTGGAAACAAAATTATTGGTGGCAATTGTCCTTAGGACCTGCCTTCTTGAGTGTATTAGGATGACACTCTCATTCTTGCCTTTCCAATGACACATTTCTATCTCTATTGACTGTTTCTCATTTTACTAATCAATGTTTTATCCTTTGTTTAATTAATATGTCTGCTTATGTTTTTTTCCATTGTGTGTTGTTTTGGAAATTTCTTTTAGTAGGAAACAGGGATTATAACTACATTTTTAATTTTTTTTTAAAAAAACCATTAAGTAAAGATGATGCCTAGGCTATTACTTTTTTGCAACAACAGAAATTAAGACTGCTATCATAAATAGTGTAAAAAGTATATTATTCCAATAAATATAATATCTGCTTAAGGCATTGATTGATGTTTTGATGAATATGTTTAGATGTATATATCTTCAGAATTCAATCAGAGCTGTTAAAAAGAAACATTCAAGGAAACTAAGGCTCTTCTAAGTCTTCCTTGAAATTTTCAGATAGAAGTTTGACAAACCTTGACAAAGCTGTATTGTGCCCTATCAATCTTTCTGACACCTTAAAGGTAATCTATAGAAATAAACATTATTTGGCATACCACAATGACTAAACAATTTGTTTTATAAAATACAGAATGTTTATGAAGCTACAATAATTGATTTTTTATGATACCAGCTTCTCAAAAGTGTGTTTCAAAACAAACGGATGTAAAGAATATCCTTTCATGATTTATTTACTCTATCTCCAATACACATTAAAGAAGCATCAGTGAATTTGTCAAAATGCCAAATGTGCTAATTATTTGCTAATTAGTTTGTGTAGTCAAACATGCAGAATTTATTGCTTCTTTATTTACATTCTTTTTTATTATTCTTTTGCTAGTAAATCATAGGTGAGGAAATTATCAAAGGATATGACTGGAAGGAAGAATCTGTTTGGGGGGAGTTATATTACTTTTGTTGTGTTCTTTCATAAATCTTTTCATCTTATTTCTGCATTTATCTGCAATTTTATTTTTGAAAACATAGTTAACTATTTATGGTAAAGCAGTCTCCTTAACAGTATTCATATTGAAATTTTCCTCTAAATATATATAGTATGAATACAATAAAAAACAAATAAATAGTTTTAAATAACTATCGTCCAGTTTCCAACCTTCCCTTTTTAGGGAAGGTTGTTGAGAAAGTGGTGGCACTCCAACTCCAATGGTCCTTGAATGAAACTGATTATCTGGGCCCTCAGCAGTCTGGGTTCAGGTCCGGTTACAGCACGGAAACTACCTTGGTCGCGCTGATCAATGATCTCTGGCGGGCCCAGAATAGAGGTCATTCCACTATCCTGGTGCTTCTTGACCTCTCAGCGGCTTTCGATACCATCGACCATGATATCCTTCTGTGCCGGTTGGAGGGGCTTGGAGTGCGGGGCACCGTTTTACGGTGGTTCACCTCCTACCTCTCTGGCCAGTCGCAGTCGGTGTTTGCAGGAGATCAGAGATCAGCTCCGAGGTCTCTTCCATGTGGAGTCCCTCAGGGGTCTGTTCTCTCACCTCTGCTTTTTAACATATACATGAAGCCGTTGGGTGAGATCATCCATCGACACGGGGTGAGTTGTCATCAATATGCTGATGATACTCAGCTCTATATCTCTACCCCGTGTCATTACAGCGGAGCAGTGGAAGTGATGAACCGGTGCCTGGAGGCTATTGAGGTCTGGATGGGTGCCAACAGGCTCAGACTCAATCCCGACAAGACAGAGTGGCTATGGGTTCTGCCTCCCAAGGATAATTCCATCTGTCCATCCATCACTCTGGGAGGGGAAGTTTTATCCCCATCAGAGAGGGTTCGCAACTTGGGTGTCCTCCTCGATCCACAGCTAAGTTTAGAACACCATCTTTCAGCTGTAGCGAGCGGGGCGTTCGCCCAGGTTCGCCTGGTGCATCAGTTGCGGTCCTATTTGGACCGGCAGTCACTCCTCACAGTCACCCATGCCCTTGTCATCTCAAGATTCGACTACTGTAATGCTCTCTACATGGGGCAACCTTTGAAGACTGTCCGGAGACTGCAAGTAGTCCAGAATGCGGCCACACGAGCCGTCTTGGGTCTCCCAAGACATGCTCATATCACTCCAGCCCTCCGTGAGCTGCACTGGCTACCAATTGGTGTCTGAACACAATTCAAAGTGTTGGTTATGACCTATAAAGCCCTTTATGGCATTGGGCCAGGATACTTGCGGGACCGTCTTCTGCCCCATGAATCCCAGCGACCGGTTAGGGCCATAGGGTTGGCCTCCTATGGGTCCCGTCTGTTAGACAATGTCATCTGGCAGGGCCTAAGGTTAGGGCCTTCTCTGTTGCTGCCCCAGCCCTCTGAAACCAACTGTAAAACCAATATCCAGATATACTGAGTTCAGTGTATCCATGAAGCTGACCCTGTCACATCTCTTGATAACCGCAAATGTGTCATTGACATATCGGACCCAAACTTTAAGTTGGTACTTGGTCATTACTATGGCCTCCAGCCATTGTAGGACTGCCTCCACTATTATACTCGAAATAGGTGACCCCATTGGCATCCCTTTGATCTGTTCGTATGTGGTCCCTTGAAAAGTAAAGTATATTTTTAGGCATAATTCTATCAGTTTTACCAAATCCTCAGTATGGACGGAGTCTTGGTGCTATCCTTTTCCCTCTTCATTTAAGCGATCCTTCAACACTGTGATCACTAGGTCTTGTGGGATGGAGGTGAAGAGTGAGGTGATATCAAATGACACCATCACTTCATCATCCTCCACCCTTAGGGGTCTGATTTTTTTTCAAGAAACTCCTCTACCGATCTTATCGTAGTTGCATTGTTACGTACCAAATGGCTGATTCACTCAGCCATTTGGCCAGCTCTGAGGTTTAAAGGAGACGATGGGACAGAGGGGGACTCCTTCCTTGTGGATCTTTGGTAGGCCGTAAAACCTGGCCATAGCTGAGTCTCCCGGGTGTATTATACTTAAAGTGTCTTCGTCCACCTTCTTGCAGCACTTAAAATTGTTAAGGAGTTTGTTGATGAAGTTTTTAAGTGTGGTCATGGGGTCTTTATTGATGACTTTATATGCTGTCATATCGCTGAGCAACGTCAGGGCTTTATCTACATATTGTGCTCTATCCATAACTACCATCGCCCTCCCTTTATCTGCCGGTAGGATTTCTAGTTTGATATTATCCTGGTGCTCATATTTTATTTATTTATTTATTTTATTTATTTGACTTATATGCCGCCCTTCTCCCAAGACTCAGGGCAGCTCATAGCAAAAATACAAGTACAAAAAGGTTCCCTGGCCTTTTTGGATGTGCTGGTTAGCAGCCAACCTGATGGGACCTTACACCTAAGAGTATACCACAAACCAACTTATACCAACAGAACCCTCCACTATAAAAGCAACCACCCAGTGGCCCATAAAGTAAGTTGTATCAGGACATTATTTAAACACATAGACTCACATTGTAATACAGCCAGGGCAAAAACTGAGGAAAGAAACCATCTCTTCCAGACCTGTAAGTATAATGGTTACCCAGCTGAATTTATTAGGCATCACAGAAAACCACTCAGACCCCAGGAAGAGTTACAAACCGATAAGGTAACAACATAACCCGTACGTATCCCCCTTCCATTCATTAACAATGTATCAGAGGCAACAGCCAGATTATTAGCTCCCTTTAATGTAAAAGTGGCCCATAAACTGGATCAGACTTTATGCGCCAGAATCATGCATCCCAAAGACCTGCTCCCCAATGAAGAAAAATTGTCGGTAGTGTATAGGATCAAATGCAAGGGTTGTCCCTGCAACTATGTTGGGGAAACTTCTAAGAGGCTAAAAACCGGGGTGCATGAGCACGCGCTGGCTGTCAAAAGACATGAACAACATTCGCAGGTGTGGACCCACATGGCCAATTTTGGTCACAAGTTCGATCTTGCCAATGCACAAACTTTGTCTAGGGAAGCTGCCTACTTAAAGGGAAGCTGCCTACTTAAAGAGGCTTGGCTCTCCAACGAGAACTCCATAAGCCGCCACATAGAACTCTGCCCAGCACACCAAACACTGAGAACATGGGATAAACAATACCATGATTCCCAATGAAAACAATTCATTCACCCATCACAAGGTCAGAGAGATATAATAATAGAGAAAATAACCTGATGAAGTAACAACAGATCAACAACATATCTCACAGGTGGAATAGAGAAAGGGGGATGAGAAATGCACCCCGCAGATGCCTCAGGTATACATAATCCAACCCACCCCATGAAGTTAGGAGAAGATGGGATGAAAGTAATGCCACAGCTCACTGACAACCTTGAAATGGGTACTCGTGAGTGACCGGCAGGAGACCCCCCTTTGGGAACTTGTACATGAGCAAGAAAAGCAAGAGAGCTATCAAATGGTGGAGCAGAATCCAACATACATCTTGCAGATGGTTGGGCGATGTAAGCATGAGGACCACGAGTGATGGACAAGAGAAAAGAAGATCAGAGTGAACAGCAGGAAGGAGGTTCTCAAAATACCCTGGGGTACCCCCAGAGAGGGGCAACGCTCCCCAACAGATGCATCACCCAGAGGCTTCCTGGACAAACATTCAGACCCATTCAGTAGACCACTTTAGAAATGCTCACACACGTGCAGGAACAACAGGGAGAAAGAGCAAGAGGACCGGTTGGATACACAGCCTGCTAACAGCCCTATAGGGAAAGAACAGATATGCTCTGGGATGGAGACGAGGAGAGGGAATGAGCAAAAATGTTTAGCACAATGTGATAGTTGGAGGCACACGAGTAAAGCAACTATTGGGAGAAAGGGGGAGGAGAGAGCAGCAACTTTAAAAACCAGTGGGGTTACAGCGGAGAGCCATATGTGTATGAGAAAAATGATTGGAAGGAAAAAGGGGGATGAGGGATCAGCAAGCCTGGAAATCAATGGGGTGGAAGCAGACAACTGGATAGACATGAAAAAAGTGATCGGCGAAAAGAAGGGGGAAGGGAGAACAGCAGCTTTAGAAATTAGTGGTGTAATAGTAGACAGTGGTATATGCACGAGGGAAGAGATTGGAGGAAGGAAAGTGGATAAGAGAACAGCAGCCTCAGAAACCACCAAGGGAACAACAAATGTGTGCCTTTTAAGAGTAAAACAATTAGGGGCATTGGATAGACTGATGACTAGGTCCAAGAGCCGTGCACAAAGCCAGCCGATATCATAAAAAGGGGACTCCCATTGACTTGCTTCCATGCTCTGATGTTGTCGGCAGTGCTGGCCAACGAAAGCTCAGCATTTTTATTAAACAATTTCTAGTTTGATATTATCCTGGTGTTCGTATTTATTTATTTTTTATTGCATGGCTTTACCCAGGATTCGAATTGTTAACGTAATTAGAAACATAGTATGAATACATCTGATATGGATATTTTTAAATAAAATCTGAGTAAAGAACTAAATTGTTCAAAAATATAAAAGAAGCCAAAAGAGACAATGTGGCATAGTCATTCAAACATTGGAACATGACCAAAAGGGCCTGGATTGAAATCACTCTCAACCATGGAAGTGCACATACTTTCTCAGCATAGCCAATTCTGCAAAATATCACAATTCTGTTGTGGTAAAAACTGAAGGAGATCAAATACTTGGAAGAAAGACAAGATATAAATTTAACATCAAATTACATCCTGATATTTCTTCTGAACACACCCAAATTATGTTTTTCTGGTTACACTCCACAGAAGATATGAAGGCATCTACACCTCCTATGAAGAAGTAGTTTCTGTCTCATTATTAGCATAGATTTGTCAGACAGTTTTCCAAAGACTAGTGTCGTGAGGATCTGAAAGGGCTAGGATCTTTCAAGGGGTTAGCATAACCTATTTTCTAAACCTCAAAAGTGGAGACTAGCAGAACGGTACATCTAAGAATTGTAGAACAGTCCAAGTATAAATGAAATTTCCCCAAACCCTAAAAAACATAAAGACTTTGAGTGTATGCAGTGGCAAAGACACTTTAGTGAATGGAGTTGTATGTTTAGAGGAAAATAATCAGTTATTATTCAAATTCCCAGAGATAAGATTCATTCAGCCTGTGCTTTTCAATCTTAGCAACTTTAAGATATGTGGACTTCAACACCCAGAATTCCTCAGCCAGTATGCTGTTTTGTCATTTTTTGTATTTTTATTTATTTATCACATTTACAAGCCTTTGATTTACCTCCCAAAATATTTTCTTTTACTTGTTAGGAAATTCCAAAACAACAGCAAATGCTAAATCATTTAATGTTCCATGCTGACCTTTATTTCATTTGAAGTCTCTCTAGGATATGAAATACAAAATGACAATGAGGCTATATTGAATAACACACAATAATTTCAAAGCGCCTTGTGTTTCTATGATGAAGAGACACAGTTCCTAATTTCAGACCTGCCTTCTAATTTACACCAATCCATGAGTGCTGTAACAACTGAAGTTTATTATTATTGGAACTGAAAATAAATTTGATGAGTCATCAATATCAGGAATAAACTTGATGCAAAAATGCTGTGATTCTATTCTCTTTTCTGCATAATACATAGTGATTTAGAATCCCTCCTGGGGTGTATGATGGCTTCTTGACATTGAGAATATAAATTACCTTAAAAGACTAACACCCTGAAATTTCTATAACTATGAAGTATGTTTGTTATATAGAGTTACAAGGTTTTGTTTGCAAATAGAGCATAGGAGCAAGTCAAAACCTTATAAAAATGAATGACACTGTCTACTTTATTACACTGATTAGGTCTCTGAACTATTATAGGCAGTAGAATAAATGCCATCCTTGAATTATACTGATCTTGATAGTATATTTTCATAAATACTACAGTAACAACAGATTATTGCCTTATTGCTGTGAAACCTTATTAGTTGGAAAGATTAAGATTTTTAGCAGCAACAGAACTCAATATGTCTTCCAATAGTATAATTTGTAGAATATCCAGATAATATGGCTCAGCTTTATTCAGACTGAGTAGTTTCCAGATGTATAGCGTTCAGCTCCCATAACTTCTATGAACATCATAGTTATTGCTGAAATTGAGTCCCAGCAAACACCTTGTTTGAGTGGAAAGATTGATCAACATTCTAACTAGGAATTCTGCTACTTAGGCTCCCATAGATTTAAGTGGCATCTGGTATAGTCTTTCTCAATCAAACTGAAGATTTTCAGTTAATGAATAGAATTATGTCATCAGACAGAATAGCAATCAGCTACTACATTGAACCCATTTATTTATTTATTTATTTCCTGCCCTTATTATTTCTATAAATAATTCAAGGCAGTGAACATACATAATACTCCTTTTTCTTCCTATTTTCCTCACTACAACTTTGGGTAGGCTGTGTGAGAGTGAGTGGCCCAAAATCATCCAGCTAGTTTTCAAGTCTCAAAACTGATATTTCTGTCAGAATAGTGCACATAAGTTTTATTAACTGGTATAAAAGCCTTCATATCACCAGGTTTGAAAGTTCATGAATGGGAGAAGAAATGAAGAGCAGCTTATGATCTACAAAAGATGAGAGCAGGCTACGCTGTGAAATTGATCCAAAAGGAATTGCAGATGGTGGCCTGGGAAAGCAAAGAAAGCCTTGGGTCCTGAATTAATGGAAGAGGCAGATGCTCATAATGGTATTACAGAACTGAATTGCCAGTGGGAACGAAACTCATTATTGGTCTTATCTAATTTGGAAACCTGAGAAACTGGCAATTGTTTAACACAGCCAAATCACTTGATGATTCCAAAAATCATTAGAACTTCATATATATGCCTGGAAAGGAATCTGTAATGGTTGTTCTTTCTTTCTTTCTTTCTTTCTTTCTTTCTTTCTTTCTTTCTTTCTTTCTTTCTTTCTTTCTTTCTTTCTTTCTTTCTTTCTTTCTTTCTTTCTTTCTTTCTTTCTTTTTTCTTTCTTCTTTCTTTCTTTCTTTCTTTCTTTCTTAAATAGTAAAGAATATAGAAATTTTGCATTATACAAAGAAAAAAGATAGTATATTATATATCGCAAACACTAAAATGACAGAGCAACACTATTGAAAACAGGATATTAGTTTACCATAGAAATCAGAAGAAACACCAATAGTATCAAAACAAGCAAGATGGCAAAAGTGACTTTGTAATGTCTCTTCAGCCTCGCATTTACAGGTTTACAGAATAATAGATGGCAAAAGTGACTTTGTAATGTCTCTTCAGCCTCGCATTTACAGGTTTACAGAATAATAGAGTTGGAAGGGACCTTGGAATCCTTCTAGTCCAACCCCCTGCTCAAGCAGGAAACCCTATACCAGGGTTAGGCAACCTTGGCTCTTTTATGACTCATGGACTTCGACTCCCAGAATTCCTGAGCCAGCATGGTTGGCTCAGGAATTCTGAGAGTTGAAGTCCACGAGTCATAAAAGAGCCAAGGTTGCCTAACCCTGCCCTATACTATTTCAGACAAGTGACTGTCTAGTTTCTTCTTAATACTGAGAGTGAGAAGCATATGTACCTGCACTGAAAAAACTTCAGCAGATCCAGGCTTGTCTTCTCATTTAGAAAGTGAGACATTTTAATGTTGGCTTCAGTCCATGTATTTGATATTTTAGCCTCCAGGAGTATTTCATTACACAGTTCTTTCAAAGTAGGACTTAATACATCTTGTAATAATTTATAAAGCTCTGCAGGTAATCCATCTGGACCCAAAGAAGACTCTGACCTAACACAAATAAAAAACTATAGACCAATATCACTATTAAATGTCGACTATAAAATTTTTGCCTCAATAATAGCAGAAAGACTAAAGAAAATTTTGATCGAATTTATACATATAGACCAAAATGTTTTTTTTTTACCTAAAAGACAGATAAAAAATAATTTAAGAATAATTCTTGATGTGTTAAGAGTACTATGAAATTCATCCAGGGAAACAGATGGTTTTAATATTCCTTGATGCACAGAAAGTGTTTGACAATGTAAACTGGCAATTCATGTTTCAGTAACTTGTGGAAATGGACTTTGGAGAAAATTTTATAAATGTAATTAAAACAATTTATCATAAACAAACAGCCAAAATAATTGTAAATGGAGATTTTACAGAAAACTTTAACATTAAAAAGACATAAGACAGGGATGCCCACTATCTCCATTACTATTTATACTAACACAGAAGTATTTAATAGAAACATCAGACAAGATATAGAAATTAAAGGACTGGAGATAAAAGATGAAAAATATAAACTACAAGCATTTGCAGATAACTTGGTTTTTATATTGGAAGATCCATTGGAAACAAGCACTAAACTTATAAAGAAAATAGAAAAATTTTGAGAAGTGGCAGGGTTGAAAATAAACAAAGAAAAGACTAAAGTGCTAACAAAGAATCTAACAGAAAAACAAAAAAAATCTAACAAAACAAATCTTCAAATAGTTAAAAAAAGTCAAATATTTGGGAATTTATCTAACAGCAAGATGTGTAACAATAAAAGAAAATAACTATGTAAGACTGCTAAAAGAAATAAAATAGGATCTGGAAAAATGGAAAAACTTACAACTTTCAATGCTGGGGAAAATAGCAACAGTGAAAATGAATATCTTGTTTATTTCAAACGATTCCTGTAAGGCTGAGAAAAGCCTTTTTTTGATGAACTAAATATAACAATACTGAAATTTATCTAGCAAGGAAAAACAGCTAGAATTAGACTGAAAATGCTACAGGAAGCAAAAGAAAGTGGAGGATTTAGACTGCCAGGCTGGACATTATACTGCCAAGCAACTATTTTAACATGGCTTAAAGAATGGATAATGCTTAGAGATAAAAGACTATTATACCTAGAGGGGCATGACTTACAAATTGGTTGGCATGCCTTTCTGTGATATGGGAAGAATAAAACTCATAGATACTTTCAAACTCACTTTATTTATTGCACTTATTTCAGAATGGGAAAAGATAAAAGCAAAAATTTATATTAAGATGTCTGGATGGCTTTCAACAATGGAAGCTTTCACTTACTCAAATTTAATTAATTACAACAAAATTGTGACTTATAAAGATATTTTGGACAATGAAGGAAAATCGAAAGACAGAAAAGACTTACAAGAACAAGGTATTGATCTATCATGGTGGCTATATCTGCAAATTCAAATGAGATATGAAAAAGATGTTAAAACAATGGGATTCTATAAGGAACATACAGAATTTGATCAGATACTGTTAAAAACAGATGAAAAGTTGATTAAGAAACTCTATAAGTTTTTGTTAAACTTAAAGATGGAGGAAGAACAAGTTAAAGAAACGATGATAATATGGGCAAAGAACTTTGGATATAATATAGAATTAGAAGACTGGCAAAAGTTATGGGAAAGAAATGTTAAATTAACTAAAGCTGTGGCATATAAAGAAAACTTATATGAAATGTTTTATAGATAGTTTATGACACCAGTGAGATTAGCAAAAATGTTTAAAAGTACTTCAAACAAGTGTTGGAAATGCAAACAAAGACCAGGTACTTACTATCATATCTGGCAGACATGCCCCAAAGAAAAAAGATTTTGGATAAAAAATACATTTATGGTTGGAGAAAATGATTAAAAAGCAAAATAGACTTTAAGCCAGAATTATTTTTGTTAGGAATAATAGGAGCAAATTATGAGAAAGATTGTAGTTATTTAATTTTACATGTACTAACTGCAGCAAGAATTGTATTTGCCCAACATTGGAAAAATGAAAATTTACCAGCTGAAGAAGTACTAATTAAGAAAATTTTAGAGAGTGCAGAAGTGGACAGATTGACTTTAAAGATAAAAGAGAAAGAAGACTCAGTGTATTTTAGAACATGGGATAATTTCTATCAACTAGAAATTTCTATCAGCTAGAAACATGAGTTAGAGAGAAAGGAACGGGATATGTAATTTTGAATATATATTAGTAAGAAGAAGACTATTGAGCAATTAATTAACATATTGTTTATGATAATTAACTATTATCTATTATTTCTTGCTAAACATATGAACCCAGACATTATGCTGTTTGCTAAATATTGAGAACATTATTTGGAAAAACCATAACCTCAGCTCCAACCTTAATCTCAACCTGAACCCAAATCCCAATCCCAATCCCGATCCCACCTCATTCCTAACCCTATAAAAACTAATAAAATTTATACAAAAAAAGAAAAGAAAGTGAGACATTTTGCTTTAGAGGGAGAAAAAGTTTATTTTCATGAAATATTGTATCATCATTTACATAGGTACAAATAACAAAAGACACTGGAGTTCAGTGGTAGATTATCTGCATTTTTAAGACCAAATCTAGTAAACAATAAATATGTTTTACACTAAGAAAAACAAAGCATAATTATTTTTCTATTAGAGATCAGTCTCTTGATTCACCTTTTAAGCCAACAGATACTGTGATAGAAGACTCAGCCTAATCTTGCCATGGTTTATCTGGGTCCCATGTATTCCAACAGAGTTCTTGGAATAGGGCGGCATAGAAATCTAATAAATAATAATAATAATAAATAATGTCTAACAACTAAAGTATCTTCCTACATAAAGGATACTAAAGCAGCAGTTTAAACTTCATTGGTCACAGTGAGAGTATATTTTCCAGTAAACCCAAATTTTTATTAAGCATTTTTTTTAAAAAAGCAAAAAAAAATTCTTTTATTCTGTGATTACAAAAAGAAAAGGTGTCTTTTTTCATATTATCTATCTTATCTTTAGTATTATCTATTTTCTATTTTGTAATCATAAAATCCATAAATCTTAGGCTTTTGAATCATGCAAACTTTCTACAAGGATTTCCAATAAATACTAATCTAATCTAATCAAAGAAATCGTTTTTTCCAAAATGTGGCATCCTGACTCAGCAGGTGGTTTATCCTGCTGACAGAAAGCTGATTTCACAGCCAAAGCTGGTTCTTTAGCAACACTTTTTCAGATTTGAACAGGAGCTACTAGAAATGACTCAAGATGGTCGACCATGGGCCTACCTGAGAATAGGACCTGGAAGGTACCAATTCTATTTGGAAGAGATCAGAGTCTCCATCTTTTCCTTTCCAGCTGTCTGATGTTTTAAGAACACCTGAGTTTTAGCAGCATGTTTTGATTTTTTTTCCTTTTGATTTTTACTTTCAAACATTAATCTACTGGTTGAATATTGATATAATTTAATTCCCTGCTCAATCTTAAAGAAGTTTATTTTATATGTTATTTTTATTGTTTTACTAGCTGCCATAAATTACTTCCATTTCTTCTTCATGGAAGGCACAGCTACTTTGAAATGAAAAAGAGATCTGATTTACATTGGTATTGTATTTACACGACAGGGATTTCATATTTTATAATTTTTCTGGTCTTATTTTTTTTAAAAAAATTGACAAATCTCTCTCTCTCTCTCTCTCTCTCTCTCTCTCTCTCTCTCTCTCTCTCTCTCTCTCTCTCTCTCTCTCCTCAATGGATTTTTTAAAGGTAATCTTTTATGATGCTTTTCCTATCTTTGACAGGAGCTATTTACAACTGATATAAAAGTTCCAGCTGTAAAATTGTAATTTCTTCACTTTTTGATTACAGAAAAACAGAGTTGGAAGGGACTTTGGATGTCTTTTAGCCCAACTTCCTATATTAAACTATAGTCAAAATGCAACAAATATATTGACAAAGCTTATTGGAAAAGCTGGGAAGAAAGAATACTTTTCAACTTACAAGTTCAAAAATTTGGATAGAAAGCCTGATAAATTAACAATGGTTTTATAAGATCACAAGCAGATGCAAGTAACAGCAGTTCAACAAGATTTACATTTAGATGAATTAGAATGTAGCTTGCTACTGGCAAGCCTGAAAGATAAAATGGAGTCAGAAATTACAAGTTGGTTAGAGAACTCTGAGAAAAGTATGGTTTCTGAAGACTCAAAATTGATGAAATTGATCAGTAATGACTTTTCCAAAAGCATTGAGGGAGATGGGGAAATGGTTTTATTATACCCAGATGTTATGTTACATTTTACAGGAGACACTTTCATTCAACAAATACTGTGGATATATATACAGCAGAAACCTATGACTCTGGGGAATAAAATCCAATGGATAGAAAAGATTCAAGGATATTTGTTTCTGGATGGATCAGAGACAATTATTGTGATGACTTATACTAGATCAGAAACCCTTGTGGATTTTCTACAAGGGAAATACAATTAATAGATTGTTAACTGAGGGTTTTGAAGTTTAATTTAGCTGTTGATTTTACTGTTGACTATGTAAATTGATGTCATGCTAAACAGGTTGAGTAAACAATGTTGTAGAAATTTATCAATTGTATGCATGCTTTGTAAACTGGAGGGGGGATTATTATCTTTGAAATATATTTATCAATACTCAACTAGGAGAGACAATTAATGTATTCTGTTTTATTTTTTATATACTTTTTTGTGTGGTCTTGTTTAATTTTGTTTTTGTATTTTTTCCCCTTTTTTGAGTTTGTATTTTAATGTTTTGAATAAAATAAAAAAAATGGTTGACAAAAAAGAAAGAAAAAAATGGTTTTACTAGCTCTGCAAGTTCCATCATCTTTTTCAAGCATTTCTCCATTGTGGATAGTGCCAAATATTTTTGCACTTTTGAGAATGTAATATTCTTGCTGCAGTTGTCAAATATTAAAACAACGTTCCATGATATTTTTCCAACTCTTGTCCATCAAGAGTTCCAAAATGAAAGTTTCTAATTTCAATTATATATTAGTTTATAACAGTGGTTCTCAACCTATGGGTCGCGACCCCATTTGGGGTCGAATGACCATTTCGCGGGGGTCGCCGGACACCGCAGTCCGCCATTTTGTTTTGTTTTTTTATCGTCGCATGTGTGCCACGCATGCGTGGTCCGGGCCGCCCCACGCATGCCGCACATGCGCGGAACAGCCGTCACAGTCCTCCATTTTGTTTTTTTGTCACGTGCGCGCCATGCATGCCGGTTTGGGCCATCGCGCATGCGCCACGCATGCGTGGATTGCCCCGTCGCGGTCCGCCATTTTGTTTTTTTATCACGTGTGCGCCGCGCATGCGCGGTTCGGCCCGTCGCGTGTGCACCGTGCATGCACGGATCGGCCCGTCGCAGTCCACCATTTTTTTCATCGCGTGCGCGCCGCGCATGTGAGGTTCAGGCTGTCACACGTGCCGCGCATGCGCAGATCGGCCCGTCGCAGTCCGCCATTTTGTTTTTTTCCGTCGCGCGCCAGCTGGGCATGCATGGATTGGCCCGTCGTGGTCTGCCATTTTGTTTTTTTGTTTTTTTTTCATCACATGCGTACCGCGCATGCGCGGTTCGGGCCGTCGCGCGTGCACCGTGCATGCACGTATCGGCCCATCGCAGTCCGCCATTTTGTTTTTTCCGTCGCGCGCACGCCACACATGCATGAGTTGGTCCGTTGCGGTTCGCCATTTTGTTTTTTTTGTCGCGCACACACCGCGCATGCGCGGATTGGCCCATCGCAGTCTGCCATTTTTTTCTGTTGTGCGCACGGCGTGCATGCGCATATCGGCCGTCACAGTCTGCCATTTTGTTTTTTTCTGTCGCGCGCGCCGCGCATGCGCGGATCTGCCCATCGCGGTTTGCCATTTTGTTTTTGTTTTTTTGTTGCGTGCGCGCTGCGCATGCGCAGTTCGGGCCATCGCACACGCACCGCGCATGCGCGGATCAGCCCGTCATGGTCCACCATTGGCCCAGCGCACGCGCGCATGTGCGGGGGTCAGGGGCGTGCCACGCATCGGCGGCGCAAGTGGGGTCTCAACCTGAAAAAGGTTGAGAATCACTGGTTTATAACATTTTCAAAATCACTGCATTTATTTGCATCCAAAACTGTCTGGCTTTTTTACACGTCCACCAAACGTGATAAAATGTCCCTCCCTCTTGTTCATATTTCCAACATAAATTTAAACTGCCATTATATAATAATAATAATAGTAAAGTTGGAAGGGATCTTGAAGGTCATCTAGTCCAACTCCCTGCTCAGGCAATTTCTCTGATGACATATACAATGGTATATCATTTTATAAAAATTCTCTTTAAGATTAGATTAGAAAATATGGTAAAATTTCTGTCTTTTCAATTAAATATTTCCTATTGTTCTACTTGTACAACATAACCAGAAATTTAATCCTTTTTGTCATGCATTTGTTCACTTGTTCTTCTGTTTCCAATTCTAGTAAAAATTTACGTATTTTAGCAATAATGTTTGTACATACTTCTGTTTTAAATTTTCTCAGACTTGCAATTTTGTGAATATGAAATAAACACAAATCCAAGGGGTACCCTAATATTACAACTCTCACAAGCTAGAAGCATTTTATAGATTAGACCTGATAAGCAAATATAAATAGTTATTTTGAAATCATAACTTTATAAAAAAAGAATGCAAAATAGAATCAAGAGAAAAATCTGATAAGAAGTCAGATATTTTGTTAATGGGTTTCTTATGTACAACTATTGGACATAATTTATGTCATTCAAAACCATAAATAATGTAAATCTGTCCAATAGTTAAGAAACCCATTAACAGAATATCTGACTGCTACCAGATTTTTCTCTTGATTCTATTTTGCATTCCCTTTTATAAAGTTATGATTGGATTTGTGTTTATTTCATATTCAGAAAATTGCAAGTCTGACACAATGATTTTTAAATTTAGCCAAAATATCCACGCCACCCAAATCTCATAGTCAAAATATCCATGCCATCTAATCTCAGATAACTCCAATAGCCTAGTAAACAACTCCTCTTTCCTTTGCATCTTGTAATATCTTATATTTAATCTGTGTTTTTCCTCTACCATATAAATTTAGATATATATCCTGCCATTGTTTAAATGGTGCATTTGTCAAAACAAAAGTATTGTCTGAAACAAACAACATTCTAGGTAAACCATCTTAACCACATAAATTGTCACTCTTTCTCACATCATTTCACCTTACAGGATTGTTACTGTGGGAAAATTAGCAGGAAAGAGTAGTAGGTACGTTCACATATTGAGTTATTAAAAAAAATAAAAAGGTTAGATTAAGAATATTTAAAATATAAATTCTCCCGCAAAGACAATCGTACTTTATCCTAACATGTCTTTTAAACTTCATTCCATATCTTGAGATAAATATATTGAAATAACGTAAAATTCATATTTATCATGGAGATATCCAAGTATTTTATCTTCTATGCAATCTTTAAACCCATTTTGTTTATCAGTTTTGTTTGATTTTGTATTTTCATGCTTTTTGATAACATTCTTGCCTTCTATTTATAAATCTTAAAATCTGCTAGTGGACCACAGACCACACTTTTTAAATTTACCCACTAATATTTCAGTAATATTTAAAAGGTTTTCCAAAATCAACACCAATCATCTGCAAAATGTCTCATCATATACCTCTTTTTTAATCTTTATGCCAACAATTCTCTTATACTGTCTTATGTCTTTATTCAGTATTTTAGTACTAAAATAAACAGGACAGGGGACAATGAACACCCTTGTTTTGTTCTTTTTTGTATCTCACATGGTTTTCATTAAATCTTTTATTTGGACATTTTATTTGTGTTTCTTTAAATCAATTATGTGTGCTTTCTGTTGTCTCTCTAAGATGGAATTCTTCACCAAGATACGCTGCTGAACAGTAGGGATTTTTCTTTTTCCTCCTGATGATCTGTTGATTTTGCTTCCAAAACTGATCTCTGGCAGTTTTACTCCCTGAATTTGAATGGTAGCATTTAGGACTGATCCAAGACAGTTTCGAAAGGCTGTTCACCAGCTGGTGGAATTCTAATTTATTTTAACTCCCTACTGGACTTTATCTGTTATTTTTGTCTCTTATACTTTGATTGAGGTTATTGTTTTGAATAATTTTTGCTTTTCCATAAGAAATATAGATTATCTTCAGATACTGAAAGTCTTTCTATTTGGTTTAGAAAGGATTGGATTCTTGTCATAATTTTTTTTAAATTTTATCAATTTGCAAAATATTTGGAGCTTATTATTTTAATTTTTTTAACTTTGGATCAAAATATTCAGAAAATATCTTCCCTGTTTTTTTTTTATTTCTTCACTTTGCTTCAGTGTTCTTTTATTTGCTGTTCTTAAGTTACATAGAACAACAAGGTATCAGATTGCAGACAAGCAAAATGTGACTGATATCTGAAAAAACCCTGTTTGATAACAAGCAATCCTTAGTTGAAAGGTCTTTTTTTTAAAAAATGATGAAATGATAATGGCTGTGGAAAATATTCAGATGCATGCAGCTCTGGATAAATTAAATTCACAAAAGGAATGTGATTAGGAAGCAGAAGATCTTGTTGGAAAGAAATATGAACTGTATAAACCCAGAAGAATTTATTGCATACACTTCTCTTAAGATCAAGACTGCATTCTTTTATAATAACAGAAGCCTCTTCTATGGGTTTCTCTATGCTGCTTTCCCCCTCCTGCGCTGTGTTTTCATGGGAACTCCACTATGATTGGTGGTGGAGGGGGGCTCTGGAATCATATTTTTTCGTCTGGAGCTTTAAACATAAAAGTAGTTCAAATTATCAAAGACTACTCTGCATCTAAAAAAATTACAGCAATTTGTGTTTCAGTATGTTGTGTACCAAATATTCAAAAATGTCCAATATTGTCCTTTAACACTCATGAATAAATTCTTACAAAATTATTTTCAGCCTTTCAGCTAGGATCACTGTAAACAATTTATAATTGAATAGTCAGCAACTCAGAGTCATTGACTGAGATGAGCAACCACAGAAATTAAACAAATTGAACAAACAAATAAATAAATAATCATGATTTAATAGTGATTGTTCTCTTTGGTTTCTTGTTAAATTTGTCTTCCCTGTCTTTGGCTATTAATGCTATATTGTCTCTGGCAGCTTTCCTCACTATAAAATAAAGTTTATAATGTTCTGTCAAGGTTGTAAAAGCTCATCCTCCAAATGATTTTCCTTCCACTTTTTTATAATTTCTGAAACCTCCTTTATTGTTATAGTGTCATGGTCCTGATAGATGAGACCACATAAATCAGAACTCCAAGGCTAGAGGCTTTCTTAAAGAACATGTTTATTGATTACAAAGTATCAGCATGATCAAAAGTGAAACCAAGTCTGAAATTCCCTCCAAAGAATTACACTATTACAAAGTTAAACTTCCTACCCCAATACTATGCAATCAATTATGTTTCCCTATAGAATAGTTTGGCAGTCTTTCTAATAGTACACCAATCCCTTATCCGACTGTTTAAAATGACCTTGGTTCCCACAGGACAGAGAATTGTTTAGACTATCAGAAAACCTTCACTTCCCCTTTCCCATTCCTGTGGCAACCTAGAACGAGCAAGATGACTTCAGCCAGGTTCGTTGTAGAGTTGACAGTTGGACCTCCTAAAGAAAAACCAGATCCTGCAAAGAAAATAAAAGCAGAAATTAAGAATCCCTCCAAGGTTTTTGAGGAATGTCATTGTTCTGATAATTGAGACCAGATAAATCAAAACTCCAAGACTAGAAGCTTCCTCAAAAAACATGTTTATTAGTTACAAAGTATCAGCAAAATCAAAAGTGAAACCAAGTCTGAAATTCCATCCAAAGAATTATACTATTACAAAGTTAAACTTCCCACCCCAATACTATGCAATCAATTTCCCAATAGAATAGTTTGTTGGACTTTCTAATAGTACACCCAATATCCTCATCCAACTGTTTGAAATGACCTTGGTTCCCATGGAATAGAAAATTGTTTAGACTATCAGAAAACCTCAACTTCCCCCTGCCATTCCTGTGGCAATCTAGAACAAGCAAGAAGGGTTCAGACAGGTTTGTTGTAGAGTTGACATATAGATTTTTTGCATCTGCTGAAATAAATTCTTCATCCAAACATTTTGCATTGTTTTTTATATGTGAATCTCTTGTAGGCAAATAATATTTCAATTTTTAAAACAATGGGTTTTTTCCCTGTGGTGGAGCCGTGGTGGTACAGTAATTAAAATACAGTATTGCAGGCTAACTCATAGCTCAAAGTTTGATTCTGACCAGCTCAAGGTTCACTTAGCCTTCTGAACTTGATAAAATAAGGACCCTGATTATTGGGGGGCAATATGCTGACTCTAAATTTCTTAGAGAGAGCTGTACAGAACTATGAAGTGGTATATAAGTTTAAGTGCCATTGTTATTACTATTTTAAAGAGTATATGTTCCATTTATATTCTGTAACATTTGTAATTCATGATCAAGCCAAAAATTTAGAAAAGTCAGTATCTCTAGCACCTAATTAAATATCATTTCTCTTCATTTCCTGATGTTCCTGTTGTGATTTTCTCTTCTGAAACCTTGAGTCTTTCTGAAACTTTTCTCATCTTCTGAACAAAATTCAATTGAAATATATAGTGTTTAAAAGTAAAAATCACATCTTTTCTTTTATCCCATCAAAAATGGGATCTTTTTTTGCTTTGGTAAATATTGTTTTCTGTTGTGTAAAATTATGATAGGATTTTCTCTTAAAACAATTTATATTTATATTATCTATTTTGTTATGTATTTAAATGCTGCTGTCTTCTTCCTAATAATATGCACAAAAACATTTTTCAGAACATTTCTTGTTCAAGCAATTTTATCAATTTTTGCTCTACATCTTCTTTCCAATCTAAAAATAATTTGTCACAATTTTAATAATCTTTTTATAATTTCTTCATCAACCTCCCCTTTCATAGCTATAAGTCTCAAACAAAATCCTTAGTCTTTCCATTTCAGTAGAGCCAGGTTATCTAATTCTGTTTCCAACTTCCTGTCTATAACTTCTTTATTTTCTAAAATTCTACTTTGTTATTCATTTGTCTTAGCTTTCCAGAAATTTGTTTTATAGATCTTCCCACTTTTAAAAAAACTTCTTTCATCTCTTCTTTTGTCAAAAGCATCTAATTTATTGCCCATTTGTTCAAATATTTTCTGAAGTAGATCTGGTATAATGGTTCTCTCTGCAGAATGCTCTAGTGATCCCCTCTGTCCTGTCTTGCTCTTTTTCTAGTGATTACAATTGGAATTGTGAAGAGAAAAAAGTAAAAAATAAATTTCTTGTTTTTAATTTTTTTTATCTTTCATTGTTTTTGACACTTTCAACTCTAGAGTACCTATAACATAACCCACATCACTATAGCAACAAAGCAACATAGTAAGGGTTAAATCATCTTTATATCTTTATATCTTATTATATGGAATCTACCAATTACATGTGCAATAGTAAACAAAAGGCATTCTTATCAAAGTCCCTTTGTCTACTGTAATTTATGTTAATGCAAAAGCAGTTTCATCCACAAATGAAAATAGAAAAATCATTGTCTTCTTTTATTCATTTAAACTTTTTAAACTATCTTTTGGTTAAACTTTTTGTGATTTTTTTTTAAAAAATCCATAAAATCTGTTTTCAATATTGTAAATCTGAAAAAGTTAGACACAACAAAATAATCTTTCGCATTAAGAAAATCTTCCTTTATCTGTAGATTTATTGCTTCTAAAGTTGGTTAAGAATGAAAATGGCTAGACTTTTTGCCAACATAGGCTAAGTTAATGATTATAAGTGTAGATAGAGTCTTGTGACCCCCTCCCCCAGTTGCTCGACTCCTGAGATTGCAAAAATTTCTGGTTCTTTGCTCTACTTATCAGGAGCATATATTCAGAGTATGAAGGTTACATCACAATTTATATTTGATTCAGAGAGATTTCACTAGCCAGTGTCCTCCGGCTGGCATTTTTGGCTATAATGCTTTCTTGTTCCTCTGGAAATGTCAGTCTGCCATAAACCTCACCAAAAGCAATTATAATGGAGATTATTCCATGTGCTTTTCTTATTAATAGGATTGAGTTACAAATTACAATACACACAAAGGTGTCAACTCATCGTATTTCCAATAGATTTGTTCATGTCATTAGCTGCTAGTATCATACATTTGATGACTCCTGCTAGTGTAAGCCTTATTTATTGTAACTCAGTTTTGAGAAAACATGTGTAGAGGATTAATCTCTTAAGGAATAATCTCACTGCATGACTTGAATGTTTAAGCTCAGATTCAAGGCAGTTACATAATCAGGTGCACACTGAGCTTCAGTTTACATGTTTTTGTTTTCTTAATGGAAGTAAAAATCAGCATTCTACAGTGAATCACTGAGAGGAAGTTGAGAGAGGAAGAGGTGGGCTTCTCTGGAAGTATAACTGCAAGAGTATATTAAGAGCACCTCATTGAGAGATTTAGGTCCCAAACTATGTTTGGGTGACTAATACAACCTTGACTGCTGGAAAGAAGTTTAAGCTTAGACTGGCAGGTCAAGGGCTTCTCTGCCATTGCCCCTGCCCTGTGCAACATGGTCCCCCCTGGGTTGAGGTATGCCCCTATTCTCTTGGCCTTCTGTAAAACTGTAAAAACATGGCTCTGCATCTTTGCTTGAATCATACAGATGAACATCAGTCATGAGATTGGTTGATGCCCTGAAAGCTCTCTCCCTGCCATTTAAGCAAGTCTTAACATTCCTTATCTCATTTACATTTGATATACTGCTTTTTATACATTCAATATTTTATTTATAATGTCCAGAGTCCCTGTTCTCACAAAATTTTACTGTTCCATATGAATTGTAATTATAACAAGACTAGAGTTTCTAATGCCAAAAGAGTTTATTCTCTATTTGTGGAGATTGGGGCCACCAACTATCAACAATTTTCCCCATAACATTGCTGTCCTATTGTTCTCTTATTAACACTTTTATAAATCTGTCACACTTACTTCCAAATGAGCAAATATACAGTTGTACCACAAAAACATTTAAAACAAGCAATCATTTTTATATCAGATTTGAATATTTTCTTGAATGAATCAATACTAAAATCAATTTCTTTCCCAAAACCTCTGTTGTTATCATTATTCTTAAGTGAAATCTTTTTTATAGCTCAGTTTTTTTGTGGCCCAATTTTTAGTTTATGTACTCCTGTATATACTACTTGTATGATAAATGGTAATCACTGCTGTAAAATATATATGCATGTATATCTGAACATGAGCTCCCAATATAACAATAAAATATTATTAGGTTTTTGGAATAGAATTTAAATTGAGATGAGACATCTATGCTTTGAAATATTTTTTCCCCTCTACAAGCCTTGAAGGGAAGCATAAAAAAATGACTTTTGCTGTGAAGCAGTAATTCTAATGGTCACCAGCTTCAGCCTTTTTCCTGTGAAATTTCAAAAAAATAGTTTAATATGTTTGCATTTTCTACAGTATGAAAGTATGCTTTTCTGTTTATAAACTTTTTACACAAGTTAAAATAGTCTGCCAATACACAAAATACTTACTTTTAAGTGGACTTTACTATTTATCTCAGTGACATAATTTTTATAGCAGAAATAAAATGTATTTAGTTTCTATTCCCATAAACCTCAGCCATTTTACTCTGCTACAGGAAGTTGCAAGGTGGAAGATTTAACAAGCTCACAGATCATTTAGCAAAACCTTTCCATTATTAAGTTTGCATGCCTACTTGCTTACATGCCACTCCAATTCTAAATACACTGAGCAGCTTACAGCTCATCAACAAGTAACTTAAATTTGATTAAAAAAAATAACAAACTGCAAGATTCTGATGAACCACTCTTTGGGAACACATATTCATTTGTCTACTATGTTCTACCATTTCCAAATATAGATTTTTAGAATTAATCAAATAAGAAAAATCCTTCAGTAAATACAAAATTAATATTTTATATTCAGTAAATATAACATTAATCTATTACATATATCCACTGGCAAGGCAAGCTATTATATATATAAACAGGAGCAAACACCACACATGATAGCCCTGATGATGTTACCTAGTTGGATAATGAAATGTCTGAAAGCAAAAAAAATGAAGTTCATGGAGCACAAAAGATTCCATAAATCACCACTGTCATATTTCTACTGTGGATTTTAGAATCTTGGAAATAGCCAGCTTCAGAGGGTGGCAGAAGAATTGAAGTCAAAATCCAGTATTGGATTTATTTATCTGAAGTCAGAGATCTTACTCTAACATAGGAGTAGTGATATCTAAAGCTGTCTCACTGCCATAGAATTGAACTTGTTCCCATCAGGTTGCTTGGTGTAAATTGACTATTCATTTTTATACTTTCTCAGCAGAAATTATTCCAAGACAATTAACATAATAAAGCACTACAATGCAATCAAGTTAAAGAAAATATAAAAATAAAATTAAGTCAGCCCATTAAAAACAATTATTCTTCAACATTTGATAAATCTGTAAGAGCACAGAATCTTTGAAAATATACTTCAGGGTGTATAAAACAATACCTATCAATAAGCTAACATATAAACATGAATAAAGTATTAATAAGGCCGGGAATAAACTATAATAATTTAAATAATCCCAAATATGCCAGGATGAATAAAAAGGCTTTATGTTGTCAATTAAAATCTTTTGAGATCTTGGTAGAAGACTAATACTCATTCTCTTTGATTTGGTTTCTTGCTAAGATCAGGTAGCCAATGAGATCTGGATAATAGATCCTTTCAGAAGCCAAGTCAGAATGCAGGTAAAGTTTTCTTATTCTGGTGTTTTATATACAAAGAATATGCAAAGAAACAAAATGAAACACAGCAGAAGTCAGATGATTAGCAGAAGAAAAATGTTTATTTTAAAAATAAATAAAAGGATTGGACAGATTGTGCAGACCTATGAAGACTATTAGAGCCATTTTTCTTTTTCTAACTAATAGCTCACAACAGAAGATTGCATGGTAAAATTGGAAGAAAGGCTGTTTCACATCTAAAAAATTTCTTACTTCATAATAGACAATGTTTGAGGTAGCCCTAAATAATTTTCTCTAAGGGTGAATAATGTGTTTTGTGAACCCAATTACTGTTACTTATAAAGCATATCTCTCGTTTCCCATATTATGTGAATGTAGCAAATTTATTCATCAAATTAAGTACAACATGTCTTAGAGTGGTGGCATGTAAACATATTTAAGGATCCTACTACATATTAATTTTAGCTGCATAACATATTTGTAATCCTGATATTATTCTGTAGTAACCATGAAAACTACCACCTCAGATTAGGATTAAAAAAAAAATTACAGGTAGCCTTCGATTTCATTCAGTGACTGTTGAGTTAACAACAGTACTGAAAACGCATGACCGTTTTTCACAATGATGACCATTGCAGCATCCTATGGTCATGTGATCAAAATTCAGACAGTTGGTAACTGTTATATATTTATGATGGTTACAGTGTCCCAAGCTCATGTGATCACCTTTGAAAAACATCTGACAAAGTTAATGGGGAAGCTAGATTCATTTAACAACTGGGCCACTAAATAGCTTTGGTGATTTATTTAACAACTATAGTAAGAAAGGTAAAAAAAATAGGGCAAAAATCATTTAACAACTATCTTGTTTAGCAATGGAAATTTTGGGCTCAGATGTGATTGTTAATCAAGGACTATTTGTAAATTGCTTTCACATTTGCTTTATGTTTCTTCACCTTTCTCCCCAAGCTTTACTACTTTACAAAGCCTTAGTACAGGGGTCTTCAAACTTGGCCCTTTTGTGACTTGTGGACTTCAACTCCTAGAATTCATCAGCCAGCATGCCTGGCTGAGGAATTCTGGGAGTTGAAGTCCACAAGTCATAAAAGTGTCAACTTTGAAGACCCCTGCTTTAATAAGACCACACTTGTAATAATGCATCCAGTTCTGGTCACCACAATATAAAAGAGATGTTAAGACTCTGGAAAGAGTGCAGCAAATAAAAAACAATGAATAGGGGGCTGGAGGCTAAAACATATCAAGAATGCTTATAGATATTTGGTATCTGTAATGAAAAGGACTAGGATAGATATGTTAGCAGTGTTCCAATATTTGAGGGGCTTCTACAAAGATGAAGGGGTCAAGCTATTTTCTAAAGCACCAAAAGGCAAGATAAGAAACTAACCAAAGAAAGAAGCAACCTAAAGTGTTGGAAATCAACCAATGGAATAGCTTACCTTTAGACGTTTTGGTGCTCCATCATTGGACGCTTTCAAAAAGAGACTGGACAACCATTTGTCTGAAATGGTATTGGGTTTCCTACTTGAGCAGGGGTTGCACTAGAAGATCTTCAAGGTCCCTTCCAACTCTAGTATTATATGTTCTGTGTTCTATGATCTTGCTTAGGAGTTTTTTATTTTTTTTAAGTAATTTCAATTTTTTCCATTGATGGTTACTTTCCATTCCTTTTAATATTGAGGCTGCAAAATTTAAATAACTCCATATAAGAAGCCATGCATAATTTCCATGTAATGATCATCCAGACTACTTCACACTAGATATTGTAGTTCTAGACAGTGCTAGAACTACTCTACAAGGTTCTATCCAAAAAAAGGTGCCGGAACTCCATTCTGGGTGTTCTATGACAAAAAAAAAAGCCTTGGTTCTAGAAGAGGAAAGTGGAAAGAAACAAATATGGGAAACAGGATTTAGACTTTTCCAGCTGCATATAGAAGTCATGATCTGATTTAGGACTTTGTGTGTTGTTAGAGTAAATAAAATCAGGGCATTTAAATGTGGGCAGCCAATTTAATATAGTGGTTAAGATACAGTTTAGAAACCAGAAGACCACTTGTGCAGGCAGCCCCAGAGGTTAAGAATAACTTGAAGGCAAGAAAACAAAAATTATATTCTATAACTGATACCTAATTTGCTTTTAAGTATCAAAACCTGGATGGATCTTTAAGCTGTCATAAAAATAAACCAGAATGCTTATTACTCTCTTGTCATATGTGAAATGAAAAAAATCTGTCAGGAAGCAGAAGAAAATCAAAACAGTGTCTTGCTTTATATTCATGGAAGACATGCCTTTGAATTGTGTGTGTGTGTATGTGTGTAAATGTAGAAAACTTTACTTGTTGGTCTTAAAGCTCTCATTCTAACTTCTTCTTTTTTCTTTTGAGAATTTGCTTTCATGGCTATATTTGGTGACTGCAGAAATCTCAGAAAACACATTGCTAATGCTGTAGCTCATGATGAAACAGGTGCAGTGTACTGTATCATGACAGCCTGAAATGGAATTCCAGCCAAGTGAAGGTAAATTTTCCAGTTGTGGTAGTGCAGATTGGAATAACTCACTCATGACTGCTACCAGACAAAGTGACAATCTATATCTCAAACTGGAGGTATCAACCACTTTGCTCTGCTATCTGAAAAAAAGGAATAATAATGGTTTTCTAAGCAACAAAAGTGAAATGAAAGCCTCCTTGAAGGTAAAATGTAGTTCTTATGCATTTTAAATCAAGTGCTCCTTTTCAGACTACACCTTTATTTTGTTAGTTTTCTGCAAAGATAGCTTAATCATTCTCTTTGCTTGTTCATGAATGCAATTCATTGTAGCAGTAGATTTATTTTCTCTACTCCATCCTCCTTCCTCCACCCTCATTAGAGAGATGGTAGTTTTATGAATGGGAGTTTATACTCTTGGCTTCTAGAAGTTATCATGAGCCAAAAAGAAGAATACAGATTAATGATAAAGCAACAGGATTTTGCTGATGCTCAAAATAAATGTCAACACAACAGGCTCTTCCATTCCGTCACATTAATATGCATTTTTTCCAATCCTGAAGTCAGCAGAGAAATATCCTGGCATTATTTGCATTGCCCTGATGGTGAAGCTCTTATGTGAATCATTATTGAGGCTTGTGAGTGATGCTGTCTTTATATTCTGACTGTCAAACAATATAAGACTATGGGATGAAAGCAATAATTAGAATTCCCTGGACTTCTTTCCCTTCTTGGGGACATATCTTTTTCCTTCCCCCCTTTTAATAGAAAGTGTATTGATATTTCAAAGACAGCTGAACCTGTCTTTAATAACAGGTTTAGTAAGCTTCTATACCACAAGCACTGTATATCAACATATATAAGGAGTCCATGAAAATAACCAAATGGGAATTTATAAAGTGCAGATCATTCCACAGGCAGCTCTCATGTCAGAAACCAGAAATCTGGTTATTCTCTAGTAGCCTCAACTGAAATGCCCATAAAAGCCAATGCCAGAGGCTGGGGGAAGAAGACATGCCGGTAGGAACCTCAATAAATGCGCAATATTTCTTGATAGCAATATAAGAGTAATTCGCTACCATTTTATGTGCACATCCCTGTGATTTGATTTTCTAAACTAGGTTTCAGTCTGGATATTCACTACTGTTCTCATGTCTAAATACTAATGAGAGCTGATCTTGATTAAGTATATATTATTACCACTTTCTTTTTTCAGCCTATTCTAGCCTTTGACCCTGGTATTTTATGGTAATCCCCATTCAACTAGTCTAGACCCTATTTAATTTCTACTCCCAGAATCAGTCAGAACTAATAATTAAGGCTTGTACTTCTGACCAATAGTTGAATTCAAATATGTTTGTCAATTAGTGTGCATCTTTTGATCTACAAAGAAAGTTCCTCCTCCACTTAATAAAATAAGAAAGAAAAAAGCCCAACATTTTTCTGATAGTAATGAAACCATCAATCTGTGCTACTACATACATGCTCCTTAATCCAGTCCCATTATTCAGCTACTATATTAGTATTACAGTAGTTGGGAGACAAGGCAAGGAATTCTGTTCAATTAGTGCAGCATGGACTGCTTTCTGCAACCAAACCAAATATACTGTTGGCCCTTCTCTGCCAACTGTAGCTAATTTAATATCATGATCTGTATCTCTGACTTCCTTGATTTTCATAGCATGTAGGTTGTCTGTAATTGTGCACAAACCTGTCAGAAAATAGTCATTTTAGTTTTGGACTGAATACCTAAACAGAAGAATTTGAGTTTCCCATTACCTAAGGGAGAAATAGGTCCGATTTCTCCTGTCCATCATTTTGTTAAGGGTGATACCTTTGGGTTTTGTTATCGTTATCTTTCTGTTCTACAATTACAACATGGACAACAGTATAACAAGCAGAAATAGATTGTAATTATATATCAGTAAAGGAGACTGAAGGCAGCTAGGAAAATCATCTTTAAGATTTTTTTTAAATCTGAGACAGATGGAAAGGGATTGTGTAAAATGGAGACTGTATTCTGAAAGCTGTCCCTTTAGTGCTTTCCACACCTGCTAATGCTAAAGTTCTCAACAGCTGTTTCTACTTCAGCACAGACAATTGTCTCTGTGTGCATGCATACACATGTGTGTTATCAAACATTGCTCTTCTGCTTCACTTCTAACAGTTGTGAAGATGACAGCTGAAAATGTTTGGAGAGAATCATACTCATTTCATATCTGACTTAAATGTTAATCTCAGTATAGATTTGCGGTGATAAAGATTCACTCATTCCACATAAGATGGGCTTTGGGATGCTATGAATAATAAGACTATGGGATTTAGTGAATATCAGATGTGAATATATTGGGATAATTTATCTTAAGAAATATAGAGTGAGATTTTTGTCTTATATCCTGGTTTGTTACATAGGAACAAGAAGCATGGGGTGTGTTTCTGTAACACACCCACCCACACCCACACCCACACAATGTATATATATCTTCACAGAAAATGTCAACTTCTACACTATACACACACACACACACACACACACACACACACACACACACACACATACACATACACATACACATACACATACACATACACATACACATACACATACACATATATACATATATACATATATACATATATACATATATACATATATACATATATACATATATACATATATACATATATACATATATACATATATACATATATACATATATACATATATACATATATACATATATACATATATACATATATACATATATACATATATACATATATACATATATATATATATATATATATATATATATATATATATATATATATATATATATATATATATATATATATATATATATATATATATATAAAAAACTAATAAAAATAATACCTTTAAGAAAGAAAGACTTGCAGTATTGCAGCCCCTGTATACCAGGTAGTCCTTGACTTACAACCACAATTAGGATTAGAGTCTCAGGCTTTGAGTAAATTGATTTTAAACAAAACATCACATGACTGCCCATGTGACTGCTTTACTTAATGACTGCAATCTCAGCTCTCTCCATTGCAGTTGTGAAGTGATCGTGTGGGTCATGAAGTGGACTGAATCCCAGGTAAGGAACACAAAGTGGCTTGGGATGGGGAACACTCTGGGAGCTAAACCAAACCTGGCCAAAAAGAACCACCTAGTAGCCTAGTGTTGACTCTGTTTTTTAACAGATATTTTGGTTCCTGTCTGTTGAATGAATTCAGCTTCCCCCCCCCATGCACAGAAGGAAACTTCTTCAGTAGGGTGTAGGAACAAAGCCAAATCTTCAAGCTGTTCTATCCCTTGGCTTCACCTCTCCAAAGAAAATCAGTTCCCCTTCCCTTAGGAAGGGAAATCCTTCACTCAGAGAGCATGTGGAAGCCAACATACCTTCCTTTCCTCCTACAGATATTCACACACAACTTTTGAGTATCTACTAGACCTCAATTAAAGAATCATTGTGAAAATAGGCATATATGAATGTAGCCCTTTCACATAATTCTTCCCAAGTGCTGTGCAAGTTTTTCCTCAGCATGTTCAGAAACATCTGTCTGGCCAAGATGTATAGATTTTTATTAAAAATGAATATATGATAAATTGTCACAGACATATAATAGCGAGTCAAATATATGTTGGAAATGTAATCACCCTAAAGGGAGCTTATGTAATCTTTGGTGGACATGTAAGAAGGCAAGAGTTATTGGGATGAAACATGCACTCAATTGATAAAATTCTTAAATGTACAACTCAAATAAGAATTTTTTCTTTTAAGTTTGATGGATAAATGGTTGAAGAAAAAACATGGAATTCGATTTTATATATGATAGCTACAGGGAGAATTTTGTATGCATAGAGATGAATAGATTTACAGATTCTCACAACAGAAGAATGGATAGTAAAGATAAATGAGCTGACTTAGATGGCAAAATTAACCTTGATTGAAGAAAAGTTTTGTCTAGCTTTGTTTTTACATGGAAACTATTTTTGGACATTTTGCTAGAAATTGAAAAACAATACTATATAATTGTTGCTAATTTGACAATTAGACTTGTTTATGATTATAGAATTAGTGTGATATTGAATTTTAGGCCAAAAGGTTAATGTATTTTATATTTGTAACTGTATTAAGGAAGTTGATAATTATTGTTTTTCTGTTTCCTTTCTTCTTTCCTTATTCCTTTGCATCTCCCTCAACCCTATTTTTTCTTTTTAATCCTTTTTTATATTTAATCTTGTGTATAATTTTAATAAAGTTTTTTGCAAAAAAAGAAATATCTACTTGCATGATTGTCAGTATTCTGAGTAATATATAACTTTCAGGAATGGGGCAGAGGAGATAGTAAAGATAAGACTAATTTACAGTGTTGGTCTCTTGCCACATAGCAGTTAACTATTAGAATAGAAAAGAATTTGAGGTTTTGTGCACACTTAGATGTTATGAGAAAACATAAAGTCATTTTGCTTTATTTAAATAAGAAAGAGGAAGGGAGAAATGTTTGAGGCATCAAGATTATTGAAAGACCCTATCATTGGACTGATTTACTGGGGGGGAAAATCCAGATGTGTTTTAAACTTTAAAGGGGGTGTATCTATCTGGGGAGCCAGGTAGAAACAAAGCTTGGTAGTCTTTTTTAAAAATAAAAATAGTTAATTTATTTATCTCTGAAAGAAACTGAAAGAAATGAAACTATAACTTTGGAATTTGATGAATAGAATGTTAATTATTACAAAACTACTGTATTACATTGTTAATCTTAGAGCAAAAGAATCACTACACTTGGTATTTGTATCTGTACCAAGAAAGTTGAAAGTTACTCTTTTCTATTTTTTATTCCTTTTTGTTTTTGACAAACGTGACCTTGTTTCATTCATGATTCTTCTGTTTTCCTATGTTTTACTTTTTTTTGCTGAAACTTAAATTTCAAAAAAGGTGAAGAAGTTTTAAATTCCTCTAAAATGGGTGGATAATGCCATATTTTAATCTTCACAACTTTATGATTAGATTTCTTATGTTAAATCACTGGCCCTTTAGGCTGGATAGTATCCATAAACAAGTGTAAGACATATGCAGAGAACCACACCTACAGCTCTGTAAAGAAGTATCTGTCTCCTTTTAGATTTTATATTCATTATCTAGAGTTTTTCATTATCTTTACAATGCATGTTGTTAGAATCTTTATGTGGTTCCTACTAGTACATAAAGTGAGTCTAAATTGGCATTTCTCAAGCCTGTCAACTTTAAATATGTAAACTTCAAATATCAGAATTTCCCAGTCATCATGCTGGGGAAGTCCACACATTTTAAGATTGCTAAATCTTGTAGATGACATACCAATTTGAGGTGAATGAAGCACTTCAGGAACATGTGACCCACATGCTTGAAGAAGTTCCATAGAAGAGGATGGGATTGCTTTTATTTATTTTATTTTTATTTATTCATCACATTTATATATTGCCTATCTCATCTAAGTGATTCTTATTTGGTGCTTCCTAAAATAGGCATTTTGAAGAGAATGCCTAAAGAAATTGTTTCTGGTTGTTTGAACATAGAATTTCAGTGTGTTTTATTATTATTCCAATCTATAATTGAAAAACAGAACTACAGAATCAATACTGTTTCTAATTCCATAATTAGGCAGCTTTGGATGTCCATTTCTGTTTTGTTTTTGGAGTTTGCCTTGTTTTTCATTCTGTAGCACAGAGCTATGAACTAGCATAGCAACTATAATAGGAAACTACTCCATTCCCTTGATTGAGATGTTATAATTATTATAGTAATGCTGAGAAAACAAGAGTGAAAAGGAATGTCAAAAAGCATACTCAGTAATGACTATTTGTGGTTGCAAAGAAAGCCAAGAAGCCAGCAGGAAGCCAGAATAAAATGTACACACTCCCACAGCACTCACAAGGAGGTATGAGACAACAACAAGCTTTATTTATACTGCCCAAATATATCTTATTTTCATTGGGTGCACACAATAAGAAATGTTAAAAATCATTACATATTTCATAAATGAAGAAGGAAACATTTAGCAATTAAGTCTAGAAACAAGGTTTTGTTTCAAGAGAGTGGGAACTGCTTTACAGAAAAACAACTGCATGAGCTTTAGCATTTTAAAAAACAGCTTGTTCCTCTCAACAGATATAAAACTTAAGGCTCTATTCTTGAAGCCAGTCACCTCTGTCTGTGAGTACCAGTTTGGAGAAAACAACGAGGAAGAAACATCATTCTTTATTGCAATATTGTTAATTGTTGAATCACTGGGGCTTTACTTTGAAGTACATGACTCTCCTTTAGTACCCAACTATCAAAAGGAAGTTGGAAATTTAATGAACAAAGTAGTTTAAAATATGCACTTATTTGATATGCCTTTTAAAAGATGAAAGATCTTTGTTTGACTCTTTTCTAATACTGGGATATTAATAATAATAATAATAATACTGGGATATGTTTCTAATGGAAAAGGGGTTAGGAGCCACAAATGCTAGTAATGATTAAATTTAAATCTCAGTGGATGCAGGGATAACTCATCCTTCTCAACCTACTTTTTTCTGTGTTTACTTTCACTTAACCATCTGTCTTCAGTCCACCTACCTATTCATCACCCCTCAACTTCCTTTTCTCCTTCCTTCTCCCTTTCCTTCTTTTTTTCTCTCTCACGCACATCTATTCACAAAGGAAAAACATCTGTCCCTTTTTAATAATCATCCAGGTGCCTCCAGATTCTGGTTATTTCATAACTCTGTAGTTTTATATATAGCATCTATCTAATTCTCTTGTTCTTACTCCCCTCTTTCATTTTGAAGCAAATATAGGCAAAACTTAACATTAGGATTGATTCACATATTATATATGTACATCAATTTTTTGTAAGGTGAGTATCTGAACATTCATAATTTATCCATAAAAATATGATGCATATATGGCAACAGTATCATTTTTCTGTATATGCCTTAGTATGTATATTTTGAATTTCTGCTAAAAACTTGCATGTCATTTCCTATACTGATAATTGTTTATAAAGTGAACCAAGGGGGAGAAAATGATGAAATATGTGCCATGATATCACAATGCAAACTCTATCCCTTATGTTCATGTTTATGATGTTGCAGCATTTTTATGGGTATCATTTATGTTATGATATCACAATGCACATTTTGCTTTTTGGTTTTTGGCATCATCATGGGAATGGACACCTACGTGTTTCCCTCTCTCATTCTTTATGGTGTTTTGTGCACAGAAAAACAACTATTGCACTGCCTAAGAAAGATTGGCAGACATTGAGGTGAGGCTGATGACTGATAATCAGGCAAGGTTTAGGATTGTCTGAGATTGTGGGATCTCAGTTCTTCCCATTTTTTATCACCCACACCCAGATATTAGTATGAACTGGAATAGTTGGCAGCCTATGATATTCATTCATTCATTCATTGCTTTTATTATTTTTCAAGGTACCAAACGCATCCAATATATCTTCCTCTTCCTACTTTCCCCATAACAATTCTGTGAGAGGGTTTGGGCTGAAAGAAAGTGACTGACCCAAAGTCACCAAACTGACTTTCATGGCTAAAGTGGGACTTAAAATCACATCCATACAATAATGCTGACTTCTTGAAGGAAGAGATTGTTCCTACAGCTTTGAAGAAGGTGGTAATGAGGCTTTTTTTTCATGATCCCTTCCCTGGATCCAACAATCTTGGACAATTATTGTCTAGTCTGTAACATTGATTGGACAAAGATGGCAAAGGATTTTAGAGCAAGGACTTATGTTTAACATGTACATGAAATCAAAGGATAGGGTCATCTGTTGGTTTGGTATCTGGCATCATGAGTATACAGAAGATATCATATTGTATATCTTGATTTTGGATGCTAGGTCATGCTATCAATATCCTGACCTAAGTTTGGAGGCTGGGCAGATTTGGATGGAGAGGAACATATTCAGACACTATAGTGAAAACAATGTGTTGCTTGGGTTGTTTGGTTTACAAAGCATGTATTCTCTGTCAGAGCACCTACTCTCTAGATATTCAAATGATTCCTACCCTTCAGCCTGGAAAATTTTTGAAGACCTCAATTTTGCTTCCAAGCCTTGAGTTAAGGTGGTAGTTAAGTCCCTGATGGTATTGTTATTGGTTTGTATTGAATTAAATTCTTAAATATTAAAATGTACATTTTTTTCTGTTTTATTATTTCCCATCTTTATATGTAAACCACTCAGATGCATCTAGGAATTGAGTGCTTTTTAACAAATGATTTTCCGCAGAAATTATAAACACTTGGATTATTTAGATGTGGCAAAATAACGGGAGGACCAATAGAGAGTTCAAACCAGTCACTTGCAGCTTTTGGGAATGTTAGCAAATTTATCAAATATCATCAAGAAAATCAGCAATGAGCAAAGGTACTCTGTTTCAATTTTCCTAGTTTTTTTTATTGTTAAGAATTTACACTGCTCAGTCAGAGAGAGAGAGACACACAGAGAGAGAGACAGAGACAAAGACACAGAGAGAGGGACATGCACACACACACACACACACACAGAGAGAGAGAGAGAGAGAGAGAGAGAGAGAGAGAGAGAGAGGGAGAGAGAGAGAGAGAGAGAGAGAGAGAGAGAGAGAGAGAGAGAGAGAGAGAGAGAGAGAGAGAGAGAGAGAGAGAGAGAGACCCTTAATTTATAATTAGAAAAATATTCAAAAAGCTCTTACAATGTGGTAGTTTTAGAAACTTTAGAAGAAGAAAAAAGATTAAACTACCCCTTATTCTCAACAATTGGCCATGAGTCAAATGGATTGACCCTTCCACCAAGCTTTTCAGCTTGCTGTTCATTTATCTTGCATGTCAGAGCTCTGTATTTCTTGGTGATGATGTGAAGTGTGAAAGTGCATCCTCCTGCACACTGGTTATTTTTTTTAAAGATGAAAATAGATTGAACCTCAGACTCTTGCATGGAGGAGTTGGCATGGAAAAGGAAATCAATTGAAATAACATGATCCCTCGAGCTCCATAAACAGGATATGTTCACTTAAATTGTTTATTCACGCCAGAAATAAAAGCATTAGCATAATAACAAGAAAGAAAAAAAGCAAAATGTTCAGTGTATTGCCAAAAACTTGCACAATACAAGTACACTACAATTTGGGTGTTTCATGTTTTAATTCTGACTTGTTAATAGCATATTTAATTTGCTTTTACATTTTTTATATATAAATCTTATTACCATTTTCTCACTGAAGCATTGAGTCTAATAACAGTAGCTGAAAATACATAAAATCCCATTAAAATTTTATGTATTACATCCCATGCTCTCAAGATATATAATAATGCAAATTTTAGAATTGATACAAATCTGTTAATGTTTGCTAATGTCTAATTAATAGCAATAATAAATTAGTTGTCAATATTATAATTATTCTGTTTTTTCTGCATTGGAGATACACACACACACGTACGTGTGTGTGTGTGTGTGTGTGTGTGTGTGTGTGTGTGTGTGTGTGTGTGTGAATTTAGTCCAACTTGTTAATAGAGCTTGTGAAGATGGGTCAGATTCATTGAAAACCAGCGAGTAGACTGCATATTACAGGGATTGACAACACAGTACCCATAAGCACTAAAAAATCCCCAATATCCCTAGACACCAGATTACACAACAAAGTGTTTATTTGTGAAATATGTAGAGCCAACATGCCTATTTTGGGTGGTTGCTTTGAAAAATATTTGTGCAAACTTGGTATGCAAACTTCTACATTACAGAAAATTGTGTTTATAGTACTATATATACAATTCATTTTTGTCAATTTTGTTATGCTGCAGCCTGATTCTATAGTTGTTGATTTTTTTCATTAATCTACACTCAGTACCCCATAATGATAAAGTAGAAACCAAATTTTAGAAATGTTTGTAAATTTATTAAAAACAAAATACTGAAATATCACATTGGCATAAGTATTCAGACCCTTTGCAACAACACTTGAAATTCAGCTCAGATGCCTCCCATTTCTCTTGATCATTATTTCTACGCCTTGATTGGAGTCTACCTGTGATAAATTAAGTTGATTGAACATGGTTTGGAAAGGCACACACCTCTCTATAGAAGGCCTCACAGCTGACAATGCATACTATAGCAGACCAAAAGCCACGAGGTCAAAGGAACTACATGCAGAGCTCAAAGACAGGATTATTGCAAGGCTACAATAACATTTCTGCTGCATTGAAGCTTTCTAAGAGCCCAGGAACCTTCAAATGGAAGAAGTTTGGCATAACCAGGACTCTGATTGCCTGATCAAACTGAGCAATCAGGGGAGAAGGCCTTAGTAAAAAAGATGACAAAGAACCCAATGATCACTCTGACTGAGCTCCAGAGATCCTGTGTGGAGATGGAACAGAGATCCTGTGTGGAGATGGAACAGAGTTCCAGAAGAACAGTGCCCATCACTGCAGCCCTCCAGCAAGCTGGGCTTTATGGCAGAGTAGCTATTGCATCTCCTCAGTACAAAACACATGAAAGCCCACTTGGAGTTTACAAAAAAGCACCTAAAGGACTCTCAGCTTGTGAGAAACAAGATTCTCTCAGTCTGATAAAATCAAGATTGAACTGTTTGACCTCAGTTCTAAACATTATGTCTGGAGGAAGCCAGGCACTGCTCATCCCCTGCCCAATATAATTCCAACAGTGAAGAATTCATCTGTTTTATCAGCAGTAGGCTTAATGCATAGAAAGTTGAAAAAGTGAATTAAAAATATAAGATAATGAAAGGAAATTAGTTAGGTCAGCTACATAGCTGGTCATTCTGTAATGAACCTGAGAGAAAATAATAGAGTTGGTTCTATATATTGACTGTCCATGTTGTCACAAATGCAATCCAAAGTGGGAGAACTCAGTTGCAGCATATCACGTCAGTAACCAAATTTTAATTGAAAGGCACTGATGAATCATTTTAACTCTTTCCAATTATCATTGTTGAAGGAGGCATATGGGTGCTTCATTTGGACTAGTGCTAGACAAAAAAAATGTAATTTGGTATAATTCAACAATAATATGTTTTAGAGATTCTGACAAGGACTGTGAACTATTCTCACATGTACTTACTGCAATATATTGTAGATTCAAAGTAAATGAATTGTCCTGTCTTTCAACATACTTCAGAAATCAACAACCTTCTTGGATTTCCAAATTAACATTAAATATAAAGGAATGATACTGGGAGACATTACTTATGTTTTTTTTTTCCCATTTCCCCTGTTTCAGTAATGAGACTATAGTATCTGTTAAGGGCAGTTTTGTCTCTCACTTGCATAGAAAAATTCAGAAACATCACCAATTCATTTTTTTGCCTATAAATACAGTGAAGAATTTCAAAAGTCCTCTTATCAATAGCATTAGTTTGAATCCAATCCACTGAGTGCTCATCACAAACTTTTAGCACACAAAACAGTCAGGTTGTTTAAAAAACTTTAATTTCTTCCAAATACCTTTCTAATGTTCTATATACAATGTCACATTTCTTTCCTTGGGATTTTTTCCAATACCCATTTTTAGTTTTACAGCTGTTTGCAATGGCTGTTGACATCCATTTCATCATATCTCTGGAGGAGAGAACTTTAATGCAATGTGTAGTCAATAAGATAGCAATTTTATCCTGGTGTGCTTTCACCTGTAATGGAAGTGCCTTAATAAAACTAGCTATTTTTAATTCTGTTTTCCTGTGTTCCCACTGCTATACAGCTGCCACTCTTGCTTTTACAAAACAAAAATAAAAAGTAAGTGCTCAATATTTCTTTTCAAGGTGACAACTATTTCCTATTATTTCAATCTAACCAAGGCAAGAAATAAAAGTTTACTTTTAAAAGTTGACCAGCATGAAAACTATGTTTGTCATTTACTGAAACATAATATTTCATATATTTAGTTTTTATAATTCACCTATATTTTCTACAATGGGCAGAGATATATCCATAATCCATGACTATATTATCAATTAATACAAATAGTACAGAGACAGGTATACCAATTAACTGATGGGCCTACTGAGTATAAAATAGTTTCCCATGGGTTGCATGATAAAGCTTAAGAGAAAATTACAAAAAATGTGTATACTACTAGGCAGTTCCTCAAACACTAGGGCCAAGCCATACCTCTCAAGATTTCAATATCAAATGGGGTCTCCAAGACATGGCTCAAGTCATTAAACAGATTAGAAACATGTTAAGATAGGCAAGAAAATGATTAGTGAGCACCTGTCCACCCTAGATGAGTTCAAATCACCAAGACCAGATGGATTACACCCAAGGAACTGGCAGATGTGATCTTAGAACCACTGAACTATATTTTTCAAAGATATGGGAGCACTGGAAAAGAGCTGATGTAGTTCATATCTTCAAAAGGGGGGGGAAATGGATGCAGAAAACTATAGACCTACCAGTTTGACCTCGATACCTGGAAAGATTCTGGAAAAGATAGTCAAACAATGAATCAGCGAATACTTAGAGGCAAAGAAAGTCATTACTAAAAGCCAACATGGGTTTGTCAAAAACAGGTGATACCAGACAAATCTTATTGCATCTTTGGCCAGATGACAAAATTAGTGGACCAGAAGAATGCTGTGGATATAATTTACTTGGATTTCAATAAGTAGACCACAACCTACTACTTGATAAGATAGAAAAATGTGGGTTAGACAGCATCATCATCAAATGGATTTGTAGCTGGCTGACTGGCCATATTCAGCGTGTGGTCCTCAATGGAACTGCATCTACATGGAGAGAAGTGTGCAGTGGGGTGCTCCAAGACTCTGTTCTGGGACCAGTGCTCTTCAACATTTTCATTAATGATTTGGATGAGGGGATAGATGGGGAACTCATCAAATTTGCAGATGACACCAAGCTGGCAGGAATAGACAACACTCCAGAAGATAAGCTTAAGGTACGGGAGGATCTTGACAGAAATTCATTGGTGAAAAATATAAGTTTCTACATTTAGGCAAGAAAACACAAATGCACAAGTATAGTATAGGTGGTACTTGCTCAATAGTAGTAACTGTGAGAGGAATCTTGGAGTCCTAGTGGACTTAAATATGATCCAGCAGTGTGCTACAGCTGCAAAAAAAAAAAACCAACATAGTGCTAGGCTGCATTAACAGAGGGATAGAATCAAGATCACATGAAGTGTTAATACCACTTTACAATGTCTTGGTAATGCCACACTTGGAATACTGTATCCGGTTTTGGTCACCACGATATAAAAGAGATGTTGAAACTCTAGAAAGAGTACAGATAATAGCAACAAAGATAATTAGGGGACTGGAGGCTAAAACATATTCTCCAAAGGACCTGAAGGCAAGACAAGAAGCAATGGATTGAAACTAACCAAAGAGAGAAGCAACCTAAACTAAGGAGAAATTTTCTGACAGTTAGAACAATTAATCAGTGAAACAACTAACTTCCAGAAGTTGTGAATGCTCCAACACTGGAAGTTTTTAAGAGACCGGACAGCCATTTGTCTGAAATGGTATAGGGTTTCTACCTGAGCAGGAGGTTGGACTAGATGACCTCAAAGGTTCCTTTCATTATCATCATCATCACCATCATCACCATTATTGTTACTATTACTATTATATTGCAAAAATTGTGATAGTCCTGCAATTTTTTTAAAACACATTTTATTGGTTTTTTAAAAAAATTCTTAAGAAAAAGTACTCAGACCCACCGTGGTGGTTGAATCGTCCAACATTCAAAAGTAAAAACATATATAAACAACTCAACTCAATACATTTCACTATCCCCTCTCTATTCCCCTCAATTAATATAATACATTTAAATATTCCATTTCTATTTTAAATTTCTATTACTACTAAACCTGTTTTATAACTGTATCAGTTTACAATTACCATAGTTTAAATTTAAAACAACAAATTGTCAATTCTAATTCTTAATCTCTGACATTCCTCATTTTATCACCAATCTCATTTATTTCTTCTTCCACTACACAATAGATATCCTAAGAACAAAATATTAATCAACCCTATACATATGTAATCCCAGAATCAATCCTTCTCTTTAAAATAACGAGATAATATTAAACCTTAATTCATTCAGATTTATCAAACAAAATTCAAATTTTCTCCAATTACTTATCATGCCTTATCACATCTTTGTTGTCATACAGAGAAGTCTTCCTAGTAATTAAAAACACTCCATTAATTATTGGCAGCATCCAATCTAAACAGTCATCATTTTTTCAAATATATACATATATTTGTTTTCTGAGGTTTTCGCGGGTGTTTGTATGTAAGTCTTTGGTTCTTCGGGTTTTCTCCCATGTAGAATTTGAAGTGTCTTGGCGACATTTCGACAAAGTCCCATTCGTCATCTTCAGGCTGGTGCTTTCGGCTTCGTGCTTCTAGGAGCAAAGTGTGATTGTAGCTGTTTCTTCCTTTTAACTGCCAGTGGGGGTTTGAACTGATTGGCTGGGAGCTCGGCTGTGTTCTGATTGGGTGGAGGTGTGTTCTGATTGGTTAGGGGCTAGACTGTGCTCTGATTGGATGGGGGGTTGGCTGTGCTCTGATTGGCTGGGGGAGTGTTCTGTTTGGGTGGGGGCTTTGTTGTGCTCAGGTTAGTCTGAATTACAGGGGGATTAGAGATGGTGAACTGCATAGCTGGCTTCGCGTTTGTGGTCATGCCTCATCTTCATGGTGGGTGTCAGTTTGCTTCATGTATGGATTGGAGGGGTTTAAGGTGGCTAATGATGCAGCTGTGGTCTGGCTTCAGGTTTCTGGTCGTGCCTCATCATCGGTGTGGGTTTGGGTTTGCTTTTTGCCTGGATGTGTGGTGGTGACATCCTGTGTGGTTTTTGTGAGTTTAGGTCTGGTGTCATTCTTTGTGTTATGGACTCATTTGTCAATAAGGGTTGGTTTCCAAATGGCTGGTAGGTGAGAGGTATCATCTCGTTTGTTCATGCTGTGAGGGCATTTTTCTATCTCGATGGCTTCTCTGATTATTCTGTTATTAAAGTGTTCAGTTTTGGCAATAGTTCTGGTCTTTTTGAAATCAATTTCATGTCCTGTGGCTTTAAGGTGTTGGACCAGGGAAGAAGTTGGTTCCTTTTTTTTTACTTTTGTGTTCTTCAATGCATGCACTTATTATTATGTTGGTTTGTCATATGTATGTGGTGGGGCAAGCAGTACATGGGATTTCATATACTTCTTGATTTTCTAACTCAATTTTGTCTTTGGGGTTTCTTAGGATGGTGGATATTTTTCTGTTTGTGCAGAATGCTGTTTTGATGTTATGTTTGTGCAGGATCTTGCTGATCCTGTCTGTGGTGCCTTTTATGTATGGGAGGAGGGCTTTGCCGTTTTCTTGTTCTCTGTCTTGGATTTTAGTGGGAGTTTCTTTTTGGATTAAGTTGGAAATCTTATTTCTTTAGAATCCGTTGGATGTTAGTACATTAGTGAGAGTGTGTAGTTCGGTTTTTAGGTGTTGTTCGTCAGCTAGGCGTTTGGTTCTGGAGATGAGTGTCTTGGCTATGGAGTTGATCTGTGCTGGGTGGTGGTGTGAGTGTGCGTGCAGATAGCGGTTTGTGTGTGTTTTCTTCTGGTAGATGGTGTGTCCTAGGGAGCCATTGGATTTCTTGTAGACTAAGACATCCAGGAAGGGAAGTTGGTTATTAGCTTCTGTTTCCATGGTGAACTGTATTTTGGGGTGTAGGCTGTTGAGGTGTGTGAGGAAGTTGTCCAGTTTTTCTTTCCCATGTGGCCAGATTACGAAGGTGTCATCTACGTATCTGAGCCACAGTTTGGGTTTGTGATCAGATTTTTCTAGGGCTTGGGTTTCAAACCATGTAGAGGTTTGCAATGACAGGTGAGAGGGGTGATCCCATGGGTGCTCCTTCTATTTGTTTGTATTTTTGTCCATTATAGATGAAGTATGTGTTGGATAGACAGTGGTTGGTCAGATCTAGAATGTGTTTGGGGGGTTATATTTGTTTTGGATAGCTGTTAAGGCTTCTTTAATTGGCACTTGGATTTCTTGTAGACTAAGACATCCAGGAAGGGAAGTTGGTTATTAGCTTCTGTTTCCATGGTGAACTGTATTTTGGGGTGTAGGCTGTTGAGGTGTGTGAGGAAGTTGTCCAGTTTTTCTTTCCCATGTGGCCAGATTACGAAGGTGTTATCTACGTATCTGGATATATATATATATATATATATATATATATATATATATATATATATATATATATATATATATATATATATATATATATATATATATATATATATATATATATATATATATATATATATATATATATATATATATATATATATATATATATATATATATATATATATATATATATATATATATATATATAATGTTTTCTTGCTTCTAACTCTAAATCTTAATCCTTAAAACGGTCCATAAATCCAGCATTTCCTTTTAATCCATTACACAATTTTAAATTTCTCTTTTCAGTCTAATTCTGGGTTTTTTCCTGTGTCAAACAGGTTTCCATAAACACGCTTCCCTTTCAGTCAGTAGGTCTATTTTTGTGGCTTGGAATGGCCTTTGAAAAAGTAGGAATCCCATCCTCTGCATCAAGCGTCTGTTTCTCTCCTCCTTAAAGTATCGTTGCTTTGTAGTTTCAAATCTCAATCTTTGCTCTTCTGTTCCGGTTCCGGTTCACGGCGTTCCTAGTCGAACGGAAAGACTTGTCTCCTCATCGGCTAGCTTTCTCTCCTCCAGTCGATCCTTATACGGGTCAAAAGTCACCCTGGAGGGTGAGACTTCCATTGAGGAGGCTTCAGCTTGGCTGTGGAGGAGCAGCGGCTCCTCCAGCTGTCTGGGTGATCTCTGAGGGCTGATGGAGAAGAAGATTGGCCAGTAAAATGGCCGATCACCTTGCAGCTTCAAACCACAAGTCAAGAACATCTAAGCTGTAAGAGCCCCCGTGGTGAATCCGGGTGAGACTTTTCCTTGCTATTCTCTCTATTTGACTTTGTTTTTTTTACCTGTAAGAGCCTTTTTGGAATTATTTTCCTGGCTAAAGAAAGCAGCTTTTATGTCTTTGGGAAGGAAGGCATTTTACAAGATCAAATTTTACTTTCATATTTTTTGGGATACAGAAAACTCTCTCTCTTTTTTTCCCCTTAAGAACTGTATTATCACCTGGTGTTGGAAGATTATTTCTTCTTTCACACTATACTTTTAAAGATAGAAATAAGGAAAAGATTCTTTCTTAACTTACTGAGGACATCTAGTGGCGAAAATTTAATATTGCATTTTCTGGTTACTTTTTGAAATTAGACCAGATTTGACCTTCAAATTATTTTTGAAAAAAGATAAGCTGAGCTGTTGGAATTGTGGGGGTGGACATAGACCAATTTTCATCAAATACAGCCTCCACAAAAAAGAGATTTTTTCTAACTACTATCAAAATGGAGAAACCGCATTCACAATTTAACTAGAATCTTATACTGGAAAAGATACATAAGGCCACTGCAGAAATTTGTGCCTTATTGAAAGAACCTATTACAGAACTAAGATCCAGAAATTTCACTCCAAACATTCAAATGGATGCTCAGACTACACCTGACTATTTTACAAACCAAGATATACTAGAAGAGGAATAACAGAGATAAAAGAGGAACTTATCCTACCTTACAAATCTCTCATTTGTAACTTTGAGGAACAGATAGTCCTGTAATTTTTAACGCAACAAAAGAACATTCTTAAAATGTGACTATTTACTTGAGAATCATTTACTATTTCAAATCAAGTTTAGGATTACCATTTTCTCTTCTCATGTGGCTCTTCTCTTTATGTTGGTTATAACTATTTATCGGTCAAATGTTGGCATTTATTTATTATTAATTTTTCATATTTCTTAACCACTCACATCTCTCAGAGAGGGGTGAAAATATAATTTGAAAAGTTCATTTATTCTTGTACTTTTGTTTTTCTTTGTTTCTCTCTCTCTCTCTCTCTCTCTCTCTCTCTCTCTCTCTCTCTCTCTCTGTGTGTGTGTGTGTGTGTGTGTGCACCTTTGAGTCCATATTGATTCCTGGTGATTACTCTCTGGAATAACCTCTGTGATTTTCTTGATAAGATTTCAGAAGTAGTTTCCTTCCTAAGGCTGTGAGAGAATGACTGGCCTGAGGTCACCAACTGATTTTGTGCCTAAGGCAAAAATCACAGTCTCTCAGTTTCTAACTTAATGCCTTAATCACTAAACCTTAAGTTTAGCTTTTGTTAGAAAAATGATCTTAGTATAAAAGAACCATTAAAGAGGGACATGGAAAAGCAATTGCATAAACTAGAGGTTATATCTCTGTTTTATTCTAGTTATTGACCAAAATAAATAATGATTGACTAAGTAGTTCAGAGGCTGAAATAAGCATGTAAAAGAAATTCAAAATGAACCTGGTTTGATTTTGGCACTATAAAAGGAAACAGGGTAAAATCTGGGCAGCCTGTCAAAATTGTATTATCTTAACTTACTATAATTAAGCAACGTTCTTAGAAACCTTGTGTCAAGCCCCTGGGATTGCCATGAGCCAGTAGGAGACACCTTGTGCTGCCTGTTCCTTAATCTAGTCTACCTCAAAGGGTTTACCACTCCTAAAAGTTAAATGGATTGTAAACATGCTTAGATAAGTAAAACCAGGGCTTTTTTTCTCATAGAACGCCCAGAATGGAGTTCCGGCACCTTTTTTGGTGGAACCTTGTAGGGTAGGCAAGGCGGGTTGTATGATGTGTGTGAGTTCCGGCACCTTTTTTTTTTTTTTTTTACAAAAAAAAGCACTGAGTAAAACCAAAGTTTTAGTAAATCACTATCAGGACAAAATGTGAATTTCCACTAGTAGTAAATATTTGTGGCTCTAAATGATAGCAATAGCAGTTAGACTTATAAAGCACCCCCATGGTGCTTTATAGCCCTCTCTAAGTGATTTAAAATGTCAGCATATTGCCCTCAACAATCTGGGTTCTCATCTTACCAATCTTGGAAATATGGAAGGCTGAGTGAACCTTGAGCTGCCCAGAATTGAACTCCTGGCAGTGAGTAGAGTTACCCTGCAATACTGCATTCTAACTACTGCATCACCACGGCTCATTAAATGAGTCTATAATAACAGTCAAGGCAATTTTCTGAGATACTTCACATTTCAGTGGTCAAAACTATTACAAGAGTCTTTCCTTAGGTTCTAAGCATTTTAGTTTACAAATTGGTTGATATTTATTTTGTTCATAAACATATTTAGGAGGAGGTTAAAGGTTTGTTCTTTGAGCTTGTGGGTTGGTTTCTGAATTTTTCATTACCACGCTAGGTAACATCTTCAGTGGAGTTTAAGGGATGTCAGTGTTCTTTTGTTTATAAGGGCTTCAGGTGTGGGTGTGTCGAGTGAGGGTCTTATGATGGGCCAGGTTGAGACATCAGTGAGTTTTGTGATGGGTCTTGTGATGAGAAGGTTACATCAGGTCAGGGTCATTGGGAGGGAAACTGCTGGTGGGGGGCTTGTGTGGGTTGGTTAGGGTGGGTGCTGTCTCTGATTGGCTGTGCAGTTTATTTGGATTCTGAGGTGTTTGTAGGCTGGTTATAGGCCAATATGTCTGTCAATGGAATTGCTTGTGGAGTGTCAAGCTTTGATGAACTCCCAAGTGTGGTGGGTAGTAGTGTGGCTGATCATTTTTGTGTTGCTCCAATCGAAGTGGTGCTATTTGGTGTCAGTGTGGGTAGCGATTAGGGATTTGGGATTGTGGCTTTTGACTGCCAGTTGGTATTCGTGGATCCTGGTTATAAACAGAAGAACACTGACACTGACATCCCCTAAACTCTGCTGAAGATATTACCTAACCTGGTAATGAAAATTTCAGAAACCAACCCACAAGCTCAGAGAATGAACCTTCACCCTCATCCTACACCTGAGCTACAGATATTCTCCAGTATTGCATATTTATGAGGATCAAACTAGAATGAATATTACTTGTGTCTAATAGATTGGATTATAAGGATAACCTAATAAATACAAATCTGGGGATCTTTTATTTTGAAATAAATCTGATTCAATATTTGAAATAATAATAATAATAATAATAATAATAATAATAATAATAATAATAATAATAATAATAATAATAATAATAATAATAATAATAATAATAATAATAAAATAACAAAACCTGGCAATGGCTAAGAGCAGGAAAATTGAAGAAAGAGACCGAGGGACTAATTCTGGCTGCATAAGACCAAGCCTTAAGGAGAAATGCATATAAAGTCAAAATTGAGAAAACAGCAACAGACAGTAAGTGCTGCCTATGCAAAGAAGCTGAACAAACAGTGGACCACCTGGTAAGCTGCTTCAAGAAGATCGCACAGACTGACTACAAGCAGCGGCATGACAAAGTAGCAACAATGGTGCATTGGAAGATCTGCAAGAAATATCATTTGCCCGTAAGCAAGAACTGGTGGGATTATAAAATAGAGAAAGTCATAGAAAATGATGAAGTTAAACTGCTCTGGGACTTCAGAATTCCAACAGACAAGCACCTGCAATGTAACACCTGGACTTAACAATTGTTGATAAAAAAAGACAAAAAAGTCTGGATAATGGACATGGCAGTGCCTGGAGACAGCAGAATAGACGAGAAAGAACTGGAGAAGATAACAAAATACAAAGACCTACAAGTAGAAATAGAAAGACTGTGGCAAAAGCAAGCAAGGGTAGTACCAATAGTAATAGGTGCATTGGGTGCAATCCCAAAACAACTGGAGCACCACTTGAACACCATTGGCATTGGCAAATTCACCATTAATCAATTGCAAAAGGCAGCCTTACTAGGAACTACTTCCATCCTGCAACGATATCTGTAATAACATCAAATATCCACATCTGCCTATCCCAGGTCCTGGGTAAGGACTCGATAGGTAGACAAAATGCCAAATCCAGTCTGAACATCATCATCATCATCATCATCATCATAAAGTTGGAGGGGACCTTAGAGGTCATCAAGTCCAACCCCCTGCTCAGGCAGGTAACCCTATACCATTTTGGACAAATGGCTGTCCAGTTTCTTCCTAAAAACTTCCAGTGTTGGAGCATTCAATGCTTCTGGAGGCAGATTGTTCCACTGGCTAATTGTTCTGTCAGGAAGTTTTTCCTTAGTTCTAGATTGCTTCTCTCTTTGGTTAGTTTCCATCCATTGCTTCTTGTCCTGCCTTCAGGTGCTTTGGAAAATAGCTTGACTCCCTCTTCTTTGTAGCAGCCCCTGAGATATTCGAACACTTCTATCATGTCCCCCCTCATCCTTCTCTTCATTAAACTAGACATACCCAATTCTAGCAACCGTTCCTTATATGTTTTAGTCTCCAGTCACCTAATTATCTTTGTTGCTCTTCTCTGTACTCTTTATAGAGTCTCAATATCTTTTTTACATGGTGGTGATCAAAACTAAATGCAATATTCCAAGTGTGGCCTTACCAAGGCATTATAAAGTGGTATTAACACTTCACGTGATCTTGATTCTATCCCTCTGTTAATGTAGCCTAGCACTGTGTTGGCTTTTTTGGCAGCTACAGCACACTACTGGCTCAGATTTAAATGATTGTTCACTAGGTTTCCAAGATCCTTCTTACAGTTACTACTATTGAGCAAGGTACCCCCTATACTATACCTGTACATTTGGTTTTTCTTGCCTAAATGTACAACCTTACTTTTTTCCCATTGAATTTCATTTTGTTAGATAGCTCCCAGTGTTCAAGTCTGTTGAGATCCTCCTGTATCCTAACCCTGTCCTCTGGAGTGTTGCCTATTCCTGCCAGCTTGGTGTCATCTGCAAATTTGATGAGTTCCCCATCTATACCCTTATCTAAATTGTTGATGAAGATGTTGAAGAGCACTGGGGCCAGAACAGAGCCCTGGGGCAACCCACTACACACTTCCCTCCATGTAGATGCGGTTCCATTGAGGACCATATGCTGAGTATGGCCAGTCAGCCAGCTACGGATCCATCTGGTGGTCATGCTGTCTAACCCACATTTTTCTATCTTATCAAGTAGTAGGTTGTGATCTACTTTATTAAATGCCTTACTGAAGTCCGAGTAAATTATATCCACAGCATTACTCTGTTCCACTAATTTTGTCACTTGGTCAAAGAATGCAATAAAATTTGCCTGGCATGATCTGTTTTTGACAAACCCGTGTTGGCTTTTAGTAATGACTTTGTTTGCCTGTAGGTGTTTGCTGATTCATTGTTTGATTATCTTTTCCAGAATGTTCCCAGGTATTGAGATCAGGCTGATAGGTCTGTAATTTCCTAGATCCATTTTTTTCCTTTTTTGAAGATGGGAACTACATCAGCTCTTTTCCAGTCCTCTGGTAATTCCCCAGTGCTCCAGGATATCTGAAAAATATAGTTCAGTGGTTCTGAGATCACACCTGCCAGTTCCTTGAGAACCTTGGGGTATAATCCATCTGGTCCTGGTGATTTGAACTCGTCTAGGCTAGACAGGTGCTCACTTACCATTTTCTTGCCTATCTTAACTTATGTTTCTATTCTGTTTTTATGGCACTATTTTTGATAGACTGGTCTGTTTTTTTCCCTTTGTGTGAACACAGATGCGAAAAATGAGTTAAATAGTTCTCCTTTCTCCCTGTTGCTTGTCACTTTCTTGCCACTTTCACCCACTAATGGACCAATCATTTCTTTCATATTTTCTTGTTTTTTACATGTTGAAAGAAGCTTTTTTTGTTGTTATTATTTTTGACTTTGGTCGCAAGCCTTAGTTCATTATGAGCCTTAACTTTCCTCACTTCATGTTTGCAGGCTCGGGCTATTTGCTGATATTCTGACTTGCTTATGTGTCCCTCTTTCCACTTTCTATACTTGTCCTTTTTAATCTTTCAATTTAACAGAAAGTTCTTTATGCAGCCATGCTGGTTTCCTTTGAGAGCTCTTATTTTTCTTCTTTGTTGGTATTCTGCTTGACTGGGCTTTTATTATCTCACTTTTCAAAATTTCCCAAGCTTCTTGAGTTGTTTTCTCCTGGAGGATTCTCATCCATGGAATCCTTTCCAAACCCTCTCTAAGTTTATTGAAATTAGCTCTCTTGAAGTCCAAGACTCTAGTTCGACTGTGTTCTATTATTTGTGCTTCCATAATGTTGAATTCCAATATTGTGTGATCACTTCCTCCCAAGGTTCCTATGGCTTCAACACCTTCTATCATTTCATCTCTGTTAGTGAGAATTAGATCCAAAATGGGTAATCCTCTAGTTCCCTTCTCTACTTTTTGGGAGACAAAGTTGTCTGCTAGGTTTGTCAGGAATCTGTTTGATCTTCCATTTGGTGCAGAGTTCGTCTCCCAGTTGATGTCAGGGTAGTTAAAGTCCCCCGTTACTATTGTGATGTACTTCCTACATATCTTAGTTAGCTGACTAGCAAAAAGTTCATCTATTTCCTGTATTTGGTTGGGTGGCCTATAGTATACACCTATTGCAATGTTGTTGCAAGACAGTTTTCATCATTTCATCTGCAGAGATGTAGTTATTTCTTATATAGAGAGCAACTCCACTTCCTCGTCTTATTTGGTCTGTGTCTTTTAATTATTTGAAATCCCTCTAGCTGTGTGTTCCATTTGTGGGTTTCATCCCACCATGTTTCCATAATGGCAACAATATCATATCTGCTCTCATTAACCTGAATTTCTAATTTACCCTGTTTGCTGTTCATACTCTGTGCATTGGTGTATAGACATTTGAGTCCTTTATGACCAACCCTGTGTTTACTTTCTACATAACCTGTGTGGTGCCTGAGTTACCCTATTGTCTTACCACCTATTTGGTTAGTGCACTTTGTGTGGCACTCGCTATTAAGAGCTTGATTTTGCTTGACAGCAAGGTTGATGTTCTTGTCCACACACACATCTATGTTACATGCACTGATAGCCCTATAATTTTTAGATTGCCGGGGACAGGGATGTTCTGTATCAATTAGCTCACTGTTCCCACTGTTTAGTTTAAATATTCCTCCAGAAAATCTATGAATTTATAGCTGAGTAACTCAGTCTCTTTTGTACATTTTTTTAATTGGACCAGCTGCTGACATCGTGACTAATATATCCAAAGTCTTCCTCTTTACTCCACTCCTTTAGCCACATATTGAATTGTGCTATATGCTGCACAGAGAGTACATCTTTTTGAGACAGATCGTTACTGCCAAGATGTACAATAGCTTCCACATCACAGTCTTTGCTGGCATTCTTGATTATTTTACAAATACGCTTCTTGTCCCTACTGGCAGTAGCACCTGGAAGACACCTGACCTCTTTCGAAACCTCTGTGTCCTTTCCTAAATTTACATCCCTTATAATTGAATCACCAACCAGAAGGTGGCTTCTCTTTTTGGGTGCCTTTCTGTTCTTGCATGACTCATATGTAATACCTGATTCGCACTTCTCCCTGTTGAAAACAAGTTTTTCATCTCGGACCAAGATCCCCTGCTTATTTGAGTTGAAAATTCCAATATTACCATAAGTATTTAGATAGTGTTACAATATAGACTGATGTATGTATGCATATATACACATTTATAAATCATAAGAGATTGCACATTTGGTATTAGGAAACCTATGTGGATGTTTGTATTCATACATTTGAACTGTATTTTATTTCTTTTGTATTGAGAAATGTATATGTTAGCCCCTGCAGTATGATAATACAGTTAAGGGTCTAATGGTTGTAATATTGTTTTTCCATTTAAGTTCAATAACAGCTAATATAAACCTGCATCTTAATGCTTACCCTTGGGGTAAAGGAGAAGTAGGCAGTAAAACTGAAACAAATGAAATAAAGTATGGGAAAAACATTATTTTTAAATGCCTCATTGATGTTTCCCTTACATATTGATCTTGTTAAGAGTTTTATCCAACAACTCTTTACCCACCATGACAGCCAACATAGGCAGTCATGGAGATTGTTTCTCCATCACTCTTAAATAACATGGAATGGATGTTTATATATTTATTCTACAGAATAATATTAAGGGGATGGATGATGAAGCCATCTCTGGGCCTCACGGTTCTTTAGGTCACCAGACTATTCCCTTTGAGAAAACGGGAGTTAATTTTTCTTTATCATGCCTTTTTGGTGGATTTAAAATAAATAGTTTGGTTAAGCCCATTGCTAATTTTATAACAGATTCTAGTTTTAATCAATACAATTGTGATCTTTTACCCAATTATTTGCTCTATATATCCTGAAATTATATATCCATTTAAAAATAATATACCAATTGTAGCTTACAAAATCATAATTATACTCAATGATTAAAAAGAAAATGCAACAAGCTATATATGCTAAAATACAAATAAAAGGCCAAATGAAATTCAAATGAATATATATAAAACAGGATAAAGATTTTAAAAATAAAACTCCAAATAAGTTATTATTAGTAGTAATAAAGACTAATAAAATCTTGAAATATGAGAGAAAATAAGGCACAACTCAAGGGAAGATGCTACTTCTCTTTTAAAAGTATTTTATAAGTCAACAAAAGTTTAATAATACAATCTGAAAAGATACATCTATTTTAAAAAATCATCTACTGGATTGTTATCTGCTCTAGTTACCTACCACGAGGGTTAGGGAACTTTGAATTGCATAGAAGTGCTGCTTGGCTTGAAGAATAAACATTACTTTGCTTCTTGCTGATGGACAATGGAATGACAATAGGTATGCTTTTTGAAAATTATATATGTGGGTCTCAAAAATGCTTTTTCATGAGACTACTGGACTTTCTTGTTTTTCTTTGAAGACATTTTGCTTCTCATCCAGAAGTCTTCTTCAGCTTTGACTGGTTGGTGGAGAATGGAAGGAGTTATGCTCCTTGCAGACAGCTGGTCATTTGCATTTTTTAGAGAGCTTCTGAGGCCATCTGGAGATTTATCTATGTCATCAGGGTCACATGAGTAGTGCAAATGGATATGGAGCCTTCTTGTGCCATGCATTTATGAAATGGTTGTTTTGTTTCCCCAATATATAGATCTGTACATGGCACACTGTGTTGGACTGCATATACCATGTTGATCAGTTTGTGTCTGGGTGTTTTATCCTTGGGGTGGACAAGCTTCTGTTTTAGTGTATTCTTGGGTTTGAAGTGTTCACATATGTTGTGTTGGCTGGAGATCCTCCTGAGCTTTCCACAAGTTCTGAGGGCTTCCTTGATGTGTTTTAGCTTTTTTTTCTTTCCCATCTTTGCTAAACTAAGGCAGAAGCTTGTCCACCCCAAGGATAAAATACCCAGAAACAAACTGAGCAATGTGGCATATGCAGTGCATGCAGTGAGCTGTGTTCAGATCTGTACATTGGGGAAACAAAACAACCACTTCATAAATGCAAAGCACAACATAGGAGAACAAAGCCATCAGAACAAGAGTCAGTAGTCCATCTGCATTTAAAAGACAAAGACCATTCTTTCTAAGATACAAAGTTCACATTTTGGACAGAGAGGACCACTGGTTTGAAAGAGGGATCAAAGAGGCTATCTATGTCAAAATTGAACAGCCCTCTCTCAATAGAGAGGGAGGGATATGACATCATCTATCTTCAGTCTACAACACAGTGCTTTCAACAGTTCCAAGAAGGCTCCACACCCATTTTCACTACTGAGGCGACCCTGACAACACAGATAAACCTCCAGGTATCCTCAACGACTCTCTTAAAGAATGCAAATGACAAGCTGTCTGCAAGGAGTATAAATCCTTCCATTCTCCATCATCCAGTTAAAACTGAAGAAGCTTCTTGGATGAGAAGTGAAACGTCTTTAAAGAAAAACAAGAAAGTTCATACGCCTTGCATCTTTGGGACAACTATGACCTGGATGACTGATAATCTCCATAGAAGTGTGTATGTGTGTGTGTGTATGTTTGTGTTTGTGTTTGTATGTATCATAATACTATTATGTATCATAATTATATATGTGTGCTTGTGTGTGTGTGTGTGTATGTATGTGTGTATCATAATCTTCACATATATCCATGGAAGCAGGTCCCACTTAATCAGTGGAATTTACTTGGACTTCAGTAAGGCATTTGATAAAGTAGACCACAACATACTACTTGATGAGATAGAAAAATGTGGGTTAGACAGCATCATCATCATCATCAGATGGATTCATAGCTGGCTGACCAGCCATACTCAGCATGTGGTTCTCAATGGAACTGCATCTACATGAAGGGAAGTGTGCAGTGGGGTGTTCCAAGGCTCTGTTCTGAGCCCAGTGCTCTTCAACATCTTCATCAATGATTTGGATGAGGGGATAGATCAGAGGTGTCAAACTCAATTTCATTGAGGGCTGCATCAGCATTGCAGTTGCCTTCAGAGGGGCCGGATAGGTGTAGCCAGGGTAGGTGTGGCCTACTGGCTGGATGTGGAATGGGTGTAGCCTATTGGGTGGGCATGGCCAGCTCTACATCATTCGCATCAAGGGGACCTGTGGGGGCCTGGGCAGGAGTGGGACAGATCTGAGGGTCTCTGGCAGAAAGGAGTGGAAGGGCAAGTGCCAAGGCATGGTCCACTGGAGCAGCCTCACTGTTCCTTTCAGTCCATGGGGGATGGATGGTGGGAGCCCTGGGCAGCAGAGGTCAAACACCAAGACTGACCCTTGAGCACCCGTGGCACCAAGCCCAGCCCCACTTCCCCAAGGGGATGCCCAGCTGCACTTATCTCCTCCTCAAGTCTGCTGCTGCTGTACTTGCTCTCCTTAGCCAGGTTGCTCATGATGGGTATGAGGGAAAAGTCAGAGGGAAGCCCATTCCCTCTCCATGGGAGGAGACCCAGCTTTATATCCAAAGCTTCCTTAGCAATAGGATGGGAGACCACCAGGATAGGCCAGGAGGAGGGGGCAAGAGGATGGCAAAAGGGTAGCAGGACTGGAATAAGGCAGGACTTCCCTCAGACCCTCCCTCTCCTTCTTTCATTCTTTCTTTTCTTCCTTCCTAAGTATATAGTGGTGGGAAAATATTTGCGATGAGGGAGGGAGAAAAACAGACAAGAAACGCAGCCAGGGCTAGAGCAAGGCAGCGGGGCCGTTCCCTCACTGTTTCCAGAATAGCTTTGTGGGCCACATGAAACCACTTTGCGGGCCGCATCTGGCTCCTGGGCCTTGTGTTTGACATGTCTGGGATAGATGGGGAACTCATCAAATTTGCAGATGACATCAAGCTGGCAGGAATAGACAACACTCCAGAAGATAGGCTTAAGGTACAGAAGGATCTTGACAAACTTGAACATTGGGTGCTTTCTAACAAAATGAAATTCAATGGTGAAAAAAGTAAGGTTCTACATTTAGGCAAGAAAAATCAAATGCACAAGTATAGTATAGGTGGTACTTGCTCAATAGTAGCAACTGTGAGAGGGATCTTGGAGTCCTAGTGGACAATCATTTAAATATGAGCCATGTGTGCTGCAGTGTGCTGCAGCTGGCAAAAAAAGGCAACACAGTGCTAGGCTGCATTAACAGAGGGATAGAATCAAGATCACGTGAAGTGTTAATACCACTTTACAATGCCTTGGTAAGGCCACACTTGGAATACTGCATCCAGTTTTGGTCACCATCATGTAAAAAAAATGTTGAGAAAGAGTACAGAGAAGAGCAACAAAGATAATCGGGACTGGAGACTAAAACATATAAGGAACGGTTGCTGGAATTGGATATGTCTAATTTAATGAAGAGAAGAACGAGGGGTGACATGATAACAGTGTTCCAATATCTCAGGGGCTGCCACAAAGAAGAGGGAGTCAAGCTATTCTCCAAAGCACCTGAAGGCAGGACAAGAAGCAATGGATGGACACTAACCAAAGAGAGAAGCAACTTAGAACTAAGGAGAAATTTTCTGACAGTTAGAACAATTAATCAGTGGAACAACCTGCCACCAGAAGCATTGAATGCTCCAACACTGGAAGTTTTTAAGAAGAGACTGGACAGCCATTTGTCTGAAATGGTATAGGGTTTCCTACCTGAGCAGGGGGTTGGGCTAGATGACCTCCAAGGTCCCCTCCAACATTATTATTATTATTATTATTATTATTATTATTATTATTATTATTATTATTATTATTATTATTATTATTATTATTATTATTATTATTATTATTATTATTATTATATTCTCCTAGCAAGTTACAATTAAAGAGCAAAATAATCAATATAACAACTTGGTAAGAAAATTAAGATATGCAAGTTTTGTGTTCAATTGCAATGAGTATTGTCTGTATACTTTCTGTCTTAAAATGATTTCTGCAGGAAAGCAAAGCATGGATTGTCAGGTTAGTGGTCACAAGGAATTTTTGCACAGCATAAAATTGGGTTCAGCTGTATATAGGCCTAGGATTTTAGGTTGTCTGGCCCTGCTTTTCTACATCAGGGAAAGGAAAGGAAGCTATGACATTGTCCCCTCCTGTATTACTTCCACTTTTCCTCATTATATTCTCCATAAAGGAAAGGGCAACAATACACAAAACATATGATTTTTGTCAGAAACATGGTTGTATAATTAATAGGTATTTTTAAATCCTATCAAATGAACATGAGAGGTTATCAAATACAAAGTTCCCCACATATGCTAGGATTACATTTCTTATTTAAGAAATATTTTGCCAAAGTGTATGGAAGTCTGTTCATTGGCCAAAAGAATGGAAAAGGTCAATATTTATCCAATACCAAAGAAAGGTATATGAAAGGTTGTTCTAACTACTTAGCCATAGCATTTTACCACATGTGAGTAAAATTTTCTTAAAGGTAATCCAGCAATATTTGAATTCAACCACAAAAGAGAACTGCCTGATGTACATGCCGGATTTTGTAAAGGAAGAGGAATGTGTGATTATATTGCCAATCTACATTGGATGATGGAAAAAGCAAAGAAATATCAAAAAGACCTCTATATGTGCTTCATTGACTACATGAAAGCCTTCAGTTGTGTTGACTATGACAAGCTCTGGAACTGCCTCAAAGAACTGGGAATATCACCACACCAGATCCAGCTCATTCACTCATTGTACTTTGATCAGGTAGCCATTGTAAGAATGGAATATGGAGACACAAAATGATTCAGAATTGGAAAAGGCAATGTTGCATCCTATCATCAATACTATTCAACATGTACATAAATAGTTATGAGAAATGTACATTTGGAGGAATCTACCACTGGAATTAAAATTGGCAATATGAATATCAGCAACTTCTGATATGCAAATGATACAACATTGCTCATGAAAAGCAAAGAAGATCTGGAGTGGCTAGTTCTGAGGGTCAAAGATGAAAATGAAAAAAATTGGACTACACTTTAACATCAAGAAAAAAATGCCATGATGGCTATAGAGAACACACAGATCAGAGTGTAGATCAACCAAGAGACCATCAAAATAATAGAATTAATTTCCTTGGGCTCTAAAATCATTTAAAATAGTAATTGCAGCCCTGAGATCAGAAAGCTTATAAGCACTTGGAAAAAGTGCAATGTCTGGCATGAATAGCATTTAGATATCAGCCTCCCAATCAAACGCAGATTAGTCAATACAATATTTTTTCCATTTGCTACTTATGGTTGTGAAACCTGAACTATGAAAAAGGCAGAAAGGAGAAAGTTGGATGCCTTTGAATTGTGGTGCTAGAGATGATTATTATGTGTCCCATGGATTGCAAAAATCAAAAAGAAGTCCTCCCCAAAAATATCATTTGAAGCCATGACTGAAGTCTATCATACTTTGGCCATGTCATGCAAACTGACTCATTAAAAAGTCAGTCATGCTGGGTATGATCAGTAGAAAAAGAAGAAGGGGCCATCCTAGCACTTGCTAACACTAGAAAAGATGACACTGGCATGACTGTGGCTGATCTGAAGGAGGCAGTACAAGACAGAAGGGCAGGGAGACTGAATGGCTGATGATGTTGATGATGATGATCACTTCCTGAAAAATCTATTAAATATATACATGGATATTTTTTTTGAAACAGAACCTTTGGTTTATTGTTTGTTTGTTCCTTATCAAAATCAAGTAAATAGCTTAAAGAGAAAAAAAAAGTAAGTCTTTCTCTGATACTCTAATTTTTTGTAAAAGTATCAAAAGCTTTTTACAGTTTTGTCAACTTCTTTTACCATTGTTCACCAGTTATTATTCTTAATACATTGCCCTTCCTGATATTACACAACCAAGCCACCAGAGGGAAGTAAATGCATGGCTCCAGGCTGAGTCCCTTTTTGGCAGTCAGGATGCCCACTCTATAAGTGATCAATTTAGGGCTTTGAGATAAACTTTGTAAAAATGAGCACATGCCAAGACTAGCCAGAGCCCTCAAAAAGCCTTGTAGTCACTGACCGTGTACTGTATTGTTTATTATTTTGGGTAGTTTAGTTCAAAGACTGGAAATCTGAGCAGGAGATGGAAATATCCAAGCTCTATTTACAATAAGCATCTTTTTGTACAGGGGCATCTGCAGAATATGGTTAAAAAAAAAACAAAATCAAGATGGTGTCCACAAAGGTACAATATTCGACCCATTATAATGAGCATTTCTTGCAGATATAGATTCAACCTATAGGGATTCAACCTTGAAATAATGAGAAATTTTCTGACAGTAAGAACGATCAACCAATGGAACAGTTTGCCTTCAGAAGTTGTGGGAACTTCATCTCTAGATTCTCTCAAGAAGAGATTGGATTGCCATCTGTCATAAATATTGTACGGTCTTCTGCTTGGACAGGGAGTTGGGCTAGATGACCTACAAGGTCCCTTCCAACTCTGTTATTCTATTCAATATAGCACGGGAAGTGAGAACAGCTCAACAATAGAGGACAGAATCAGCTTGTCTGTTTTAATAAACGCATAATGTGACATCAAATCACACAATGGACATTTGAAATGCATTTAAGATGACAACCAAAAGCAGCATTTAAATTTAATTATTTGCTTTAAAGAATATGTATTATTTAAAAAAATAAGTATAGAATATTGGAAAATTTAAAAAAAAGTCTTGAAGGAATCAATCTGTACTATCAAAATGTAATGCGCAAATCTAGAAATGGGCATTTTACAACAGGAGCATGTTAATTGTAGGCTAATGGCTTGAGGAATGTTTTTTGTATGTAAATACACTTACAAGCCATAAGAAAGCTAATTAGCAAGTCACAATGATAAAGAGCAGGATAAAGCATGGTCTTAAACAACCATTAAGTAGTAAGGCATGACAGTGAAAGATATCTATAGTAAAAAAAATAAATAAAAACTAAACATATAGTGACAATAGTAGACATTTCAGCATGATATAGTACAGTTTATTTTTCCTGTTTTCTTTTAATATCAGAAGTTTAGGAGATGCATTCATTTGTATATGAGTAGGGTGAGTAGGGTGATCCATAAGCCCTGACATGTGCAGATATTTATGCAATGAGCATGAAAATCTGAAAGCTGGCATTTTGTTTTCTTCAGTGCAAATCATGGGAGTTCTTTGTGATTATCCAAAGCTACTTCCACAAACATTCCTTGTGGTTATCCAAACCTACTTCCATAAACACCAGATGTTTAAAGATCTAGAAGGCAAGTCATTTCATAGAACACTGCAAAGTGGATCTTACATACACACTTACATCCCTTGACTCTTTGAGGCCAGTTGCTGTATGGTGAACAAATGCCTTCACAAGTTTTCATAATGAGATTATTTTTCCTCCCTGACTAAGATAATGAAAAACAGGAAAAAAAATCCTTCAATAGATTTGTCTTGTGCTGTGTGAGAAAGAGAAAAAGGGGGAGAAAGAAATTCCACAATCCATTCCCAAAAGATTAATCTGAATTATTTGACATCTCTAAATTCTTGTGCTTCTACACAAACACACAAACACACACACATACAATACATACACAAAACAATGTATGGTATGATGAAGATTCATAGCCCACATGGTGGCAAATAAAGATTGGGAAGTGACCAATCTTTCAAAAGCAAAGAATAGATTTGGTTTATAAATTCAGCTTTGTTAAGCCAGCACTTTTTTTTATTTCTTTGATGCTAGTAAAAAAATCCCAAGCTTACACTATTCAGCCATTTTTTAAACATGAGGAAAAATGTGTAGTATTTTTATCTGAACATAAAAAATGGGGAGGGAAAGTCTTTTCAGAACATTTCTGTAATTATAATATTGTTTCCACAGCTGCAGTTAGTCTCTCATATTACCCTGGCAAGCTGAATAATAAGAATATAAAATAATCTCTGTTTGCCCCTTCAAGAAAGCTTCTCTTTATCCTTATTAAAGCAGCCAGGCTATTCAGCTGCTTCTGCCTGACGTCACTGCTGTCCTTTTCTCGCTATCGCTGAGACACAGAAAAATATATTACACCAGAAGAGAAATTCTAACGCACTGAGAACATGGATCTGACAGCATCAACTAGAATAGACAAGGAAAGGTGGAAAGGTGATGGCAATGCTTTAAATTAATGCTTTAGAGAAGGATACAATGGGCCAACTGAAATTGGCAGCTTTCTTATACAAAGGACTTCAGATTTGTCCCTCATTGGCACACACTCTCGCAAGTCAGTTTCAGAAAATTAATTTAAGGAATATGTTGCATGGCTGTCATAATACTGACTGGTGCTGATGGTCTTAATATGCTCAGGTGAGGGATAAATCAGAAAAACCTACATACACAGAAGATTTTGAAATCTCTTTGGGAGGTCATTTTCTTTCACATCTAGAGATGTGGGGCTGAAAATGAGAAATCAAAGTTCAAAGTTTTTTGGGAGATGGAAATGGGAGAAAATAACATATGGAGAAACTATGTTGCTCATAATGATACCTTGGCTCCCAAAGATGATATTCGGGGAAGAAGATCTCCTTTGATTTTTTATTGAATTCTTTGTACATCAGACTTCAGAATTTATTTCAGATTTCATTAAATAAAACAATGAATGCAAAACTATTCTATGTGTAACATTATCGACTTCCATAGATATTTTTAGAAAATTATTTATTTATTATTAAATTTATTTGCTGCCCATCTCATGGCTCAGTCTAAATGTTGTATTGTTGCTGCCTACAGAGGGTAACAGAATAACAGAGTAAGAAGACACCTTGAAGTCTATAGTAGTCCAACCCCTGCTTAAGCAGGAAACCTTATACCATTTCAGACAAATTGTTGTCTATTATCTTCTTAAAAACCTCCAGTGTTGGAGAACCTGTACTTCTGAAGGCAAGCCTATTCCACTGGTTAATTGTTATCAATGTTAGGATTTTTCTCCTTAGTTCTTGGTTACTTCTCTCTGTGATTAGTTTCCATTCATTGCATCTTGTTTTGCCTTTAGGTGTTTTTGAGAATAGGTTGACTCCCTCTTCTTTGTAATAGCCCCTCAAATATTGGAGCACTGCTATCATGTCAACCCCTAGTCCTTCTTTTCATTAGACTGGCCATACCCAATTCCAAGCAACCGTTCTTCATGTGTATTAGCCTCCTGTCCCTGATCATCTTTGTTGCTCTTCTACAGTCTCAATATTTTTTTATATCATAGTTACCAAAACTGTGGGAAATATTCCAAGTGTGATAAAAACACATTTAGATGTGTTTGGACTGTTAGTTCAGGAACTCTCCTCTCTACAGAACACTAATCTGAGAACTGCTGATATACACTAAAGCTATTTTTAACTTCTGAATATAATAAGATAAATATCTTAAAGCAAAACAGAAAAGAAAACCCTGCAAGGAATACATACCTAGCTCTTGAACTCCTGGTCCTCTTCAGATATTCATCCCCATATTAATGAAGCAAGAACTAAGGTATCCATTTCAGTTCTTGGTTGTAAATATTTAGTTTCACAACTTCAGATAGAGATCAACTAATTTAATACTCTTTTTCATCTGATCTGTTTGCTCTATCCCATTTTTCATGGGTTTTTCTCCTCTCAAAAGAGTTCTTCTCAGCTAATCTTTACTGCATGAATCTGTTGAAATTTTTCTTTGCTTTATTCTTTTGCCAGTACAATTAACATATGCCATATCTATCAATAAATACATCCCTAATTATGTTAAAATGGAACTTTGCCCCTCTGCTGGGAAAGGTTTTCTTTCATCTGAAAGGTATACATTTTCTCCCTTTTTTCTCTTTATCAAACTTTATTTGAACTTGCCATCAAAAAATCATTGTAAAGATGATCCACATATAATTTCTCCCAGGAAAACTACCAAGCTCTTATTATTTGAGATGGAAGTTTTAAAACTACTTATGCTTGTGATAAGAGATTAGAGTAATGAGAACTGACATCACAGTTTTGCAATGAATCTGTAATTATAGATGAGTAGCAGGAAAATACAAAATGAGCAATTGAGTATGAAACTACTCAGAATTTGAAAAAGAAAAAGCATTCATGAAATGCTTCATATTTCATTTTCTGAGATTAATCAAAACTTACTCTGCTAGAAAGATACAGATCTATGGTGAGTAAGCAAGATTTATTTATTTATTTATTTATTTATTAGACTTATAAGCCGCTCTTCTCCAGGGGACCCAGAGCGGCTTACAACATAGATAATAACAATCGCATTAAAGTCTAATATAAATTAAATTAAAATGATCATAAAATAAAACAATACCCCAAATTTTTAATAAAAAAAACATTCATCCAACATTCAGCACCAATCATTCCCAGATCTGCCGACACAAATAAGTTTTTAATTCTTTTCGGAAGGCCAGAAGAGTGGGAGCGGTCCGAATCCCCGGAGGGAGCTGATTCCAGAGGGTAGGGGCCGCAACAGAGAAGGCCCTTCTCCTGGGGCCCGCCAGCCTACATTGACTGGTCGACGGGACCCGGAGAAGACCAACTCTGTGCTCTCTGACCGGTCGTGATGAGGTATGAGGCAAAAGACGGTCCTGCAAGTAACCTGGTCCTAGGCCATGTAGGGCTTTATAGGTAATAACCAACACTTTGAATTGCGAGCGGAGACTAATAGGTAGCCAGTGCAGCTCGCGGAGCGTTGGTGAAATGTGGGCATACCGAGGTAAGCCCACGATTGCTCGCGTGGCTGCATTCTGGACTAATTGAAGTCTCCGAACACTCTTCAAGGGTAGCCCCATGTAGAGAGCATTGCAGTAGTCGATCCTCGAGGTGATAAGGGCATGAGCGACTGTGAGCAAGGCCTCCCTGTCCAGATAAGGTCGCAACTGGTGCACCAGGCGAACCTGGGCAAATGCTCCCCTCGTCACAGCCGCCAAATGTTGGTCTAAGTGCAGCTGTGGATCGAGGAGAACACCCAAGTTACGAACCTTCTCCGAGGGGTTCAAAGTTTCACCCCCCAGAGTAATGGATGGACAGTTGGTCTTGTCCTTGGGAGGGAGAACCCACAGCCACTCCGTCTTGTCGGGATTAAGCTTTAGTCTGTTCTCACCCATCCAGGCCCTCACAGCCTCCAAACACCGGCACATCACTTCTGCTGCTTCGCTGACTTGGCACGGGGTGGAAACGTACAACTGGGTATCATCAGCGTACTGATGGTAACTCACCCCGTGTCTATGGATGATCTCACCCAGCGGCCTCATGTAAATATTAAACAGCAGGGGCGAAAGAACCGACCCCTGCGGCACCCCACAAGGGAGGAGCCTAGAGGTCGATCTTTGATCCCCTACCAACACCGACTGCGACCGGCCAGAAAGGTAGGAGGAGAACCACTGGAGAACAGTGCCTCCCACCCCCAACCCCTCCAGTCGGTGCAGAAGGATACCATGGTCAATGGTATCGAAAGCCGCTGAGAGGTCAAGAAGCACCAGGATAGAAGATAAACCCCTATCCCGGGCCCGCCAGAGATCATCCATCAGCGCGACCAAAGCAGTTTCCGTAGAGTAACCGGGTCTGAATCCCGACTGCAAGGGACCCAGATAATCGGTTTCCTCCAAGGCCCGTTGGAGTTGAAGTGCCACCACCTTCTCAACAACCTTCCCCACATAGGGAAGGTTGGAGACAGGACGATAGTTCGAAAGAATGGCTGAATCTAGGGAAGGCTTCTTGAGGAGTGGGCGCACAAGTGCCTCCTTTAAAGGAGCCGGAAAGGACCCATCCCTCAAAGAAGCGATGACTATCTCCTGGATCCAGCTCCGTGATACCTCCCTGCTGGCCGAAACCAGCCAGGAGGGACACGGGTCCAACAAGCAGGTGGCATTACTAACAGCTCCAATGGCCTTGTCCACTTCATCAGGTGTAACAGCTTCAAACTCATCCCAAATAAACTGACTAAGACGAGCCCCAGTTGTCCCTCCGGGGGATGATGGCCTGCTGTTCTATAGTAATTCTTAATTCTTTGGTTGGTAATAGTCTTCTTTTTGCTGTTACTTGTATTTACCATTCAGAATTTCATTTTCAGTCAGAATAGACAAACCAAAACTAAGTATATGCTTCAGTGCTCGTCTCTGCTCTGGTCAGGCCTCCATTCAGCTTTGTTGTTTGTTGTTGTTTTCATCACGGATGCTGGTGCTGCTTCGCCGGCTCATCCTATCTGCAGCAGTAGATGGCTGTCAAAAAGATTTTAAACCTATTTGTGTTATGACACCCACTACTCTTCTATTCAGACCAATTTTTTGTTTTAAAATAGATCTGGTGAAACTATTATTAAATATGAAAAGGCTGAAATTATGAATAATAGTTATTAATAGTTGCAACTGAATATATATTTCTATACCCTTCAGCATAAGTTATGTATCAATAGATATGAGAGAACTTTTTTCCCCTCTCCTCCCCAACATTTGATTTACATCAAAACCCAAAAGTGAACAAAATCTTCACTGAAATCTGGCCCATTCTTTCCAAAGATTTATTGATTTATTAACAGCATACTTCCAATTATAAAACATATCAAACTTTTTTTTAAAAAAATCATAAAAATCAATAAGACTTCCATGTTGGTTTTAAGAAGATTTGGATTTAATTCTCTATTCAGCCATGAAATTTCCATTTCCCTCTCAAGATTCAAGAAGTTTTGGGGGCTTATTCACTGTTTTCTGGAGTCTTTAAAAAATTGAGCTGATTATCTAGGCTTATTTAAACTGCTGTACCTAAAATAAATTTAAAAAGGACTTCCTTAATACATGCCAATCTCACTTTTCAGTTTAAGGTGTGCAAGAACGTTTGGAACAAAATCATGCTTGCTTTATTTCATAAGCTAAGTTTATTATTTATTTATTTATTTATTTATTATTATTTATTTATTATTTATTATTTATTATTTATTATTTATTATTTATTATTTATTATTTATTATTTATTATTTATTATTTATTATTTATTATTTATTATTTATTATTTATTATTTATTATTTATTATTTATTATTTATTATTTATTTATTTATTTATTTATTTATTTATTTATTTATTTATTTATTTATTTATTTATTTATTTATTTATTAGATTTCTATGCTGCCCTATTCCAAGAACTCAGGGCGGCTCACAACATGAATACTAACATGAAGAAATCTAGTATAAAATACATTATAAAACCCCTGATTAAAAAACCAATCATCCAAAAACAAACATACAAACATACATACACGGGCTGGGGCAAGGTGTTAACTGTCCCAGGCCTGTCGGCAGAGATGGGTCTTCAATAATTTGCGAAAGGCGGAGAAGGTGGGGGCAATACGGATCTCTGGGGGGAGTTGATTCCAGAGGGCCGGGGCCGCAACAGAGAAGGCTCTTCCCCTAGGCCCTGCCAGGCGACACTGTCTGGCTGACGGGACCTGGAGAAGGCCGACTCTTTGGGCCCTAACCGGTCGCTGGGTTTCATGGGGCAGCAGACGGTCCCGTAAGTAACCTGGTCCGATGCCATGTAGGGCTTTATAGATCATAACCAACACTTTGAATTGCGTTCGGAGACCAATTGGCAGCCAATGCAGCTCGCGGAGTGATGTTGAAATGTGGGCATTTCTAGGTAGGCCCAATACTGCTCGCGTGGCTGCATTCTGCATTACCTGAAGTCTCCGAACGTTTTTCAAAGGTAGTCCCATGTAGAGAGCATTGCAGTAGTCGAGCCTCAAGGTGATAAGGGCATGAGTGACTGTGAGAAGAGACTCCCGGTCCAAATAGGGCCGCAACTGGTGCACCAGGCGAACCTGGGCAAATGTCCTCCTCGCCACAGCCGAAAGATGATGATAATATGAGCAAATTCAGGAAATTCTGTATTTTACCAAGACTATTGGAAAATTCAGTGAGTTGAAGGAAACATTTCTTGTAGAAAACCAGGAATAAGGTCTTGAAGTGAATATTCAGAAACTGTTATGTTAACAAAAGGATAGTACAATTCGTTAAATCCTGGGAAGGAATACAGAAGACTTAGATTGCTCCTTCTGGTTCTTTGTTTCCCTTCAGTGGTACCCAATCTTTGGAAATCTTTTTTCATAGAGGTGCATCTCTTTGAATTCTCTTTAGTTTAATTGGCAATATTACTTTCCAGAACATGGACACATTTTAGGGGGGGGAAATAAGACATTTTGGCTTTCTTTTTTGTAACTTCAATGGATTTAGATTTAAGATTTACCTGGTTCTGCCTCCCATGTCATCAATATAAGTGGCCAGTTCTGTCTATCAACTCACATTGGTTGTGATAGAATCTAAAAATAATCACTGTAATTTTGTTTTAAATCAGTTAGCTAACTTCATACTTTTAGTTTTATCTTTTGTGGGTTATTTGAATGTTTTTCCCCAAAGCTGAAAATAATATTACCTTAGTTAATTTTGTCAAGTATTTTTAAAATCTTTGTTTCCGTTTATTACTGCACATTACAGGACAGATTTATAGAACTCTTATTCGTATAAACCTGTTGCAATTCATCATTTCAAATCAGGCTGATATTTTTATATTTACTCCAGAAAATCAGAAATCAATGAATATTTAAGATTAGAGCTTTCTAGGGTCTAGATTAGAAATTTCTGGATTTCTGGATTAGAAATCTAATTAAACCTTAATATATTTGGAAGATTTTACAATACCTTTGGCTACAGTAATTTACTACAGTTTTACTCTATTTGCCAAAGAAAAGAACTTTGCATATTGATATGATACCTCTTTTTTCCCCTACTGACACTGAAGCAAACCTTAGCCCCACATTTCACTTCCCCTTACATTTCACTTCCTTTTTCCAGCTCAGAAGAAGGGAAGAAGAATCTGGTAACAGAACTTATCCAATTGCTGATTCAGGAATTGTAGTGGAGAAAGAAATGATTAAACAGCAGTGGTGTCACTCACACCTGTACTCTTTGTCTGTTTTTGAGGAGGAGTTGCATAATTAGGATTTTTGAAGGAGTGGAGAAATCGGGTTTATGGGAACCAAGGTGGCTATTACTACAGTCCCTGACCTACAACAGTTCATTTAATGATCATTCAAAGTTACAACAGCACTGAAAAAAGTGGCTTATGGTAGTTTTTCACACTTAGGACTGTTGCAACATCCCCATGGTCATGTGATCAAAAGTCAGATGCTTGGCAACTGGTTCATATTTATGACAGTTGCACAGGGTCCTGGGATCATGTGATCACCTTTTGCAATCTTCTGACAAGTAAAATCAATGAGGAAACCAGATTCACTTAACAACAGGGTTAGTAACTTAACTGCAGTGATTCACTTAACAACTGTGGCACGAAAGATCATAAAAAGGGGTAATAATAATAATAATAATAATAATAATAAATGTTTCTCTTAGCAACAGAAATTTTGTAGTCATAAATTGTGAACTACCTGAATTTGTATAAAACTTTGGGTAAAGGTTGCACAAGAAATATGATCTTTAACATTTCAATAGTAGACTGCACCAAGTTCATTGAGGTTGGGCAGCTTTAATAAATTTAAATATAGATAGTCATCAAAGTATGACCACAATTAAGCCCCAAATTTCTATTGCTAAGCAAGACAGTTGTTAAGTGAGTTTCCCCATTTTATGACCTTTATTGCCACAGTTGTTAAGTGAATCACTGCAGTTGGTAGCAACAGTTAGTAACAACAGTGATTGAGTGAATCTGGCTTTCCCATTGACTTTGTTTGTCAGAAGGTCACAAAAGATGCAAAAAGTGAATTGACCCTGGGACACCGCAACTGTCATAAATATGAACTACTTGTCAAGTATCTGAATTTTGATCATGTGACTACATGGGGATGCAGCAATGGTTATAAGTGTGAAAAATATTCATAAGTCATTTATTTCAGTGCCTTTATAACTTTGAATGGTCATTAAACAAATGCTTGTAGATAAAAGACTACTTGTTGATGATAGATAGATAGTGTTATGTCTGGCCTCTCTCAGCTCATTAAAATCCACGTAAATATGTCTTTAAGAGGTTTATTTAACACATTTCAAAAGGATTCATTTCAAAGCAAGCTGCTGGCATTTTTTTGTTGGCCGGAACAACCAAATCAGATCTATTTACATTTAGATAAACATGCTCTCCTCCTCCTACTTCCCAATTAACTTACTCTTTCTTTATCACATTGTCCAAGACCTCATTATTCTTCGGTAGGTTTTCAAAACACCAGAATTCCAACGCACTGCAAAAGTTTTCAAGCCTCTCCTTGATTAACGTTGCTCGTGACAAAGGCGTAGTCTTTCTTTTCCCTTCTAATATAGTGTCCGATACGTCACTTCCCCCCCATTACTTCCTTTTTCCAGTTAACTGACACCTTCGCTTATCAAACCTTCGAAACCTCGGATCAATCCATTTATCATCTTGTTCTAAATCTGACTCATCATTTTGAGAGTCTGATTCAGAATGCATACAAAGCTCCTCATTGTCTAGCTCAGCTGCCGGGAGGGGAAAACACCCAGAGGGGCCTGGCTGCTGATCCTCATATTCTGACACTTCCCAAGCTGGTCTAGGGACACTCACAACAGATAGATAGATAGATAGATAGATAGATAGATAGATAGATAGATAGATAGATAGATAGATAGATAGATAGATAGATAGATAGATAGATAGATAGATAGATAGATAGATAGATAGATAGACAGACAGACAGATAGATAGACAGACAGACAGACAGACAGATAAATAGACAAATAGATCATAGATAGGTGAGTGTGTATGTGTGTGTGTATGCGTGAAAGAGAGAGAGAGAGAGAGAAATGATAGATAGATATAAATAGACAGATAGACAAGTAATCTCTCATATAGAAATAAATGAATAGTGCATTTCCCAATATGAAGACATAATAGACTCCGAAAACATGCCCCTTGGTGTTCTCCTGTTGTAATCTAAAGCTCTTCTCAAAGCCCTGCATAGAGCACAGCCCAACTGGAGGAGGCTGAAACAGATTCTTCCAGCCATTGTTTTTCAAAGAAAAAGAGATTTTCAAATTGAAATTTTTGGGATAACAGTTGATACTACATGGATTCCTGAAAATTGTGCCAGAGTTGCTATGAATATCTCCTTTGAAATCTACACTTTTAAAAATATTTTTTATCCCATATTTATTATTTTTATAAATAACTCAAGGCATTTTCCTCATAACAACAACCTTGTGAAGTAGGTTAGGCTGAGCTAATTTTCAAGCTCATAATGTTCCATTTGAATTTTGTAATTTATTTTTATTAAAAAGATAAGAACATGCAAAGTGACAGCATCACATATAAACTTATTTTTTTTTATCCTAACATAGTCATTTTTAGAAAATAGAAATGAAAGGAAACTATATTCTGTTTAGGAAAAGAAAGCAAAAATGCTTACCTGTTCTCCATAAAATGACATAGGAATCAGTATTCAAGGATTTTAAAGGGTGATAGAATAGAATAATAACTTTATTGTTACTTTGAATATACACTAATTGTCATACATTAAAATGAAATCAAAATAAAATGACTAGCCACATGTATTATTAAAGCCATTTTATGAGAATATCCCAACATAATCTCAAAATTCCAAATGAGATTTCAACGAATTCAACATGAGTCAAAGACCAAGATGATAATTCTAGGGTGAATAAAAAGGAGCCGATTTCATATTAAATAATTAATACCAGATGTTTGATTGTTAGCTGGATAGGCCACAAGCAGAAAATATCTTCTTCGTTCATATAATAGTAGTAGTAGTAGTAGTAGTAGTAGTAGTAGTAGTAGTAGTAGTAGTAGTAGTAGTAGTAGTAGTAAAGTTGGAAGGGACCTTGGAGGTCATCCAGTCCAACCCCCTGCTCAGGCAGGAAATCCTATATCTTTTCAGAAAAATGGCTGTCCAGTCTCTTCTTAAAAACTTCCAGTGTTGGAGCATTCACCATTTTTGAAGGCAGGTTGTTCCACTGGTTAATTGTTCTAACTGTCAGGAAGTTTTTCCTTAGTTCTAGGTTGCTTCTCTCCTTGATTAGTTTCTACCCGTTGCTTCTTGTCCTGCCTTCAGGCATCTTGGAAAATATGCTAGCAATGTTTCACTCCTTCAGAGATCATACATAATACTTCACTTTTCTGATAAATATTAATACATGCTTATTGAATAACGTTAACATCAAACCATGCATCAATATGAAGTACCCTACAAAGTAAATACTTAAATGAAGAGCTGGTCTGACACTAAACATAGAGTGAGAATGTTTTATTGTTGTTTTTTTTTCTTTGCTGCAAGCTGAACCTCTTTATGAAAACACATTTTCAGCACATACTTATGTATTATCTATGAGTATTGTGTTTGCATAGTGATAAAAATAGTTGAATTTAACAATTTCTACTGCTTTTTAAGGCAGCAGATTTAATAATTTAATGTTTAATAAAATATTGTCACTATTAGAAGGAAAGGATCTGCCAGAAAATAAATGTAATTTGTCTTGCCAGTCTTACATTTGAAAAATAACTTAAGCTACTATTTTGTCCTCATGGTCTTAGTTAAGGTTAGTATATCAAGGCTGCAACTACAAGATTGTTTAGTTCTTTGTATCATTTTGCAACTACATGTGATATAGAGGGTTTTTTTCTCACTTGCATTTGGTCATCATTGGTTAGAAAACACAATCTTTGTTCTTATATGGGTTAGTCAACCTTTTTACTACCAGTGTTTGTACTTTGGTTGATACATCTAAGGGTAAAACAGGCATGAATGTCATGAAGTAGTGCTGTTGATGAATAGGCAACATTCTTAGCCTCTCTGACTATACACAGGGAGAGAGGGAGGGAGGGAGGGAGGGAGGGAGGGAGAGAGAGAGAGAGAGAGAGAGAGAGAGAGAGAGAGAGAGAGAGAGAGAGAGAGAGAGAGAGAGAGAGAGAGAGAGAGAGAGAGAGTTTCTTGCCAAGAGATTTTTTTTTTTTTAGCATTCAGTGATATAATGAAGGGATATTTTTGAAATATTTGTTTGGACAGTTCCCTATTGCTCACAATCTGTAGATTCTCCTATCTGCTCTAAATGGTTCATGACATTTTCTCTTTCTCCAATTGGTAAGAATTCAAATTTGTTTAAAGTTTAAACAGTTAAAGCTCTTTAAGCTCCTTAAAGAGGAGGCATGTATTTATAATTTATAATAGCATATATTGAGCAATGTGTTAGAGTAAGGTGAAGAGACTTGCCTCCCACTGAGAAGGTTGGTAGACTAAGGTGAAGAGACTTGCCTCCCACTGAGAAGGTTGAGAGTTCAATCCTAGGCAGCAACAGATGTTTCTCTATAAAAAAAAAAAATCTGCTGTGAACTCCACGTAGGCAACAGGAAGGGCATCCAGTCAGTAAATGCTCAGCTCCATTTAGTTTCCCCGAATCCATCCTTCTAAAAGGGATTACAGGATTGTAAAAAGACAACAATAACAACAACAATTAGTTATATATTAAGTTAAAATAGAGAAAAAATGTTCTAGCTATTTGCTCAAACTATCCACAGAAAAATATGTCGGCTTCACCACACATGTAGCACCATTAGTCCATGAACTGTACTGGTTCCTGATGTGTTTGTGTGTACAATTCAAGGTGCTGATTGTAATCTTGGCTTTATTATTAGTTGATTAATCATCAGGACTGCCTTTTCTACTTATTTATTTTGTGAATATTTTTAATTATTTTGATGTTATTAATTTTTTTTAGAATTGTAAGCCACTTGGTTTAGTTAGATACTACAGAAGTTGAATATATAAGTAAAAAATAAATTGATGCCATAGAGAGCTAGGGCCTCAGAGTTTATATATTTCTGCTCCTTGGTTCCAATTCACATTTGGAAAATGGTCTGTGATTTAAGTAATGGAGAACACAATAGGAATCTTCATTGTCTTAGAAAAGATGTAAAATGAAAGTGTACTACTATGCAAAGACATATGATTTATTCCCTCTTTTTATTATTTCATGGTGGCAAATGAGCTGCACCATTAACACAAGATGGACATCCTTCACAGAGGGAATAGTGGGATTTTACTACATCTTTTAAGTTATAAAATGTTGAGAAAAGCTGCTGTCCATAAGATATTATTTAAACCAATCAACCAACCAACTTAAAACTGAGGAGAAGGTATTTAAAGAAGTATAAAAAGAGTGCCATTCACTGTAAATGTTAACTATTTGAAATATAGCAACAAGAATACCATGAACCAAAAAGAGATAGAATATTTTATAGCTTAATTATATGCAAATTCACTTTTTCAACATTTCAGGCAAAGCATTTAAAATTGGATTGCATCTTTAAATATTTTGTTTTTTCTTGGTTGGGTTTATCTGCCAAAAAGTATACTTTTTTTATGAAAACTGCCCTTTTTTTTTATATGGAAAGCCTATTTGGATTCAAATTTGACATGCTGTTTTATCCCTGAATTATAACCTGACCCTAAATAAGTTGTCTAAGACGTCTTTGGGTTTCTTCCTCCAGGGAATATGTCAACATGGAAGTATTGATACAAAAAAAATTGCCACAGAAATTGTCACAGATAAAGTAGATAAAGATTAGGTCTTTCAAAGGAGACAATAACAGCATGAATAGTTAGTGTCTCTCATTCTTTATGAAAACATTTCAATTTCATTTTCATACCTCTGTTTTTGCCTTAAATATTTTCCAGTTTATGACATGGCACTTTTTCTCAGTGGAATCTCATGTAAACAGCATTAAGCTCTTGGGGTGCAAGTCCCACCCTTTTTATTGTGCCTCATGAATTACCCAGGGGCAAAACTTAGGACACAATGCATGCTGTTGCTTTGATCATTTGGATAAAAACAGTGATCTCCTGTCCCATAGCCCCATTGTCCTCCCCATCAAGAAAGAAATGTTAGGATTAATTTTTTCAATTTACAACTGTCCATTCAATATTTGTTCCAAACCATCATTTTATATATCCTATGTTCAAATTAAGAAGTACAAAACATGGTCTTATGAGCTTTTAACAACAGGTGAATTCCTGACAAATTGTTTACAAATTTGTTTTTATTTTGTTTTATATCATAATATACTATCAAATTCCCCTTTCATTATATGGTTATGATGTTTCCTATGTAGATGAGTGCATATATAAGGACTCAGCAAAGAGCCTATGAGGAACTAAATGAATAATAATTCCTTTCAAAGCTAATGTACAGCTGCCAGTGATATCTGGGGAAACAGCCAAGAAACCAGATGCTTTTGGAGAAAGAGTATGTTCTGTATCTTGGCACCTTGGAGTGGAATATGTGTATTCAAACATTGAAAAGTGTGTTCCATTGAACAATATGATAGGGAAAAAAAATACTCTACCTGTTAAAATGGCTGCCATTTGAATTATAACAGTACCTGACAAAATAGGAGTAAACAAAGGTTCATGCAAATAAAGCATATTCAACTGAAGAATAATTATAACCTAATTTAGATCTTGTATGAAGCCTGAAAATCGGGAAGTGCAGAACTGATGATCTTAAAACTTGGCCAGAATTTAACTTGACCCATTTTCTTTATTGGAAACATTCTGAGCTGGATATGGATTTTAAGCTGGCATCAAGATTAAAACCCAATGGAAATCATTTTCAGTACCAGGCTGGAACTAACTAAAGGTAAGATCTTAATTAATTATGGTTAACTACTCATATTTGAAAAACACAATAATCTTATGACATCAAATCTAAAGCTATGTTGGTAAGATCAACATACTTCTTTTTCACATACACACATACATTTTCTTCTAGTTGAATGTCATATTTTAAATTTCTAATGCCATTGATTGTTTTTGATGGGCAGGGAATAAAAGCTTCTCATTGCAATCTATGTTTGAATATTTTATTATTATTATGGGGTGAACTGTCTGCTGGAATATTGGGGTGGGGTGGAATTTGAAGATATAGTTAATGGTCTTTTCCAATGTCCCCAAATGTTACCTATATTTTAACATTTCTTATGCATTTGCTATTTATCAATCAGTATGGCAGAGAAAGAAAGTCAGAGAGACAAAATATATATGATGGGGCTTAACATAAATAGAAAAGAAGTAGAAATGTTATTGGGGGTTATAAAATTCTGCATTATGTGGAGGAAGTTGGATGAACAGTTTTTCTTCCTCTTTCTTAATATTAGAAGCCCCAGTTATCCAATAATACTAAATGATGAAAGATTCAGAACTGAAAGCCAAAATAATTATGGATTGGATTACCATAAAATTACCATAAAAAGTGGCTATTCATATATGTATGAATATATAAGATTTCCTTATTCCATCTTCCTTTCAAATGTATAGATTTAAATTCCCAAAATTTCCAACCAGCATAACCATAGCAGAGACTGCTGAGAATTGAAAATATTTTCAATTGAATAATCTGGATGTCATTCTGGTTGAAGATGGCTTTGGTGTTGTAAAAAAAGTGAATTGAAACTGACAATGAATGTTTCTCATCATAGTTCCAGGATCACATCTCCCATAAACAGGCCAGAGGATTATGTTTTTTTGGACCCAGAGAAAACCCAGAGAATTTTATTTAATTATTGTATTATTTTATTATATTATTTTTATTTTATTTTATTTTATTTTATTTTTTTATTTTATTTTATTTTATTTATTTTATTTTATTTTATTATTTTATTTTATTTTATTTTATTTTATTTTATTTTATTTTATTTTATTTTATTTTATTTTATTTTATTTTATTTTATTTTATTTTATTTTATTTTATTTTATTTTATTTTATTTTATTTTATTTTATTTTATTTTATTTTATTTTATTTTATTTTATTTTATTTTATTTTATTTTATTTTATTTTATTTTATTTTATTTTATTTTATTTTATTTTATTTTATTTTATTTATTTTATTTTATTTTATTTGTCAGCTGATAGTTTGTTCTAAATGAGATGGGGTTACTTATACAATGGTAAAATGAGTGTTGCTAAAAAAAAAAGCAAATTATTCTTCCAAATAAATTGAAAAAAATTGAGGCCCACTAACTGTATTCTCTGCGACCTTAAGATGTTTTCTATTAAAATCCCAATTTACATGTATATATCAATTTTTTCTTCTCTAAGAATGCTTAAGGGAGTGTTCTGAGAATGTCAGTGTAGTGCATGTTTTGCTTCACAGATATGATACAGGCTTACAACAATAAACATAAACAAGCATGAAACTAGGTGATATGAGGTAAACAAGAGGCCGAAGCAATGGAATTTTAAAAAACTGATATATGACTTGGGATAAAATTGAAGGAAAGAAACATAGATAGAAAGAAATTATTTAAAAATATTTAAGAATATTAAAAATAAGTAAGGCTACAAGTGTAGATGTGTTGGAAAATTTCCTTATGGGAAGGCACAAGCAGTCCTTACTAGCAATACATGTCACATGCGCATGCACACACACACACAAATATGCATGCATGAATGCACACACACACACAGACTACACATGACACAATATAATGCACAATAATGTCATTAAGCTTTGTCATAAAATGAGAAAACAATGTTCTGGTCAGCTCCTAATTTATTAATGTGCTTTGATATACATTTGGTGTGTTTATATCTTGTTAGGCAGTGTGCAGTGTCGAGCTGTGTGTGCATGTGTGTATGCACTTGCTTGTTGCTTGCGCATCTTGGTTCCCCTCTCCTTCTTCCAACTGGGCCACCAAGCCATGAAGATTGGGGACTGTTGGTTTAGGCCCTATCAACAGAAAGCTAAACTAGTATCTTAGTACAGTACTTAACATAATTGATTCATATCAATGACTATGCATTTATAGTGCACATATAGTGAGTTATTGTTTGTCTAACTGGGCCTAAATTGAGTGCATGTTTCTAAATAAAAATAAAACAATTTAAATACATGTCAAGTAGGTAATAAATCTTCCACAAGATAGCATAGCTGAAGATTTGGCTTGATTTGCTTATGAATAGGTGGGCCAGGCAGAGAACATGCAGAGTATATATTTGCTCTTCAGCAGATCACTGAAAAAAACATATGAATTGGAGAAAGAATATATTGCACTTATGTTGATTTAAGGGAACCATATGATAAAATAAAGAGTCTTGAATTATGGAACATATTGTATAAATATGGAGTTTGGACACTGATTGCTGGATGTGATGAAATGGATGTATCATCAAAGCAAAACATGTATAAAAATAAATAGAAGGCTTAATGAATGGTTCAACAAACAGGTAGCAGGACAGAAATGTGTGGTTCCTTCTTCACTGCTTAAAATATTTATGGATAAATTTAAAAGGGATAATCCTGGTGATGTTAGAAGTATGATGGTCAGGAAGTAAATACATGTATTTTCACTTAACATGCAACCAGAACTGTTCTGTTTGCTGAGTATCTGAATAATTCCCCTCAAATATTAGATTACATAATACAATAAGAAATACAGATCTGAAAATGAAAGTTCAAGATAGTTGTATTCTCCAAAAAAATGGAATAAATGATTTCATGTCATAGATAAATGGTAAAAAAAAATAGAGCAAGTAGATGAATTTTTACATATTGGTAAAATGTATACAAAAATGAAAATAAAATAAATGGAGACATTCTGAGATGTAGAGATGCTCCAGAAATATAGTAAGGTGCATGTGATCCACTCCAAGAAATGAATGCTTGTCAAAAGAAGGCAAAGTGATTGCTCATAAAAATATTATATGAATGTGAGAGACAGTTGTTTCAGGAAAGACATAAACATTAATTTGAATATAGTGAGAATAGGGTACATAAGAACGATTTGAACTGAAAGGAGAAGAAATAGCATCAAACCTAAATGAATGAAAAATAAATGAAGACTGAAAAGGAAAAAGAATGAACAAAACATAAGTATCTTGAGATAGTTAGTCATACAGAGTGAATGAATGAGGACTGAATTTCAAGACAAATGTATGAAGGAAGGGTGAATTGGTCAAGATGAAAATGAAGTTTATGGTTGCATAAACTTATCTTCAAAACGAGAGGTGAGATATAATAAAGAAAAAAAGGCAATAGATGAAGAGTGTATGGCAAAGTAGAAGCAACTAGGTTTGCAAGGATAGTAAGGAGATACAATAAATTATTTGTCTAATTTAGTTTTAATTTATTTCCAACACATAGAAGGGTTTCATACTTGGCTATGTCTGTACAGATTTCCCCATCTCAGCTGTCTCCACATGTTCAAACATAAGGTTCTTCTAGCAAGCTCCCATCTTCATTCCTTGTAAATCAGTGGTAGTTACCTGAACATCGATGGGGAAAAGGGGCAAGCTGATAGGGAAGGCACATGTGCTCTGATGTCAGAATATAATGCAAGTATCTAATTTATGTCACTTGGACAATAACATCGTGACATATTAAATTCTTTCTTATACCATCATAGCTTCTGCCTGACCCCTGTGGAGAGATATTTGTATTTGAAGTACAGTTCACAAATATGTTTGTCACAATGATTCTGTGAACTGGTCATTATTTCCATTTTATAGATGGAATATTGAAGCTAAAAATCAATAATTTATTTTATTATTGGTATGGATTTTCAAATTCAAATATATGTCTCTATGCACCAGCTAATAATAGCTCTCATTAAATAAATGAAAATATAGTAAAGAAGAAGAGAGACAATGTCTATTGAGAGAGACAGAAGCCATTATACTTCCTATTAGGGCTGTGCACGCTTCAAAAAATGATTCAAAAGTGCTTTGAGCCTCACATGACTGAATCTCCCCTCTGCTATTCATCACATAGCCACCATTTCTACAAGCTTCTGAAGAGGAAAAGATACAGTAAAAGTTTGGTTTGTCATTGCCTTTGGAGTATTTTTTATTTCCTGAAGTTCTGTATATTTGAATTTTTTTCAAATGCATGTATATTAATATTCTCTGAAATCTAAGAACACAGAGACCCATTTTCAGGTCTTGAAGTGATAGAAAAGGCTTATGACCAATAAGAAAAAAACAGCCTCTTTGTGCATTCAGTGCTCAAAATATATTTTGATGTGCAGAGGAAAAAAACCTCCAATAATTTAATTGCAGTAACAAACTCAGTGATGTGTGTTTATCTTACTTCCACACACAGGGATTTACTAAAATATAATCTTATGGAAAAGTACTTCTGGATCCAAAAAATCCAAACTCAATGGAGCTCTACATACAAAAGCTATTAACATCAAATGGTTCCTTTAAACTTGAAATTCAAATCCAGAGAACCAACTAATCCAAATACAAATTAAATGAAATATCCTCTGGAAAATCATAAAACTATTGCACTCAGGGGAAAATATTGAGTGATGAACCGAAGGACGAACAACTCGATTCTTTGAGTAAAAATGAATTAAGCACCAACCTCTTGAATTTAAATTGTATTATTATACAAGGCTATCTTTTTCAAAACTATTGGATCAACCTTTGATCTCTTTACTACAATTCAGCTCTTTTAAACTTTCTACTTATTGATCTTCTCATATTGTGGAAATACAAATGTCAAACCTATAAGAAAACCATTGTATTACTGATATCCAATTTTTACTATTTCTTTTTACCATAATGGTAATTTGACAGAAAAAATAACTTGTTACTTATAAATGGTCCTATTGATTATCTTGGCATATAACGTATCAAATTTTGAGTGTTTCAGTGCCCATTTCTATAATACTTAACAAGTAGAATATAATTAAGGAAAAGGTGTAGATTTTTTAAAATGCAGAGTTTAATTTGTTTCCCAATTACCCCAGTCCTCGCTACTTTTCATTCTGATCTCTTACCATCTCCATCCATGAAAGGAGAGTATCCAAGATCCATGAGTTTGACAAAATATTTTAAGTATGGTTAGATCTACCAAATCAGGTGTTTAAACAATTGTGGAATTATGGATAATGCATATCCAGAATATTGCAGATATTATAGATAGGCCTTGAGAGAGATTCTGCATTCATACTGTCATACTGCTTTTAGTGGTCAAACTCAAAGCATTGTGCAGCCCTAATGCTTAATCTGTTGAAGCTAGGCAAAGGCTGGAAATTCCATATATATAACAAATATCATGGAAGAAAAGTTAGGTATGAATTTAATAAATAGGTAAACACTAAATTATGGGGATCATTAGTTGCCTGAATGTACATTAGAACTAGGTGCTACTTCTAGATGCTTTTTGAATTTTTTCATTCACTTTATGGTTGGAGAAATTGATAATTTTTTTTCTGTTCTTCTCAGAGGTCAGATTTATCATCAGAGATGGTGGCAACAGACTACCAGGAGAGCTAGTTTGGTTAAAGGAACTGAGCTAGAAATTAAGAGACTGTGAGTTTTAGTCCTGCCTTAAGCATAAACCAATTGGATAGCCACAATAGTAATTATCTCTAGCACTCTGCTGCCTTGGAAATAGCCTCATTGTAGGGAAAAGGTAAAATAAGAGTTAGAGTTTTACAGGTAATTCTCGAGTTATGAATGTAATAGAGCCTGTCAATTACATTCATAATCCAAGAATTCATTAACTGGATCATGTTAAATGAAAATGATCTCTCCCTCCTTTACCCAATGCATTCACTATATATTTGGGATTAACACTTTCGGCCAAATGTAGTAAGATAAAAAAAGATAACCATGACGTAGTAATACAAAAGATAAGCGTAGATTTAGACAAATGGTCCAAACTCCAGATATCATTATTAGGGAAAATTGCAGTAATAAAAATGAATGTGCTTCCAAAGGTACTGTACTTATTTCAAACAGCTCCAATTAGGTTAAATAAAGAATTTTTTGATAAATTAGATAAAATAATACATAAATTTATATGGGCCAAAAAGAAAGCAAGAATTAAGCTCAAACACCTACAAGACCACAAATCAAGAGGTGGAATGGGACTCCCAAATTGGAAACTATACTATATAGCATCTGCACTGGTTTGGATCAAAGATTGGATACAACTTAAAAATAGGAGAATACTAATTTTAGAAGGCTTTAATCTTGAATTTGGCTGGCACTCCTTTTTATTTGGGACAAAAAATAAATCATACATACAATTTAAACAACACTACATAAGGAAAAATTTATTAGAAATTTGGTTCCAAATTAAAAGACAATTTTATATTAAAATACCAAGATGGTTCTCTCCAAATGAATCCACAACATATCCTAATTTATTAAACCCCAACACAATAATGACATACCACCAAATCCTAACAGAAGATAATCAACTAATTTCAATGCAAATTTTAAAAGAAAAAGGAATCACTCTAGACTGGATGCAATACTTTCAAATTAATTCAAAATATACGGAAGATCAAAAGCATGGATTTCAAAAAATGAACAAATTAGATAAAATATTATTAGGAGCGGACCAAAAACTTATTTCTAAATTATATAAAGTTTTATTATATGATGAAATGTGTGAAGAAGAAGTTAAAGGTAACATGATTGCATGGGCAAAAAATATAGGAAACACAATTTATTTGGCAGAATGGGAAAAAATTTGGAACATTAATTATAAACTTACTATCTCATCCGCCTACAAAGAGAATATACTTAAAATGTTTTATCGCTGGCATCTTCCCCCAGATCGATTGGCAAAAATGTTTCCTAATACATCCCCCAAGTGTTGGAAATGTAAAGTCAAAATTGGGACATACTACCACCTTTGGTGGACGTGTACGCAGGCCAAAAATTTTTGGAAAAAAATCAAAAAATACCTTGAACAAATTACTACCCAAATAATCCCAATGAACCCCGAACTATTCTTATTAGGAATAATAAGATATAAGACAACTAAAGAAGATAGATACCTAACAATACACATAATTACAGCTGCCAGATTAGTTTATGCCCAACACTGGAAACTTGAAAAAACCCCATCAACCTTGAATTTGATCAGCAAAATAAACGAAGTAGCCGAGATGAACAAATTAACTCTCAAATTACGCAATAAGGAAGATACAATATTCTATAGGACCTGGGATAAATGGTACGAATGGCTAGAGGCAAAAAAATATTTGGAACCCTAAAAATATAAATAAAATGCAATATAAATAAATAAGATATAGACGACAATCTTATTCATCCTCTGACCTAAATAAAAGAAAAACCTACCGACATACTTTGATAAGAACTCCGAAAATTATGATATATCACCTAAAATCGAAATATGTGATAATCTCCCTTAGATAAATATATGTTGTGTATATTTGTTATCTATTTAGTTTATAAGACACAATTATATTATGTACGGTATGGATTTGGGAACCGGACTGCACATGAATGAGAATCAACTGAACAGTTGATACTGCTGTTGAATGTTGTTTGTTTACAAATATAGATATTAACTTAGGATACATTATAATTGATGTATGTTCTATGTTTTTGTTTTATGTATTGTACTTTTGTATTTTTAATGTTTGTATATATTTAATAAAGTTTATTTTATAAAAAAAAAAAAAACACAATTGTGGAATTATGGATAATGCATATCCAGAATATTGCAGATATTATAGATAGGCCTTGAGAGAGATTCTGCATTCATACTGTCATACTGCTTTTAGTGGTCAAACTCAAAGCATTGTGCAGCCCTAATGCTTAATCTGTTGAAGCTAGGCAAAGGCTGGAAATTCCATATATATAACAAATATCATGGAAGAAAAGTTAGGTATGAATTTAATAAATAGGTAAACACTAAATTATGGGGATCATTAGTTGCCTGAATGTACATTAGAACTAGGTGCTACTTCTAGATGCTTTTTGAATTTTTTCATTCACTTTATGGTTGGAGAAATTGATAATTTTTTTTCTGTTCTTCTCAGAGGTCAGATTTATCATCAGAGATGGTGGCAACAGACTACCAGGAGAGCTAGTTTGGTTAAAGGAACTGAGCTAGAAATTAAGAGACTGTGAGTTTTAGTCCTGCCTTAAGCATAAACCAATTGGATAGCCACAATAGTAATTATCTCTAGCACTCTGCTGCCTTGGAAATAGCCTCATTGTAGGGAAAAGGTAAAATAAGAGTTAGAGTTTTACAGGTAATTCTCGAGTTATGAATGTAATAGAGCCTGTCAATTACATTCATAATCCAAGAATTCATTAACTGGATCATGTTAAATGAAAATGATCTCTCCCTCCTTTACCCAATGCATTCACTAATTGAATGCTCAGGTTGTTAAATGCACATCAGGGTGGGGAGGGAAGACCTAGTGCTTTTGACTATCCAAGGCCTCCCCCCTGCCCAAGTCTACATAGGCACTGGACCTGTGGAGGTTGATACCTTTTGAAATCTCAATGATCAAGTGACCCCTCTAGCCTCTCTACTATGTTTTCTTTGTCTGCTCCAATGCTCCAAAAGTGGAGCAATGAAAGCAGAGGCTGAGGAGAATGAACATGTTATGCTCAGCTTTGCTGACTCACCGAGGACACCCAATCTGATTTTGGAGTACTTGGCAGCCTCAGTGAGTGTGAAGGAATGTGAAACTATGTCCCCAAAGGCTTATCTATGTCAAAAGCTTTTGCAAAGGTATGGAAGGCTTCAAGCAGTGCAAGATTGCTCACCCAAAGCCTTCCATCCCTTTGCAAAAGGTTTTGGCACAGACCAGCCTTTGGGAGTGCAGTCTCATGCTCCTTCAGGCTCACCAAGGTTGCCTGGCTCTCCAAAAGTGAATCAAGTGTCCTGCGCAGGCAGCCTCGGTGAGTCAGTGAGGGGTGAACTCATCTTGCTTGTCCTCTGATCTCATTGCTCCACTTTTGGAGTACGAAGAGCATGCGAACCCTGTGGCAGAGCAGTTAGAGAGGAGAGAGAAGGAGCAGTCTCATGTTTTGGGACTCTGGATCTTTGAAAAGTAAGTGAGCCTTTGGGGGGGGAGGAACTGGTAGGATATCACAGCAGGTCCAGTGCCTCTTAGGTCCCTGTGGGGGGTGGGAATAGGCAGGGGTAATGTTGCAGTGTCTCTGCAGTCAGTCATAAAGGTGAATGACTGCCATGGTGCTGCAACATTCAGAACTTCCAGACAGTGTCATAAATACATTTAGGGGTGGTGTCATAACTTTGAACCATTGCTAAGTGAATTATCGAGGACTACCTGTACTTGTAATAGGAGAGTTTTGAGCACATAAAGTATTAAACACTAATTGTTTGGGTCATACATATTAGGAACTATAGTTGCTCCACAACTCCCACCTAGTCTACACTCTCCACACATTCTTATCATTCATCATAGACTATGGTTCATGGGAGATGTTGTTGATCAACATCTACAGAAGTGCAAGTTTACCATGTCTAGGTTAGTACTAGCAAGTCAGCCAAAGTATAGCTCATGAGTCTATCGATATATAATTGAAATGAAATGAAATAAAGAAGTTGGTTAGAACTTTAAGTAGGAATTATCTTATAGAGAAAATCATTAAGAATTAAACATTCATTTATCATATCTAGAACAACCCCAGATTTATCTTTTATCTAATATTATTTTATTATGTTATAATGTTAACATGAAAAAGTTTGGTCAAACTTAAGAAATTGTTTTAGTTCTGCTTCAGTGACTTGTCCAGCTGAAATATAAATTTGTTTCCAAAACAAATTATTTTAGTTTTATCATTGTGCACTGATAAAGTTACCTAGTTTAGTTATAAAATGTTTGCAAGAGATCCAATAAGCTCAAAGAACACCAGGGATGCCAGGCAGTTTGGGGGGGGGCACATGCTCTTCCCGTGTCAGGCCAGCTCCTGCAGCCCTGGGGCAGCCATGCTGGGCGGCAGTGGGAAAAGCACTAGGTTGATGCTCCTTTGGGCAGAGTGGGTGGCATTTGCCCCGGCGATGCTGGGGGGCTACCTTCCAGGGCCAAAGCACCAGTGGAACCCTGGAGAGTTGGAGAGGGTGTTGAAGCCAGTGGGCATCCTGCCTGCAGGGCCCATCCTGCCCTTCCCCACCACAGCTGGAATGCTGCTGTGTTTCAGTAGATGCTGGCCTTGCCCTTCAGCAGACCTGGGCAGCTGCTGGAGAGAGAAGGGCGAATTCAGTGTTTGGAGATGAAAAGCAGGTTAGTGAAGAAATGCTTGGGGAAAACAAGGACATCTTGGTGGTGGTGTGGCAAGCTCTCCAGCTGCTGGCAATGGAGAAATGCGATGGAGCTGGAAAGCAGGTGGTAAGGCAAATCCCCCAAGAGTGCCAGTGCTGAAGCCGGCCCATCTCTGTCCAGTACCTGCCTAGATCCTCCAGAGGGAAGGCCGGAATCTACTGAAAGGTGGTGGCATTTTAGCTCTGGCAGGCAAGGGGCAGTTGGCATTGGAGCTGCAGTGAGAACACTCTCTGGGTGTCTGCCTGCCACTTTGGTGGCTGTGTGGGCAGAGCTGTGAAGGGTACCTGGTGGCTGAAAGTACCAGCCCAAGGATGATGCAGAACTGCAGCCTTCCACAACTGCCACCATTGAAACAGTTGATGGGGACCAGATGGCATCAAAGGACCAAAGCAGCAGGGGGAGTAGGGGGAGGCAGGTGCTACCACTGGGCAGATGATCTGTGGGGTTGGGCAAGGCAGAGGTGGCGGGAACTGAAGAAAGCCCCTACAGCAGCAGATGTGGCTGATGTGCATTGGCCTATCACTATCACTCTCCTCTGCTCCAAAACAGTGGGGGGCGACTAGATAAGGGGACTGAACCTCCCCCGCCCATCCTCCATAACATGGAAGTCTGGCTCTGAAGGGGAGTAAAAGGAAAGAGATGGCTGGGTGGGCGGGTCTTAACTAGGACTTACTTTGGGGATAGGGCTTATATTAGGCCAACTCCCAAAAATGAGGTTAGGGCTTATTTTTGGAGAAAACATTGTACATACATTATATGGAGATAGATGTATCAATATAACTATAAATGCCATGTAATTATTATTTTATTTATTTATTACATTCGTACAACCGCCTAACTGATCCACAATGACTCCATGTATCACTGAAATGTGTTTGCTTTTTGCCTTCCTTTTTTAATATTTAGGATCCATTTTATGAAATTTTTAAAAAGCCCTTTAATAAAAAAAAATGAGCACACAATTTTTAGCAAGGGTATGTGATACTGGTTTCTTTTCTGCACAACACCTTCTTTATAGTGATCTATCACTTAAACTTCTTGTTCATATGATATATTAGTCAAATTCATCATCAGCTTGAGTAGCCTTACCAGTGATTTATATGCCAAGTAAATCTTTAGTGAAGCAGACTGATGATACATAATTCAAGGAGGGTGCCACAGGAGGTTCTAGAGGAAGATTCAATGGGATTAAAAGATACAGGCAGAGCAGTAAAATCTCATATCCGGAAGGCTACTTTGATCATCTAAGAACAAGCCAGTTATGAAAACAATGCTGTTCAAAGAATGTGTTTCAATCTATCTGGTTTTGTAAACTCTGCTGTTTGTAAGAGGATTATGGAACATAGTTTCCTTTGAGCTGACACTATGCCTTACTCCCACATCTGAGCACCAAAAGCCCTAAATGGCAGCAAGTAAACGGACTTTTTAAATTCTCTTTGCTGCCAATTAATGGTCCAGAAGATTTTTATAGTCATTGGGACACTGCATCAGCATCATCAAAAGTAGCTGGATTCATTAGGGAATGTCTTCTATCTATCAAAAAGATCTACAAACAATATGAAAAGAATGAAAAGAATTACATCCTGTAACCTGTATTATTGAGATTTTAAACTGACCTGACAACAATAAAATAGGGATTGTGCATATATATCCCTCATGGCATTAAAACATTGTAGTAGCAGAAGGCTTGACATGTTTGCTAACCTGCATACACCCAGCTTGGAGAATTGTAGCAGCTGCAAAATTTTGATGATTTAGGCTTTTCTTGTTTGTTTTTAAAGGAACTGGCTATAATTGGAACTGGATGGATTTTGAGCTGATGAAAGCTGAAAGCTGGCAAATTTCAGACTGTGGGTTGCAGGGATGTTGTGACAGGAACTTTTTAGGATAATTCATGAAATGGAATAGGTCTTGCTATTTCTATTTCCATCTTCCTTCCCAGCTTATCTTACAGTAAAGGCAACATATTCATGCTGCATTCTTGATAGAATATATTACATTTTCCAGTAGTGTATAAAGTACAAGCATAATCTACTTTACACTATCATTTATTTTATCTGCAATCAATATGAATGTGTAATGCAAACATACCAAATAGATTACAATGTGTGTGTGTGTGTGTGCGCACGCGCATGTCCCTGCAGTTGCTTGATAGGATTGCCTACTTCCTAAGGTTGAAAGTGAGTGACTGACTCAAGGTCACCTAGCTGGCTTTGTGCCTAATATGGACTAGTATTCATAGTCTCCCAGTTTCTATCCTGATGCCTTAACCACTGCACCAGCTGGCTCTCTTAGAGTATTTTACATGTATGAAAGCATTCAGAAGATTAAACACATGCTTAGTCTAGAGTGGAAATACTTTTTAAAAGGATTGATTTGGAATTGAAAAACTATATCAAGCTACTGGCTTTCCCAGAATTTTTCATTTTTGTGAAAAAAGTAGAATTTTTTCCTCTTCAAACACAAGTAGTAAAGACATTCTGCAGATGTAGAATGAGAATAGTTGTATTTCTTAAACTATTTTTTTAGCTTCAATGTATATAATGCCTCTCTTCAATTTGCCAGCTTCTTTTTTAATTATCTCTTATATGGACATGATTTAGCAACTAGAAAGATAAAATGGGAGTAAAAGAAATACTTATATGTGAATCTTTAGAAATAGTTATACATACTCTATAAGAATTACCTTCCATGTTCCAATTGCTATGAAAACCAAATAATAATAATAATAATAATAATAATAATAATAATAATAATAATAATAATAATAATAATAATAATAATAATAATAATAATAAAGTTCCTGCTCAGGCAGGAACCCCTATACCATTTCGGAAAATGGCTGTCCAGTCTCTTCTTAAAAACTTCCAGTGTTGGACCATTCACCGCTTCTGGAGGCAGGTTGTTCCACTGGTTAATTGTTCTAACTGTCAGTAAGTTTCTCCTTAGTTTTAGGTTGCTTCTCTCCTTGATTAGTTTCCACCCATTGCTTCTTGTCCTTCCTTCAGGTGCTTTGGAAAATAGCTTGACTCCCTCTTCTTTGTGGCAACCCCTGAGATATTGGAACACTGCTATTATGTCCCCCCTCGTCCTTCTCTTCATTAAACTAGACATACCCAATTCCAGCAGCTGTTCCTTATATGCTTTAGCCTCCAGTCCACTAATCATCTTTGTTGCTCTTCTCTGTACTCTTTCTAGAGTCTCAACATTTTTTTTTACATCGCGGTAACCAAAACTGGATGTAGTATTCCAAGTGTGTCCTTACCAAGGCATTGTATAGTGGTATTAACACTTCACGCGATCTTGGTTCCATCCCTCTGTTAATGCAGCCTAGCACTGTGTTGGCCTTTTTGGCAGCTGCAGCACACTGCTGGCTCATATTTAGGTGATTGTCCACTAGGATTCTGAGGTCCCTCTCAAAGTTTCTACTATTGAGCAAGGTACCCCCTATACTATACCTGCACATTTGGTTTTTCTTGCCTAAATATAGAACCTTGCTTTTTTCACCATTGAATTTCATTTTGTTAGATAGTGCCCAGTGTTCAACTCTGTCCAGATCCTCCTGTGTCTTAAGCCTGTCTTCTGGAGTGTTGGCTATTCCTGCCAGCTTGATGTCGTCTGCAAATTTGATGAGTTCCCCATCTATCCCCTTGTCCAAATCGTTGATGAAGATGTTGAAGAGCACTGGGCCCAGAACAGGACCCTGGGGCACCCCACTACATACTTCCCTCCATGTAGATGCAGTTCCATTGAGGACCACACACTGAGTATTTATTAGCAAAAATAAATGGGGCCAAGCAAAAATTATCAATAATTCAAAAAGTGCTATGATGGCGGAGAATCCTGGTAAATACTTTGTTTTTTAAAAGTATTTTTCAAACTTGGCAACCTGGGCTTCAACTCCTAGAATTTCTCATGGAAGTTGAAGCCCATGTACCTTAAAGTTGCCAAGTCTGAGAAATGCTGCTTTCAAACAAGTTGTGCTAAAAGTAGCTTAAAGGTCAAGATTTGCTCTGTCCAGTCATGTCTGACATCAAGGTGCAGTGCTCATCTTTGTTTCTTAGCTGAGATAGCCAGTGTTCTCCAAAGACATTTCTTATTATTTCTTATTTATTTAATTTCTTATTTATTTAATTTCTATGCTGCCCTATTCCGGAGAACTCAGGGCGGCTTACAACATGATAGAAATTACAATAAAATACATAAATATAAAAACCCTTAAGTTAAAAAAGAAACCAATCATTCCACAAACATACACTGGCTAGGGGCAAGGTGTTAGCTGCCCCAGGCCTGCCGGCAAAAGTATGTTTTAAGCAATTTCCATGGTCACCTGGCCAGCATGACTATTCACAAGACACATGGAATGCTATTACCTCCCCATCAAAGGGGTACCTATGTATCTACTTTCATATGCATGCTTGCAAGCTGCTAATTTGGCAGAAGCTGGGGTGATCAGCCTATCACAAAGTGGTGAGTCTTGAACCCAAACTGTCAATTTTTTGGCTGACCAAGTTTGGCGTCTTTAATTGCTAAGCCATCAGACACCCCTAAAAGTAGCTTACATGGAGCAATTATAAATTGTCATCAAAATTAATTGGGGCTGCCTATAGGCAAAGTTAATTTGTATAGAATCAATGATGGTTACCTTTATTTAATTAAAAAGATCAAGGTATAAACAGGGATTCCTGGAGATGTAGTATGCTGATGATTTTAGCAATTGCTATATTACTTTCCCTTTAAATCATTTCATACTGTCAGTCAGATATTCACAGCATAGACCAGTTTTCTCAAACAGATTTTGCTTCAGCTGTTTGCTATTCAGTTTCCAATCTGCATAGTAATGATTAAGAGCATAGCAAACCGGGGGGGGGGGAATGCAAGTGCCCTGATTGTGATTCCTCCATGTTTATGATAAGCTTTCCCTCACAATGGTTCTAGTGTCCCCTTCTGTTTTGTCACTATGGCAGGGGAACAGTCTTTAACAACTGTGCATGGGATACAGAGTGGACAGAAATGTAACTGTAAAACAGTTAGTAGACCAATACTGACTTCACATTTCTCAGCTTCTGTGAGAAACCAGTGGTAGGATTCAGCCAGTTCGCACTACTTCAGCAGAACCGGTAACTACTTTTTTGTTGCCCAGAATGGACTTCCGGAAGCGGCATCTACACAGTTGTTCACATATTTGAATCACACCAGCGTGAGAAATTGTTGCAATAAATCAAAGAGATCAGGTAAGCAGAGAATTACAACATTCCAAAAATTTTGGTTTTGGATTTTCTCTTGAAACATTTATCTTTTCTTACTTTTTTGTTTTGAAATTCAATAAAATTATATTTATGAAGCTAAAATACTCCTCTCCATTAAAGTAATAAAAAGCAAGATAAAACTGTAAAAAATAAAAAAGTAAATAGAATAGAAATAAATAATTTCTGACTTTCTTTGGTAGAGCTATAGACTAAAAAATACATCAGACTCTTACTCTGAAGTTCACAGTAGTCTACATCATTTATACAATCTATATAATTTTAATTATCAGATCCCAAAATCAGAATTTTTTTTCTTTGATTTCTCACAAAAAGCCCAAACTGGTTTCCATGTAAAAATAAAATGGGTCAAAATTATTTTCTTTAATCAAAAGTTTAAATTTCACCATCGTTGCCAATTCTATCAGCGTCACTATCCATTTTTCCACTGCAGGTATTTGTAAATCCTTCCACCTTTGTGTACATACAAGTCTTGCTACTGTTATCATATATAAAAACAGAGTCCATAAGAGTTTCTGATCTGTTTTCCCATTAACCCAAAAGAAAAATCTCTAGTTTCAATTGTATGCTTTCTTTTAAAATTTTCTGAATCAAGTATATATAGTCAATCCTAATATTTTTAGTTTTCTTTTTATTTCTACCAAAAGTGACAAAATGTACCTTCAGTTTGATTACATTTCCAGAAAATATTTGAAAATTTATCATACAGTCTTTAATTTGTTCATTCTCTGTTTCCATTTTCAGTAAAAAAAATGTTATCAGGCTCCAAAAGAATAAGAAATAAGAAAAACTTGCTGTGATTCTTCTGAGCAGTTTTCTATATTGTCCTCACTCAGTGCCAAACTAAAGCAAACTACTTACACCATTAAATATACACAGCGAGAGCGCTGACTGTTCTGACTCATGACCTCCGATTCAAACTGTCTAAATTTCACTGCTTTTTGCTCCTCTGGAATGCACTTCCTCCCTCCTGGGGACCTAGAGACTACTTTCCCTTTACATTTGTATTTCTTAGGGGTCCTTGATGCTTTCTGAGCTTGGTCACTTTTTGCAGACATTTCTTTACCCCATACTAGATAACATCATTAATTTGTACATCAATTTGTTCTTCTTAGTTGCAATATAATCATAATCTGTACACAATTCCACATCCAGTTCAGTCTTACCATTTTTAAAGTCAATTTTTTCAGACCACATTTAAATCTTTCTATCAGCTAAACACAGAAAATCGTGTGTGTGTGTGTGTGTGTGTGTGTGTGTGTGTGTGTGTGTGTGTGTTTAACTTAAATTCTTCCTTCAGGAAAAAAAATCAATATATTAGCATGCGTTATCTATTTTTTGTTTAAATATCATTTGTCTTATTAAAAAAGCTTCTTTGGTTGACAAACATAAAGAGATTTTAGTAGACAGTCTTGCCATATTCCTATTCCAAATTCTCAATATGGCACATCTAATAAAATGATTTTTTTTAAATCTACATTAAATTTAACTTTATTGTACCACAAACAGCTGTGCCAACCAAATCTTAAATCATGTTCTGCCAGTTCTAATAATCTCCTGTTTCATTCATTCTTTCATCCACATTAAACAACCTGCAAAATACAGTTTCAAATCTAGTAATCCTAACCCTCCCCTTTTTAAAGCATCCTACAGTAATTTATACTTATAAGGTGACCAACTTTTTTACAATGAAAAGAACACAAATAAATTGAAGAAAAAATATCATAAATAAAAGAAACATTTTATTCATTGCAACAATACAGAATACTATAATAAGTGCATAATAAAAAAACATTTGTAACAATAACATTTTATATTGTAATTATGCTTACATGCCGCACCCCTGCCCACAGTCGCCCTGCGAGCACTGCTGCCCTGCCTTGTAGAGCGGGCCCTGTGGCTCCCAAAGCACCAGCTGCGCCAGCTCTGGCCCCTGGGGGCAGCCCGCCGATACACCCCGCCTGCAGCTGCCCCACCAGCACCACTATCCACCCTGCACAGCCCTATGTAGAGCAGGCCCCACAGCTCCCACAGCATGGGGGGGCAGCCGGCTAACCACCACCTCTCACACCCCTGCCCGCAGCAGCCCCGCCGCCCCTGCCTTTGGTGGCCACAGCCATTATTGCCCTAGCAGAGCTGAAGATCAAGAGAAAGTTACCGTGGCGTTGCCACTCCAGTCTCCTCCAGGTATCTTCGGGACTAACTAGGAGATAGTGTAGTTGGGTAGCAAGGAGGGGTGCAAAGTTCCTGCCAATTCGCCTTCACTGCAGACAACTTACATGTGCAAAGTTTGTCGGCCGGGTGTTTTGTCATGCTCAGCAGCAATTCCTATTGGCTTTCGAAAGCCAATAGGGGGAATAGCACAGCTCATGCAAAAGTTAAAAAAAAAACCATAAAAAAGGTGCCGGAACGCCGTTCTGAGCGTTCTATGAGAAAAAAAAGCCCTGCAGATTAGTTTTCAAATATCGAAAAGGAGGACATGTAGGAGGACACTTTTCAAGGGAGAACAGAACTCACAAAAGGAAGACTGTCCTCCCTAAAGGAGGACGGTTGGTCACCTTAATACTTAATTCTCAGTTTCTTTTCTTGCCATACAAATTAACTGGTACATCTGTCATCAGTATGGGTATTGTCTAAAATAGAAATAAAATGCCAGGTTATTCATGATCAATATTCATGATTACAGAAAGCTTTCCAACTATAACCATTATAATTTTTTTCCATCTCAACATATCTTTTTTAACTTCATTCCAAAACGTTACTTAATTACTTCAAGATAACATACAATTCAAATTAATCAAGAAAACATCCAAATATTTATTTTTCTCATTTTGAAACCCAGTTTTTCAACAGACTTCATACTGTAGTGTATTCATGTTTTTACAGGGAACTTTGTTTTTTTTACTATTAAAACTCACTAGTTAAGGGTGTTCTTTTATTTTTTTTAGCCCCATTATTATCTCATCTTGTTTGATGCCTCTATTCAAAATGTCAAGAGCCACAATAAACAATAAAGAAGGTACATACTATTCTGGATACAACATTGTTTAGTTAGGCCACCATTAACCATAATTAATTAACTTAATTACTTGAATAAAATTTTCACCAAAGTCCATATCTTTCAGAACTTTAAAAACTGAAAATGTTCTTTGAGCTCTCCATCTATCCTATAAATTATCAGATAATTCCATAATTCCATGTTTTTATCTGTAAATAGACAATTAATTATCTCACAGTTCACAAAGAAGAGTGCTTTGTGAAAATTCAATTATTCTATTATGCTAGCTTTGTCTATTAAATATATAGTGCAGCTTAAGTTATTTTTAAGATGTAGCTTTAGGCATTACCATATTTTTCCATGTATAAGACACTATTTTGTCCTGCAAACATCCTGTTCAAAGATCAGGTGCATCTTATACAAATGCAGCGACTTATACACGGAAAAATAATGGTAACCTCTGCAGCCCAGGGCATGTCTGTGTGGGTTCTTTACATTCTCCTGCCATGCCGCCTGGTGCGGGTGTGAAGCCCCTGTGGCCTTGCCACTAACAGGTGGGTGAAGGGTGCAAGATCATCGGATGGTGGCATCCGGAGGCAGCGGATGGGACTAGCAGCATGGATGGCAGCAACAGCCCTTTCCCTCCCTCTTACCTGTATGCTGGCAGGGACCCTGATGAATGCAACTGCGAGGCCGTCCTGCTCAATAATAGCGGCCAGCTGAACTTCCAGATTTGCCAGCTCAGCTGTTCACCACTCCACCGAACAGCTGATCGGCATGGAGAAATGGCAGTGAGTTTAAAACCTGCCTTCGCTTCCCTTGCCTTGCTGTCATGCCAGTGCTCACGCCAGTTTGTTTACCAGGGTCGGAAGGCTGCTGCTGTGAACTGATTATGCATGCTCATTGTGCCGGATGCTGGTTAGGTGGGTGGGGCTGGTAGGGAGGCATTTATTTAGAGCACTGGGAGGTGGTTGCTCCCAGCACTGACTTTGTTTGCTGTAAGCTTGGAACTAGAATGCCACAGCATCTTATATAAGAGTGCATCTTATACATGGAAAAATACAGTATATTTAAATTTATCAGAGTTATCAAATCATAATCAATGGATACATTCATTGGTCAATTTGGAGTTTAACTGTTTTCTTATTGTTAAACATTAGTGGTGAATGCAATAAATTAATTTAGCTGCTAAGTAAAATATCATTTTGGGATTACTAAAGAAAGAAATATTGCTCATAAATTTTGCTCAATCTTGGCAACTTTGCACTTATTAAAGAGAGGTGTGGAACTGAAGTACTGTTCCATTTTTTCTATTGTAACATTTCCTAAGGATTAAAAAACACCAGCATCAATTAACTTATCTTAAATATGAACTAGACTTACAAGACCTTTTGGAAATAGGTTGCCATTATTTTTCAAGATACTTTTTGAATAATCCCAGATTCCGTTATCAAATTTTGCATAAATTCCCAGACTCATCTACCACTTGAATATTCCAAAATTCAGTGATCATTTTTTTAATCAACAGTCTATCATTTGTGTATTCTATATAGATCGCTGATATATGTGTTGACCAAGATGAACCCTACTTAGCTTCCATGTCCAGAGAAAGTCAGCCAAGTATTACCATCTGCTGAGGATTCCCAAATATACAGTAAGCAAATATAAATGTATTTTATTTTTCCATAAAAAAGAAAAATAGCAAAACTTGGCTAATAGTTTCCTTATGGTTCCTGTTATGGGATTTTGAAGCTCAAGTATTCATTTTCCTGTATATAAATAAACACAAAGTATTGTTTTACAGAAATTTGTTTTAGAATTTTTACAAAGTTTTTTTTCCTGTTGCATTTACAGAATCATACTGGATGAACTTGATTAGAGTAGTGATGGGTGATGGTACTATTGGTAGATGTGAAGGCTCTGCTGGGAACAGATCATTTTGGAGAAGTTCTGTATATATGGTTGCTAAGAGTTAACACTGACTTGATGGCACATAATAAATTAAATATTAATCTGTGGTAACTGCAGTAAAACAAGAATTGAATCCAACCCTTAACTGGACTTAAAGTAAATCCATTGATATAATTGAAAGTCATGACTAACTTAAATCCTTTTGATTGATTCTCAATCCTACAAGCTGCAGTGAATCCAACTATTTATGGATCCTGATAGTATTTATCTTCTACAACTTCCATGCATTTCACTGATGCAAAGAAAATAATAATAATAATATAGCGAGTCTTAAAATATTTTATGTGTACTTATTTTAATTGAATACTTGTGTTTCTTTTTTCTTCCAGGGTATGGAAAGTTACTAAAGGAGTCACACAAAGCCAATTGGCAAAGCTGCTTTAGAATCCAATGAAGCAAATTCAAAAAGATGTCCTTTGTGTTTGGTGCCATGCATTTTAAAGGACCAACTAAAAAGTATTTGTTTAGAGTAGCAATAAAAATATAAAATAATGTTTAATTAAGGAAATATCAACGACTGGACTAAACTATTAGTATGGCATAAAATGCTGGCAAATAAGTCAGCATTCAGCTAAAATGATTCAATCAATTTTAGCAACAGATAAACATTAAAGAAAAAATGCAAGTCAATTTTGTAACACATACCTGCAAAGTTGACTATTATGTGACTGCCTTTGTTAAGCACAGAATTTTAATTGAAATTAAATCAGTTTTGTTTTGAAAAATGCAGAAAGGATATTTGTTATTACATATGAAATATAATATCTTCGCCCTGATAGTATAAAGGAGCCCTTTTCTTTGTCTAGTTGTGTTAACTAAGTGTTCTTAGCTACTATGTTATTTTATATTATTTCACTGTTTTGTAATTCTTTAAAATTAGTTTTACTCTTATTCTGTTTTTAACTGTTAGCCACCCAATCATGCATATGAGATGATTCTATTTATAAAAGAAATAATATATATTATTTATTACATATCTTGTCATTTATTCCTTCTCTTTTGTCTATAAAACTAAAAATAACTGGCAATATTTATTATATTGTCAAAAGCCAAAGTAGCATGATCATTTCTATATTATTTATTTCTATAATATATTTAAATATTAATTTTATACATGACACTTTCTATGTATTTCCAGAATAAGTTCTCCAAGGGAGTGGATTATTTTTCTTAACATTTTTCTTAACATACACAAAGGAAAAATATCAAACTTAAGCAGTTTTACTAGATATTAAAATCACATCAACTTTCAACAGGCCAGAAGAAAAGAAAGAGAGAGAGAGAGAGAGAGAGAGAGAGAGAGAGAGAGAGAGAGAGAGAGAGAGAGAGAGAGAGAGAGAGAGAGAGAGAGAGAGAGAGAGAGAGAGAGAGAGAGAGAGAGAGAGAGAGAGAGAGAGAGAAAGGAAGGAAGGAAGGAAGGAAGGAAGGAAGAAAGAAAGAAAGAAAGAAAGAAAGAAAGAAAGAAAGAAAGAAAGAAAGAAAGAAAGAAAGAAAGAAAGAAAGAAAGAAAGAAAGAAAGAAAGAAAGAAAGAAAGAAAGAAAGAAGTGCTGGCATTTAGGTAATTTAATTTCTTTCTAATGTGTGCAAAATATATTAAAGTCACCATCAGGCAAGTCTCTCTTGGTAGAAACTTCAACAAACAAGATGGAAAGACTTTGAAATGTTCACCTTACCATCTTATACAACTTTCTTCTTGTTTTACTTTGGCTGACTGAGATATTCAGAAACTCCTAAAACACTCAAAAACAGTATTAGTGAAAGGAAGATGGTGTTAGAATTTCAAACTGTAAACATTTTTAAGGTAGATTATAAAATGGTAACTTCTTCTATAAGGAGAAGAGTGTTTCCACAAATACCAATGAGCAAGATCAATAAAAAAATGGGTAGCATTTCCTCCTTATTTTGAATACACAACTTTCTTGCTTAACTATTTTCAGCTTAGGCCTTTGAAAACTCTATCAATTGGAATCATGAAAACCATGTTTTCCAGTAGTCTTTATATTTATAATTGTGGTGAATATGACAAAAATTGATTTGGAAGATGTACGTTCAACATGGTGAAAAAAAAAGAATTGTTAACACTTAATGTATTGTTTCTTTTAAGTCACTAAGTCTATTCTATTTATTACATTAAATATTTGACAGTAATTTTCATTAAAGAAACTGACAAAAGTATAGATATTTTTAAAAAGAAAAGTATCATAGTATCTAAATGTGTATAATGAACCCTAAATCGTTAAGAGCTCAGTGTTGTAACTCAGAAGACAAGTGCCCATTTTCCCTTTATTTCATTTGTTGAGTTAAGCAGGTCAAAACAATTTGGTTTTCAATTCATAACTCAGCAGGAATCACCTGTTTTGCTGAACATCAAGCTGTTTTCTTTTTGCTTTACTGAAGTTGCCTTTGATCGCATTTCCATTTCCTTTTCCTGAGATTTTAGTTAAACTACATTACCGAACTTGGTTCTAAATCTGAATATATAGGAAGGCCAAAGGTTATAGTGGCTACCAAGGCTAGAGATGTTGGTAAAAACAGTGCCATTTTTGTTCATATAATAAAGATTGTGCATTAGTTGTGCAAAAGTTTGTATCATTTCCTTTAAGACCCTTTTGATTTCTATCTGTTAGTAGGTAATTATATTTAGCTATATGCCATTAAAAGTCATTAACAGATTTCTATGTACTAGACTGTTAAAAGCACAGGAGGTAAGTTTGCTTTCTGGATTAGTTCATAAAGTTAGCTATCATCTTAAGCAATCTAATTCATCCTATTTCTATCTGGTGCCATGTCGATATGTTGAATCAAATTTTTCATAGTCCTTTTATAATATGGCTATATTCTTGAGCTTAAGACTGAATCTGAGAACACACCAAGAGCATAGCCATTTCCAATGCTTTTGTTAATAACTAGACATTTGCATAATGTTCACCGGATCATCCTTTTTTTCTTCTATGGCCTCCCATCTTCTTTGCAATGAGGATAAAGGTTTTCTTCCCATGGTTAATTGTCACCAAATAGTTACCAATAATTTATTCTAACGAATCACTTTAGAAGATATTACTGCTACTAATATAGATTAGAACAGTAGATAAGCATAAAATAATTTGTGTTACAAGAAAATAGATGTATTTCACTAAGAAGCATGAATCTATTTTATTTTCCCCAGTATAATTTTATCTTATGTTCTTTATTATCTAGTTTAGCAGTGGTGAGGAGCCTTGACAGGTTATTGAAATCACAAACTGAATAAGGTTTGATAGACTTTATTCAGATTATTGGGCAAGATTGTTTCTAAGACTGGAGGAAGAAAAGAAATGGAGGAAAAAGGAAAAACGATACAGAAGAGGAAAAGGAGGAATGAAAGACTATTGTGCTTGCACTGTATCTTGTTTCTTTTTGCTATGTTCTTCTTTTGTTCATGAAAACTTATGATTTTGTTCATATTCACTTCTGGCGGGAGAATCACATGGTAATAATTCTGATGCTTCAGCTGAAAAGGATATCCAACTCCTGATCTAAGAATAATTCAAATCTCCTTTGATGTATGTATGGCTTGAATTTGATAATTTTGTCTTAATAAAAAAATAAATCTTCAAGACCAAACAAAAGCTGATGCCATGATGATTAAGCACACCTTAAACACTGTAAGTATATTTAAGTAACTAATCTGAGAGTCACAATGTGTTGTACACATTCCAACTGTGATTTTACTGATTAAATTCAATTGAAGGATCAGTGTCCATGTATTTTTACTATAAATTAAATTATACTAATGCTGTACAGATATAGGAATTGATATAGTTCTTGTGTATATACTTCCCTTCTAATAATCATAATTGAATATAGAATAAAAACTGAACTGAATTTTGATATAATTGTACTTAAAGATAAATAATATGGAAAATAAATAATAAACAAGATTAAAAATAATATTGTTCATGTTGACCATTGTTAAGCCTGGGCCCAACGTAAACATAAAAAAGAGAACATCAATAAACACACAAAGATTTGTACATAGACACACAAAATAATAACAAGCCATCTGGTGAATTTTCAAGGATACTCCACCATGTCATTCACTATCGATTTCATATGCATGTTCACTTCTTAAGTGGATATCAATAAGGGAAATACATACACAAAATGAATAATACATTTCATCAGGTATTATAACCTTTTTCTAAATAGATATAACAATCGTCACTAAAGAAGAAATTGCTTTAGACTCCATGTAAACATCTAACATTTCTAATCTTGCACAGCAGGCAGATAAGCACTTGCTGAAATCATGGTTTTAATTATTGAAATACATGCTTTTCTGCTTCTTTTAATAATCTGTATTCAATTGCACCTCATGGAGTGACTTTTAAAGCCCTGATTTACAATCCCACACAAACCCTAATCCATTCCCATTTTATAACTTACAGATTTTGTGATTAAATATTGCATTAATTAAATCCAGTATTCATTAAATCCAATGTCTTTTTCAAGGTCTTCACACTGAATTACCTAAGTTAATTTTGCTATAAGTTTCTTATCCTCCTTTTAAAAAAAAATAAGTTTATTGGGAGGTTTTGTGTCTGTGTTCGTGTGTTTGTGTATGTGTATGTATGTGTGCTGTATCTTAGCAGCAAAAATCCAGTTGACCAAAGAGATACAAAAAAATCAACATCTTTGCTTTTCATCTAGTGTCTAATGAGAATTTTGCAGCAACTTATTTTTTTTGGTAGTTATGCCTTTTGTTCATATTTAACATTTACAACACAATGTAATATTGTTATCATATTGGATACATACATTACATTCCTAATCCTGTTCCTAATGTTCTCATCTTCTTTGTTTTTTTAAGAAGTGTAAACTGATAAACCAATTTAATCAATCTTTACTACTGTTCCTTGAACCTGCACTGTGTGTCAAAAAACATTTTATATGTGTTTATTCTCAGAAACAGGGGAAGGCCTACATATAACAACTTGGATATTTTATTAGGAATTTTTTTAAAAGGTAGCATTTAAAAATCAGTTGTTAATAAGCAGAAATCTGCCTTTTAAGTAAATTAATAAATGTCCAACTGTCATACAAAGTCAAAAGGAATATAATAAAAGATTTGTAGGATCAAAATATACTTACATCAGTGGTTAATCAATTAGACAAGAGGCAAATTCAATGGTAGAATATAAGCCTTGTTCCATTGCTAATAAACTTAAGAAGTAGGTGTTCCTGATGTTGGAAGCAATGGTAGCCATCATATTTAATATCAACAAATAATCCTATATTCCCTGAATTGGTTTGATAATCCCGATCATGAACAGAATTCAATCCTGTCAGACCTTACAAGTTAACTGCACAGGAAACATGACAAAATGGAGTAATTCTCCTTTATTGTGAAACTACAGAATCTGAAAATATAAACTTCTCACCACCATTTTTATTTGATTAAATGGTTAGGATACGTCCTTCCTAAATTTTTATATGACCATTAAGCCACTGAGGGCTCCTGCATCTCTTGTCTAATTTTTTCCTAGGCAACATTTTTAACCCATACATTCAAGGTGACTCATACATTCCATTACATCCCATAGTGCAAATTTTGCACTGAAATAAATACTTAGTTTTGTCTGTCAGGTCTCTTTTCCCCAGTTCTCTCCTTGTACATCATGAAAAATAAGGGAAACATAAACCTTTTTTTCTGGTTTTACTTCATAAATGATAATACTTTTATGAGAATACAGCTGACTGAATAGCTCTATCCCCACTAACATTACCTCAAATATTACTAACAGGTTCAATAGAACATGAACATTAGATAAGTAAACTTTCATACAGATACTAGCTGATTCCTTGAATCAATTGTTGACAAGTTTTGTTCAACAAACTTCACAAGAAGGGGACATATAAGTTGGAAAGAGAGCCCCAAGGGCACACCAACTCCAAAAAGAAAAAGCAATATTTCTCATTCCCAACTAATCATGACATTTTGATAGGCATTCATGGCTGAAGCCCCTAAAAGTATAAAAAGGGAGTTGGTTCCCTCCTAATGAGAACTGGAGGTGTAGATTGCCTGCTATTCTTTTACCTTACCTCTTGGTGGAGTGAATGTATGTCAAGTGTAGCCTTCCAAAGCTAATGGAGGAGTGGGAAAAATAATCAGAATTAGACTGGAGAAAATGACACTTCAGACCTGCAGGAGCCATGAAGAGGAGATACCAATATATTCAGTGTGTGGGCAGATTGGCACCCTTATGAATGGAGCAAGAGACATAGGACAAAGTTTGATAAAATATGGACTTTACAAAAAAAATAGTAACTCCAACACTGCTAGCTTCTCCTTTAATGAGATCATATTAGAGATAATATCAGTAATAAAAATGCATTACATATGCAGATATAGTGCAAGTATATGGTATGAAGAGACTAAAGAAACAGGTTGGAACATATCATGGTTGATGTACCTACAAAATGCTGGAAACCTAGAGTTACTGAAACCAAATCAGTTACTGCCTAATTCAGATGATGTCCCTGCCTTTACCTTTTAAGAAAGGATTTCTGCACCTGTAGAAGCAAGTGCATAGATAATTGTATGCATTACCCAGTTTCACCACTGAAAGAAAGCTTTGAATGTATCTTAAAAGTTAGCACATTATGGTTTTTGCCTACAAAGACAGGTAAAAATAGAACATTCTCCTAAAAAGAAAAATATATAGATACAAAGTAATTTGAAAGGAAACCACAGCTATTTCAATTTCATGCCTACATTATGCATACATAATGGCTTTTACTTTATTTATTAAAGTGATTCAGTATGTTTGCAACTAGTCCATGTGTTCATTATATAATATGCACAAATTCCAATTTTCAATACAGGGAAGATCATTTTATATTTCTTCTGAAATCAAAAGTTGATTTACCTGACATGTTTTTATTTCTCACACCCATGAGTAAAACCAGTTTTCAGTTCCTAATGTAACTATGAACACTATGTTTTACAAGAAAATAAGAAAAGTATGATGTAAAGGCTTTCTCCATTTTGACAGTACCTCATAATTAAGCATAAATTATTCTTCAGAAGCAATGATATTTTCATCAAGTGCAACACCAATAAGAAGCCCTATTTAGAGGGACCAATATCAGAATTCAAAACTTGAAGCAGACTAAGTCATTCAGAAGTTAATTAGAACAAAATTTATTTTTGTGTAAAAGAAAGAAAAGCTAAATTTTAATATATTAGTGATATTATACCAATGAAGTCCCTCTAGAAAAGCCATTGCTTAGGATTACAGATTGGTTTGGCAAATCATAAGATTTTGGCTTTATCACAACTCTATTCCTCACCGGACTGACCTGAAATCCTCATCAATGGCTTTTTCTGTGAAATGCTTCTGCTTCTGGGATTTTAGATGGAATATAACTTGTCTCATCCACAAGCCAGTTAAGCTAAAATACTTGTAGATAAGCCAGTTCAGACCCCTTTGAAATCAGTGGGGTAGGATCTTCTTAATCCAAGTGCTTTAGCTGAATGAACTATAGAATGAGATGACCAGAAAGTAGACTGACAATCATAAGAGAAAAATAGAAATTATGTCTTTGGGAAATTTCTTCTCTACAATCCATCAAGCTTAGAACATAATCACAGTCCTTTGTCACTGATGTCTGAAATACTACAAGTTTTCTCAAAGGGCCTTTTCATTTTTTTATATATATAAGCAGAGGAAGAATTTGAGAAACATTTGATGATGTCACCAACTTATTTAAGAAAATAATTAAATGTAGTAGAAGTATACTATCCTCCCTATGTCTCAGGTTTGACTAGCTATTGCCTGATACAGATTGCTTTAACTAGATGAATGTCATCCAATAGGTCTACTTTATGTTCATATTTATAATTGTATTGCATGGCAGCCTAGGTGATTTTAGCTAGGAAGTTACTAATGGGCTGCACACAAAATAGTGAGATTCATGCCTATAAAAAGTTTGATTTTTGAATCATGTAAGCTTTCAGAAAAAAAAACATACAATAGCTACTCTAGGGGAAATGTATATTTTCATATGAACATTAAAGGCAAGGAAGTCAGCCCTTCTTTTGTCTAGAAGGCACATGCCATTTTTGGAATTCTTCAACATCTTTCTATGTGAGCGGAATATACAGAGAATCATTACAGTCCTGTAATATATTAGTTAGCACACTCATAAGGTTTATACAACATGGGTGTTATTTTTTAAAATCTTGTAACATGTATATAATAAAATATGCTTATATAGGAGCATCAAAGGGCTTGCAATGTGAATTTACCAAATATGTTCTTCTGGAAAACGAATATTGGGCAGTAATGGTCCACAAAAATATGACTCATAGAATAGCCACATAAATATGACTCATAGAATAGCCTAAAGCACATATTCCAGTAGAGGGAAGTTTCTTTGGCTCCAGCATGAGTCCAAAAGCTCAGAAGAGTAAACCTGTGGTCCCAAAGACTAATCCAGATTGGAAAGTAACTAATTATGACAATATCATGACATATGAAATAATAGCTACATTTTTAGAGTATATATTGGTTTTGATGCATAGCATCATTGAATATGAATCTTTTTATTGAGGTTCTAGAATGCATTTTGCATTCAATTGTACTATTCTTTGCATCTTTTAAAACAGGGAATTTGCCTGTAAAACCTAGTAAACTGGTTTTGTAATTGTGCCTTTTATAAAATACAAAGCTGGTCATACTTTATAGAAAATATTTAATAATATGTTAAGAAAATGGGCATGATGCGTACTGTTAGTAGTAAATAGTACATATAATTTTAAAAAGTCTCTTAAATGAACTGGTTTACTATTAATATGTCCATGCACAGAATTTTGTTTAAAAAATAATGCTTTTCTGCAGTATAGACCCCACATGCACATTTATAAGTATAAAGCAAAGACAATCCCTATAAGTTATGTAGTACATAGCAATTTTTTTATATATTCCAAAGTTGTTTAGGTTTTATCAGATAATTTGGCATGCTCAAAAAAAGGGGTTATGGAGGTTTTTAAGTAGGGGTTTTAAAGTTTTTTAAGGGGTTCCAGGAAGGGGGGTGGTAAGATTAGTAAGAGTAGGCCTGGGGGGAGGTCTTCGGGATAGGAGAGGGCTAGGGGGAGGGAATAGGGAGGAGGAGAAACATGGGCCAGGCAACGGGTGGGACCGGAACCACGAGGGTGTGGATTATGGAGGGGGCAGAGGTGATTCTGTTCCCATTGGCTCTGTAAGTGGGAGGGGCAGATACGGCGGGAGCAGGGGGCCATATTCATTTATGGGAATGCGTCCCCGCTATCTTTGAGCAGTGCCGCGCTCCGACCCCCATGGCTCTACTTGTGATCTGGGCTGTTTAGAGCCAAATGGCCTGGGCTGTAGGCTGGTATTGTGCAATGCCAGGTCTGTGGTAAATAATGCCCCCTTGATACAAGACCTAATTATGGAGGGGGCCGCTGACCTGGAGGGTATTATGGAGACCTGGTTGGGTCCAGAGGGAGATGTCCCTCTGGTGGAAATGTGCCCTCCTGGCTTCCTTGCATTTCACCAGCCGAGAGCTCAGGGCAGGGGTGGGGGAGTGGCGGTTGTGATTAGGGAAGGTCTCAGGCCAAGAGAGGTCACTGTTCCTCAGACAGCAGGCTGTGAATCTCTCCTTGTGAGGTGGGACCTCGGGGTCCGAGGGCTGTGTTGCTCACGTACCTGGCTCCCTGCCACGTGTCAACCGCCCTGCCCGAGCTCCTGGGCATCATCGCGGTGGTGGCGGTTGAGGTCCCCAGGCTGGTAGTCATGGATGACTTCAATCTGCCGTCAGCTGGCGAGGCGTCTGCAGAGGATCGGGAGTTCATGGCTTCCATGACGGCCATGGACCTGACCCAGGTAATTCAAGGTCCCACTCACACAGGGGGAAACACACTTGACCTGGTTTTTGTCTCTGGTCAGTGTTTGAGTGATCTGGATATGGGAAATATAGCTATTACTCCTTTGTCATGGTCCGATCACTCTCTCCTACACTTGGACTTTCTGACCACCACCCACCGCTGCAGGGAGGCGGAACCAATTATTTGGTACCGCCCCAGGCGACTGATGGAACCCGACAGGTTCCAGATGGAGCTTGGGCCAATACCAGAGGCTCTAACACACAACTCGGTCGGGGCGCTGGTAACGGCCTGGTATAGGGCTGCTGCTGGTGCCTTGGATCGGGTTGTGCCTTTGCGGCCTCTGAGCTGGCGTGGTTCTCGATCGGCTCCCTGGTTCAACGGGGAGCTGAGGGAGATGAAGCGCCGGAAAAGACGCCTAGAGAGCAGTTGGAGGGCGAGCTGCTCTGAGTCTGACCGAACACGGGTAAGAGACCATATTAGGACTTATCTAGTGGCAATAAGGGCAGAGAAGTGTTCTTATGTCACTGCCCTTATTGCATCATCAGATAATCGCCCAGCCTCCCTGTTTAGGGTAACCCGCTCCCTCCTTCAACGGGAGGTGAGGGGGGATCCCTTGGAGGGAAGAGCTGAGGATTTTGTGCAATATCTGCATAACAAAACCGCTCAGATTCGGGAAGGCTTTAACTTAGATGAAGGGGGTCCAGCGGGAGTTGCTGAGGCCGGTCTTGAGACTGTTACTTGGGCTGAGTTTGACTTCGTGACACCGAATGACTTGGACAGGTTGCTGGGAGGTCTTAGAGCAACCACATGTTTATTGGACCCGTGTCCCTCCTGGTTGGTACTGGCCTCCAGTGAGGTGACGCGAGGCTGGATTCAGGCGATTACCAACGCTTCGTTGAGTGAGGGTGTCTTTCCCGCTGCCCTGAAAGAGGTGGTAGTGTGACCTCTCCTCAAGAAGCCCGTCCTGGACCCCGCTGTTTTATCCAAGTACCGTCCTGTCTCCAACCTTCGCTTCGTTGCGAAGGTTGTTGAGAGTGTGGTTGCTCGACAGTTCTCTCAGCACCTGGAGGAATCGTCTTATCTGGATCTGCTCCAGTCGGGCTTCAGGCTGGGTTACAGTACGGAAACAGCTTTGGTCGCATTGGTGGATGATCTCTGGCAGGCCCGGGACAGGGGCTGTTCCTCTGTCCTGGTGCTATTGGACCTCTCAGCGGCTTTTGATACCATCAACCATGGTATTATGCTGCGCCGGTTGGAGGGGCTGGGCATAGCGGGCACTATTTTTCGGTGGTTCTCCTCCTTCCTTTCTGGCCGGACGCAGTTTGTGTTGACAGGGGGTCAGAGGTCGACACCGAGGCCCCTTGACTGTGGGGTGCCTCAGGGGTCGGTCCTCTCGCCCTTGTTGTTCAACATTTATGTGAAGCAGCTGGGTGAGGTTTTGGGGTGAAATTCCATCAGTATGCTGATGATACTCAGCTGTACATTTCCACCCCGAACCACCCAAATAAAGCCCTTGACGTACTGACCCAGTGCCTGGAGGCTGTGTGGATCTGGATGGGGAAGAACAGTCTCAAGCTCAACCCATCCAAGACCGAGTGGCTGTGGTTACCGTCGTCCCGGTATAGTCAGCTGACTCCATCGCTGTCTATTGGGGCGAGTCAGTGGCCCCCTCGGAAAGGGCTCGCAACTTGGGAGTCCTCCTGGATTCACGGCTGTCCCTTGAGGACCATCTAACAGCCGTAGCCGGGATGATGTTTTACCAGATTCATTTGGTACGCCAGTTGCGTCCCTTCCTGGATCAGGACGCGCTACGCACGGTCACTCATGGCTTTGTCACTTCCAGACTGGACTATTGCAATGCTCTCTACATGGGGCTCCCCTTGAAGTGCACGCGGGGGCTCCAACTGGCACAGAATGCGGCCACGCAGATGGTGGTGGGGGCACCCTGGCAGGCACTAACGGCCCCCATCCTGCGTGAACTGCACTGGTTGCCGGTGGTCTTCCGGGTGCACTTCAAGGTGTTGGTTATCACCTTGGCATATCATCCATGGCATAGGACCCAGTTATTTACAGGACTGCCTACTGCCAGTAAATACCTCCCACCGACCAGTTCGCTCCCACAGGGAGGGCCTCCTCAGGGTGCCATCAGCTAAGCAATGTCGGCTGGTGGCGCCCAGGGGGAGAGCCTTTTCTGTGGGGGCTCCGATGATGTGGAATGAGCTCCCTCCGGAACTCCGGACATGTCATGATCTCCGCACCTTCTGAAGAGAATTGAAGACCTATCTCTTCAATCAAGCCGGCCTGGCCTAGAGCTCCTCGGGTTTTTTATGTAATTTTAAATTAAGTAGTTAGGGTTTTAGTGTGGGATTTTAATTTGGTTTTTAGTACAGCCTAGTTATTTAATTCTGTTTTAAATATTTATTATTGTTACGTTTTTAAATTTGGCTGTAAACCGCCCCGAGTCCTACGGGAGAGGGGCAGTATAAAAGTCTTAAATAATAATAATAATAATAATAATTTATTGGTATTTATCCCTGTGGAGGACAAAGGCTATCATTAAAAAAAATCCTCCCTAATTTGTTTATTTTATGTTGTTTACATTTCTAGCAAAGTTCAAAGCACCTTTATACATTCTAGACAATTTCTCTGGTGACAAATACCAATCATAAAATAATTATCACATAATCAATATTTTAATTCTTTAAGCTACATATTTTCCCTTTGTTCCGTTTGTATATTGTAACCACATTTTAGTCCATTTTATCATGCATTTTTTCACTTGTTCTTCTTTTGTCTCAAATATCAACAAAAATTTATACATTTTAATAATCACATGTTCATCACAATACTGTACTGAGTATTTTAAAAGGTTTACTAACTGTACTTTTTATCTTCAATTTGGTACTTTGCTTGATTTAGATTTGCAGTTCTATAATAATAATAATAATAATAATAGTAAAGTTGGAAGGGACCTTGGAGGTCATCTAGTCCAACCCCCTGCTCAGGCAGGAAACCCTATACCATTTCAGACAAATGGCTGTCCAGTCTCTTCTTAAAAACCTCCAGTGTTGGAGCATTCACCGCTTCTGGAGGCAGGTAGTTACACTGGTTAATTGTTCTAACTGTCAGGAAGTTTCTCCTTAGTTCTAGGTTGCTTCTCTCCTTGCTTAGTTTCCACCTGTTGCTTCTTGTCCTGCCTTCAGGTGCCTTGGAAAATAGCTTGACACCCTCTTCTTTGTGGCAGCCCCGGAGATATTGGAATACTGCTATCATGTCCCCACTCGTCCTTCTCTAGACATAGTTCTCTTGTTTCCCTGTATCTTTTCACCTTTAGCACTCAAAAAAAATGCTTTTCAAATGTTTCTTGAAAGAGAAGAAAAATATTGGTGAAATTCCTTATGAATATAAAATAATATGTTTGTACTATTATTTATGAAAGCCCTCAGGAGTAGCCATATGCTCATGTATGTCAGTTTCATACAAGTTTAAATGTAGTAATGTGCTATCCATTCTTGTTTAATGTCTCAGTTCTATGGTTCTAAATTTTCATTACTGTGGACTTCTGCTCCCTTGGAACTTTTACCATTGCTCAATACACTGATGTGACAATACTTTTACCTACTCAAACTGGTTTTAGCAGCATAAGCCCTTTCTCTTTACTGTGATTAATAAACATTAATTATCATAAAAGAAAAAGCATGGCCGTCATTAAGAAACCAATTAAGCATAGTGGAAAATAAACAGTCTTAGAATCAAGTAGCTTATGCTTTTAAAAATCTTTGGGAGATAATATATTTCAAGCAAGTAGAATGGCAGGCACAAAGAAAACATGTAGTTAAGAATGCTCAGAGAAGCACTGTAGCTATTTTCAGTCTCTTTTGGAAAAATAAAGGATAACATATACCATCAGCTACTAAAAAATAAGCTTCCATATGTAAAATGACAGACCCCTGGAAAAAGTGCAATCAAAAAATAGTTGTTTTTTCACATATTTATTAGAGCTTCAAAGTTTGGCATGACCACTGTTGAAGCCAAAGCTTAATTGGGTGAGAATGATATGCATTTCTAATGGGCTGGTACTGCTAATTATTCTGGATAGTTGGCAGTCAGTGGGGAGAAGTTTGCAGGCAAAAACTTGTAGAATCATAGATTTGCTCCTTTGTTATTTATGATCTCTGGACTTTGTAAGTGCTAAATAGGTCAATAAACAACAGATCAAGAGGTTAATTCCTGGAGGGTTTGAGCAAAATTCCTATTTCAAGAATTCCAGCAAAAGTTTGCCCCACACTATACCTATTAGTTTGGAAACAAATTGCTTTTTCATTTAATCATTTTACTATTCCACTTAATGCAATTTTATTCTTAGCACCTAGCTATCATTGTGTTCATGTATAGTCATTAAAAGAAAAGAAGTAAAATTGAAAGTTATTTATTTACTGTTTATTTACTTTTTTGGTTTTGAGGTAACCTGACTCCATAGTGACTTCAGGAAACCAAATATAATAAGAAGAAAAAACAATTGAGCAGAGATTAAACCCAAAAACCAAGCCAATAGAACAACTTGATCTTATTCAGTTTTCAGAAAGTCAGAAGAATGGAAGCAGTTAAAAAATCCAGGGTGATATGAGACCATGAGGCAAGAGTTATAATCATACTTCTTAATTTCCATAAGATGACATCATTTAATAGATGGGACATTCTACCTAATCTGACCGGACAGGTGGAAATTTATGAAGATAGTCCATCAAATAATCAGGTCCTTTACCATGTAAAGCTTCATAGGAGATAACCAACAGTTTGAATTATACTCAGAAATAAAATGGCAACTAGCCCAGCTCACAAAGCAAAGGCAACCAGCACAGTTCACTCCCATTATTCGCCATGCCACTGCATTCTTCAATCAATCAATCAGAATAAAATTGGAAGGCATCTTGAAGGTCTTCTAATCCAACATCCTGTTCAAACAGAAGACCCTATACTATTTCAGGCAAGTGACTATCCAGTCTCTTCTTAAAAGCCTCCAGTGATGGAGCATTCTTAACTTCTGAAAGCAAGCTTTCCACTGGTTAATTGTTCTCACTGTCAGGAAGTTTTTCCATGGTTCCAGATTGCTTCTGTCCTTGATTAGTTCCCATTCATTGTTTCTTGTCTTGCCTTCTGGTGCTTTTGAAAATAGGCTGACCCCCCTCTTCTTCCAGCCCCTGTTCCAGCCCCTCAAATACTAGAATACTGCTATCATGACACACTTAGTCCTTCTTTTCTCTAGACATTCTGCACCCATTGTAACTCCTGAGTTACTGCTCTTCCAAGTTAATTCCATATGTATTACCTGAGGGCATTACAACAATACAATCAAGAAGAGACCTAGAGTGATGATTACCAGAAGTCTTCACAGTCCAGCAGTGGGCACTATTGGCATAAAAGGTAAGCCTGGAGAAAAGCTTTTTTGGCTACCACTGCCACCAAACAGGAGCTGTAAGCCCAAGAGGATTACCAGATGGTGCACCAGGTTATATGGGGAACTGCAACCTTATTAAATGAAAATTGAACTGATTAAATAGTAAAGAAATGAGACCTGTGCTGTCCAGTACTATTTTCAAGTTTGAGCAATTATTAACTTGCTAAGATAATAAAAGAGTGGCTTTGTCTAGTCCAGTGTTTCTCAGCATGATGTATATTTCATGCACTTTTTCCCCCAGTATGGTTGTCACACTGTTGCTGTAGTTTTCTGTATTAAAATAGATTATAAGAGAAAGCAAGAGCTCTGCTTGCAATATGGGAAAGGAGTTATGTGCTAGTTCTTTGTGGCACTTACACTGCAAATCTGGAATGGTAACTTTAAAAAGATAGTAAATTGTGAGTGGGAATTATTTGAATAAGTATCATGTCTTAGATGTATGAAATTCTGGAGACAGAGAACTTGTAATCACAGGAAGACAAAAGCCAGCCACATCCTGTTTCACTATGTATCAAATGGATCAATTTATCTTTCTAAAGAAGAGTACACTTGAACTGCTATACCTCTGTCATTGTCTCTTTTTCAGCTCTGTAATTTAGATTACTATAATAGGTCTATTTCCCTTTTTTTTCTCTCATACTGTCATCATTATAGTGACATAATCCACACAAATAGAGGAAGGAAGGAAGGAAGGAAGGAAGGAAGGAAGGAAGGAAGGAAGGAAGGAAGGAAGGAAGGAAGGAAGGAAGGAAGGAAGGAAGGAAGGAAGGAAAGAAGGAAATTATCTGATATAATTAAAGGTTGTCACATTTACATTTAACACTACAATTTTCTTCCTTCCCACTCCCTTGACCTTCCATTGTATCTATTTCCAAATCATTGTTTAGAAAGAAGCATTGTGAACATAGTGGTATCAAAAGAGCCATGTAGCTTTACTTTGCAAATTCTAGCTTCAGATTACATTAATTAATTAATTAATGTTTAACTAAGGCTGAGTCTCTCACATAAGTCCACACAACAGTTGCATGGCTACCAAATGAATTCATTATGGTTGTTGAGTGAATAGAGAATGAATTTACTCCAATTGAGGAGCACTTCTACTAAGATGGAGCATGGAGGAAAATACAATATTCAATAAAATCCTCTGCAATTTAATTCAGAGTGCTAATCATGTTGTTGTGTTTTTTTTTAAAAAATGAATAGGCTATCTCTTTTTTCCCCCTTAAAAGTCTATACTTTAAGCACTCAAAAGTCCTCTGGAAAACAAGGCAACCTAATATGAATTATTCTCACTATTTTTTAAAAAAAAATTAAGCCAAAGCTACCTTTATGATAAAAAAAAAAGCAATTATCTGAAAAAAATCATGGTTTCCATAGAAATCTCTATCCTTTTTTGGCTAGTAGGATGTGAAAGATGATATGGGTGCTATGGTATCAAGGGGTTTGCCCACTCACCATTGTTGTGAGTTGTGGCATAGAGAACATAGGTGATATCAACACATTGTACAACTACTGTACAACACATTGGAACTATGTTATATATCCCAGATTTTTGGCACATGATATTATTACACTATTCATCAATTTCAAAAGTTTTCCCTGCTATCTTTTGTAGTAGCCAATGCTTAAGATCTGCCAACAAATTCTACCTGATAAATTTTTATGCAGTATGAAATATAAAATTTTGCTTGATTGTAGCAACAGCCTGTTTAATTGCTAATATTCAGTGAATTCAGAAGATGATTGCATTCAACACCCATTATACAGTGTTGGTTATATGATAGACTAGCACTAATTCCAGAAGAAAATTAGTCTTTTGATAAAAATATCTGTACCACTGTGAGAATAAGCTGTGGGAAAAAGTTGATTTTGTTACCATTAGATAACTGAATCACAGCTTCTAGCAATATTTTTAAATAAGGACAGCAGACATTGTCCTTTGCCTTTTAAGATGTAGTGAATATTCCTTCAGATTTAAAATTATTGAAAAGAAATCTATAACAAAAAACATACTAAACATACATTTAGTAGCCACTACAGCTATATCAATCTTTTGGTTTTAATGTGTTTGTTGCATAAAGGATTTTGCTTTGGATTTTTAACATCACAAGGATCAATTATGTGACTGTAGATACGAAAGAGCAGTGTAATAATTCAATTTTATTGCATGATTAAATGATTTTACCGCAAAAGAGCAGTTTGAAGATTTATGCGGCAGATATAAAGATCTGGTAGCAAAATTCTTTATATAATGACAAATGAGCTGCATTTTTAGAGCTGCCTTTATTGAAAGTTGTACTAAGACAGGGCTGGTCCATAAAGAGTTAAATGTGGCATTATTTTATGATAATAAATTGGGTACTAAGAGCACATCAAGCAATGAAAACAGCTGCAAGACTGGGATTATCCCCACTACTGTAGGATGGATGGATGTAGCAAGCTAGAAAAGTAGCAAGTAAGAAAACTTCAGCAGTTTTTGAAATTAAATCAACTATAAATTTAATAGCAATGTGATTTCGCATTCCTCTCCTACTCCTTCCCTCTATTAAAGGGATGTAAAACTGCCGGCCTGTGGGCTGGTTGCATCATATAGAGGCCTCACCAGCTCCAGCAATGCAAAAAAAGTCACAATGCATGGCAACACATCATGTGACGTGGCAAGTTTGACACCCGTGCTCTATTGCAATATGATATACCTTTGAGGTTTCTGATGTGGAATTTCTGGCTTAGAAGAGTTATCATTGTTGATTATCAATCAACTATCTCCTTGTAAGCCACTCCTCATCCTTGACAGAATCCAGTTATCCCAGAGATAGGCAGAGAATTTAATGAGGTATTAAAGTAATTGGCTGGTTTCTTACGGCATTGCCCATCACACCACTCCATTCCTCAATGTTTTCTATACATGAATTGAATGTTATATAACACTGTATTTTGTCTGTCACGACCTCAGAAGAAGTGGAAAAGCTATGGAATCTGCAAAGCATTTTAAAAGGCAACGAATTACTTTGAAGCCCACCTGAATTTAATTTGCTGCTTCAAATCAGGTTTCCACTTTGATTCATGAATCTGCTTCAGTGGGATGCTTTGAGTGAAAATTAAAAGACTTCTTCAAAGTTTTGTGCTGCTCTATTTAAGTCTCTCAAAACTATTTAAAGTACATACTGTAGATAACTTGTACATACTTTTAACCACTGAAGAAAGAGCTTTTCTACTATAATGAAATGGCATGATCTACCAAACTGAACACCATATGGTGGGGGACAGTAATGGTCAGTGTCTCCATACACTATGCAAAAATATAAGGAGCAGGTGGCAGCTATGACCAAGAAGACCTTTGAACAGCTTCATCAAAGGAAGCTGCAGGGAAGAATCACCTTCTCTAATCACTGCAAACATCCCACATTCAAAGATATCTGTAGGCCTTAATACATATAGCTGTTTATTATTTCCTCATCATGAAAATTGAAATACTCTGCTACCAAATGGTTTCTCTTCTGGCTTATAATATTAAAATCTAAATCTTTTGCTGAGAGCTGTCTTTTTTTAATTTGAAGCAAGGCTAAAATAGGACTGAAATGTATTTATAGGAAAATTGTTATTTACCTAACAAAAATAGTCAAGGGGAAAAGATAGCTAAGGGAGAAATATCATTTTGTGATTTCCAGGTGTCTACCAGAAGAAGAATAAAATCTTCAAAACTTGCCAAGCATATTACAAAAAATTCCCAATGCTTCTTTAGGGTTCCATGCAGTACTGAACTGACATAATAGTTACTATATATATGCATTCTCAGTTGAATACGAGAAGAGTCAAGGCAATTTGCAGAGCATAAAATCTGCATGAAGGCAAACAACCTTGGTTTCAGCATTCAGCATCAGGTGATCTCTGTGACACTGACTAAAGGAACGAGGTTACACACAATAATAATAACATAGGCCAAAAATGCTAGTTTTGGTCAGATGATTCACTCATCATCATTAGATTCCATATACAGAGATTTTGGTCATTGTGTTCCCAGCTGGCAGCTCCTAGCAACATCTGGCATATTAACATTAAAATTGGCAATTTAGAGAATTGTTGTTTCTCCCATCACTTCTAGCTAATCCTAGGCTGAAATTAGAGCTCTTTGGCTTCCACCTGCAGTAAGAGCTAGCAGTCTTAGACTTTTCAATAGGAGAGGCTGTGTGTGTGTATATGTATATGTATATGTATATGTATATGTATATGTATATGTATATGTATATGTATATGTATATGTATATGTATATGTATATGTATATGTATATGTATATGTATATGTATATGTATATGTATATGTATATGTATATGTATATGTATATGTATATGTATATGTATATGTATATGTATATGTATATGTATATGTATATGTATATGTATATGTATATGTATATGTATATGTATATGTATATGTTTGTGTGTGTGTGTATATATATATATATATATATATATATATATATATATATATATATATATATATATATATATATATATATATATATATATATATATATATATATAGAGAGAGAGAGAGAGAGAGAGAGAGAGAGAGAGAGAGAGATTGTTTTTAAAGATTCTGGGAACATCTGGAGCTGGAGTTATCCCATATGCACTTACAGGAGGTTATTACATTCTTTGAAAGTGGATGTTAAAAAACTGAGAATATTATTATATCAACTGCAATTGTCAAAATTGTTGCTTTCAAACAATGAGATATTTGCTTTGCTTAAGCCTGGGAGAATATTTCTTCCTTTTGTATGAGGTAAATGTCATTTATTGTATAATTGTGTCTGGTTTTAGCATTACAGCATGCATCATTTGATCACTGTAAACAATACAGTGTTACTAATGTAAATTTAACTTAAATATCTCTGGTTCATAGATCAAGCACAGCCAGGGAGTTAGAGATTGTTAGATATATGTTGGATTCCCTGATTGTATGATATTGGATTATTTTAGGCTTGAGACTTGTGAGCACAGAAGAAATAAGCACCATATTAAATTAATTATTATAAATTAACTATTCTGCCCATATATTAAAAAAAATGTGATAAAACTAATCAAGCTAACCATTGCTCTATGTGTATAATTAACAAATAATATGCTACACACACATACACATACATACATACATACATACATACATACATACACACATACATACATATAGGATTTTAACCATCCTGTAAAGTAGAGATCCCCAACCTTTTGGACACCAGGGACTGATTCCATAGATATAGGTTTTTCCACAGACTGGGGAGTGCATGGTTTTGTGTGTGCTCCTGAATCCAGCAGATGGGGCTTTGCTTGTTTGTGTGGACTGGTTGCTGGCATGCCATGGCCCGGTTTTGGTCCATGGACTGGGGATTAGGGACCCCTGTTGTAAAGCATTTTAACCATCCTCTGTACCTTGCTTTCACAGGCCTGAAAATGACATTTGATTCAATCCTTCCTGAGATGATGTACCATCTTCTTCAATTAATTGCCTATTTCTGCAGCTAATTATAATGGTGCATGAAGAGGCTTCAGACAGGTCCAGTGCTTAAATGATGGAGAATTGACTAATCCTACTCCAGTTTCTAAGGCATCAGTCTCCAACCTTTCTGGCTTTGTGGATCAGTGGCAGTGGGAGAGAGGGGATGGTTCCATGCAAGCAATGGGCAAGCCCGATGAGCACAACTTCATTTGCACAAGTGGTAGGCATGTGTACCTGCTGCTCACACAAATGGAACTTTGCATGCATGCCCGCCTATCCACTGCATGCACAAATGGAGCTGTGCACAACCTTGCCCGTCGCTTCCACAGCCCAGTTCTGAACGGGTCATGGCTTGCTAGTGTGCTGTGGCACAGTGGTTGAGGACCCCTGTTCTAAGGGAATGAAACAGAGATTTCAAAGATTTATATGTGTGCTAGTCTTAAAGTACAGTTCTGACTGGTTCCCAACAACAATAAACCAGAAAAACAATAAGAAATTAGCACCTTGGTGAACATAGACATATTCTGGCCCTTGTATTATGTAATGTTTATATCAGCAAATAAAACTTAGATAATAGAAATAAGCTGCATAAAACTAAGATATTATATTCACGACAGAAAATGCTAATTATTTTCATATTTGGAAGATTCCAAAATGAACAGGTGAAAGTTTTCAAATATCTTGGCATTTATTTACAGTTATCTTCTTTGCAGAAACCCAAACCTTTCTTTGTGAGCCTAAAAAGAATCTAATGTAATCATTAGATATTCATCCCTTAATAATAACAACAAGTTGCAGCAATTCAACTTTTTAAAGCCAAAGTGTTTTGCTGTATGGCACATACTTCTGAAATAACCTATTTCAGAACTATTTTTGGAGGGCAGAGTTAAAGTCCTCTAATTACCAACATTCTCATATAGTAATCTTACATAAATGACCATGACTGGGAAGCATCTACTGTAGAACTGTAACCAGATTTAGAAGATTTTGAACCCAATGTTTCCCAGTTATATTTAGTGCAAGCATCAATAGGTTATTCTTTTTTCTTTAGTGGATGCAGAGTAACACATTGTTTAATGTTTGTGTGCTTAGTCTGTGACTGTTTATTATTATTATTATTATTATTATTATTATTATTATTATTATTATTATTATTATTATTATTAGTAGTAGTAGCCATTGATGTAAACTTAGCATCCACATAGATTTTCTCAATGACAGTCTATTCCTAAGTTGTTCTTTCAAGATTCCTGATAATGCATTCATCACCCTTATAACAGAGTCCAATTACTTTGCTGCTGATTGTCCTCTTCTCTTTATTTCCACTTTCCCATTGTTAGAACCTTCTCAGGCAACTTGGTCTTCACGTAATATGTTATAGGATAATTTCAACTCATCATATCAATTTCAGATAAAGAAAATATTTTTGTTTGTTTCTTGAAAATTAGAACTGATAAGCAAATCATTTTTGTTTTTTTTAGTTTGATGCTTTACTTTGCATCAAAGAGCAAGATAAGCAAGGAATGAAATTATTGGAATGGGACAGAAAAACAAATGTTGACTGTGGGTTTCACAACAAAGATGCAGTTTGTATCTCAGGATCTGGGTAAGATTAGAATTCAAATTGTCTACTTTATTGAACAACATGAAAAATGCATCTTGTTCTTCCTCTGTTTTAATTAAATAAGGTATTTCTTTAAAAGAATAGTGTTATGCATATGTTTATATATTTATGTGATTGCATATATTTGTCATTTTTACTATAAACTGCCTCCAAAACAGAAATATCTGCTTATGGCTCTGACAAACAGATACTGAGAAATGTGAATTTAGGTCATAATAGGAAGGAAATGCTTTGTTTGCTAAGGAAAGAATGCTGCAAACTATGATCTTTAAATGCATGTTTGTTTTGATTGTTGAGACAATTTTTTTATGATTGTATGCATAGGAAAATATTTTGTTACAAAACTATTTCCACACACCTTTGTGCTCAGTTGTTGAAAGTAGCCTTTATTTATTGGAAATTGATGTTCCACTTTGTTTTGTTCTTTTTTATTTAAAGGGATTTCAGGAAACTGCCAAATGATGACTTAAGCAAATTATTTTCACAGAGGCACTGTGGATAAGAAATAAGATAAGATGAGATGAGATGAGACGAGATGAGACGGGACGGGACAGGACAGGAAAGGATGAGGTGAGGCAAAGCAAAGCGAGGCGAGGCAAGATAAGACAAGACAAGATAAGATAACCTTTATTGACATTTTTTTACTGTGGGCACAATGGAACACATCAAAAATGAAATGTAGTTGCCCGTTCTCAAAGTGAAATACATACATGACACACACCTAAACATACTATATACAACATGTATAGATCCACACCCCTACATATAATTAACAAATAAATATTAAATATTGTCCATCTTGAATATATAACGGAAGAAGGAAGCTTGAGAGTTCACAAGGTTAATGCTATATGGAATGAAACTATGGCTGAATCTGAATGTATCTGCTACAGATACTACAAAGCCTCCTCCCAGAAGGAACAAGGAAAACAGATTGTGAAGAGGATGTGTAGTGTCCCAGATAATCTTACGGACCCTGCTCAAGCAATGCTTCTGTGCTATGTCCTGGACGGGAGGGAGGAAACTGCCAATGATCTTTTCGGCCATCCTCACCACTCTCTGCACCGCCTTCCTGTCTGAAGCAGTGATGCTTCCAAACCAGACTGTAATGCTGTATGACAGGATGCTCTCGATTGTCCCCCTGTAGAAAGTGGTAAGGACAGGAGAAGGAAGATGTGCTTTTCTCATGTGACACAGAAAATGTAAAATGTAATATCAATTCATTCATATGAAACAACCCACATGTCCTAATCCCTTTCTATGCAAAGTATTCTGCAAGATTAGATGCCCCTGATTAAACTAATCTGCTATAGTTATATTTTTCTCTTGGGAAGGTTTTCTCTCTAGAAATGCCAGATTCAAAATAATATTTCTGTTGAGTTAAACCAGAGAAAAATTTGCACAGTGTAATTACATATTCTGCTTGCATTTGTGCTCTTCTAATGTTATCCAGTTTCTGATCAATTGATTGATTGATTGACTACATGCCATCATTGTCAACTTTTAGTAACCATATTTTAGTAACCAACCATTTTCTCCATGATTATCTATGCCTAACCTGGTCCTGCCAATGGTATACCCATTGCCACTATAACATCCACCCAGTTTCTAAACTGGCCAATATATTTGATATATCCTACAAACGCATTGAAATGGCAACTTAGTGACCAATCCTGAAATATGACAGAAATGTTACACCACTTCCCAATTTCTGCTTATGATATAAAGTGAAATATGGAATCTTACAAGACGATGAAATGTCCTTATATGAATTGCTATTTTGAAACACTTTAGAATGTTGTTGATGGAGTTGTATAAATTGTTTTCTTTATTTTCATGAGTCACTTTCCTTGGAATCAATCTTCACTCTTTTGGACTTTATGGACAACAGAAGAGACTTTCCAATGCCTACGATTCCTTGGAGGTTTCGTATCCAACTCCTGACTGGACTTGTCAATGGCTCAATTTCTTACCTAAGTTCAATGAGATGCTATTTCCTATTAAAACATTATTCCCAAAGCTTTAAATATGAAATATGGCTCAACTCTTAAAATCATCCTGTCATGATGGGAAAGTATTGATTTAATAATTAAGCTCCTTACACTTCAAATCAGTTAAAATAAGAGTCACGCCTCCCACTTCCTGAAAATGAGGAAGTATTCCAAAATGCTAGTAAGTACAGTATGAACTGTAAAATTGTTCTTTAATTCCACAAACATATTTTGAAGTAACTTTATATTCATATCAATAATAATTTTGTTATAATTTATTATAACAATATTATTGTTTTATTATAATTTTATTTATTATAGTTCTAAACATATAATTTTGTTTAGTAATAATACTTATTATAAATTATGTTTGGAATTGTAATGGTTGAGAGCCACTTGGTCTAAAGCAGGGGTGTCAAACTCAATTTCATTGAGGGCCACATCAGCATTGTGGTTACCCTCAGGGGCCAGGTGTGTGTGGCCAGGGTGGGTGCAGCCTACTGGGTGGGCATGGATGGAGTGAGTGTGGCCTCCTGGGTGGGTGTAGCCAGCTCTACATCGTTCGCGTCAAGGGTGCCTGTGGGGGCCTGGGCAGAAGTGGGACAGATCTGAGGGTCTCTGGCAGAAGGGAATGGGACCAGGGCAAGTGCCAAGGCATGGTCCACTGGAGGAGCTCACTGTTCCTCTCAGGCCATGCGGGGGGGGGCTTAAGACTGAATGCAGTTTAGCATAGATGGCCACCACAAAATTGTATATCGGCTCCCAGTTGGCCTAGGCCAGGGCCAAGGCAGAGGGGGCTGTTCCCTCACTATTTCCAGGATGGCTTCGCGGGCCCCATGAAACCACTTCGCAGGCTGCATCCAGCCCCTGGGCCTTGTGTTTGACATGTTTTACATCCCAAAGACTTGTAGTTTTAATTTAAAACTTTTTGGATAAGCTGAGCCACTTATTTCCAAACACATCTTTTCTGGTTCTTATAAGGTGCAGCCTATCCCCTGACAAAAACCCTTCATGTAGGTAATGTAGACCATGATCTAGAAATCTGAAATTCAACTGCATCATCACTTAAGCTGGTTTGCTTCTGATTTGTTTCTAAAACCTCTGTTCTTTCACTGGATGTTGACTTTTCATTGGAAGTACAGATGAAAAATACCACCTGTGCTCCTAAACCTTGGCTTTCATGTTGAGCAGCTCCTAGTTTCCTGATATTATTTTCAGACTATTTGTTGTATTGTTCATCCTCACATGAAATAGAAGAAAGGGATAATAATCCATGCTCATGATTATTTTAGTAAGCTTCTTAGCTATATCTTTAATCTTTATTCCTGGGAGAAAACATACTTCCCTCAATTGATCGATTGACTGATTGTCTGGTCTGATAATTCCATTACTCTGAGAAATGAGTCTCCTTTCACCAATACACACCTTTTTTTGTGTGGGGGGGCTACTTTTCTTTCTGTCACTGCTGACCAACACTTGATGATGTCCCTTCTCAAGTTGTCTGTATGGTTTTTTCCAAGATATGAAATTAATTGCTCAACTCCAGTGGGAGTAGATTGAACTGGACTCCATTAAATAAGACGCACATTGTTCTTGGTTGTTGTTGGGGTTTTTTTTATATGATGACATGTTGTCATAAGTCTATAACGTTTCATCTAAAATTTCATTTGTCTTTCATATCTTTACTTTTATTCTGTGGGGGGAGGCAGGGAAGAAACATTTATTTCTGCTAACATTGATACATGCATTTATAAAATTCAATAATTTTGGTCAATGTGCAAGTAGTCAATGAACCTAAATCAAGATCAAAAGTCTAAAGTGTATTTTTATTCAACTGTAACAAGTTAAGAACAATTAACAAACTGGAAATCTTAACCTATCTGAAAATTAATTTGAAAAAATATTATTGTTCTATTGCCTTTTAAAAAAGCAGTTATTAATTAGCTAGTTGCTGTTAGTAAATCATAATGGTACATAACTATTTCATGGGAAATTTATAAGCTCTTGGAGAGAGAGAAAAAACATCTTTGAGTGGGTCTTCTTCAGTTGAATAATCTAATTGATATTCTGTAGTGACAAGTATAATCTGTTCATCTGTTGGAAAACACTGAAACAAAGAAAGGTTTCTGTTAATTAGTGTTTTCTTTAAAAGGTCTTCCTTGCTTCAGAGGAGAAAAATGATTTATGTTGTTGAAGTGATGAAGGTGATATTATATTTTCCTTGGGAGCAATGACAGTATGAAGAGACACAAGGGAAGATGTTTTCTGTTTGGCATTTTGTCTCCCAAAGGCTCAAGTAAAAACAATATTTAATTCAATATGATATGTCATTTCCTATTAAGTTTAAAATAGTGTATAATGCCTTCAAACACTTACCTTCTGATTGGTTATTCTTTTCTTTTGAACACAGTAAAAGATTACATGAACTGATCAGTTAACTCAAACTTACAGCATTGATCATGAGTATATAATGTAAGTAAAGATAAATATATATAAGGTTATAGAGATAAGGATATATTTAATTGTTCTTTTTCTACAAAGAGATTACCTCTTTTGTTGGGACAACATAATAAAAAAGAAAACTAGAAACTATGTCAGGGCAAATACTGTGAATTTATAGGTGTAAAGTGAATCAAAGAGCAACAATACAAAGCTTATTTGGGGAAAAAACGGATTTCTTAACTAAAAACAGTGAGAAGATCAGTTTGAAAAAATAATACGCTTGTAATCAACCTTCAGAATTCAAAGTTGAACAAATAGAAACTGGAAATTAGAAGATCATGTTATAGATACATGGGGATTTTGGCTAGAGAGAATCTAAGTTAGGAGGGGATGTTCCTATAAACATTTTCATACTTTACACATCTTGATCACAAATGTCAGGCTTTCTAAAGAGAGAGTTAGTGTGAGTATTGGCTCAGTAGCACATTCCACTACTTAATCTTTCTCTCCTGCTAACTACAAAATGACTAATATTTAAAAGTCTGTAGAGTATTAACAGAAGACCAATAATTCATCAGTTATATACTTCTCTTTGGGGAATGTGCCTTAGTTTTTCAATTTGTCTCCAAAAATTAATGAGGGTTATATTAACTTATGTAAATTGATGTAATGAGAGGGACTCCACCTTCCATTGGGGTCAACCAGCCCCTTAAGTGCCATTGCAAAACTCCCTTTTGTTTAATATTCTAACAAATGCTATACCAGCGTGCATGGCAAGATAAGAAGATGACGAAAATGTGAGTGCTGAGGTTTCCTGCTTGCCTCCAAACACCAAAAGTAATCTCTGCTTGAATGTCAATATCGTATCCCAAAATCTATTCTGACAAAATGGCTGTTCCCGTTGTATTGGTTTCTTGTAGTATTGCGTTGTTATTGCTAAAAAGTAATATGCCCAGAAGCAAGACACAAAGGCAATTGACTTTTCCTACTGCTGCTCGTTCATAGCAGCTGTTATTGAAAAGCATATTATTTTTTCATCTCCAGTGTACATATAGCCATCAAGACAACTAGTTATTGATACTTGTATCTACTGCAAATTAAGCCCAGATTAAGATATTCACATTTTTGCACAGTATTGTGCTATCATTTTGAAATGAAGCCAGGTGTAAGAAACTGTGGGAGCCATTCTGTGGCCTGTTTAAGAATGTAGATTGAAGAGGTAGTTCTTGATCAAACTCAAAAAGTCAGTGGGACCAAATCAAAAATTATATAGACACAGAGAAAAGGACAACAACAAATCAAATTGTAACATAAAATTTAATAATAATAATAAAGTTGGAAGGAACCTTGGAGGTCATCGAGTCCAACCCCCTGCTCAAGCAGGAAACCTACACCATTTTGGACAAATGGCTGTCCAGTCTCTTCTTAAAAACTTCCAGTGTTGGAGCATTCACTACTTCTGGAGGCAGGTTCTTCCATTGGTTAATTGTTCTAACTGTCAGGAAGTTTCTCCTTAGTTCTAAGTTGCTTCTTTCCTTGATCAGTTTCCACCCATTGCTTCTTGTCCTGCCCTCAGGCGCTTTGGAGAATAGCTTGACTCCCTCTTCTTTGTGGCAGACCCTGAGATATTGGAACACTGCTATCATGTCCCCCGTCGTCCTTCTCTTCATTAAACTAGACATACCCAATTCCAGCAACCGTTCCTTATATGTTTTAGCCTCCAGTCCCCTAATCATATCTGTTGCTCTTCTCTGTACTCTTTCTAGAGTCTCAGCATCTTTTTTACAATGGTGGTGACCAAAACTGGATGCAGTATTCCAAGTGTGGCCTTACCAAGGCATTATAAAGTGGTATTAATACTTCACGTGATCTTGATTCTATCCCTCTGTTAATGCAGCCCAGCACTGTGTTGGCTTTTTTGGCAGCTGCAGCACACTGCTGGCTCATATTTAAGTGATTGTCTACTAGGACTCCGAGATCCCTCTCACAGTTACTACTATTGAGCAAGTTTCCCCCTATACTATACCTGTACATTTGATTTTTCTTGCCTAAATGTAGAACCTTACTTTTTTCACTATTGAATTTCATTTTGTTAGATAGCGCCCAGTGTTCAAGTCCTCCTGTATCTTAAGCCTGTCTTCTGGAATGTTGGCTATTCCTGCCAGCTTGGTGTCATCCGCAAATGTGATGAGTTCCCCATCTATCCCCTTGTCCAAATCATTGATGAAGATGTTGAAGAGCACCCCACTACACACTTCCCTCCATGTAGATGCAGTTCCATTGAGGACCACATGCTGAGTATGGCCAGTCAGCCAGCTACGGATCCATCTGGTGGTGATGCTGTCTAACCCACTTTTTTCTATCATTGTGATCTACTTTATCAAATGCCTTACTGAAGTCCAAGTAAATTATATCCACAGCATTCCTCTGATCCACTAATTTTGTCACTTGGTCAAAGAATGCAATTTAATTCAAAATTCAATTTTATCTTAATGTTAACTCTTTAAAGAATTAGATCATGGAAGATTTTTACATTTTGGTGGCAAATGAGCCACCAAAAGTTCAGTACTTACAGCATGGTTCCGGGGGTTGAAAAAGGATTTTAATAAAAGGCATAAGCTTTTGTGAGCTGCAACTCATTTTATCACAGAGTGGCTAGATTGACAAATCTTTCTTGCTTTCCTGTCCCCTTCTTCCCATATTAACTAATTATCCTGTCTTCCCTTCCCCTCCTCATTCTGCTTCTCTCTCTCTCTCTCTCTCTCTCTCTCTCTCTCTCTCTCTCTCTCTCTCTCTCTCTCTCTCTCTCTCTCTCTCTCTCTCTCTCTCTCTCTCTCTCTCTCTTCTCTCTCTCTCTCTCTCTCTCTCTGTGTGTGTGTGTGTGTGTGTGTGTGTGTGTCCATGCTTGTATACTGAGGGCAGCATGGCAGAGCAGCTGAGCAGCAGCTAAGCACCCAGATCTGCATATCATACCTGAAAACCCCAGCAGTAGCCAGGCAACCAAAGGGCAAGAAGGTAGGGAGAAAAAGGATACGTAACACTTGTCAACAGAAAGGAAAGGGATAAACTTTCAAGAGGGCTAAGAGCTAAAAATTTCCAACATAAAGCTGAGATTTCCAACATAAAGAAGTGCGTAACACTTCATAATGGGCCAAGAACTTTTGTAAATGCTTAAATTTTTAAAATTTCTGAACTTTGTTTTTAAATTTTTAAATTTCTTTATTCAATTTTCAATATCTTTTTTCAATTTTTAAATCTTTTTTCAACTTTTAAATTTCTTTTTAATTTTAAATTCCATTTTCAATTTTTAAATCTTTTTCAATTTTTAAAAATTCTTTTCAGTTTTTTATAAAATTATTTTTTCATTTTTTCATTTTTTTATTTTTTTCAACTAAATCTTTTTAAAAAGTTTACTTATTTTAATTCTTTAGAAAATTTTAAATTATTAATGATCTAAGAGAAAAAAATAAAAAAAATCATGGAAAAAAGAAACTTAAAAAAGGGAAGATAGTGATGAATTTTTGAAAACAGAACAAAGGGTCATGAAGTTTTGTAAACTACTGTAAACTGACATATTGCAACAGGGAAAATAAATTTTAGAAATGTTTAATATTTTAACAAAAAAAAATCATGGACATAGAAGAACGAGCTACCCCCCGAACTCCGTATAATAACAGATTTACGCACCTTCCGTCAGGAACTAAAAACATTCCTTTTCCGACAGGCCGGCCTGGCATAGAAGCTTCGGTTCCAATAGGGTCAAAATGTTTTAGGGGGTCTGAGTATTTTTTAAGATTTTAAATTTTGTATGTTTTGGGTTTTAAATGGGATTTTGGCCAAATGATTTAATTTATTTTTAATTATTTTAAATTTTGTATATTTATATGTTTTTTAAATTTTAGGCTGTACACCGCCCCGAGTCCTTCGGGAGAGGGGCGGTATAGAAATTTGATTAATAAATAAATAAATAAATAAAATAGAGACTGATGTTATAGTGATTTGCAAAATATGTCATATGTTTGAGGTTGTGCCCACAGAAGACCCAAATTATATATGGATCAAATGTAAATCATATGAATACTTATGAACTATATTTCATATGAGCAATATTTTCCAAAGATCCTGGAGCACTGGAGAACCACCAGAGGACTGGAAAAGAGCTGATGTAGTTCCCATTTTCAAAAAATAAAAAAAATAGATCCAGGAAACTACCGACCTATCAGCCTGACCTCAATACCTGGGAAAATTCTGGAAAAGATAATCAAACCATGAATCAGCGAAAACCTACAGGCAAAGAAAGTCATTACTAAAAGCCAACACGGGTTTGTCAAAAACAGATCATGCCAGACAAATCTTATTGCATTCTTTGACCAAGAGACAAAATTAGTGGATCAGAGGAATGCTGTGGATATAATTTACTTGGACTTCAGTAAGGCATTTGATAAAGTAGATCACAACCTACTACTCAATGATAGAAAAAAGTGGGTTAGACAGCATCACCACTAGATGCATTCGTAACTGGCTGACCAGCCGTAATCAGCGTGTGATCCTCAATGGAACTGCATCTACATGGAGGGAAGTGTGTAGTGGGGTGCCTCAGGGCTCTGTTCTAGGCCCAGTGCTCTTCAACATCTTCATCAATGATTTGGATGAGGGGATAGATGGGGAACTCATCAAATTTGTAGACAACACCAAGCTAGCAGGAATAGCCAACACTCCAGAAACTAGGCTTAAGATACAGGAGGATCTGGACAGACTTGAACAAAATGAAATTCAATGGTGAAAAAAGTAAGATTCTCACTTTTTAAGGTGCTGAAAGAAAATCAACATGGTTTCTGCAAAGGCAAATCATGTCTTACTAACTTGTTAGAATTCTTTGAGGGTGTAAATAAAAACATAGATAAAGGGTATTGTATATCTTGACTTTCAAAAGGCTTTTGACAAAGTCCCTCACCAAAGGCTCCTAAAAAAGCTCTCCAGCCACGGAATTAGAGGACAGGTCTTGTCCTGGATTGGTAACTGGCTAAATTGTAGGAAGCAAAGGGTGGCAATAAATGGACAATTCTCTAGATGGAAATAAGTGAGAAGAGAAGTGGTGTACCCCAAGGTTCAGTTTTGGGACCTTTACTTTTTAATTTATTCATCAATGATCTGGATGTAGAAGTTAATAGTGAGGTAGCCAAGTTTGCTGATGACACTAAATTGTTCCGGGTTGTGAAAAGTGAAACTGATTGTCGGGAGCTCCAGAAGGATCTCTCGAAATTGTGTGAGTGGGCAACAAAGTGGCAAATGCATTTTAACCTAAACAAGTGCAAAGTTATGCACATCGGGGCAAAGAACTCCAATTATACTTACCAACTGATGGGGACCAAACTTTCTGAGACAACCCAAGAAAGGGATCTTGGGGTTTTGGTGGACAGCTCGATGAAGATGTCAACCCAATGCGCAGCATCAGTAAAAAAAAGCAAATTCCATGCTTGGCATGATTAGGAAGGGAATCGAAAATAAGTCAGCAAGTGTTGTATTGCCTCTGTACAAATCGATGGTGAGACCACACTTGGAGTACTGTGTACAGTTCTGGTCACCGCACCTCAAGAAGGATATAATGGAACTGGAAAAGGTGCAAAAAAGGGCAACAAGAATGATCAAGGAAATGGAGCGCCTCCCTTATGAAACCAGATTGCAATGCCTTGGTCTCTTCAGCCTTGAAAGATGGCGTTTAAGGGGTGACTTGATCGAAGTGTATAAAATCATGCATGGGATAGAAAAGGTGGATAGAGAAAAATTCTTTTTTCTATCACACAATACCAGGACAAGGGGGCACTCCCTAAAGCTCATAGCTAAGAAAGTGAGGACAAATAAAGGGAAATATTTCTTCACCCAGAGGGTCTTTGATTTATGGAATTCACTTCCAGAAGGGGTCGTGACAGCTGTCAGCCTTGACAGCTTCAAGGCAGGGTTAGATAGATTCATGGATGCCAAGTGTATCAATGGTTATTAAAACGGATGTCCATGTGCCGCCTCTATGTTGGTTGAGGCAGGCAGGATTCCCTTGAGTACCATTTGTTGGGGGTCAAGGGAAAGAGAGGGTTTTGCCTTCTCTTTCTGCTCAAGATCCCCATGTACAATTGGTGGGCCACTGTGTGACACAGAATGCTGGACTCGATGGGCTTTGGCCTGATTCAGCATGGCTCTTCTTATGTTCTTATGTTCTTATATAAGAAACAAACCCAAGACCCATAAAGGATTCAAATGCCTATACACCAACACTCAAAGTTTAGGGAACAAACAGGATGAACTTGAAGTGTGAGTACATGAAAGTAAATATGATATAGTTGCCATTACTGAAACTTGGTGGAATGAAACTCATGGCTGGAATGTACTGATGGAAGGATACAAAGTATTCAAAAGAAACAGACTTAACAAAAGAGGTAGTAGAGTTGCATTATATATAAAAGATCATTACGTCTCTACAGAAATCCACATAACCAAGGATGAAAACTTCCTAGAATCTATATGAGTCAATACAAAAGGGAAAAAAAGAATGACATTGCTATAGGCATATACTACAGACCACTCAATTAAGCAAAAGAAATAGATGAACTTTTTGCTAAATAATTAACTAATGTATGTAGGAAATATACCAAGTAGTAATGGGAGACTTTAACTACCCTGATATCAACTGGGAGATAAACTCTGCAGCAACAGATTGCTAACCAACTTAGCTGACAACTTTGTCATCCAAAAGGTAGAGGAGAGAACTAGAGGAAAAGCTAATTCTTACTAATAGAGAAGAAGTGATAGAGGGAGTTGAAGTTGCAGGAACTTTGGATGAGAGTGATCACATCATATTGGAATTCAATATGAAAACACAAGCAATAGAACATAATCCAGTCAGTGTCTTAAACTTCAAAAGAGCTAATTTTAACAAACTCAGAGAGAGTCTAAGAAAAATTCCATTGATGAAAATCCTAAAGTGGAATACAACTCAAGAAGCATCATACAACTCTGAAAAATATGATCATTAGAGTCCAGTCTAGCACAATATCACTGAAAAAGAAAAACAAGAAATTCAAGAAGAAACCAGCATGGTTGCATAAAGATCTCTCTGATAAACTGAAAGACAAAAAGGAAAAGTATAAAAAAATGAAAAGAGTGAAACTTAACTAAGGCAGAGTATCAGCAAAAAGCCTAAATCTTGCAAAAATGAAGTCAGGAAAACAAAGGTTCAGAATGAACAAAGACTTGCAACAAAAGTCAAAGATAATTTAAAAAAAGTTTCTTTCAATATATAAATAACAAGAAAAAAGTCAAGGAAACAGTAGGTCCAGTTAAAGAGAAGATGGCAGGAAGTAACAGGCAGCAGAGAGAAAGCAGAATTGCTTAACTCATTCTTTGTATCGGTCTTCATGCAAAAATAAACTATAGCCCAACCTACCAAAAACATAACTGTAAAAGACAGACTAGAAATAAAAATTACAATAAGCAAAAAAGTGGTTAGATAATACCTATCTGATCTGGATGAATATAAATCACCAGGACCTGATGGATTACATCCCAGAGTTCTGAAGGAACTAGCAAATGTTATCTCAGAACCATTGTATCATATCTTTAAAAAATTCAGGAACATTGGGGAATTACCTGAGGATTGGAAAAGAGCTAAAGTGGTACCAATCTTCAAAAAAGGATAAAAAAAACAGACCCACGAAACTACAGACCAATCAACCAAACATCAATACCTGAGGAGATACTGGAAAAGATAATCAAAAAACAGATCTGCAATCATCTAGAAACAAGTAAAGTTATAACTAAAAGTCAGCATGGGTTTGTTAGAAATAGATCATGCCAAACCAATCATTTCATTCTTTGACAAAGTGACTAAATTAGTAAACCAGTGAAATGCTGTGGACATAGTATACTTAGACTTCAGCAAGGCATTCGAAAAAGTAGACCACAACGTATTTTTTGGTAAACTATAAAAATGCAGGATAGACAACACCACCACCAGATGGATTTGTAACTGGCTGACAAACCATACTTAACAAGTTATCCTTAATACCGGTAGTACTACATCTATATGGAGGGAAATAAGCAGTGGAGTACTACAAGGTTCCATCCTAGGCCCAGTACTCTTCAATATTTTCATAAATGACTTAGATGACAAAATAGAAAGGGAACTCATCAAACTTGCAGATGACACTAAGTTGGCAGGAATAGCCAACACTTCAGAGGACAAGCTCAGGATCCAAAAACATCTTGATAGACTTGAGCAATGGGCCCTATCTAACAGCATGAAATTTAATGTAGAGAAAAACAAGATTTTATACATAGGCAGGAAAAACCAAAGGCACAAGTACAGATTAGGCAAAACCTGGTTCAAAAACAGGACCTGTGAGTGGGCCCACGGAGTCCTAGTGGATGATCACTTAAATATGAGCCAGCAGTGTGCAGCGGAAGCAAAAAAAAAAAAAAGCTAATACAATCTTTGGTTATATAAACAGAGGCATAGAATCAAAATCAAGTGAAGTATTAGTACTGCTTTATAAACCTTTAATAAGGCAACACCTGGAATACTGTATCCAGTTTTGGTCACTGCATTACAAAAAAGATGTTGAGACTTTGGAAAAAGTGCAAAGAAGAGCAACTAAGATGATTAAAGGCCTGGAGACTAAAACATATGAAGAACGATTTCAGGGTTTGGGTTTGACTAGCCTAGAGAAAAGAAGGACTAGGGGGGACATGACAGCAGCATTCTAGTATTTGAGAGGCTGCCGCAAAGAGGAGGGGGTCAATTTATTTTATAAAGCACCAGAGGTTCAGGACAGAAACAATGGATGGACACTAATCAAGGAGAAAATCAATCTGGAATTAAGGAGAAATTTCCTAACAAGGAGAACAATTAACCACTGAAACAGGTTGCCATCAGAAACTGTGGGTGTTTTATCACTGGAGGTTTTAAAGAAGCGACTGAATAGTCACTTGTCTAAAATGGCATAGGGTCTCCTACTTGAGCAGGAGGTTTGACTGGAAGACTTCAAACATTCCTTTCAACCCTATTCTGATTCTAGTTATGCAGTGCAATTTTACTGAGTACCAGAAGCATGAAAAGAACAAAATAGGAAGGTGCCTTATACCAAGAAATGAATCATTTGTGCATCTAATCTAGGATTCTTTATATATAGTCCAGTATTTCTGTAGTTTCAAAGAATGATCTTTCACAACTTTCAACATTTAAGTCTTAATTAAAATAAAATAAATCTATAGATGTGCAGCTATGTCTGGAATAGACAAATATTATACCATTGATCCACAGCCACCAAATTATGAATAAATTCATTTAAATAACAGAATGAATTGCAGATAACTTCTAATAATTCATCCTTTGTTGGTCTCTTTTATAATATTCATAGGGAGCACCAGGAAGTATTATAAAACAATATTCTGAAAGACAGACATTAATAACTTTAGAGTTAACTATGAAAGTTGGTGTAAAATTGGAAAAAGAACTCATTATTTTCAGGTCTAAATAAACAGGTTTGGTTAAAAACATGATTTTTTTTTCATCTTTAAAACTTAAAACATTTGGGAGGATGAGATAGCACAAAAGTCTGGATCCTTGAAATTGAAATTAAGCATGGCCATGGAATTAAATGCATAGCACATGATTTGCTAAGTTTGGAGAAATATCAGTGTGAAATTATAAAGTTGTGTCACTTCAGAAAATCTTTTTTAACTTAAGCAGAAAGAAGAAATAACTGTCCTCCTGTAATGGGGTCTTACTGACAAAATTGTCAATTGCAGAATAAAAATCAGTTATCAATCTTTGTTGATTCGGTCTAGGAGGAATCTTTTTGTGTGAAGTTCATTTCTGATTAGGGCCAATTCTGTTCTTTTCAGGATGTGTTTGGTAGCTGCAGAGTTGGAGTGGAATTTCAATTGAAAGTATGTGGGGATTAAATTTTGATCTCAGCAGTTGTGTAGGAATGCGAGGTCACATAAAAGGGAAGCTCTTTGGACTTCGAGTTTTTCATAGGTCCTGGTCAGATCTCCTCACACTTCACCACAAACTCAGCAACAAGATCCACCCCGCACTTCGGGACAAATCCAAACAACTTGCTGTCTGGAGAGCTGAAACACAGAGCACCCTCAAGACAGACACACACACCAACAAACTCCGAAGACCACAAGAACACCAGAAACAAACCCCTCCTCCCTCACAGCCACACATGAAACAAACAGTGCATAACATCTCAGATAGGATCCTCAGCAAAGCCGAAACCAATGTCCTTTCCAAAGGATTGAACTTTGCAGTCGCTCCCAAACAGAATCCCACTGAAATCATTATATGCGGAGTTGAAACCAGCCTGACCAAAATCAACCCTGATGAGCTAAAAGAATCAGACTCAAAATCACCAACATCCTCTGCGCCAGCAAGACACCCAAAAGTAACTTACTCAAAGAGGAACAGACAGCACTACTTAACCTGAAAGAAGACACCAGCATAATAATCCTACCAGCAGACAAGGGCAATACCATGGTGGTTATGAATACATCTGACTACCAAACCAAATTAACCAACCTTCTCCAAGACTCCATATACAAACCCCTAAACAAAGATCCCACCACCTACCTGGAAAAAACCACTAGATCCAAAATAAAAGCCTCCCCCATTAGCAAAGAGATCCAGTAAAGAATCATTCCCAGAGAGAAATCATCCAGATGCCCTAAGCTCTATGGTCTCCCCAAGATACACAAAGAAGGAACCCCACTTAGACCCATAGTCAGCTCCATAGGCTCACCTCTACAAAACCTAGCCAAATTTCTCACCAAACAACTACAGCCCTATGCAGAATCCATCACCTCACACATAAAAAACTCATTCCAGTTCATAGAGATCATAAAGAAACAAAACTTACAGCCCAGTGACCTACTCATGAGCTTCAATGTCATATCCATCTTAACCCAATGCCAATCAAAGAAGCCTTAACAGCTATCCAAAACAAATATAATCCCCCCAAACACATCCTAGATCTGACCATCCACTGCCTATCCAACACATACTTCATCTATAATGGACAAAAATACAAACAAATAGAAGGATCACCCATGGGATCACCCCTCTCACCTGTCATTCCATTCTCTACATGGAACACTTTGAAACCCAAGCTCTAGAAAAATCTGATCACAAACCCAAACTCTGGCTCAGATACGTAGACGACACCTTCATAATCTGGCCACATGGGAAAGAAAAACTGGACAACTTCCTCACATACCTCAACAGCCTACACCCCAACATATAGTTCACCATGGAAACAGAAGCTAATAACCAACTTCCCTTTCTGGATGTCTTAGTCTACAAGAAATCCAATGGCTCCCTAGGACACACCATCTACCAGAAGAAAACACACACAAGCTGCTATCTGCACGCACTCTCACACCACCACCCAGCACAGATCAACTCCGTAGCCAAGACACTCATCTCCAGAACCAAACGCCTAGCTGACGAACAACACCTAAAAACCGAACTACACAATCTCACTAATGTACTAACATCCAACGGATTCCAAAGAAATAAGATTTCCAACCTAATCCAAAAAGAAACCCCCACTAAAATCCAAGACAGAGAACAAGAAAACGGCAAAGCCCTCCTCCCATACATAAAAGGCACCACAGACAGGATCAGCAAGATCCTTCACAAACATAATATCAAAACAGCATTCTGCACAAACAGAAAAATATCCACCATCCTAAGAAACCCTAAAGACAAAATTGAATTAGAAAATCAAGGAGTATATGAAATCCCATGTACTGCCTGCTCCACCACATACATTGGACAAACCAACAGAAGAATAAGTGCACGCATTGAAGAACCCAAAAACTCAGTCAAAAAAAAGAGGAACCAACTTCTTCCCTGGTCCAACACCTTAAAGCCACAGGACATGAAACTGACTTTAAAAAGACCAGAACTATTGCCAAAACTGAACACTTTAATAACAGAATAATCAGAGAAGCCATCGAAATAGAAAAATGCCCACACAGCATGAACAAACTAGATGATACCTCCTGCCTACCAGCCATTTGGAAACCCGCCTTTATTGACAAACGAGTCCCTAACACAAAGAATGACACCAGACCCACACTCACGAAAACCACACAGGATGTCACCAACATGAGTGGGTGTTAGTTTGTTTTTAGATATTTTTGTTTGGACTTGTATTGAAATTTGATGTTCTATATACATGTTGTTAGCCGCTCCGAGTCTCCGGAGAGGAGCGGCATACAAGCCCGAATAAAATAAATAAATAAATAAACACACATCCACGCAAAAAACAAACCCAAACCCACACCGATGATGAGGCACGACCACAAGCCAGAAGCCAGACCACAGCCAGACCACAGCTGCATCATTAGCCACTTTAAACCCCTCCAATCCATACATGAAGCAAACTGACACCCACCATGAAGATGAGGCACAACCACAAATGTGAAGCCAAACAACAGCAACGCAGCTCACCATCTCAAATCCCCCTGCAACTCAGACTAGCCTAAGCACAACAAAGCCCCCATCCAAACAGAACACTCCCCCAGCCAATCAGAGCACAGCCAACCCCCCATCCAATCAGAACACAGCCAAGCCCCTAACCAATCAGAACACACCTCCACCTAATCAGAACACAGCCAAGTTCCCAGCCAATCAGTTCATAACTCCACTGGCAGTTAAAAGGAAGAAATAGCTCCAGTCACACATTACTCCTAGAAGCACAAAGCCGAAAGCACCAGCCTGAAGATGACGAATGGGACTTCGTCAAAATGTCGCCAAGACACTTCCAGTTTTACATGGGAGAAAACCCGAGTAACCAAAGACCTACATACAAACACCCACAAAAACCTCAGAAAATATATATATTTGTGATATATATACACACACAAACACACACATACACATATATATCACAGATATATACATATATATCTCACACACATATATTTGTGATACACACACACACACATACACATATATATCACAGATATATACATATATATCTCACAAAAAAATAAATGACTCATAATCACCAGGAGAATCCAAATAGGAAAATTTAATAAAACCAAGTTTTCATCAGAAACTTCCAACGTCAGGGTTAAAAAATTTGTGATATTAATGTACCCAGGCAAATTTCTTCTGATTTTTGTAAAAAATATTTTCCATTTTCAATGTTGTCACTCCCTGTTCTGATTTTTCCATTGGCTGGATCTGTTGGTCAATTGAGTCCTCTGTCTTAGTGTTTAGTTGTTCCACTTCTCCTGTTATTTTCTGCATTGTTAGTTCTTTGGTTGTAGCCAAGATCTGGATTTGTATATTTAAGTTGGCACCTTGTTCCTTTATGTTGCATCTTATTTTGTCACAAGCTGAAAGAATGGTTTTGTGTATTGATTTCAACATGGAAAGGATTTTTTCCTGATCTTCATCCATATTCTCTTTATAGTATGTTAAGTTGAAGACTTTAGAATCAAACATTAAAAATAGTTTTTTTTGTTTTTTTATAGCTAGCAAATTGTTTCTCAAGTAAGAGTTTATAGTCCAAGGTATTCCATCATTTCGTATAATAATATATGTTTCTCGTGTAAAGAAATAGGAAAGCAGTTCCCCACATATAACTCTGAAGTCAGTAAAAGTTTACATTCATAGTTCAAACAAGCCAGATATCCTGCCCAGAAGTTCTTTCTTTGCAGCTGAGCTTTTCACAGGTAATAGCTGTCAAGGTCAAAGAAGTTTTCTCTGGAGTCTGGGTTTCAAGCCAAGTCTCTTTTAGGCAATAACAAGTTGTAATACCATACTTTGCCGCAAAATGTCACTGATGCCATTTAAAGCTTTTTAAATCCAAAGTTTTATGATAGTTTTTCAGGTCTTATTTCTTTTTTTGAAATAAAAACAAATGTCTCCAGTAAGAATAGGAATACTTTTAGTCCCCAAGTTTCAAAAGCATGTACATCCAATTAGATTAAAATTGTTCTTATAATTGTTCTGTTTCCCCTGGGTAGTTAGTCACCACTGTTCTTAAAGGATGGGGTAGAAATTCCTTTCCCTGTTTCCTCATAGGGAGAAAAATACTTTGGGCAGCTTTTACAGGAAAAAATACTTAAAGTCTTAAAGTGAGGATCAGATCTCACCCAGTTTCATCTGCATTGCTTTAAAGGTGCTTGGCAATGTTAGCAGCTTAGTGACGAGCCATATTGCTATGGCCGGTCTTTCCCCTAACGGTTTGGAGGGCTTCACCAGATCCTACGATCAAGTGGGGGTCACCTTCTTGCTCGTCGCCCCTACAGGGCCACTTTCGATGCTTTCCAGGGTCCCCCAGTGAGATGAAATCAGATGTAAAAGACGGAGCTTGTCTTCCAGCATCTGCGGTACCACAATGTCAAACCAGAAATCGATATTTACTTTCTTTTGAGAGCAGGCAACATAATTTCATTTTTAACATGGGCCAGTGTGCTCATAGTAAAAAATGACAATAAAAGCTATCTTATCCTATCACACCAATGGAACATATCCAGTATCCAAGGCTCCTGAAGGTAGGACAAGAAGCAATGGATGGAAACTTATCAAGGAGAGAAACAACCTAGAACTAAGGAGAAACTTCCTGACAGTTAGAACAACTAACCAGTGGAACAACCTGCTTCCAGAGGTAGTGAATCTCCAACAATGAAAGTTTTTAAGAAGAGACTTGACGGCCATTTGTCTGAAATGGTATAGGATTTCCTGCCTGAGCAGGGGGTTGGACCCGATGACCTCCAAGGTCCCTTCCAACTTCTTACTATTATTATTGTTATTGTTATTGTTATTGTTATTGTTATTGTTATTGTTATTGTTATTGTTATTGTTATTGTTATTGTTATTGTTATTGTTATTGTTATTGTTATTGTTATTGTTATTGTTATTGTCATTATATAGAAAACAGAACATTCCATGGCATCCTATTAATAAATATAATTAGTAAATATATGTCAGAGGAATGACTGAAGCAGAGAACAATTATGGGTAGAATATAGACAAAACAAAGAAGGTAAACCCATTCTATAATTCTTCAGTTCTATACAAAACTTTTCACCAGCACCAAATATGGGCAATAAATGATTTTTCCTTTAATCTCAAAGAGATAAAGAAACAATGAGACAATTTTTTTCTATAGCAGCACCATTCACAATCTATAAGGTCGACATAGGGAGTTTTTTACTGGGATAAAAGAGCTTAATATACAGAATGCATATTGCAACTGAACCTATGATGGATGCAGAATGAAGGTCTTTGAGGTATACTGAAGAGAGAACCATTCAGTTTTGATCCAAAGAACTAAGATTGGTTTGATAACCAGGTGGGAATTTGGGGCTGGTTTGAATTTTCCTCTTTGAAAACAACAACCTCACTTTATCTTTAGTGGGCTGGCTGTGGTGTTCAATGGAATCAACTCCTAAGTATCATCAGTGTTAAACTTGTTTCATAAAGTCTATCTTTAACTTAAACAGAGAGCAATAATTTATAGAATCATAGAAACTCCTACCCAGAGCGGGAGACATTATTGCATTATTGATCGAACCAAATTGAGAGCTTATATTAAGACCTATTTGGAAGCGATCACTGTGGCAAGATCTCAGTATCTTTCCGCATTGATCGCGTCTGCGGATTCTCGCCCGGCTGTCCTGTTTAAGGTGACTTGTTCTCTCCTTGATACGGAGAGGAGGGAGGAATCTTTGCAGGGCAATGCTGAGGAATTTAACACCTTTTTCGCAGACAAGATCACTCAGATCCGGGCTGACTTGGACTCCAATTGGAATGCAGCGTCAGCTGACAATGAGTCAGTCGAGACGACAGAGGCCCGTCTTAGTCTTGTTGAATGGGATGAATTTGACCTGGCAACTCCTGATGATGTGGACAAGGCCATTGGAGCTGTGAGTTCTGCCACCTGTTTATTGGACCCATGTCCCTCCTGGTTGGTTTCGGCTAGCAGGGAGGTGACACGAAACTGGGTCCAGGCTGTTATTAATGCTTCATTGAGGGAGGGGTCCTTTCTGGCTCCCTTAAAGGAGGCACTTGTGTGCCCCCTCCTCAAGAAGCCTTCCCTGGACCCGGCAGTTTTGAATAATTACTGGCCAGTCTCCAATCTCCCCTTTTAGGGAAGGTTGTTGAGAAGATGGTGGCACTCCAACTCCAATGGTCCTTGGAGGAAGCTGATTATCTGGACCCTTGGCAGTCTGGGTTCAGGTCCGGTTACAGCATGGAAACTGCTTTGGTCGCGCTGACCGATGATCTCTGGCGGGCCAGGGATGGAGGTTATTCCACTATCCTGGTGCTTCTTGACCTCTCAGCGGCATTCGATACCATCGACCATGGTATCCTTCTGTGCCAGTTGGAGGGGTGTGGAATGCGGGGCACCGTTTTATGGTGGTTCACCTCCTACCTCTCTGGCCGGTCGCAGTCGGTGTTTGCAGGAGGTCAGAGATCGGCTCTGAGGCCTCTTCTGTGTGGAGTGCCTCAGGGGTCTGTTCTCTCACCTCTGCTTTTTAACATCTACATGAAGCCGTTGGGTGAGATCATCCGTTGACACGGGGTGAGTTGTCATCAGTATGCTGATGATACTCAGCTTTATATCTCTACCCCGCGTCATTACAGCGAAGCAGTGGAAGTGATGAACCGGTGCCTGGAGGCTCTTAAAGTCTGGATGGGTGCCAACACTGGGCTATGAGAAAAGCAGTGGGTGACCCTCTCCTCTGCCTCACCAGGCCCTGAGCAGTGGCAGATATGGCTCTCTGAATGTACATAGGAGCCCACTTCCCCAGCTGAGAGGAAGTGATGGTGCCCAGCAGGGCTGGAGAGTCGGGATTTGGGAAGGCAGTCCCACGCGAAGCAAGGCAAGTTGCCACCTACAAGAGCCAAGCTGGGTGCCATAACTGGTTGCCCGCCTCCTCCTTGGGCTCCCTTCATCATCATCGGCCCACCACCCCCACTGGCCATGACCACCAGCCAGAGCTGCCGCTCCTGCAAACTCCCCTGTGGCTGGGACACAATAAAGTTTGCCACCAGTGCCACCGTCCCGTCCTCACCCAGCACCAGGAAGGAGAAGACCCACTGGAGGACGGTGGCCATTTGGAAGCACCACAACCACATGGCCAGCACAATGGGGTCAGGCTCCTACAAGTTGCCTGCCAAGCATAGCTGCAGCTTATCATGGAGGGATGAGCTCCTTCTCCTCCTCCTCCATGAGGCCCCACCTTGCCCACCCGTAAGCAAGGCACAGCTACACTGCTGCGGAGGAAGGGGGCACCTCCCCGATGACAGATCTGGGCTAGCTGGCCTTAGGTCAGTGATGGCAAACATTTAGAGACCATGTGTGCTAGGGCAATGGAGCATGCCCACGGAGAGGGCTCCATGTGCTGCCTCTGGCACACATGCCATAGGTTCTCCACCAGGCCCCTTAACAAAAATTATGTTGCTCTTCTCTGATCTTCTCTTTCTTTTGTGTGTGTGTGTGTGTGTGTGTGTGTGTGTGTGTGTGTGTGTGTGTGTGTGTATTCCATTATGATCCTTCTTACAGTTACTATTTTGAGCCAGGTATCACCTATTCTATGGCTGTGCTTCTGCTATTTCCTGCTTCAGTGTAGGACTTTGCTTTTCTCTTCACTGAACTGCATCTAGTTGGCTAGGTCCCAAATCTCAAGATCCTTCTGAGTCATGACACTATTTCAAGGTATTAGCAATTTCCCCCAGTTTAGTGTGAGTTCCCCTTCTATTCAGTCATCTAGATCATTTATGAAGAGGCTGGCAAGTACTGGGCCAAGACAAAACCTTCAAGTATGCCACTTCATGCTCCTCTTCATGTAGATATAGTTCTATTAAGGACTATATGCAGAATGTGGTTGACCAACCAACTGTAAAATCATCTGGTGATTGTACTATCTATCCTACATTATACTACAGTAGGCTATGTTTTCTTTGTCAAAGGAAATGTCACTGTTAAGAAATGTCATTATTTCTAGGGATTCAGAAATCTGCTGTATGATTATTTTTCCAAGGATTTTTTCAGGTATTGATATCAAGCAGATTGGTCTGTAATTTCTTGAATCAACCTTTTTTTTAGTGCTGGAGATGTAAACTCTTGAACTCCTCTAAGGTGGATAGATGTTTTTAGGCGATTTCTTATCTACATTAACCTGTTCTGTCTCAAACAGTTATGTTAAGTGTTAACACTTATCACTTGCATTGTCACACCCTTATGCCATTATTCTGTCCATTTTAGTTTCATTTTTTTTCTTTTCACTCAGAAAATCAGATGGGAACTCAGGATTAAACTGCATTCAATTTTGTCTATATATAGCATTCCAAGTTTTACTTAATTGTATATTGGAGCACTTCATCATTACAACTAAATGTTTCTATTTTCAGAATCACATAGGGACTGCCCAACAGCCAAAGTGCTGGAAAAAAATACCCTTAAGGTCAAATGCCAATTTGTCTAGATAAGTGATGCTATTAAACAGTCATTTTCTGTGTTTACTAATTGTACAGAGATCTGAAGTCTGTGTCTGAGGATAATTACAATGTTAATAAGAAATAGGATCACTCTAAATCCACACTTTAAGAGATGAAATACATATGTACAAGTGACAATTTGTGTGGCCCAGGTGGATGCATTACGCAAATAGAAAATCCTTTGATAAAGTCCAATCCTTGCATTAGATGAACCAGCAGAGTATCTTGTATATTACATTAGGAAGACAATTAATCATTGACTGGCTCATATCAAGGAGGTGAAATGATTCAGTTTTAAATTATGTTTCATCTTTTCATCTGATTTAATGTTGACATTAATTTGCTTATTGTTACTTAATCTGATTCTCTGGGCTGGAAAAGAAGGCAGGCATGTCATTTAGTAGTAAGGTGTGTGTTTGTATACAAAGGGTTTTATTTTTATTGTCCAGTAAATCCACTTAAGATTGTGGAAAAGGTCTATCTGAAACAATGCTGGCAAAACACAGATGAGATGGGTAGATCTATTAAACTCAAACATTTTAAAAATACATTTTTAGACCATCAAGCTACTGGAGATATAGTTGCTTAATAAAAGACAAGACATTCATACATACTAGTGACTAATAAGTAATTAATTGCCCTATGCAAGATTCACGTCTATGAAGACTTTTGTTCAGAGACAACATCATTCTCTTCATAAATCAAAGCAGCAACATAATTTACTTTGACAAACAATTTTATGTTGTATTAAAGTTTTTACCTCTCCTGCTTGTTACTTCAAATTTAGGAGAGGATTTGATGTAGGAACCATGCCTGAAATCTTTTTGGCTTTAGCAAGGGTATGTCAAAGATTTCAGAAACACATATCTTTTGGAACAGCTTTCCAAAGCTTGGACTGATATGCGGGCAGAAGGGATGAGCATCAATTCCTCCTAAATGCTTGCCAAAACATGTGGCAGTCTGGAAATGGTAAAAATAACATCTTCTTTGGCATAGCTTGCCATTTTTTTTTTTTTGATTGAAGAGCTTCTTTAAAGTAAAGCCACAAAGAATGGCTTTCTTCTTGGTCAGCGGGTATCAGAAGCTTCCAGGCATGCATAGCATAAGTCCAGAAGTTCCTGCTATTGAAGTGAAGTGACTGATCAAGGTAATCAGACTTAAATCAACATTTTACTAAGGCCAAACAACTCAAATCTGCAAAGTGCTTTGCTGCATTGAGCCAATCCATGTATGCATAGTAATTAAATTAAGTTCAAGAACAATGAGAATTATTCTGAATTTCTTTCTTTTCTGCTCTAGAAGAATTTCCAAAGCAAATTTGCTTTCATTGGTTCAAATGGGAATCAGTAGGAAAAATACATATTTATCTGGCCAGTATTTTATTGGTATTAACCAAATTTACAGTCTCGTTAAGTGTTATAAAAGTGAGGTTCTGAGGAGCCAATCCATCTGAGGAATTGGCCAGTCACTCTCAGAAAGCAAAGGAGTCTCTGGCCCAGGAAGCATGCAGAATCAATTATGGCTGCAATACATTATTGCTGTTCAACTCTGACATTAGGAAAATCAACAGAACATGACTATGATTAAATGGTATTTAAAAATTGAAGCTTACCGTACTTTATAAAGATTTATTATCATCTTTCATAGTGGGTTTATTACTGTATTTGATTAATGCCATCATTCAAGAACTGATAGCAATATGTCACATGGTATTCAAATCTGTACTCCAGTCTCTATAGGTCTGTAGTCTCCTTAGCTTTATATGCCCCTTTGATTAAATTCTTTTTTTTAATATAAAATTCTTTTATTAAAACAATCAACATTGGACATAAAAGCATATTGTGCAGCAATCATCATGGCACCTGATATACAATACTAAGTGTTAGTCATTGAAAACGTCTGATTTAGTAAGCCTTTTTCCATCCTTCGCGTCTAGCCTCAACTATACTCCTGTTACACTTTGTTTGATTGGTGTTTCTCTTATCTGGTTCCATATTAATGTGATCAACATTAAACCAAAGATCCTATTGCTAAACAATCATCCTAGGATATAGCATACAACATTAGGTATTAATCTTTGTAAACATCTGTTTTAGTAAACGTTCTTTCCTCCTCCCTTCCCCCTTCAAGTATACTCCGAGTACCTTTTGTTTGGTTGGTGTTTCTCTTATATATGGTCTAACTACTGTGTCTAGTCTATTGCATATTGTTCGTTTGCGCTTCTGAATTGACTTCGTCCCATTACTAGTGCAATCTTTTATAGTCCCTAGTCAGAGATCCTGAGGTAAAAGTTTCATATCCTGAGGTAGAGATTCAGTCCGCTTTAACAGTATTAAAGCAAACAACATTGGACATAAGGTTACGTTAAGAGGCATTAGTTATAGAACATATACATTCAACATTGGGTGTTAGTTTTTGTAAACATTTGATTTGTTGACCCTTCTTCCCTCCTCCCATCGAGCCTCAGCTAAACGCCAGCTGCATTCTGTTTAATTGGTGTCTCTCTTGGATATAGTCTATCCACTGTTTCCAGTCCGTCAAAAATTGTTCATTGGAACGATTTTTCAAGTATGCTGATATTTTCGCCATTTTCGCCAAATTTGTTACTTTCACAGTCCATTCTTCAATAGGCGGTATTTCCGGATTCTTCCAGTATTGTCCCACCAACAATCTTGCTGCTGTAATTAAGTTCAAAAATAAATTTGTCTCTGAGCAGCAAATGGCCATCATATCTGTGAAGAAACCTGTCCTTACGAAACTGCCCTAAGTATTTCCCTTAATTCTGGGCCTCTTGAATCTATGTTGTTTAAAAAGGAAATGACAATGTTCTTTAGAGTGAGTAAGGGTATGTAGAAAGCAGCCCCTTTACTTTACTTTATAGATTAAGCAGCTATTATGTATGCCTGGGAAAAGAGGAAATTTCTTTAAAGGGACACTGTACATCCATGTAGCCTCTAAAGCAGGGGTTCTCAACCTTGGCAACTTCAAGACTTGTGGACTTCAACTCCCAGAATTCCTCAGCCAGCTTTGCTGGCTGAGGAATTCTGGGAGTTGAAGTCCACAAGTCTTGAAGTTGCCAAGGTTGAGAACCCCTGCTCTAAAGCAATGGTTCTCAACCTTTCTAATGCCGCGGGCCCTTAATACAGTTCCTCATGTTGTGGTGAACCCCAACCATAAAATTATTTTCTTTGCTATTTCATAACTGTAATTTTGCTACTGTTTTGAATCGTAATGTAAATATCTGATATGCAGGGTGTATTTTCATTATTACGACTTGAACATAATTAAAGCATAGTGATTAATTACAAAAACAATATAGCAATGCTCTCTGGAGAAGCTTATGCTTCCTTGCTCAAAAATGTTGGGAGGGAGGGAAGGAAGGAAGGAAGATTGAAAGGGAAAGGAAGGAGATGGAGAAGGAAGGAGATTGAAGTGGAAAAGAAGGAAGGAAGGAGAAAGAGATTGAAGGGGAAGGGATAGAGATGGAAGGAAGGAAGGAGATTGAAGGGGGAAGGAAGGGAGGAAGGAAGGGAGGGAGGAAGGAAGGAAGGAAGGAAGGAAGGAAGGAAGGAAGGAAGGAAGGAAGGAGAGAGATTAAAGGGGAAGGGATGGAGATGGAGATGGAGATGGAGATGGAGATGGAGATGGAGATGGAGATGGAAAGAAGGAAGGAAGGAAGGAACGAAGGAAGGAAGGAAGGAAGGAAGGAAGGAAGGAAGGAAGGAAAGAGAGATTGAAGGGGAAGGGATGGAGATGAGATGGAAGGAAGGAAGGAAGATTGAAGGGGAAAGGAAGGAGATGGAGAAGGAAGGAAATTGAAGGGGAAGGAAAGAAGGAAGGAAGGAAGGAAGGAGAGGGAGATTAAAGGGAAGGGATGGAGTTGGAGATGGAAGGAAGGAAGATTGAAGGGGAAAGGAAGGAGATGGAGATGAAGGAAGGAAGGAAGATTGAAGGGGAAAGGAAGGAGATGGAGAAGGAAGGAGATTGAAGGGAAAGGAAGGAAGGAAGAAAGGAAGGAGAGAAAGATTGAAGGGAAAGGGATGGAGATGGAAGGAAGGAATAAAGATTGAAGAGGAAAGGAAGGAGATGGAGAATGAAGGATATTTAAGGGAAAAGGAAGGAAGGAAGGAAGATTGAAGGGGAAAGGAAGGAAGGAAGGAAGATTGAAGGGAAAAGGAAGGAGATGGAGAAGGAAGGAGATTGAAGGGAAAAGGAAGGAAGGAAGGAAGGAGATGGAGAAGGAAAGAGATTGAAGGGGAAGGAAGGAGATGGAGATGGAGATGGAAGGAAGGAAGATTGAAGGGGAAAGGAAGGAGATGGAGAATGAAGGATATTTAAGGGAAAAGGAAGGAAGGAAGGAAGATTGAAGGGGAAAGGAAGGAGATGGAGAAGGAAGGAGATTGAAGGGAAAAGGAAGGAAGGAAGGAAGGAGATGGAGAAGGAAGGAGATTGAAGTGGAAAAGAAGGAAGGACGGAGAAAGAGATTGAAGGGGAAGGTATAGAGATGGAAGGAAGGAAGGAGATTGAAGAGGGAAGGAATGAAGGAAGGAGAGAGATTGAAGGGGAAGGGATGGAGATGGAGATAGAAAGAAGGAAGGAAGATTGAAGGGGAAAGGAAGGAGATGGAGAAGGAAGGAAATTGAAGGGGAAGGAAAGAAGGAATGAAGGAAGGAGAGGGAGATTAAAGGTTAGGGATGGAGTTGGAGATGAAGGAAGGAAGATTGAAGGGGAAAGGAAGGAGATGGAGAAGGAATGAGATTGAAGGGAAATGAAGGAAGGAAGGAGAGAAAGATTGAAGGGAAAGGGATAGAGATGGAAGGAAGGAAGAAAGATTGAAGAGGAAAGGAAGGAGATGGAGAATGAAGGATATTTAAGGGAAAAGGAAGGAAGGAAGATTGAAGGGGAAAGGAAGGAGATGGAGAAGGAAGGAGATTGAAGGGGAAGGAAGGAGATGGAGATGGAAGGAAGGAAGATTGAAGGGGAAAGGAAGGAGATGGAGAAGGAAGGAGATGGAAGGAGATTGAAGGGGGAAGGAAGGAAGGAAGGAAGGAAGGAAGGAAGGAAGGAACGAAGGAGAGAGAGAGATTGAAGGGGAAGGGATGGAGATGGAGATGGAGATGGAAAGAAGGAAGGAAGGAAGGAAGGAAGGAAGGAAGGAAAGAGAGATTGAAGGGGAAGGGATGGAGTTGGAGATGGAAGGAAGGAAGATTGAAGGGGAAAGGAAGGAGATGGAGATGAAGGGAAGAAGGAAGATTGAAGGGGAAAGGAAGGAGATGGAGAAGGAAGGAGATTGAAGGGAAAGGAAGGAAGGAAGGAGAGAAAGATTGAAGGCAAAGGGATGGAGATGGAAGGAAGGAAGGAAGATTGAAGAGGAAAGGAAGGAGATGGAGAATGAAGGATATTTAAGGGAAAAGGAAGGAAGGAAGGAAGATTGAAGGGGAAAGGAAGGAGATGGAGAAGGAAGGAGATTGAAGGGAAAAGGAAGGAAGGAAGGAAGGAAGGAAGGAAGGAGATGGAGAAGGAAGGAGATTGAAGTGGAAAAGAAGGAAGGACGGAGAAAGATATTGAAGGGGAAGGTATAGAGATGGAAGGAAGGAAGGAAATTGAAGAGGGAAGGAATGAAGGAAGGAGAGAGATTGAAGGGGAAGGGATGGAGATGGAGATGGAAAGAAGGAAGGAAGGAAGGAAGGAAGATTGAAGGGGAAAGGAAGGAGATGGAGAAGGAAGGAGATTGAAGGGAAAAGGAAGGAAGGAAGGAAGGAAGGAGAGATTGAAGGGGAAGGGAAGGAGATGGATGGAAGGAAGGAAAGAAGGAAGGAAGGAAGGAAGGAGGATTGATCGATCTTTGGAGAGTCATGTTTTTCCAGATGGTGATGAACTGCAACTCCCAGCATTCCACAGTGCTTTTTAGGGCTGCTGGGGGCAGAGCACAGCCGAGCAACCAGGAGGCATGGGGATTGGCTTGGTGCTGCAGCTCAGCTCAGCTCAGCTCAGCCAGCAGCAGCAGTGCGTTGTCCAAGCAGGGCGGGAAGAGAGGGGGTGATGGTGGCAGGTCATGAAAGCAGCATCCACACGTTCAGGGTGCAAACACCTTGGACAGTTTGGCTCCCCCACCCCTTTATTTACTGATCTGCCACAAGCTCGTGCAAACAAGCCCCGACAAGTTCTGAATGAGCTGGGGTTTTTTTTAAAGCTTTCAGCAACAAGGCAGAAAGGGGAACTCACTCACGGCTTTTTCCCCCCTTTCTCGGCGACTGGGAAGGCAGTCTCTTTTTCTCTTTCCTCTTTCTCTTTCTCTATTTCCTCCCTCTTTCTTTCTCTTTTTCTCTCTTTCCTCTCTCTCTTTCTCTCTTTCCTGTTTCTCTTTCTCCTCCCTCTTTCTCTTTCCTCTTTCTTTTCCTCTGTTTCTCTCTCTTTCCCCTCTCTCTTTCTCTCTCTTATGGCAGTATCATCGGAGGTCCCCACCGTCCCTGGCCTCTGCACGTCCTCAGCCGAACGGGTGCGGAGGAGGAGCAGGATGGGAGGCAGCGGTTCTGGCAGTGGTGGCGGTAGCACGGCAGCATCGTTGGGATTCCTCACCACCGGCCCGGCCACCACTCCGCTGCATCCTCATCCAAAGGAGCGGGCAGAAAGAGCAGAATGGGAGGCAGCGGCTCCAGTGGCAGTATTGGCAGCACAGCAGCATCATTGGGGTTCCTTGCCGCCACCACTGCCGCCGCTGCCCCCGGCCTGGCCGCCGCATCCTCAGCTGAATGGGTGGGGAGGAGAAGCAGGACAGGAGGCAGTGGCTCCAGCGGCAGCAACAGGGCAGCATTGTCAGGGTTCCTACCACCCCCGGCCCAGCCGCCACCCCTGCTGGGACTCCGCACTGCCTGGCCTCACCCTCTGCCCATCGATGGAGCTGCGGTGGAGGCAGTGCCCGCCCAAGCCACCTGGGAGGGCAACAGGAGAAAGGAGAGGAGGAGGGTGAGGAAGTAGTCACCCTAGCCGGGACTCCGCACTGCCCGGCCTCGCCCTTTGCCCATCCAATGGAGCCACAGTGGGAGCTGGTGCCGCACGACCCCTACCAGCCCCTCTGCCAGCCTGGCTGCTCCCCCCCAGGCACCCCTCTGCCGCTTTGGGGGCAGCAAGAGGAAGAAGGGGAGGAGGAAGGGGAGAGCAAGGAAGCCGCCGCCAGCCCCAGGCCAAAGGAGTCGGCTCTCCTCTCCTTCCCAGCAGCCTGGATTCCGGTGCACCTTCCTGGCCAGCAGGTCCAATGGTCGGCCTGGCTGGAGATCGTAGGGGCTGGTCTCCCTTGGGCCACGGCTTTCCAGAGGGCTGGCCCGCTCAGCGGAACCTTCAGCGGACCGCTCCCAGCAGGGATCCCGGGGCTTCCCCAGGCAGCTCCAAGCCATGAGGCCCTGTCCGTGCTTCTCCCAGAGGGTGGGCACCTGGGCACAGGGCCAATCAGGAGCCCTGCAGAAGGTAAGTCCGCTTGAGAGAGAGAGAGAGAGAGAGAAGGGAAGCGAAAGTGCTTTTCTCTCTGTCTCTCTGCAAATGGCAGAGGAGGCCATGCACAGTGGAGTCTCGGTTCCTAAGACCATCGTAAATGTGTGTTTACTGATAGTCTTAGGCAACCCCTGTGAAAAGGTCATTCGACCCCCAAAGGGGTCGCGACCCACAGGTTGAGAACCGCTACTCTAAAGTATCATTTTTGCTTTGGATCAAAAAACTGCATCTCCCAACTGATATCATACAAATGATAGTATTGAAGTGAATAGCAGAGGGAAAGCTTATCCAGAGCACTCAAATGATAAGGATTCTCTTATTAGGGTCATACCTAATAAGACCTTGACAGGTCTCTTGGTGTCCACCTAAGTACAATAATTAGAGGAGATATAAAACTACCCAAACTCAATAGGTAGTAATCCCGTCTTTAAAAAAGCAACAGTATACACGATATTTGGTGAAACTCTCTCAGATTCATACTTTTTATTCTTGTCTTCTTTTAAATCTATTTTTTCCAAACAGTAGAATGAATCCAGGACTCTGTAGTTCTATAGCTCTCTTATTTTCCCCACTCAAGTCCTTTTCTTTCTTTCTGCTACCAATCTGTCTTTGCCTAGTACTGACTGAGGGAATCTTCTTCACTGCATCAGAGGATCTGAGATGATGTGTTTTGCTGTTGGCTATAACATTTGAAGTATTTCTTTCTATCTCAGTGCATTATTTGCATAATAATAAAATGTGTGCTTCTTAGTTTTATTTGTTTTAAAATTAAATATACAAAAGGACATAAGATGTCATGTGGAAGAGGTTTTCTTTTTATGTCAACAAACCTGATGTCTCAAAAAATAAAAATAAAAAAATGTTCAGACAATTGTGTATTCTGTTACTAAAAAACTTAAAATAAAAAATTCAAAATCAGTTTAACTGTTGTACTTTCTATATTAATAGAACACATTTTTTTCTATAAGCTGTTGCTGAACAGTTTGGAAGTTGCTGTATTGTCCTTGTCCTCCCTGCCTTAAAAAAGTTACAAAGAGTTTATTTCAAAAATATATTGCAGTGAATCCATGAAAACTATCTGGCTGAAACTTGAAGGATAAATATCTTCTAAAAGATAAAATATACCTCTTATTTTTATCCCATTCTGATAAAATAAACCAGGCAATTGCAAGCATTTGGCTGTTTCTTCATTTTTGTTCATAGCTTATCATTTATTGTTTACAATGGAATCTTATTATGTTTAAAACTCAGAAAAATTCTCATCATATCTTGCCACTTTCTAGTCCAAATGTTTCCAATTTGAGTTAAGTTTTGTTTGATTTGCATATCCCAACAGCTGTAATTGGAAAGAGAAAATATATCAAAAAGCACTCCTTATATTATTTCATAAATATTTTTTCAACAAAATGTCATGCAGATTTTATGGGAAAAACATACAAGTTATTCATATATTCAATGCCATCTTCAATGCCATGAAGCAGAATAAGATGGATTTATCTACCTGGTTTTACATAATTAAAATTAGCAGAATAATTTACAGTAAAAAGAAGTAATATTAATAATTAACATCCATTAATTAATGAATTAAATAAAATGTATGTACTGTTAAAGGTAAATTAAGAAAATTGAGGTTGATTTTTCCTCAGCTAAAAGCATTAAAATTAAGTAGTTTTATTGGTTTTACTTCCTAAGACAATGTTCACTTAGCATTAGTTGTGCTATTAACATGAATATTTTGTTTAATATTTCAAATCGTTAAAATTCTCTTAAAAGATGCTAATTTGAAATGAGCTGCAATCTTTAAACATTAAAATGTATTAAAATATTTTATATTTATTACCAGATTTTATTATTTTCACTAGTTTTTAGATATTTATTAGTTTGAATTGAATTTATTTTTTAAAAATAATTTTCTCTGCCCTCACAATGATATGTTAGGAATATCTGCAGGGTATTGTTAAAAAAATTCAAATTGGCAAGCCTTAACTGTATATTCAAAGCTGTTTTTATAAGCATCACATAAACAATGCACATAAAAAATAAGTAGAACTTCAGTCACTCCATTATGACAACCATCTTGACTTCCTTGACCACATTCCTTGACATTTCTGCATATGAAATATTCTTTTGGAGTAAAACTTCTTTCTAATCTTTAAAACTGTTTAAGAATTCTCAGTTTCATGGAGTGTAGAACCTTATGTAACGTCTTGTTTTTCTTATTTGTTTACACATTACTGAAGTAAACATGATATTTGGCTTGGGGGTGGACTGGAGCACAAAAACTATTAGAAGAGTCAATTATAGTCCATTACTCACTTTTAGCACACAGAGATTTTTTTTCCTTTTTTTTCCTTTTGAGCACAAAAGTTTTATAAAGAAAAAAGAGAGAATTAAATTAATGTTTGACTAGTGTATTGATGGTGCATTGTAATTATTTGGATTTAGAAAATTTTCTTGAACAGAAAGGAATGAAAATTTCTCTTGAATGAAGTATAATTTAGAAAGAAGTCTTTCCCCTTAATAACAGTAATGTGTGTTCCTAGTGTGCACTATAGTTTTAAAATTCAGACTTTTCCCCATAGTCCTTCATTAAGTTAAAATCATTTCAGATCTAAAACATGATATTATGGGCAGGAAGAAGATATCATGCTGGTAATGCAGAGTGGCAGCTCACCAATGCTGGCTGAAAATTAAGCATGCATTAGTCTGTAATTCTCATATTTTGCATTCCCCTAACTTGTAGTAGGGTCCTTTGTCCTTTTAGCATTTCAGAATGGATATTGGCTAAAATCAAGCCACCCAAGGAAGATTTTTTTCCAAAAAAGTATATAGGAAATTAAAAAAATATTTTAGGAATGGGAATTTCATATTCAGCTATGGAATCTGCCATGGAGAATTAGGCCATTCATCATCTCTTAGCCCAGTTGTTTTGAAGGAGAAAGAACTGTATTTTCCACTTTTATCTGCTGAAGAAATACTGAGAAACAAATCTAGTAAATAAAATACATAAAATTGTTGTCAATTAAGGCTGACACAAAATTTAGAGAGAAAAGTTCCATAGTGTTTCATAAATGCCAATCAGAACTGAAATCCTCACCTGTAACACAAACAAAACAAACAAAGCAATGTATGAAAAAAATAGACCACATTGTTGCTAATGAGTCATGACATAAATAAATAATAATATCAATTCTTCTGAATAAGGACAGATACCTAGTTTTTCATGTTGGCTTGCTTTTCACAATTTGGGAATGTACATTCTGGAAAATAGCATTTTATGAGTGATGTGATCCAGATTGGAAGTGACCTTTGCATCCGGTGTAAATCATTTTGGTAATCATTCAAGTATTTTAAATCCAAATGCAAATAAACTGAATTAACTTATCCATTTTTTCTCTTGCCATTCCAGTTTTTGAAATGTCTCAGCAATTCCCTCCTTCTCTCCTATCCATAATAAGTCTACAATAGAGGAAATTTGGAAATGTTGGCATTTTCTCTCTATTGTGTTTGTATATACGGATTCACAACTGGGTGAGCCCATGTATATTTTCCACTCCCTGAAATGGAGCAACGCATCACAGATGATAATCCATCAGCTGCAAGGCTGACCTTTTCTGATATGCCTGCAATGAAACTATTCATGGTTGAATGTCATTCCAGATCATCACAGAGACTTCTTTGACAAAAGAATGAATGGTTTATAAAAAGGCAGGCAGCCAGGCAAGCAGGCATTTCATGGCAAACAAGCATTCCCAAAACTAAATCTTTCCCCAAACCTTATGAAATCCCTTTTTCTGCTTTTTCCCATTTTATCTTTATCCCATTGCTTCAATTTCTAGCTTGAATGAAGACTGGAGAAAAAGGGGAGGGGAGCAAGCCAGGGAGGAACTTTCATTTAAAATGCAGACAAATCTGCCTTTTCTGCTTGATGGTCTGTAACATTTCCATGTAGTGCACTTTGCATGGCAGAATAACTGCTAGTAATAGAATTCTCGCACAGTGGAGGTTAATTACTTCTTGGCTACAGCAAAATAAATTTCCTGTCAAGATCAGTGACAGGAATATGCTGGTATCACTATTTTTACCTGTGGTTTTAATTCACAGTTAATATCTAACACTAGAGTGTGCATTTAATGGGCCTGGTTTCTTAAACAGTTGGCCTTCTCTCAAGTAGCTCAAGGAATAGGTCAGATGGACAACAATATAGAACAAAAATAGGTGTATTTTTCTTTATTCTTCTAAAGGAGATGACTAAACCAACCTCTGTCTTTATGGAAGAAAAATCTTCAGATAAATAATTAAAAATGGCAGACTAAACAGTCCCATAAAAGTCCTGACATGTAGACTGAGTGGGGTATATCAGCTGGAACCTTCGACTACATAGGTTTGCACAAAAATTAAAATCTCCTTGGGTGACAGTGGGCAGTATAGTGAGCTTATAGTTACAGATGAGAAATACTATTGTCCCTTAGAGTTTAACCTTAATATTAATCTGACCACTCAGAATAAAATTCCCCAAATTATTAAATCCATATATTTTAATATTTTATTATCCAGTGATAGAAATAAGTAAAAAGCACTGATATTAGATATCTAAGAATGTTGAAAATTAGATTAGTTGCAACAGTGCTGGTTTTATTGCTACTACTCATTAGATTATACTTGCCTTTTCTATAGTGTCTCTAGTGACATAGAAGTTGCTTCTATTTTTCACACAACAACCACCCTATAAAGTAGGTTGGGCTGAGAGAGTTACTGGCTCAGAGTTACCCCTTGACCCAGAATTTTTTTCCTTAAGGGTGGTCAATAATCTGAGTTTCCTGCTCCTTATCCAATTTATCAGGCAACATTCTTTTCTATAAAGAGAAAATGCTTCTAACAGGGTAAATATGATCCTACAGCATAGAGTTTTTGTGTACATAGAGTGGCTTTCACATAATTTATTCTCTTGATCTTTGAACAAGAAAAAAGTTTTTTTTTCCTAATTATCAAAACAATTGAATAGATGAATTATAGGAAAGGGGAGAGAAGGAACGAGATAAGAACAGTGTTTGATTGGACTGTGATTAAAATCTAGAAGGGAAAATAGATAGGAACATAGAGAATTGTAGAATTAATGTATTTTAAGCTTGGCCCTCAAACAGTCCAATCAAACACTGTTTCTTTTAAAAAAAAATTTATCAACAAAATGCTTTTTCTCCAAACATCCACAGTATCCAATGGATACCTATCAGACCCTATAAGTCTTCCATCCATCCAATCTAAGCATTATATAACTTCTATATTTTTCACAGCCAAATGCACCATAAAGCAATAGAGTGACACACATAGTATTTCTTTAGTAAGTACCAATGGCCTTTCCTATAGCATAGGGAGTATAGAAAATCAGATCAGAATTCTCCACCACATACCAAAATGAATCTACAAAGTTTTTTGTCTGTGGACCAAAAATATGGTAGCCTTGTTAGTTTGATTGATTTATGCTTGTCCTTCTAGTTTAGATAAAGTGGGTGCATTCCAGTCTCCTTTCTGTGGCAACCAGATAGAATCTTGGAAGCCACCTTTTCAGTAGTGTTCCAGGTCATTGAATTGTGCTTCATCTTAGATCTGAGGGATCCCAACTCTTTTAGCCTTCTAGAATGCCATGAAAACTGGGCTCTTTCTCCCAAACATTGGGCTAGGATGGGTGTTGAGGAAGGTATTTGGTTTAGTGCCAGGGGGAGAAGTGTGGTTCTGTTTGTTTTAATTGTTGTGAGTGATGCAGGATCATTATATGAGATAAACAGCCATATAGGTTTTGTAAATAAATGCTTAAATACTATTTTTACTATATCTAAACATTTCTAACAATCTAATACCCTTCTTGTGCCTATATTACAGAGAGATTCACATCTCACCATTACTGTATAATTCCCCAGGCTTACAAGATAATTCTACATCTCCATGCTGCTTAAAGATAATAATCCTGCTATATGATATAAGGTTGCCAGGTTTTATGCAGCATGACTTAAATCCATCAGATGATGACCTAGTCTTAATGAACATCTAGTTTGTTATTTATGCTTTGTATTGTTATAGATTCATTTAGCTTGCTATATAGTAAATGTCATGTTCCCCATCTAATGTTCCTATCCTTTCCTTTAGATTTTTAGACTCTTGTTTTATATATTTTGATTTTTTCTTTTAATTTAGACTTTGATTTACCTTTTATGCTTTTTAATCCTGTGTTCTCCCTCTCCTTTTTATGTTGGTGTTTGTGTGCATGTGTGGCTTTTTTTAATTACTAATTGCTGTATCCTACCATAGACTATGGTCTATGACTGCAATAAAAATTTGATTTGAAGAATAATCTAGTTTCATTAAAATCATCATCTGTTGATGATTAGTGTTGCCCTTGATTGACATTATATATTATATTACTGCTTATTGTACTGTATATGAGTTTTTAAGCTCAAATGAAACATCCAGGGTCAACTACAGTGTCATATAAATTGATTAAATCAAAAATAACTACATAATTAATAGAGTGTGTGTCAATGGAGTTATTTATTTATTTAAAATATTTATGTACCCATATTCTAACCAACTTTGGGTGGCTTCCAATCAAATTCATTTAGTATGTCAGAATGAAAAATATAGAACAGTTTGCTAAAGATAGGAAAATAAAAATGTAATCCTTAAAAAACTATTTATACCACCCAATTATCAACCTACTGAATACTGTACATAGCTTTGTTCATAATGTTTATTTAAGTGAATGGAAACTAAAGTATTATTTCCCAAAATTTGTCAGTAGATACAATGCCCATATAATAACTTGGAAATTTTCCTATCTGCAGCTTACCCCTTTTAAGACATAACTGGCAAATGTTACTTATGTATGTATATGGGGAGGAAAAAGTCACAATCCTATGATTATTAATATTGAATTAAAATTGAATAAAATATCAAAGAGTTCAATAAGTCCTATTTAGATTGTTGTATGTGAATTGCATAATCATAACAAAATTTGCAACCAAATAATGATAATTCAAAGCAGGAACAAGAATTTCCAGACATGTAATATAAATTAAGACTATTTTTTTTCTTTTATCTTAACAGATTTTTAGAGACTTTTGTACCTGAAGTAATAGGCTCAAGAGTACCCTATTCTAGGGTCTGACTCCCCTTTGAGCTAAATGCACTCCCATTTTGGAGAAGCAGGATCAAATAGGCCCAGTTTCAAAAGAAACAGCTATGTTATTGCCTATGAAGTCTTCTCCATGACAATGTGAGAACAACACTTAGCCCCTATTAAGGAGAGATTAGAGGGAGTACATTATAGAGCTGGATATGAATACTAGTACCTAAGAGTCACCGTGCTTCTGCATAATGTTTTCAATAGCTTCAGCTTTTCATTTTAGGCACCAAATTACTTAGCACTTTGCTTAAAAGCAGGAGGAAAATAATTTTAGCTATTTCTTTTGGAACTTGTTTTAAAACATATAAATGTTTTAAAAGGTGAGTGTGAGGAGAAGAATAAGTATACAGTACCTGCTTTTCTACTTACCAATAACGCAAACAATGATCTTCAAACCTGGAGGAATGTCGTTCTCATTCTGTTCATGTTCTGATTTCTCACATTCTTAAGATGTCAGCATATCTTCTATTGCAGCAGCCTTGATCTTATCTAGCAGAGAAGACCATCCATCACCATATTTCTTATTAAAGCTGGGAAGAAACAGCATTCAGTGATGTATTTTGGAAGCTGGAGCCATAAAGCAAAATTAGTTTCTGTTGTGGGTTTTTTTTTCTGTCCAGACTGATTATCCTATGCTAATTGGGGTTTTCCATTAGCTTGTGGAGATCCCAGTTCATCTTAAGGTTTATATTCACACATAAGTGTGGTAAATAATTACTGATAGAAGTGCTCCCTGTCTTTGATCATTACATTCCAGCATTTGGCTAGCTTTCACCTGCTCAAATGTCACTCAGTTTAATTTTAGGGGGTTATCCTTTGGGATTTGGACCTTTCCCTTTTTAACATTCCATACTATATCAAGCTTTTCTTGTGGCAATCTAAGCAAAATCGCTATCTTAATGAAGATGCATTGGAGGGGAGCCTGTGCCCTGCAGTGAAAATACACACCAGTATGATGTGGTTACCTCCAGCTGAAAACATTGCAGAAAACATTAAGTGCCTCTATGGACTTTATTCATCGCTATTTCATTACAATCACCCTTATTGTAATGACAACCAAAGGAAAATCAGCATTTCAGAGAACAGCCAAGAGATGCTCTCTGGGAAATGCCTTTTTATTTATTTTTTTTCAAATCCTCTTAATGTTTTCCATTTCAGTTTGCATGTTTTCAGTCCCAGAGAGGATCGCTATATCTGGCATCAATGAAGACAAAGAAAATTGGGGGAAAAAAATCTGGATACTGGCTTAGTTTCTGAGAAATGTGAGCAATATGATATCTAGGCACTCTTATTCCCCTTCCTCATGCAGATCTCTGCAGCTCTGAAGAGTGTTCCAGACTTTTTCAAATAATATGGAATGGGGAAATGCCAGAAGAGAGGCGGCATTACTAAAATTTGAGCAAAAGCATATTTAGTGAGTATAACTGCCATTAGAGCTGCAGCTAGAGATGAGTTTGGATGCAAAGAGATGAGGATCAAAGGAGTCAATGGATATTATCACAGATAGGCTGGCAGTTAAAAATGGAATCATGCAGGCAAGAGAGAAAAAAGCCAGATGGATGTGTCAGTCAGGACACAGGAAGTCCTATTAAGTCTGAAGGTTGAGCTCCAAAGCAGCATTAGTGGCATGATACAATGAGAAGCAGGTGCAAGTCAAAGAGAAATAGGGGTTACAAAAGGAGATGTCTACCATAGGAAAGCAGAAACGTAGGCAGAATCTTCTCTTTGAGACCAAATTATTTCAACTAATGAGTTATCTTGTCTTCAAGGACTATATAGGACATGCCATGCCCCGAATGACTTGAAGAATCAATTAATAAGGTTAAACATGGAAGATTAGATGATTTCGAATTGGATGAAATGAAGACCTTCTCCTAGAAGGCCTTATCCGTATGCTCTCCTGAGAATCCAGATTAGAAATTTGTAACTGGCTAAAAAAAATCTGTTCAAATTGTGTCCTTGACTGTATGGTAGAAAATAAGCCTCATTTTTTTTTCTCCCTATATAGTTGCAAACTTGTCACATCCAACTTTCAGTAAATATCTGTTAGACCACTTTTGCTTGTTTTTGGACAATGGCAGACTTTAATAATATTTGATTTGCTGGCAGGAATAATTTATCCAAATTCACATCAATAGAATTCATAGAATTTGTTTCCTCTTTCTGAACATTGTTGGACCATGAAGCTAGCATTGGCCATTAGCTTTTGGAGACCCCAATTCAAGATTTATAAGTTTATATTCACACAGAAGTGTGGCAAAAAAAACATATTTTAAAAAATATACATTTCTGGAAATGTGATGACATTTCTTCTTGCAGTAGTGCAATACAAATAACAAGAAACTAATGCTAGTGATCAACTGATGCACATCATCCACAAACAGTCTTCTTTGTTAGTATGAAATCTCTGAATGCTTTCTGACTGCTGCATTTTCAGGTAAAGCGCCACCACCTGAAGAATGCAATCAGGATTCTTGTTATAATGTAAAGTGGAAATATAAAGATGGGCTGATTATTTTGTGTTAGGGCCAACCATTTCATTCTATCACCTGTCTTTTTTCATCACCTTGCCTGTGATATTTTGGAATAGAATTCCTGACATGTAATAGAAAGCTATGGTGGAAACATTAATACGTTCTTTAGCTCAAGCAGTCCATGTTGTCTCAGAAGTAAATGAAAAGTCTTCCGATCTTTTCATTTACTTTGGAAAAAACATGTTCCGAGAAGAAAGATTTTGCCAGCTGATTTAGTTTTAAATTACAGTGCGCTGATTGGTTTCATTTCTGAGTCACCCATGGCAACCATAAATTGAAAGCACAAGATCAGTACTAGCTTCATTTGGATCTCTTCCTAGTCTCTAGTTCAAACACTCTTGTTCCTATAATATGGTGCTCCCCCCCTTTTGCTTGCTTTCTTTTAATCATCTTTTGAATTGTAACTATTATCTATAGGGGAAAAAAGACACAAAATAGATAGGTGTGAAAATGAATTTTACAGCTTTATTATTTATTGAAAATATTTCTACATTGCTTTTCTTGTCAAAATCCTCTCAATGAAAATCTTCTAAAGAATCCTTCCCATAACAATTTCAGTAAGATGTCATGAAGTTAAAACTTAACAATTTACTTTTAAAAAAAAGCCAGTAAGTGAACTGTAACAAATTTCAACTCATTAATCACAAAGTTTACAACTAATGGAAGATAACCATGAAAATAAAACCTCAGATAAGCTTCCTTTAAAGCATTATGCTCTGACTAAACCTCAAATATACAGTGATATTACACTGACAATTTTTAACTATTTGGTTTCATTGTATTATGTAAGTAGCAACTATTTTACCGACTATCTAAATACTTCTTTATATTTATATCAATATCATGAACCAAAATATATGGACACCATAATTGATGGTAACATAAAAAATAAAATATCAGACTCCCCTGGGTATGTGGAGTCCCATTAATTTCCTATAATACTTTGGAGATATGCTACATCAAAAAAATGGACAGAAATATAATGGAAGACCAGAGTGTGAAAAGATTGCTGATATCTGGAATATGGAAATTCTTTTATGCTTAAATCCTGATGATTTGTACACAGTTAGTATCTTTGTTGGCAAATCCTCTGGATAGAAGCTTTGGCATCTGGATTCTGAAGATTCCCAAGTCTTTGGGAACTAACACCAGAAAGGCAAAAAAGCAGAATAAATATTTCAATATTTTTGTCTTTTCATTTCTTTCTCTCTGTGTTTGGTTTCATTTGAAAAAAATTAAGTTGTTCTGTTATGCAACCCTTGCATGAAGTTTGTGACTGTTCTTGTAAGTAAGCTGAATGATCTTCAAGACTTTAGAGAATGTGTGACAGTAGATTTGTAATGTTTCTTTTTGAGGTATTGGGCAATTTGTCATTGGTAGGAACCCCCACCTTATCCCAGGTCCTGATGCCTTATGAAGTGAGCAAGCCACAGTGTTTCCCTGAAAATAAGCCCTAGCTTGATATTTGGGGATGGGCCTAACATAAGCCCTACCCCCAAAATAAGCCTAGTTTTGGGGTGAGACACATACCTAAAAATTAAGCTAGGGTGGGGGTGGGGGTGGAGCTACCCCACATGCCCACACTCATTTACCTTGCAGCCGGGCCTCTTTTCGTCAGCCCACTTCTGCGGAATCTCCAGGCTGCATTTCACAATCAGAGACCTTTCTGGAAGGCCTCTGCAGCCGAGAACCGAGCTATGGATTCATAGCTCGGTTCTCAGCTGCAGTGGTCTTCCGGAAAGGCCTTTGACTGTGAAATGCAGGCCAGAGTTCCATTCTCAGCTGCAGAGTGAATCTGCTACTTTGGTCACAGAAGTGGGCCAGCTAGACGAGGCTTTCAATGATGGAGATAAGTGGAAAAGACATTATACCCCCCAAAATAAGACCTAGTGCCTCTTTTGGAGGCAAAATAAATAAATAAACCAGGCCTTATTTTGGGGAAAACAGTATGACATCTTCACATGCCCTATTCCCTCTGTGTTCATCCCTAATTGCTTTGTCTTTGCATCACACTGCACAGTGTTAATTGCCCCGTATATATATAAAAAAGCAAATGCAGTAAGGATAGAATAAGGGTAATGATGAGTTACCTCTGGCTGCTGTATTTTGCATTTTACTATGATAAGCTATCTCATCTCAAAGACAATATAGAGCAAAAAAGGTAGAGAAGGCATAAGAATCAAATATAGACATATACTTTGCTTATGCTATTTCTTGAAACTCTGCCAATCTGATGTGAAATGAAAGATCCATAACTTGACACAACTTCTTTCTTCTTTAACAATGAAATTCTGATAACCAACCAGGAATTATTTTTGCAGTAACTGGGCAAGGCAACCAGGTTTCATAAAACATCAGTTTTAATAATGTTCACATTAAAGTAGCTCTTAAAAATGTTTGGCCTGAGCCTCCTAGTAATGTCTACTAAATTCTGGAAAGAATTTCATAACAATTGCCTTGCAAAGTTCTGGTTGAGTTCTGTGAATGCAACCAGCTGGCTATGGATTTACACAGTGCGACTGAATATGTCAAGGTCAGTGCCTGTCGAGTATAATTTGTTCTTTTATTTGAAACTTGAATATGTGCTTCACCATAATTGAGGATGTTCATTTCTATGCAGCCTCCCCATGATAGCAGGTAATACTGCTGTCACTTTGAGCCAAAGCAAGCAAGGTCTTCACAATAACATCACACAGTAACTGATCAATGAACTTCAACATAATATTCACCATCACATCAGCTGCCATAATGATAGTCTTGTCCAGTAAAAAAGAAAAAAGAAAAAAAATTGAAAAGGTCTGGCTTGGCAATTACGACAACTGTAATGCAACAGCTCTCAGCATGAAAAATATCAGAAGGGCAAAGGGATGTGATTCATATCTATTGGGAGTGATTTGGACATTTTGTGTTAGTGTTTTTAATATCAACATTGTTGTGCAAATGCAGGCTCGGGACGTTGCATTAGTCCCGGGCAATTGCAAAAGATTCCCAGGACCAGACTGAGTGGTGCCGGCCTTGCGCACATGCACAAAGCGGGAAAAGAGCACCTGTCTGCCACCATTGTTCCGGGGATCCGATATATAAAAGGAGGCTTGCATGCCTCTGCTCATTGTTGGTGTTTTGGCTGAGAACGAATAAAGACTGTTACTGAGTGAAACATGTGCTATTTTGGGAGGACTTAACAAACATATTGTGTTAAGAGCATTAAAGACTTCTTAAAATAATTAAGTGTTTATACAATGTATTAACATTATATATGATAATTTCATCTTGGTCATTTGTATCTAGAGTGAGATCTCTTAATGGACACATGAATTTGTATTTGTATTTGTTTTCTTGGTTATCTATGGCAATCTTAGGAGTTTTCTCCAACACTGAAGTATTAATATCCTATCAATATCCAAAAGTGGTTCATCCTATCTAAGGATTCTATCTATCCTTCTATTCTAATCACAGTCTAATTTTTCCTTTTATTGAGCATTCCAGGAAGAATCATTGTCTGAATGATTCTGATCATTGTACGTATAGCTATGTTGCAGCATTTGAACATCTTTTTCACAGACTTCACTGCTATCCTACCAAGTGTATGTTTCTTGGTCATTGGTTCCTTTGCTCTTGAAAGTTTTGAGATAATTTGATAGACCCAGTTTAGTGTTGTGGTTAAGATGCTGTCCTAGAAACCAGGAATCTGTGAGTTCTATCTTTCCTTAGGCAAGAAACCCTGATGGGAGATTTTGGGCCAATCACTGTTTCAGCCTGATGGATTTCATAGAGTTATTATTATGGGAAAAATAGGTAAAGGAAGAAGCATTATGTATGAGTTACTTATAAAGTAATAAAGGCAGGATCAAAATCTCATATATAAAATAAATAGTTGACCCCAAAAAGCAGAAGCAGCATACCATTTCAATATCTTAATTACCGCGCCTAAGACTGCTTCCTATACCTGATATCATTAGTTTGTGTTCCCATTTTTTTTCACACTGCTCCTTGGCTTTTATTACTTTAGCTTGGAGATCATTTATATTATCAGCTATCAGAAGAGTGTCATAAGCATAACATAGGTGATTGATGTTTCTTCTTCCATTTTATACTATGCTTCTAATTCAACCTCTTCTTGTGTGTGGGTGTATTTGTGTCCATGTATCTATTTGTTTATGTGTCTGTGTGAAATTAAGGGTGGGGGGGGGTCTTTAGTGCTCTCTCAGCTTGATTTCTTGTAGACATTTTATTACTGAAACTAAGCAACATCATCAGAAAACAACCAAGCACTATGCATTTCAACCCTGAGCTACAAATTGAAATAAAGGATACTGTACAATATAAGTAGCTTTCATTTCAGTCTCAATTTCTGTATGTGATAAACAATATATAGTTATTGTATCTATTCTGCTAGACATAACTCTGAATACCTGAAGCAGTGCTAAACATGTATAATATATCTTTAAGCTAATACATCTTTTCCTGATTATGTAATTCTTGCAAGTTAAATATATATATATATACAAATAATAACTGGTACATCAGCTGGGATAAATTTTACAAAAAATAGTCCTGTTGAAGAGTCCATTTTATTGAAAATGGAGTATCTTAATTAATGGCCTCAAATAGATCTCTGGAGCCTTGAGTTTTAATATCAGTGATAAGGGATGGAACAACTGCAAGACTCAAGATACGTTTTGTAGAATAAAACTTATGTCTTACTTCAGTCTGTTTGCATATAAATACCTGACCCAAAAAGTAAATTGAGATTCATCAAGTTATATAAAACCCTGATTGAAGAGGTCTTTTTTCTGAACAGACTTTTCTTTCCTTGCTTTGTCTCCTGTCCTTCCCTATCTGCCAGATCAGAAAGGAATCACCACCTCATTGTTTTGTGTGCTACAGTATTTAAATAGAAATACAAGATAAAAATAATTTAGATGAAGAAAATGAAGAAAGAGAATATCTACCTTTGACTCAAACTCTGCTCTCATGGCATTCAATTTTTCGTATAATTACTAAACTTCAGGTGACCTTCCTCTCTATAGAGGTCAATAGAGATGAATATATACACCATTTCTCTTTGGCATTTAACCTGACAGTCAGAATGCTGAATGTACCAGTCAGCTACTATTTGAAACAGAAGGTTCTAAAACAATGTAGACATTTCCTCTATATAGGTAGTTAATTAACCTTCAGTTTTTAAATACCATTTTAATATCGATACAAGGAAAATACTCATATTGAAGCTGGTAAACATTTGTATAAATACAATGTTCTGTGCAGATTTTTTTCATCCTTTTAAAATGCTTTTGGGGACATGCAAAGACAAGCTTTCATTCACTGCTCTTTGCCATTTTTGTATCACAGCTTTAAAGTTTCCTGTAGTTTTTCATGCATAAGGTGATTCTTCTGCAATTTTGCATATGAAATAGCATAACAATCGTGACAGGACATTTTGAAGACAAATGGCCAGTTTGAACAGTTAAAGAAAGTGAAAGAATCCTAGGCAAGAAAGCTATTCACTGTGGGTGAAGTTGTAGAATTTAAACTACTATGGACTATTGAATCATTATAATGATGGATAGTCTTTTCTGCCTACTAATAATACCAATCTTCAAACTAGGGCGTGCTGCATATAATCTATAATACTGAACAATAGAGTTGGACAGACATTCTGCAAAGGTGCTTCACTTTAATAAAGCTTGATGTAAATTGTAAATTTCTAATCCACAGGATAAACTGCTATCTTACCATGTAACATACTGCAATCTTCTCACCCCCTTTTTATATGTATTTCTTGCATAATACCTGTAATAATAAGATGAAGCTTCAATTATACAGTTGTGGGCTCCATTGTGTCTTATTTTGATACTGCTTTACCACTGGACATTCCTTTAAAGACAAAACTGCCAGAACACAAGCAGAACACATTATTTCTGCCAAAGGAAAGCATCAAATTGAAATATGTTACTTCTACCATGCAAAAAAAGAGGAACCAACAACTTCTTATATCCTACAGCAAGCAATGTTAGTTGTGATCAAATTAATAGCAATGACCAGCTTGCTTCCAGATTTCTCTTTAATTCTTGGATGGAAAAATTATCCAGGATTCAAATGATGAATGGGGATGATACAATCTGCTAGAGCCAAATGCTGAGGACAGAATACAAGGTTCTGCCCATTTAAAGAGGGTACAAATAATCTTTGTACAGTGGATTTTATAAATGCTGACCAATACTGATGTCACATGTTCATTGTTTCACTTCTGATAACATGAGTTAAGAGTCTCTCCTTACAATGAAAATATACAGTAAAGTGGAGGTTAGAATTAGTCAACTTTTGTGAGTAGTTACTTCCTAGTTTCTGTCTAAATACAAGTCTGATTTAAGACAATGTGAGCCACCATCTGTAAATTTCTAAGCAAGGAGGCTTAGTTCAGAGGCCTTTCAGTGTTTTGAAAGTCTTAGTTCAGGCATTTGTTTCACTTCTTCAATTTCAAAAATGAAAATAAAGTAAAATAAAATGTGATGTAGAGTATAAGCAAAAAACTTGTTGTATTCTTGATGTGTATGTAGTTAAAACCTAAAAGCTGCAAGGTCTAGTTTCACTCAGTGATATGTAATCAAAAAGATATATGTATAATCTACATGTGCACATACTTCTTATATAAGAAGAATTCCAGTGTTTTGAAATTTCTTTGTAAATGGGTCATTTAAGTGAAAAATAAAAGAATGAAACAATCTGGCAACTAATGATGTGATGTCTCATATTGAAAACATTTTAAACAATTATGTTGCCATAATGTAATTTTTAAAAAAATGTTTTTAATGAGATATTCCAATATAGCTATTTGTACATTATACTGATTAATATAACTTAAGAATAAGCATGTTGTTACTTTATTCTTTAAAACTTTACTGAATTTCAGTAAAATACAAACAGCAAGGGAAAAAAAGGTTTAAAAGGAAAAGCAGGAAAGAGGAAGCAGGAAAAAGCAAAATACAAACAAGAAGGGAAATAAAGATTTAGAAAAAAGTAACTTTTGACTTTCTTCAGAACAAATACCAACATGAAATATATAATAACTCTTTCAATTATAGTAAACTGTAGCACAGAGTACTTCTGAAGTTCCAGTCATCAAATCCTAGGGTTAAAATTTCATTTCTTTTTGTTTCAAGCTAAAAAATCCAAACATGGTTAGACAAAGTATTTTCTGATAGAATATATTTGTAGCTTAGGGTCGAAATGAGGAGTCCTGGTGCTCTCTGAGGTTGGTTGTTTTCTTGCAGACATTCATTATCTAAACTAGGTAATAGCATTGGTCTTTTCTTTAATCAGAGCAGTCACTTTTGCCATCTCTATCAATTCCACTTACTTGTCCATCTATTTTTCCATTGTGAGTATTTGTGTGTTTTTCTATCTCTGCAGGCAAATAAGTCTTGCTGCTATTATCATATATAACAGGGGTGTCAAACTGCCGGCCGGTGGGTTGGACGTGTCATCGGTGTTCTGTACTCCTGGCTACTTTCCTTCGTGACCAGAGACAAGCTTGCCTGACCAATAACCAACCAAGACACAGTGAAGGTCTTTTGTTTTGTTTATTGCAATAAGCGGGGAGAGAAGCTATCAAAGCTTGGTTCTCTCCAAAGTTTTAACCCGAAATATTTCCTTCTTTATACATCCCTTGTCCCGGCTGCCACATCCTTCCTCTTTCTCCATTGGCTGAGGTACTATGAGGTTACACTCTTTCTGACCGCCTCCTACATATTTCCTACTACATACTAAATCATACATCACATGTACATTAAAATTAGGAGATAATTTATGCAAGGTGTGTCAGTAAATATTAATCAATTAATTGCGCATGCTCAGTTGCCTGAGTTCTGGCCCACTTTTTTATGACTTCTTAGAAAAATAAGTTCTTTCCTGTTTTGCTAGTTATCTTCTATTACAGATGTTTTCTTCTTCCTTTTCCCACTCTTAAGACCCAGCCATTTTTCCCTATATATTTCCTTTACATCCTTTCTTTAGGTTAACCTTTCCTCTTTCCCACCATAGCTTCTCTACTCAGTAAATTTCTACTGCAACAAATTCAATTTTAAATTTCTCTTTCAATATTAAATTTTGAAGACCTTTCTTTTACTTCTATCATAGGGAAATAACGCCTACCCCATTGCCGGCAATGGCAAAAAAGCTCTGATACGTTGCACGACGTCACATGACATCGCCAGTTTGACATGTCTGATATATAAGAACAAAAATTCCATATTTTTACTTTGTTTGTACATCAAACTTAGAAGAAAAACTTATATATTTATTTTGAGAATTCTTTGAATTAAAATACATATTTGATCCCAGTATTTCTTGTTTCTTACATATTCACCATATCCAGCAATAATGATAAAAGGTGTCTTCAGATATCTATATTTCCAACATACATTTGACAAATCCTTATACATCTTTGACAATTTATCAGGTGTTATATACCAATGATACATCATCTTTTCAAAGTTCTCTCTCATATTATGATTCAATGTAAATTTCAATCCTTTATTTTACACATATCTTCCCACTGATCAAGCACTACTGTATATAATTTTTTGCCCATTTAATTATATTATCAATAATAGTTTATATATCTTAGCAATAACTAGTTTATCACTAGCACATAAATCCAATTCAGTTTTTTCTTTCATTAAAAAAAATCCTGTCCAGTTTAAATATCTCTGTCAATAAACAAGCTATTGTCAGTTCCCTTTCTGGTTCTTCTCTAGTTTTTAATTTATGTTCTCCTTCAGAGAAAGTCAATAAATCTGTATTGCTCAACTAAGTTTGTGTAGTTATCATTTCTATCCTAAAAAATGCTTCTTGGGGTGTCAACCGTAAAGATATTTTAGGAGTCAATCTTGCTTTATATCTACTCCAAATACTCATTATGGCACATCTAACAAAATGATTTTGAAAGTCTATATTAATCTTGATTGTGTCGTATCATAAATAGTCCTGCCACCCAAAGCTCAGATCATGTCTCCCCAACTGCAATAACTTCCCTTTCTTCAGGGTCACCCAATATTTCATCCATACCAAACAACAAGTGGCAAAGTATGATTTTAAATCCAGTAGACCTGATCCACATCTATATTTGGCACCTTGCAGCAATTTATATTTAATTCTTGGGGTTTTTTGCACTGTCACACAAATTTAGAAATATCTTTTTGCCACCATTTGAATGTTGCATTATTAGTCAATATTGGTAATGTCTGAAATAAACATAACATCCTAGATAACATACTCATCTTAATTCACTGAAATTCTCCCAACAATGATATTTATAGTTTACCTCACTTCATTAAGTTCTTTTTAAATATCATTTTAATATTATTGGCACAGTTATTCTGAAACAATATACAATCCATATTGGTCAATTAACCTTTAGGTATTTGACCTTAATTTTAAAGCCTATCTTTTTCATCAGCATTACATGGACTTGTATCATATTTTTAACCAACATATTTGCTTTTTGTTCATTTTTTTAAAAAAAATTCCACTATTGCACCACAATCATTTAGTTTATTTATTAAATGTTCTTTACCATTATGAGTTTCTTGTAGAATCAGAACTAAGTCATGAGCAAAGACCTTCAATTTGCAAACCTCTTTTTTAATTTTCAAACCTGTCGTTTTCCTATCCTGTCTTATGCCTCTATTCAATTTTTTTAGAACTAAAATAAAAAGCAAAGTAGACAGAGGGCATGCTTGTCTTGGCCTCTTCTGGATTTCATACAGTTTACTTAAATCAGGGCTTTTCAACCTTTTCACAGATTGTACCGCTTTTAGGACATCACAGTATTTGAGTACCACCAGTGCCTTTGCAAGGTATCAAAAACTTGATGACTAAAAAAAGGGGGGATTTGGAGTTTTACTGATTAGATTCATTTGTTGTTATATAAATGGTTAGTTTATAATTTTATGGAAAAGTAAAAAGTTGTGGTTCAATGTTAATGCTTCCTTATACTGCAATAGAGAAAGTATGTTCTTTTTACCTTCTCCCCCTTTTCCCCTCTTTTTCCTCCCCACTGCGTCCTACTATTTGCTTTTGTATTTTTGTATTTTATTTTATAATCTAATAAAATATTACAAACTGTAGAAAAAAAGAAAAAAGTACCAGTTTTAATTTCTTTGGTGGCTGTTCCTTTGCTGAAACATTTTCTCTTTGCACTGACAAATGTATGATGAATTTATCCATGTTTACTAATATGCACCACTACCAGCTAGATCAGGGGGTCTTCAAACTTGGCACTTTTAAGGCTTGTGGACTTCAACTCCCAGAATTCCTCAGCCCTCATGGCTGGTTGAGGAATTCTGGGAGTTGAAGTCCACAGGTCTTAAAGTTGCTAAGTTTGTAGACTCCTAAACTAGCTGGTTGCCCTTTCTGAGCTCTTCCACAGTGTAGTAAGAATGCTCCTCCCCCCCAATTCCTTCCCAATCCCTTCTTACAAAGCTGCCTCAGGCTATCCCATGTCACAATGTTGCAGTTCTAGACTGAAAGGCTCCGGCAATTGAGAAAAGCTTTAGCTTTAAATTAAGCCAGTTTATCTTCAAAGAAAACTTTCTAAAAGCCACAGAGAGACTTAATTAAAGGGGCTAAAACTAATTACATTTGTTTAAAGGGATTAAACCTTTCCTGTTGTCTTTTTCCCCTTCCTCCACCCAAACCACGTTCTTTTATAACCTCTCCTCCCCCCTTTTTTTTCTTCAGTTCACCTCCAGCTGCTTCTGGAAGCACAATCAGCTGGAGCCAATCTGCTGGAGGCTGCCGGCTCCTGGGGCTTCTGCAGCCCAGACAGTCCTGCAGCTGCAGCTGCCTCTCCCTCGGACTTGGCTCACTTCGGCTCATTCCCCTCCCCTGCTATACTTTGCTAGCAATCATGTACCACCTGCCATGTGGCAAAGTACCACAAGTGGTATGCATACCATCAGTTGAAAAGCCCTGACTTAAATCACCATTAACAATAGTATGTGCCTTTTGTGATGTGGATATTTGATTCCTTGAATAAAATTCTATCTCAAATCCATATCTTCCAAAACTTTAAACATAAAAGACCAGTTCAAATTGTCAAAAGCTTTCTCTGCAACGTGAAACATCAATGCTGCTTGCTTTTCATTATGTCATTGCAAATACTCTGTTACATCCAATACAATCCTCATGTTGTCTTTTAGGTAAAAATCCACACTGATCATCCTGAATAAAGTTCTTTAAAATCCTATTTAGTCAATATTGTTGTAAATATTTTGTAATCATTATTCAACAATGAAATTGGTCTGTTGTTCTTGGTTGAAGTCAAATCTTGATTATTAGACACTTTTCTAAGGACTTGCTTTCTTTATAAGGCGATATAGACATGAGACAGTGAACAACTTCATTGTGCTCAAACAGGGACTTTTATTTTTATTTTTGTTTTTATTTATCATTGAAGAACCACTCATCTACCTCAAAGAAGGACTGTGATCAGGGACTGGATGATGAAATTTATATTAGAAAACAAACATTTATTGAAAAACTGATAATCAGAAAGTGGTCACATGATTTTGAGAAGATTCTGCTAAACAAACTTTCTTTTGAGAAAATATCCATTGGCATGAGGATCCCTTATTCAAAATGAGGGATTAGTATTGGTTAATGGTTCTAGCTATTGATACAGTCAAATCTTTTTTTGTGCATGTTTATGTGCATAAAGGGTGTTCCAAAAGTCAGGCCCCCATAGACAATCACAATGTTTTATATATATTTTTCCAAACAAAATATAATTATATTTAGCAATGTTCAAATGGCATGCATCAAACTTTAAAGAAACACTTAGAAGGAAATAGCAATAAATTTGAACATTTAATGTAATATATATAATAAATTATCTATGGGCCCTGATTTAGATGAGAGAGAAAGAATTTTAAGCTACAGCAATAGGAAAAAAAGGGGGGGCTTTAATTAGCAGTTGGTTGAAATACAGTGACTCAATTTAGGAACTCATTAATATAGGGTAACTCACTAATTTTACTAATTTCCTCACAGAAACTTTCAGTTATAACCCATCTCTAACTGGGAGAAAAGATAAAGTAGGGAGTAATTAACTGCCTTCTTTATTCCTACCGGTCTTACCTGCTAGTCTCTGCTAGTCTTCTATTTCTTTCCCAATTCTTCAAGGCATTATAACCAGTGGTGGGATTCAGCCAGTTTGCACCGGTTCAGCAGAACTGTTACCTACTTTCTCTTGAGTTTGGTGAACAGGTTGTTAAAATGGCACTTGAAAAAAAAGCAGAGTTCATGTGCTCACCAGTCTTGCACTCACCCTGATGTGAGGTGGCCAGCCAGGCACTGAAGCACCACCAAAAACGGTGGAGTCTGTGTGCGCGCCTGCCTTATCCATGTCAGCCATGCTCTCCACTGTGCACTCCAGCTGATCTGAGGTATGAAGAGCATGGCTGATGGGTGAGTATGTAGCAGGCATGCACATAGACTGTGCAGTTTTCAGTGGTGCTTCAGTGCCTGGCCAGCCACCTAGGATCAGCTGCAGCACTCCATAGAAACCATGGCAGACATGGAACGAGTGCAAGGCAGCGATACACATGGACTCCACTTTTTTCAGTGCCCTCCCAACAGGTGGCATGGTGATTGGTTGGTGGACATGCGACCAATGGGGATTCACCATTCACCAAACCCTGCTATTGCCAAAGTGGATCCTGGGCTGCAATGTATGCTGCAATAGAGAGACAGAAAGTGGAGCAACTGGCATGAGGAAAGGAGGAACAGGGAGAAGAAAGAGGAAAAGCGGCCAAGTGAGAACCATCGCTGAAAACAACAGAATCCATGTGCTGCCTGTCACATGCTTGCCTCACATTAGCCGTGCTCTCCATGGTGCACTGCAGCTGATCCAAGGCATGAAGAGCATGGCTGACATGGGGCAAGCTTGTAGCAGGCACACACAGACTCCGTTGTTTTCAGTGCCTGGCAAGCCTCTTTTCCTCTTTCTTCCCCCCATTCCTCCTTCCCTTGTGCTGGCTGCTCTACTTCTTGTCTCTCCATTGCAGCACACATTGCAGCCGGAGATCCACTTTAGCATACTCCGTGGTGGCGGAACGTGTCACAGCTAGAAAGAAGGCTAGCATAGAAATGCTTTGGGAAAGGAGGGCATCTGGGTGGTGGTGGGTGGAGCAAGCTCTTCAGCTCTGATGTGCTCCTCCACCACTTTGGGCAGTTCCACAAATAAAATAAGTTTGTAGGACAAAAAAAAAGTTCAATCAATTCCAACTTCTCATGGAAAAAAAAAAGATCTCACGAAGTTGGAATTGATTGACTGAACTTTTTTTTTAGTTCCACAAACTTTTTTTGTTTGTGGGACTGCCCACAGCAGCGAAGGAGTATGTCAGAGCTGGAAAGAAGTTAGCAAAGAAATGCTTTGGGAAGGAGAGCATCTGGGCGATGGTGGGTGAGGCAAGCTCTCCAACTCTGCAGCAGCAGAGAAATGCAAAACTTTCCAGTTCTGGTGCTCCACATGGTGTTTCGGTGGCTGTGTGGGCAGAGCTGCAAAGAGGGCTGGGTGGCCAAAAGGGGGGGGGGTGAAAGGACAAACCCCCTAAGAGTGCCAGGCCTGAAATGGGCCCATTGCTCTCTAGCAGCTGCCTAGGCCTGCCAGAGGGAAGGCCAGCATCTACTGGTACCAGTACTTATGGTATCCCAGATCTGGCAGGGAAGGGCAACCAGAATGGGCACTGCAGGCAGGACACCAGCTTGCTTCAGTACCCCCCCCCAACCCTCTGGTCTCTTCTGGCACTTTGGCCTTGGGCTGCCACCACATGTGCAAACCATGCCCTGCCCCTGCATGCTCACCATCTGCTGTAATGTAAGACACACACAACAATAAGATTATAAAGGTCTTTTGATATATATATATATATATATATATATATATATATATATATATATATATATATATATATATATATATATGTGTGTGTGTGTGTGTGTGTGTGTGTGTGTGTGTGTGTGTGTGTGTGTGTGTGTGTGTGTGTGTGTGTGTGTGTGTGTGTGTGTGTGTGTGTGTGTGTGTG